>CM053750.1:6025302-6045546 GCA_028658305.1 Pachyuromys duprasi
AAGCTGCAGCTCAGGCTCTCCAGGCCACTGTGTCCTCATGTGGGCAGCTGGCCTTGAGAGGGCGCTTTTCATCATGCTTTGAGTTTGACAGCGATGACCTCACAGAGGCCGGAGTTGATGAAGATGAAGACCTGACCACCTGCTTGATGAGCAAATTCACCGCCCAGAGACTGAGACCAGTCTACCGGTTTTTAAGTCCCCTCTTCCAAGAGTTTCTTGCTGCCATGAGGCTGACTGAACTCCTGGGTTCAGACAGGCAGGAAGACCAAGATCTGGGCCTTCATTATTTGAGACAAATTAACTCACCTGTAAAGGCTACAAACTCCTATTACATATTTTTGAAGTACGTCTCTAGCCACCCTTCGCCAAAGGCAGGGCCAGAAATTGTGTCTCATTTGCTTCAGTTGGTGGATGAGAAAGAGTCGCTGGAGAACATGTCTGAAGATGAGGGTTACATGAAGCTCCACCCGGAAGCTTTCAAGTGGATGCAGTTTGTTAAGGCGCTGCTCCAGGAATCTCCTGAAGCGTTCTCTTCATTCCTTTCAGAACATTTATTGGACATCGCTCTAAACGTTGCTTACGAAAGCAACACAGTTTCTGCATGTTCTCCATTGATTTTGCAATTCCTTCGAGAGAGAACACTGGCTTTGAGAGTATTGAATTTCCAGTACTTTAAGGACCACCCAGAAAGCCTGCTACTGTTGAAGAGTTTACAGGTTTCCATAAAAGGAAATAAAATGTCATCTCACATAGATTATTCATTCAAGACATATTTTGAAAACTTACAGCCACCAGCTATAGATAGGGACTACATGTATGCATTTGAGCATATAAAAGATTGGAAGAAAACTTTTGCCGAAAATGAGGAGATCATCAATAACTATGTAAATATCCGACCCAGGGCCCTACCAAACATCAGTGAAGGGTACTGGAAACTGTCACCCAAGCCATACAAGATCCCTAGGTTGGAAGTTGGGGTGGCCAACATGGGCCCAGCAGACCAAGAACTGCTCTCGGTCCTAACAGAAGTCTTCTCAGCATCACAGAATATTGAGCTCTGCTTGTCCAATAGCAGTGGCTTTCTTGAAAGCATCCACCTGGCTCTGGAGCTGAATAAGACCTCTGTCACCAAGCTCTCCATGTGCAGGATGGAGCTCAGCACAGCAGAACAGGAGTTGCTTCTCACCCTGCCTGCCCTGCAGTCTCTTGAGGTCTCGGGGATAAACCTGTTACCAGGTATCCCTGAGTGTACTTACACAAGCATTCTGGCTGAGTCTGTGATGTCTCATTCTTAGTGTTAGATGAGTGAAACTTCTCAGGCACAAGCCATGAATGTGCCTTGGTAGGAGAGATCTAAATATTCTCACTGTTTGGGGCAGTGTACAAGGCCCTGAATCCTAGAATGGGTTTCAAGTAACTCAGACAACACTAGGAAAACATATCCACCATCATTTCATCTCTCAAGGCCCTCAATAGGGTGCTTGAGTAGCTTGTTGTTGGTAAATGGGGCATGGAGAACCTTCTGCACTCTCGCTGCCCAGAGGAGGAAAGTGGCTTCTCCAGAATTTCGGTGTAAAAATGGAAAATAATCCCCATTTATTACTGAATTATAGGTGAGTTTCACCTATATTCCCTTCAATATATTTTGAGGTGTTGATATCACTGTAAATATTTAACTTTTTAATTTTATAATTAATAGTAAAGCTTTCTTTTCATCAGCCTGTTGCATGGTTGGACATGCTTTGAGATGATGTCTTCTGTAGTGTAGACCGGCCTTAACTCTGCTTATACACCTGATCCTTCTGTCTCCATTTCCCCAGCACTAGATTACATGATGACAGGGTATGCCAGCACATCCCAGCCCTGAAACAGCATCACAATTTAGTAAGTGTCAACTCACTGATTATAAAAAGTTGATTGACTTTTAGGTAAACCCACTGGAAACAAAGCTCAGGTGTTTATTACTTGCCTAGCACAAACAGCTGGGTTTGGGCCATAGCATTTTGCAAACTGGGCATGCCTGTAAGGCCGGCATGTAGAAGGTAGAGGCAGGAAGATCAAATGTTCGGTGGCTGCTTGGGCCAGAGAGAGAAATACCACAGGCTTGCTCCAAAGAGAGAAATATTTTATTTTAAACTGTTATTTCCACTTTATTTTAAAATATTTTTATAAATTACAGTTTATTCACTGTATCCCCACTGTAGCCCCTTACCTCATCCCCTCCCAATCCCACTCTCCAACCCTCTTCTCCTTCCATGCCCCTCCCCAAGTCCACTGATAGGGGAGGTCCTTATCCCCTTCCCTCTGACCCTAGCTTATCAGGTCTCAGCAGCACTGTCTGCATTGTCTTCCTGTGTGGCCTGGTGAGGCTGTTGCCCCCTCAGGGGGAGGTAACCAGCCAGCCAGCCACTGAGTTCATGTCAGAAACAGTCCCTGTTCCCTTTACTAGGGAACCCACTTAGACACTGAGCTGCCATGGTCTACATATGTGCAGGGGTTCTAGGTTATCTCCATACTTGGTTGGAGTATCAGTCTCAGGAAAGACTCCTGTGCCCAGGTTTTTTGGTTCTGTTGCTCTCCTTGTGGAGCTCCTGTCCCCCCCAGGTCTTTCTGTCTCCCCGTTTTTTTATAACATTCCCTGCACTCTGCCCAAAGTTTGGCTATGAGTCTCAGCATCTGCTTTACCTTTCTGGGTAAAGTCTTTCAACAGCCCTCTAGGCTCCTGTCCTGTTGCCTGAATTTTATTACACCAAATTACAAACAACAAAATAATGTTTTGGCCATTTAAAATATATGGTTTAACGGCATAAATAACATCTACATTCCTGTCCATCCATCACCCCTATCTATTCTTAGGACCTTTTAATTCTCCCATCCAGCAACTTGATTCCATTAAGCAGAAACTTCATTTTTTTTTAATTTAGGAGATTAAAAAAAAGATTTATTCTTATTTATTTTGTCCATATGTGTGCCTTGTCTGCATGTACACCAGCATGCCATAAGGTGGCATCAGATTCCATTATGGATGGTTGTGAGCCACCATGTGGTTGCTGGGAATTGATCTCAGGACTTCTAAGGAAGAGCAGACAGGGCTCTTTTTTTTTTTAATTTATTTATTTTTATATCAATCACAGGTTAGGTACTTTGCATCCCAGGCGTAGCCTCCTCCCTCATTCCCTCCCACCCTCCCACTCCCTCCCTCATCTCCCTCCTCCCCGCCCCCTCCAAGTCCACCAACAGGGGAGGACCTCCTCCCCTTCCATCCAAACCCAGCTCATCCTCAGACAGGGCTCTTAACCGTTGAGACATCTCTCCAGCCCTGAACAGTAACTCTTCCCTTCATTAGTCTGTTTTCTTCCTTCCTTCCTTCCTTCCTTCCTTCCTTTCTTTCTTTCTTTCTTTCTTTCTTTCTTTCTTTCTTTCTTTCTTTCTTTCTTTCTTTCTTTCTTCTTTCTTTCTCTCTCTCTCTTTCATTTATTTATTCACTTTACATCCCAGTCTCAGCCCTCCCTCCTCTTCTTCCACCCTCCTTCCTTCTTCCCTCCTCTCCTCCCCCTTAGAAAAGGGGAGCCCCTCCCACCTATTCTTCCCAGCTCATCAGGGCATATCAGGATTGATCACATCCTCTACTACAATGGCCAGGCAAGGCAGCCCCGCAAAGCACACAAGAGAGTCCTTGTCAGAGACAGACCCTGCTCCCTTTGCTAAGGGACCCACATGAAGCCCAAGCTGTCCATCATGTACACATGTGTAGGGGGCCTTGAGCCCCTCCATACATGGCTCTTAGTTGGTATTTCAGTCTCCTCAAGCCCCCTTGTGCCCAGGTTATTTGGCTCTGTTGGTCTTCTTGTGGAGATCATGTTCCCTCCAGGTCCTTTACCCTTCCTCCCACTCTCCCACAAGGCTCCCTGCACTCCACCCAACGTTTGGCTCTGAGTCTCAGCATCTGTGTCGATCCGCTGCTGGGTGGAGCCTCTCAAAAGACAACTATGCTAGCTCCTGTCTACAAGCATAGCAGAGTACCCTTAATAGTGTTAGGGGTTGGCTCTCTCCCACGGTGTGGCCAAACATTGGTTGGACATTCCTCAGTCTCTGGTCTATCTTTATCCCTGCACATCCTGTAGGCAGGGTAAATTGTGGGTCCAAGTTTTTGTAGGTGGGTTGGTGTTCCCCTCCCTCTACTTGGAGTCTTGTCTGGTTGATTTCTGCTAGAGTCACCCGCATGCCCTCCCAGAAGCCTGCCCTATTGTAGGTCTCCAGCCTGTCTCAGAGATGTCCCAGGCCATGGTTTCTCTTCTCCCTGCGTGCCCTCTGTCCTTCTTCCTCTTCTCCTTCTCTCCCCACACCAGATCTCTATCTCATTTCCCACAGCGTTTTCTCTCCAATCCTGTCCCCTTTCTTTGAGCACTTCCTCTATCCTATTTCCCCTTCTCAGTGATATTCATGCATCCTGCCTTGTGTCCTCCTTGTTACTTAGCTTCTTTGGATCTGTGAATTATAGTATGGTTATCCTGTACTATATGGCTAATATATGCTTATAAATAAGTACATACTATGTTTGTCTTTTGGGGTCTGGGTTATCTCACTCAGGATGATTTTTCTAGTTCCCACCAGTTGCCTGCAAATTTCATGATCTCCTTGTTTTTAATAGCTGAGTAGTATTTCATTATGTAAATGTGCCACAGTTTCTTTATCCATTCTTTGGTTGAGGGACATCTGGGTTGTTTCCAGTTTCTGGCTGTAAACATATAAAGCTGCTATAAACATAGTTGAGCAAATGTCCTTGTTTCGTGATAGAACATCTTTTGGGTATTCGCCCAGGAGTGGTATAGCAGGGTTTTGAGGTAGAGCTATTCCCAATTTTCTGAGAAATTGCCAGATTGAATTTCAAAGTGGTTGTACAAGTTTGCACTCCCATGAACAATGCAGGAGTGGCGCCTTTCCTCCACATCCTTGTCAGCATGTTCTGTCACTTGAGTTTTTGATCCCAGCCATTCTGCCCAGTGTAAGATGGAATCCCAGAGTTGTTTTGATTTGCATTTCCTGGATGACTAAGGATGCTGAACATTTTTAAGTGCTTCTCAGACATTAGAGATTCCTCTGTTGAGAATTCTCTTTTTAGCACTGTGCCCCATTTTAAAAATTGGATTATTTGGTTTGTTGATATTTAATTTCTTGATATATTTTGGATGTTTGCCTTTTGTCAGATACAGGGTTGGTGAAGATCTTTTCCCAATCTGTAGGCTGCCACTTTGTTCTGTTGAAGTGTCCTTTGCCTTACAGAAACTTCAATTTCAAGAGGTCCTGTTTATTGATTGTTGATCTTAGAGCTTGAGCTATTGGTGTTCTGTTCAGGAAGTTGTCTCCTATGCCAATGAGTTCAAAGCTCTTCCCCACTTTTTCTTCTAACAGATTTGTTATCTCTGGTTTTATGTTAAGATCCTTGATCCACTTGGACTTTAGTTTTGTGCAGGGTGATAAATATGGATCTATCTACATTTTAAACATGTAGACATTCAGTTAAACCAGTGCCATTTGTTGAAGATGCTATTTTTTTCCATTGTATGGTTTTGGTTCCTTTGTCAAAAATCAAGTATCCATAAGTGTGTGGGTTCACTTCTCAATCTTCAACTCGATTCCATTGATCCACCAGTCTGTTTCTATGCCAGTATTGCACAGTTTTTAGCATTGTTACTCTGTAGTACAGCTTAAAATCAAGGATGGTTCCATCAACCTTTTGTAGAAATCTGTTTTACTATCTGTCTCAACAAACTTATCTATCTAGATATATTTTATAAGTACAATCATGTAATAATTAACCCCATGTGTAGCTCATTTATCATGGCATAGCATATATTAGACTTTCATTTTCTTTTTATAAGTGAAAATAATAGTATTACTTTGTGTGTAGATTTACAATTGTGCACACACCATTTTGTTTATCTATTAATCTGTTCGTGGACACTGAGTTTTGATGCTGCAGTAATAATTTGTGTTACTCGTGTCTGTTTGAGCCCTGCTGTATTGGTTTTTATATATACCTGCAAGTAGAATTTTGCTTTATATAGTACTTGTGTTTTTGAGACAGGTTCTCTCTCTATGGCTAGAATGGCTTGGAACTCACAGGAATCCTTAGGCCTCAGCCTCTCAGTCATTGGGGTTAGATCTATGGGCCGCCACATCTTTTTTTGTGTTTAACCTTTGAGGAACTTCCCAACTGTGTTCCATGCTGGCTGCCGCATGTTATCCCCCACCGCGATGTGAGAGTCTCCACTTTTTCTACACTTCCACCCCATTTCCCCTTTGTTTTGCTTGTATTAGACACATTCTAGTAAGTGAGCATTCTTGCCTGTAGTTTGGATTTAGGATCCTCTAGTGACTGCATGAGACTCTTCCTGTGACTGTGTACCTTTCTGAGAGAAAAGTGAGCTTAAATTCTTGTCCATATAAACATGTTGTCAAGGCATGGAGGTTCATACCTGCACTCTCAGGAATCCAGAGTGAGGGAAGAGGGCAGCCCTGCCTTTGAGACCAGCTTCAGCTATCTAATGGGTCTGGGACAGCCAAGGCTGTGGAGTAAAACCGTCTCAAACAAGACAGAACAGAATCGTTGTTGCTCGGTTGTAGGAGTTCTTTGTGTACTGTGGATATTAAACTCTTATGATACAGGAAAGGCATCTCACTGGGAGAGTGTTGGTCTACAAATTGTAAGACCCAGAGTTCCATCACAGCCTGAAAAAAAAAATCTATCAAAACCTATATCAGAGACGTGGCTTGAAAAACATTTTCTCCCATCTTGTATATTGTCATTTCAGCTTGTAATGTCCTTTGATGCATGAACAACTGTTAATTTTGATAAGGTCTGTACTAGTCAGGTTCCATAGAAGAACAGAACTTGCAGAGCATATACATACATACATACATATATTAGAATGGCTTACATGTTGTGGTCTAGCTAGTCCAATAATTACTGTCTACAATTGCTAGTCCAAGAATCTAGTAGTTGTTCAGTTTATGAGGCTGAAGAAACAGGCTCTAATGATAGTGAAAGAACAGATTTGCTAACAGGTGGCAGAGCAAGCAGGCAGAGAAGGAGGGAGAGAGAAAAAGAGAGCTTTCTTTTTTATGTCCTTCTGTAGGCTGCCAGGAGGAAGTATGGCCCTGATCTTCCCAACTCAAAGGTCCAAGTTAGAAATTTATCTTCCCACTTCAAATTATTTAATTAGAAAAATAAAACCTCACAGATGTGCCCAATCATTTAGGTTTTAATTAATTTTAGAAGTAATGAGGTTAACAACCAAGCATAACCCAAGTTCTATTTTTTTTTTTGCTACTGCTTTTTATAACATATCTATGGATCCATTGTGAAATCCAAGGTCATGAAGGTTACCTGTTTTCTTCTAAGAGTTCTACAGTTTTAGCTCTTACGTGTGTTGTCAATCCAATTTTCACCTTTTTATGAGTTGGAAGCTGGAATCCAACTGTGTTCTTTTGCATATTCAAAAACAGTTGTTCCCTTGCTGTTGGTTGGGAAGATGTCTCATTTATTTTATGAGTCTAGAGACCAGCACAGGGCTTCCCCTGTAGTCTGTGATCAGTAGATGTTGCAGATGGTGGTATCTTCATGGATGTACTTCCTAGATGTTAGGATGTCTGAGAAACTTCATCCTGAAAGTATGAAAATGGCTGAAGGTCACAGCACACTTGAGAACCCTGGGGACCTTGAGTGATGGGAACTATGTGCTGCTTTCTAGATCAACTCTTTGCTAACGTGGACAAGTTCCCGGGCCTGAAAGAACTGTCTGTGAGACTAGATGGCAAAGCAGATGTGCTTTCAGTCCTTCCTGGAGAGTTCCCAAACCTCCACCACATGGAGAAGTTATCCATCCAAACTTCCACGGAGTCTGACCTCTCCAGACTAGGTAAGGGTGGTGCTTGGATCTCCAGCTCATGTCTCAGCTGGAAAAGCTACTTGGCTAGTCATTGTTAGAACCATTAAATCATCATTAGTTAAACCTTCCCTGGGCTTGTCAGCATGAGCTATGGGAACACCAACCTTCCTTGGAGATTTATTTGTGAACCTTGAGTTTTTACTATATATTAAGATCTGTTTTGAGCACTTCACAAATATGAATTCACTCTTTGCACTCACAGTGTGAGCTGAGGTGTCACTCTGTGCAGCTGGGCAGCTGGAGAAATTAAGGCAAAAACGAAGATGTTAAGTGAGTTCCGCGAGTTTTCTCAGATAAGACAGGCCTTTGCTTATGCAGCCACAGCCATGTCACCATGATAAGCCTGATGCTTTTCTACATCCTCACGCATGGAGACAACCTTTCCTTCTCTTCTTCCCATCTCTTTACCACGCACGATTTCCCTGGTACTTGGGCTTCCTTCCTCGTCCTCTGAAGCAACCCCCTTATCCCAGCCTAGTACTGTGCAGTGGCTGGTCTGCAGTATTCCTGACTTCCATTGCTGAGCATGCTGGCTTAGCTGAAACAGCACATATTTTCTCACTTTTTCTTCATCTTCCTCTCCAAAATCATCTGTAAAGTTTTTTTTAAGACTTATTTATTTATTATTTACACAGTATTCTGCCTGCATGTGTGCCTGCACAGCAGAAGAGGGCACCAGATCACATTATAGATGGTTGTGAGCCACGATGTGGTTGCTGGGAATTGAACTCAGGACCTTTGGAAGAGCAGCCAGTGCTCTTAACCTCTGAGCTATCTCTCCAGCCTCCTTTGTAAAGTTTTTTAAATTGTGATTTTAAGTTAGTCTTGCATTGCCCCTTACACATCCACTTGCCGAGGGAGAAGGAAATCTTATTGGTAACAGTCTCAACCATTTCCTCATTTTTCCCTAGCCTCATGGCCTCATGGTTGACAGACAACTGTGCAGCCATGTTTCTGTAATGTATCATTTAGAAAAATGCTTTAAACTATGATAGCCCATTAGATTTGCTGAACACCGACGACTACTGGAACCTAGACATGCCATGCAAAAGACCACTAAGGTGTGGCATGGTGCTTTATTCCTAGAACCCTAGCATGTGGGAAGCTGTGTGTATGGGATGACCCAAATTCAGTGCCCGTGTATTCTAGATCAGTCTGCGCTACAGTGTAAGACTTTGCCTCAAAAAACAAAAACAAACCAGTTTTAGGGGTGCATTAGCAAGCACACAAGCAAATAAATACATGTAATAAAATGTTTAAATAATAAACTTCAAAATTATGTTCTTTAGAATTAGTCTTCCTTTCATTTTACTTTGTAAGAATTTTTATTCATAAATGCATTATGCAAACACAGAGACATTTGGGTGAAAAGCTGAAGGTGGCTTACTGATCTCTTATTTTTTATTTTATTTATTTTATTGAGACTCGCATTGGTACATGTTTGCATCATTTCTGCCTACTCTTACTCCAACTCCTTCCACGTCTTCCCCCTCAGTCTCAAATTCATGACTACTACTTGTCTGTGTGTGTGTGAGAGAGAGAGAGACAGAGAGACAGAGAGAGAGAGACAGAGAGAGAGACAGAGAGAGAGAGACAGAGAGAGAGAGACAGAGAGAAAGGGAGGCACACACAGAGAGAGAAGAAGGGAGGCACAGAGAGAAATGTGGGGGATAAGGGGGTAGGAGGAAGTACTCATACTCAGGAAGGAGGCTTCCATGTCTGTTCTATTCTGATCCCTCCAAGTGCTGTGTCAGACGTGTTGTCTTCAGCAATAGGGTCTTACCTTCAAGTTCTGGGAGCAAACCAAGAACAACAGAGAAAGCCTGTATTGTTTGGGGAATCTCTGGGACTCTTCTGACCAAACACTTGAAGGAAAGTTTACCTTGTTTGGTACTGAGGCTATTGCTAGTCGATGGAAAGCCTTGATGTTGAATTTTGAGAACAGAAAATTGATCCAGAGAGGGTCAGGAACTTGTCCCAGGTCAGTTCCAGAAGCTGAGCACAAGCCCAACATGGTCTGAGCTCTAGACATTGAGCCATTGCACCACGCACCATGTGTCACTGCCTGTTTAATCAGTGTGGCTGGGACTGGTTGGGACTGAGGGCCCAATTCTGATAGAAATTTGTGGTCTTCTCTAATTCCTGAAAATCATTCATCTTTTGCAGTTAAATTGATTCAGAACTCTCCAAATCTTCATGTCTTCCATCTGAAATGTGATGTCCTTTTGAATTGTGAGTCTCTCATGGCTGTGCTTCCTTCCTGCAAGAAACTCAGAGAGATTGAGTTTTCTGGGCTATACTTTGAAACCATGCCATTTGGTAAGAACTGTACAATGTTGACTTCAGATGCTCCTTTGCATGGTCATTCAATACTCTAGAATTAAAATGCAATGGTGTTGTGGGAACTGTAACCACGTCTGATCTTCAGTGAGGCTTTCACAAAAGTAAAGTGCATGTGTCTACAATTTAAACCTTTCATTCTCAGAGCCAAGCCTTCTACTTAGTCATAGTAATTCTGAATAACATGTCACCTTTCGTCACTTTTGAAATACTCTTTGTTTCAGTGGTCTTCTGTGTCATAGGAAATTTATCTAACTCAACTCAATTTTATTTTCCCTTTCCTAGTGACCATGTTGCCAAATTTCGTTTCTCTGAAGATATTGAATCTTAAACGCCAACAATTTCCAGATAAGGAAACGTCAGAAAAGTTTGGTAAGTTTGTAAACGAGTGTTTCTTAATTTCTTCATTTTCTCCTTGTTGTCATCATTGTGTGGTTGTCATCCTTCTCCTCCTCCACTTCCTCCTCCAGTGAACCCACAACAAAGCAAGTTGTGAACAATTGTCCCTTGACTATTGGTTAGGGTTTCTATTGCTGTGATGAAACACCATGACCAAAAGCAGCTTGGGAGGAAAGGCTAAACCTCACAACTCTCAGGTCACACTGCATCACTGTGGGATGGCAGAGTAAGAACCTGAAGGCAGAAACTGAATCATAGGGATGCTGCTTATGGGATTCGTCCTTGTGGCTGGCTGAACCTGCTTTCTTATAGCACCTATGACCACCTGTCCAGGAGTGGCACCACCCACAATGAGCTGGGTCCTCCCATGTCAATCATCAGCCAAGAAAATGCACCAGAGGCTGGCCACAAGACGGCCTATTGGAGGCATCTTTTCAGCTGAGGTTTCCTCTTCCAAAATGACTCTAGTTCGTGTCAGGTCGATATAAAACTGCCAGCACGACATCCATGGCAATCAGTTCTAGCACACCCCTTCTGATGCCAACACTGGAAGATGCTTAAGTCTATCATACAAAATGGTTAAGTGTTTGCATATGACCCCACACCCTCCATATAGTTGAAGCCTTCTCTAGGTTTCCTGCAATACAATATAAGAGCTATGTAAAGAGCATTGTGTTGTTCAAGGACAGGGGTAAAGTCTATACATGCTCAGCATGGACATAACTTTAAAAATATTTCATGTCTGGCAAAATGGCTCAGAGCACTACAAAAGTGTGATGTCAAGCTTGAAGCCTGGAATTTTACCCCTGTGACACACACACATTCTGTCACACACACACACACAATTAATTAAATGTAATAAAAACATACAAACTGTGGTGGGTGGACATGCTGATACAGAGGGTTACCTGCATGAGCTACACAGGTCCTTAGGAAGACATCATAGATTATTCAATCTCACTCCCCAGATGCCCTCAAGGTGGGGCCCATCCTCATGATTGAGTTCATTAAATGCAATGTTCTTAGACTCACTGATACCTTAGGAGAGAATTTGATCATGATGGTAGTGTGTGACTTCATTTTCCAGCATCCACTCCAAAACAATAGGTTGTTTTGGTTTCAAATGTTTCTGGAGTTTATATGTATTTCTATTTAAGGTTAAGAAGACATTATATTAAGCCTCATAATTAATACAATGATAAGTATAGGCAGAGTTTAAATACTTTTTTAATGATTTATTTATTTTTGTTTCATGTGCGTTGCTGTTTTGTCTGCATGTTTGTCAGTGTGGAGGTGTTGGATCCTGTGGAACTTGAGTTACAGACAGGTGTGATCTGCCATGTGGGTGCTGGGAATTGGACCTGGGTTCTCTAGAAGAAAAGCCAGTGTTCTTAGCTGCTGAGCCATCTCCTCAGCCCCAAATTTAAATAGTTTTGACTTAAGAAATGATTGAGAAAGTAATCAGATTTTATGGTAAAAACTGTAAAAGGTTAAATAAAGGGAGGGAGAGAGAGCAGCTATGTGGTACAGAGCTATGTCTTCATAATGTTTTTCAGCCTTTATTGTGCATAAAGAGAGCCTGAGTTTTGTTTGTTTGTAAAAGTGGATGGGTTAACTCGGTGTGCTAAAACAGCAGGAACAGGATCAGGATCAGGTACCAAGTTGGCTGGCATGTATCACATGTCAATTATGCAAAACAGACATTGAGCATAATGAGAGCCAAGACTCCTCACTGCTGAAGAGAGAATTTACAAGCATTGACAGGGCAGGGTGGGGCAGTCAGATGACTCAGCTGGTAAAGGGGTTATGCCAAGCCCAAGGATCAAGTTTAGGTCTCTGGACTCACATGGAAAGAAGGGGAGAAGCAGCTCTTACAAGGTTCCCTTCTACCCCAACACATGCTCTATGACATGTGGGTGCCCACACACCAACACTGACCTGACATAAGTCAACAAATATCAACCAAAAAGAGCCCCAGGGAGAGGTCACTCCTCAGGCCTCACCAGACCCTGTCAGGAGGAAGTGAGTGTTAGATACCTGTTCCCAGAGTGAGAGCTAGTCCATCTCATGAAGTGTGTTTCCTCCTTCTTAAATTTAATTAATTAAATTTTAAAACATTTCTATTATTCTGTTTGCTCATGTATGTCTCTGTGCACCATGTGTGCCTCGTGGCCACAGAATCCAGGTGATCGTCAGCCACAGTGTGCAGGCCGGGCGCTGTGCACGGGACTGTTGGCAACCAGTGCTCTTAACTCCAGAGCCTTCTCTGAAACCCCATGGATGTTCCCTTAAAAATAAATTACTGTATATAGATTGTGACAATCTAAATTTGAGAAGCTTTGCTTATGAAGCTCTGTCCATACAGCAAATTGGGCAACAAAATATACGTCGGAAAGAGAAAAGCAAAGTGGAAATACTGGTGTGGACTCATAGTTTTTGTGCATGGTTTTTTAGGGGGGCTTCATTGTGTGTGTTTGTGTGTGGCTGTGCTGTGGCATGGGTGTGGCAGTCAGAGACCAACTCGTGGGAATCAGTTCTCTCTTTCTACCGTCCGGATTCCTGGAGTCTAACTGGGGTGTCAGACATGGCTGCGGATGCATCTCCCCCTGAGCTGTCTCACCTGCTCTGAGTTATGAACAGAGAGAGAGCTCTGAATACATTTTAAAGTCATCCATATCTCCAGTCATACACACACACACACACACACACACACACACACACACACATGCTCCTCACACAGCCACCTGAAATTCTGGAAGCTTAGTTGTAGTAATGGACACACAGGTGCTCAGATGTCCATTCTTTTTAATGGGTTGAAACCATTTTCTGTACCTAGAACTAGTGTGATTTCTTTCTAGATATCTGAAGTAACCTGTTCACGACAGATCACCTAGAAGCTGAGAGAGGTAACACATTCCTGCGAGGGTAGTACTGGGAGGATGAGGCAGGAGGATTATGAGTTCTAGCCATTCTGTTCTGGACTACAGGCTGAGACTCTGTTCCAAGATTGTCAAGACCAACCAACCAACCAACCAACCAACCAACCAACCAGCTGATGCAATTTAATGGTCCTCTTTCCTGTGCACACTCACATAGCCAGTGCCTGTGGTCCACACTGAGACTGAAATTTTAGATCCGATTTGGTTTGAATGGATGTGGCAAGAGCAAGACCCAGAGCTGAGCTTTCGTGACTGGAACCTTAGAGCTGCCAACAACGTGCTCTGCTTTGCTTTCTGATGAACAAGGAGGCAAAACAAAGCTTATTCTCTGTGTGTGTTTGTGTGTGTGTACATGTATGTGAGGTGCCGTGGCAGCCAGCATGCTATCTTTCCTGCGGTTAATGAAGGGCTGTGAAGAAACATTTTATTCCAGACTGGGAAGGGGAAAGTTGAAGATAAGTATGGAATATTGGTTTATGCTGGAAAGGTTTTTAAATTTTTCTGTGAGGCCACAGATATTGAGACTTAGAGATCATAGGTGCAGAGTGTCACGCTAAGGAGGATCGATGTGTGGTGGAAGGCTGTCACGGTGGCAGACCATGCTTTACTGAGGAGTGTGGGTATCTTCAGAGTGATGGCTGGAGGTGAGGTGGTAAGGGAGGTGGGCGAAGGCATTGTGTAGCTAGGAGAGTGACCTGTAGGAGAGGCCCCCACTTTAGATGACAGAGGGGAAATGGAGAGGTGGCCTGGATTTTAATGAAGAGGCAGATTAGGGGCAGACAGAGGAACCAACTGCAGAGAGCTGCAGGGAGCATCTGTGTGCTGACCTGTTTTCTCTTGCTCTTGGAGAGGACAGTGTCTCTAACACAGTGGCCTGTTGCTTTGTATTTGATTGTTAATAATTTTGCTCCCTGAGATCTGGTTGTAATCCAGACAAGCACATTCTCATGCACACATGCCCTTGTTGTGTAAACTTTGCTCTACCTGATGAAGTTGATTGGCTAATAAAAGATACTGAAGCCTGAGCAGGGCAGAAGTGAGAGGAGGAGCTAAGCCTGGGGACAGAAGGATCATGGGAAAAGAAAAAGGTACAAGAAAAGAAGAGAACCACATGGCCAGGAGTGATCTTTGAGGTGTGGCATGGAGAGACGTGGCCCGGAGGAAAACATGAGCAAGTATTTATGGAATTATGGATAGGAAATAGCCCAGATAGAGATGACTAAAGCAATTGGCATGGAATGGTGATAACAAAGTAGCTTAGTGGGTTAATATCTGCCCAGTGCCAGGTGAAATAAGGCTTATCTAAAATCTATCAGCTGTCTGTCTTTTATTGTTTGATAGTGGGTTAAATAAAACTGCCATAATAATTACAGGCTTTTCATAATCAACATTATTAGCTACTTTTTTATTTAATACAACACGATGTGTAGGAGCTGTTAGTGGCGGGGCCTCCTAGAGTGCAGAATATCTGGGTCACAAGCTGCTCATGGCGGAACAGCTACAGAGGATGGCTTTGTTGTGCCTCCCACAGCACTGGCGCTGGGTTCTCTCAGGACCCTGGAGGAACTGCTTCTTCCCACTGGGGACGGGATTCACCAAGTGGCCAGACTGATTGTCCAGCAGTGTCTGCAGCTTCAGTGTCTCCGAGTTCTTGCCTTTCACGACACCTTGGATGATGACAGTGTGATGGAAATTGGTGAGTTTCTCTCAGAGAAAGCATTTCCCTTGTACTGTTCTCTCTCATCATAGCTTCATTTGCCACTGGACTTTTCATGTGGGGAAATCCTCTACAATAGGCACTGCTTTACATATATATGCCCCCAAATTTTGTTTGTGCCATATATTCAGAGTAACACATGTGACCAGAATGCATTGATTTCACTGCTGTGCACCATTCCAGTATTTGACCACATGTGCGCTGTTTCTAGGAGCTGGTTACTATAAGTCCTTCTAAGAGCATGCTCATACAATGTATGTGTTTAGGTATTCTATGGTTTGAATTTCTGAGATCTCACATAGATTGATTAAAACCGCTTGTTTGGTTGGATGTGGCACATGCCTGTAAGTGTACACTGGGGAAGTTCAGGGGTTCCTTGTCTAGATATCAAACTCAATGGCAGGTTGGGTTACGGAAGACTTTGACCACAAACACGGAAACAGAGGAACACATCTCTTTATGGTGAGGAAACATAAGAGAGACAGAGAACTAAATCTCTGCAGCTTTCCCCTTCACCACAGGTTGCTTCACAGTTTGTCTGTAGTAGATATTGTCCCTTACAGAGCAGACTTATAAATTAGTCTCATGTATAAGAAAATCCAAAGCTTTAGTTGAGGAGCTCAGGGGTGGATATCTTTCAGATTAACCAGCATCAGAAAGAAAAAGACAGAACAGAAGAAAAAGAAATAGTCATACCTTTCTGTGATGTGCCTCAGAACCCGGGCAGACCCCACCAAACCTCATGGAGGCTTAGCTTGTAGGTACTGCACTCAAGGTTAGGAATTCTGAGAAGAAAAACACATTGTCTTAAGGTGAACCCACCTTCCTTAGGGCGGACTCCTAGCCAGGTCTCTGACTTGCCCTTAAAGGAAGAGCTCAATGCCTGTCTCCATCTGAGGTAGGTTTCATTCTTTGCACCAAAATTAATCCCAGAGGGTGTGTTTAAATCTTCAGCTGTGGGATTGGAGATGTACTTAGTAGTACTCATTTATATTGTGTGAGGTCCTGAGTTCATGCCTAAGCACCACAAAAGTCAATCAATCAGTCAGTCAGTCTCTGCCACTCCTTATAACTCTAGTTTGTTTTTGTGTCGAGGTGTGAGATCTTCTGGGACACCAATGCTCTTTACCTGTGGCGGCACTTCATGCTCACTTGCTGTGTATCAATATCAGTGTCCAGCATCATCTTCAGAACTTTCCCTTCATCTTGCTTTTGACCTTCCTATGACCCACCATTCAAGGCACATTCTTGATCAGTTAGGTTGGTTTAAGTGGCACTGAACAAGTTCAGTCTCAGTGCTGGGGAGGTGGTAGGCAGCTTGCTGCTGAAAACACACAGCATTGACTAAATACGTTATCCTTTACTCCATCATTACTGTGACGATATTATCTAACCTGCTATTACAATCAGATGAAAACACAGACACCTGTTAGATTTTATAATTGCCTTGTACCACCTTGGGCTGGGCAGATAATTCCACCTTCACTATCTTGGGTATCCCACTCCATCTGTTATAATCATTCCTAATTGGGCCGCCTCCCATCCATAATTCCATAAATACTTGCTTATCCTTCATCTGGAGTGCTCCTTTCCAAGCCATTCCCAGAGTCCTACCTTCCGGCTCATGTGGTTTTCGCTTCACCTACCCATGACGGCTTTCTCTTTCCTCCTCTCTTCCTGTCTGTTCATTTCCTTCCCAGGATTCTTCTGTCCCCAAAACCTGGGAGCCTTAGCCACACCCACCTCCTTCTGTCCTGCCCCTGTACAGACCTTTGAATCAACCAATCAGGGATAATGGGGAACATTCCTTTTCATCACAGGGTTACAGGAGAGAGTTCAACATTATTAACAATGTCTATGGCAGGGCGGTAATTAGGTCTCAAAGCACTGAAATCAGCTTTTGATTACATAGCATCAGAGCAAACCCCAACATCAGATCTCTGAGTTCCAGGGCAGCCTGATCTACTCAGCAAGTTCCAGGCTACCCATGGCAGCATAGTGAGGCCCTTTCTCAAAGTAAAACAAAAGAATTTAGAAATAAATTTTTAAAACATACCTACCTTACTAAGGCTTTCAAAAACATTCATGGAAGAGAGAGAGAGAAAATGTGCTGCAGAATAGCCAATGTCCAAGAATAGCCTCACAAACCACTCAGACATCAGTCTCAGTCAGATATTGATGGTTTATTGAATGCACACCCCAAGACTGATCATGACCACAGACATAGCCCAGACTCAGGAGCTGAACTTCGGCCCTGATACATTCTCATGGTAGGCTTTTTATAAAAAGACCAAGTCTAGAAGGCAAGGGTAGAGCAGTATTACATTTTAAGTTTATTTTGGCTAACAAGACAAAGTGTTATCAGCTAACTTTTAAGTTGATTGGTCCTAAGTGAGGTAAGTAAGCTGTGTCTAGGGGTTTTCCAGAATGCTAAGATAACAGAGTATAAGTAATGGGTTAATCTGACCTTGTAGACAGATTTTTCATTGTCAGCATATTAGTCACTTGGGAGGCAGATCCTGAGAACTTGAACTTAATTTCACCTCATAATCAAAATGGAGACAGAAGACAAGATGGCTATAGTTATGTTAAAGGCGAAAGCAAGACTTAACAATGGCAAGTATATAGATTTCAGAGTATAGTTTTGTTGGTTGTCTTCTACAATGAGGGTTCTATGGAAATTGAATCTCACTTAGATTTGGGAGCCAATAATCCCTGGCTCTCTCTCATTTAAGAACAGATACTTTCTTTCTCCCAGAATCATTGCCTGATACATGGTAGAAACTCAGTAAAATCTGTTAACCAAATATGAAACACTGACTCCTGAACATATGCTGGACATATGGCACAGCATTTAAGAGCACTGGATGCTCTTCCAGAGATCTTGGATCTGATTCTTAGCAGCCACACAAATATTCATAATTGTCTGTAACTTCAGTTCCAGGGGATTGTCTGAGCTCTGTGGACAAGGTATGTTTGTGGTGCACTTAACAAACATGCAGTCAAGACACCCATAAACATAAATTAAAAATAAGAATAAAAAATAAATGCCTACCAGATTAAGTGTTTTTTAAAAACATTTATTTATTTATTTGTTTGTTTATTTATTTATTGAGAAATAGAGAAGGATGGAAAGACAGATGGAATATACTATGGCAATTTACAGAGGTCAGAGTACAATTTTGTTGGTTCTCTTCAACAATGTGGGTTCTATGGGTTGAACTCGGTCATCAATCTTGCCCAGAAGATGCCCTTACCTGCGGAGCCATCTCAAAGTGTTAACAGTGTCCATCTATCCATGGACAACTGACAGGTTACTCTTGGCCAGTGTTTTAGTTTATACCTAGGAGACAGCACTTACACCATAGAAACGGGTAACTGCATAACGTGATATGGAGAATAAGGCAAACCAGGGGACAGCGTACCACAGAGGGGGTGGGTTGAACTTTTCTCTAGTATTTATAAAAGAATTGTAATTCAGAACATGGTTGTTCTGGCAAGAGATCACACCCAAAGACCTTCTAAGTGTGTGTGATCCATCTGGAATACTAACATTCTTTTAATCCAGTAGACAAAGGCAAGCAGATCTAAGTTCAGCCTGATCTATAGCAAGTATCAGGTAAAGAAAGCTTAGGTTCAGGCATGATGGTACATGCCTTTAATTACAAACAATGAAGGTAAAGTTAGTTGGTAGACGGAAGCATCCGTGTTTGAAAGTGATGTCTAACGAGGTGGCAGAAAAAGTGATGAAACAGAGAAAGATTTGAGAGAATAGTATACACCCAACTCTCACAAGAAGAGAGAGGAAAAGGAAGCTACTTAAGGGGAAATGGAGAAGAAGGCAGTTTTACCAGGACAAAAATAGGTTGCAGAGAAAGAGAACTCAGGTGAAGACCAAATGAGTCAGAGAATGAGAAGGAACCATAAAATTAGAAAAGGTTTCTGGAGTTAGTTTGAGGCCAACCAGAACAATTCAGGGACCAAGAGTAAAGCAGGTTGAATAAGTCAGCTGGGAGACGAGTTTGAGGCAGAACATCTGAGTTGAACCAGCCAGTTATGAGCTCAGTAAGAACAAATAAAGGTGAGCTTATTAAGCTGTAAGTCTCAGAGGCTGAAAACATTCTAGGCCTAGATTAGATTGTAAGGAGGCTAGAAGCTTCCAGGACTAGACTTAGGTTAGCAGACAGAGGCAATAATTCTCCAAGACAACAACTGAAACAGGCAAATAAAAGTTCCTGTTACAAATACTTGATTCAGAGGATAAGAAATACCCCCTGATTATCCCAGAAGATCCCTATTCACGACATAGCAGAAACACTTTCTTAGGGCATCTGCCTTTAAACTAATGCTACTACATGATTCTGGGTGAATCTGCCCTAACTTTCCCCATATTAGGGATATGTAGTCAAACAGTTAAATACCAAACAAAAACTCCACTAGATCTTTGCTTCCAAAGTCATGGCCCAACTCACCATGAGTCTGACTCCAATTCCTTCAGAGCCCCTGCTCTCAGTGACTGGGAGTCCCTACTTAGCAACAGGCGGAAGGCGCTGTTGCAGCCAGTGAGAGAACAAGCTGTTAGGACTGTCACTGTCCTTCTCCACAAAACAGAGACACTTTTCCCAGAGTTTCTCAGACTTCTGAACTAACCTGTTCCATAGCCATGCCCCTCCTTGACATATGTCCTTCTGTAAAACCAGAAGAGAAGTCCACATTGCCCAGACAGCTAAAACTCTTTATGCTCAAATTCCCAGTTTCTGCTTCCTTCTTGCCCTTTGGCCAGGTGGTTCCCTATCCACCAGGCAGCCGTTTGATGCTTTCAAAGGATGACCCCTAAAACATCATGTTGACCATTTCCTACTTTCATTGACACGGAGTAGTACTAATAATGTGTCAC
>CM053750.1:6062431-6072497 GCA_028658305.1 Pachyuromys duprasi
GGTCAACATGATGTTTTAGAGGTCATTCTTTGAAAGCACCAAACGGCTGCCTGGTGGATAGGGAACCACCTGGCCAAAGGGCAAAGAGGAAACAGAAACCAGGAGGAAGTGCCAAGACAGGTAAAAAAAAAAATCTGATCTTCCAGAAAGATCTTACAACTCCACATGTGCTTTGCTATAAAATAAAACTAGAGCCATAAGGAAGGTAGACAGGTGGCTGAGATCAACAGATTGGATGACTGGTTGATTGAATGGCTGATTGACTGTTGTGGTACTTGGGCATGACCTCAGGGCTTCACACAATCTAAGTGAGTACTGCTGAGTACATCTCCAGCTTCACAGCTGGAGATTTAAACACACCCTCTGGAAGTAATTATGGTGTAAATAATGGAATCTGTCTCACATGGAATCATGTCCTTAGCTCTTCCTTTAAGGGTTAATCATGAGGGGCAGATCAGGGACCTGGCTAGGAGACCACCCTTAGGAAGATGGGTTCACCTTAAGATAATGTGTTTTTCTTCTCAGAATTTCTGAGCCTAAGTACAGTATCCATGAGCCAAGTGGGATCTGCCTGGCTTCTGAGGTGCATCTCAGAAAGGTAAAACCATTTCTTTTTCCTCTCTAATGACTTTCTTTCAGATATTGGTCTTTCAGATCGACTAGCATCTGAAAGATGTTCCTCAACTCCTCAACTAAAGTGGTGCAGGATATTTGATCCCATTATGAACTCCATAATTGTTAACTATAAAACCCTGTTACTTATCTGGTTTGGTTGAGCTGAGAGGACCAGGTCTGACCCCCACCCCCCAAAAGTCACCATTGGGCATAACAAGCCCTATCACACACCTTTAGTCCAAGAACTTTTTATTGTAAACAGGTGATTATGGTGTGGTTCACCCAGACCTAGCACACACCCTTAATCCAAGAGTTTTCTGTACACCAGACTTAATAAAGTTAACCTTAGATCAAGAGGCAGAGCAAGAAACCAGCTCATAGTGATTAAAGAGTAGGAGGGACTTTATATTGAGGGGTATTTAAAATAGCGTGGAGACATAGAAAAGAGCTCTGGCTTTAGCTTAGGCTTCAGCTCCTCAGCTCCATAGCTTTTGGGCTTTGAACTAGCAAGCCCTCAGCCTTGGGTTTTTTTGGCTTTTTCTTCCTGGGATGTCAGTTGAGCTAGTAAACCTTTTGGGTTTTTTCCATCCAGACCTGAGCTGAGAAGGAAGGTCAGCTGGGTGCTTTCTCTGCCTCTCTGAGCTAGTAGGTTTTCACCCCAGCATCTGGCTCCTGAGTCTTTATTGGTAAAATAGAATGGTTGGGATTTTCATTTTTATTTATAACAACACTAAAGCTTTGGATTTTATTACCCATGAGAATCATCAGAGTACCTGAACTACAAAGGATGTTTACTAGAGACAGATTGTGAACCAACCTCTGTTGAGGGTGAAAGCTACCACAACACCCTGGAGACTTATGCTTCTATTTCTTTGTTTGTGCTCAGTCTCCTGTGACCCAACCTGCCTTGAACTTGCTGCCAAGGAACCCTTGAACTTCCCCAAGTATAGACTTCCAAGCATGTGCCACATCTAATCAAAAAACTGGTTTTAATCAATATATGTGATGTATCTCAGAAATTCCACCCCCCAAAATACCTTAAACATGTATATTTTATGAGAATGCTCTTAGAAGCACTTCACAGTAACCAGCTACTAGAAACAACTCAAGTGCCCATTGAACAGACACACAGAGGACACATGTGGTCAAATAACAAAAAGACACACAGCAGTGAAATCAATGAACTCTGGTCATATGTATTACTCTGAAATAAGGTACAAACACAATTTTTGGTGAAAAAAAGACAAAACATTGCCTGTTGTATAGAATTCCCTTATATGAAAAGTCTAGTGGCAAAGAAAGCTATGGCGAGAGAGAGCAGTGCAATGGTCATTTGGGTATGGAAGTGGAGGGCACTGTTGGAGAATGGATACATTGTGGGCTTTGGGGCACTGGTGAAGCTCTGTGCCCTAACCTGGTTCACTGCCACACTGACTTAGATAACAAATGTTTCAGTAACATGTACAGGAAAATGGAGGCAGCTCTATATTTCAACTTGCTACAACTTGTTTACATATTGCCAGTATTCAGTTGACTAAATGGGGATATAGCCAGGTGTCTGAAGCAACAAGTGTGGAGACATAGATTTTACCAGGCTTTGGTACAGTAGTGGAACACTGCTCTAGTGTATGTGAAGTACTGAGTTCAATCCCCAGCACTGGGAAAACAAAACCACAGACTGAACAATTCTACACCTCCCCTCCCTTAACCCCTATTTTGACCACCACAAAAAAAGGAGAGTGTTGACCTTCCTACTTAGACCAAGATAAATCTAAATTTTCATAAGGGCGTAAGAAGTGCAAATGAGGAATACTTTGGAAGCCTTTCAAGTTCTAGACACTTGCAGCAGCTAGCTCCAGGGACACCACTGCTTACACACAGGGGGAACCTTTTCTCTGAGAGAAACTCACCAATTTCCATCACACTGTCATCATCCAAGGTGTGGTGAAAAGCAAGAACTCGGAGACACTGAAGCTGCAGACACTGCTGGACAATCAGTCTGGCCACTTGGTGAATCCCGTCCCCAGTGGGAAGAAGCAGTTCCTCCAGGGTCCTGAGAGAACTCAGCGCCAGTGCTGTGGGAGGCACAACAAAGCCTTCCTCTGTAGCTGTTCCGCCATGAGCAGTTTGTGACCCAGATATTCTGCACTCTAGGAGGCCCCGCCTAGCAGAAGCCCTCATCACTGTCCTCTCAAAGAAGAAGAGAAAAGGGGTCAGTGCTGCAGGATATTTGATCACACTGTGAACCCCGAGATTGTGTTGTTTATCAAAAAATCCTGTGTCTAGTTGTGGTGGGGCTCAGCCTTAGCACACACCTTTAATCCAAGAACAGGATTAAATAAAGTCAACAAAAGTTCAAGAGGTGGAGCAAGCAACCAGTTGATAGGGAGTAAACTTAGAAAAAAAACCATAGAGAGTAAGTCAGAAGGATGGCTAAAGAAACATAGGAAGTAGAAGGGTAGGATATTGAGTTTTAAGAGGTTTTTGAGATGGTGTTGGGAAAGACAACTTCCTTTTATCACATAGGCTGAAGAAGAAGGCCAGCTGGATGCTTTCTCTGCCTCTCTCATATAGCAGGCTTTTTAATTCTTTACCCAAGCATCTTGTTCCTGCATCTTTATTGGTGAAATTGAATGATTGAAATTTTGTTAAAAATACACACACACACACATATATTGTGCTTCAACACATGGCACAACCACATGGACAGAGAAATTATGCCAGTGCAGACAAACTGAGAAGTCATAAGATTTGGTAAGTTACCTGGAAGTTCTCCGAGAAAGAGTTGAGATGGGAAATACCATAATACAAGGTGCTAGGACCCTGCATAATTTAGATGGCTTTAAAACAGAAGCAGAAAATGAAAAGTAAATGACTTAACTGAAATTGACATAATTCAGATTATAATTACTACCATCCTAGCAATTAATATTTTATCCTTAATAGCCATAGTAGATTTGTGTACCCTCTCAAAGGAAAAAAAAGATATAGGGAAAATAAAAATATCAAAAGTAGACTGATAGGATACAAGCCTTAGAAGAAAAGTTAGAGATACTTATAAATAAAAATAAGAACAATACTCAGACAAAGACAGAAACATTTAGATAAGAATTTACTCTGTCACTGCATGATGAAACTAAAGAGGGGAAGCTTAAGGTTATTAGAAAACCAACCTTAGATTATCCAGTAACTATACAAAAGATGATAGACACCCCCAACATTATGAGGAAGTTAAATGGAATCTTATAGGCATATTAAATTTGAGATTTAAGAAAGTAATCATTTTATTTGGCATGCATTCATCCTATGGGAAGTAGATATTAAATTTATTGGCAATTCAGAACAGAATTATCCTTTCTCAGGAAAGATTTGGCAACAGCAATATTGAAAACTGGTTCTCAGTTACAAAGGCAAACATGGCAGAAAGAGGAAGCTAGGACTATAGAACAACGATATAAGACTAGAAGTATTAATCTTTCCCAGGATCCATTGCTAGGTGAAGGTCAATATGGTGAGTTACAAAGATATCTTGAATATGATAATCACACCATGACACTATGTTGCTTAGCAGCTTTAAATGTTTGGTACAAAGTTGAAGAATCGGGAAAGAGGTTGGAGTCATTTACTAAAATCTACAAGGCCCAAAAGATGCCTATACTGACTCTTTTGCAAAGACTGACTTCAACTGTGAATGAAATGGTATCAGATTCACAAGTCAGACAAATTTTGATTGAATTTCTGTCCTTTGAAATGTTAATTCAAAAATGGATGGTTGTGGTGCATGTCTCTAATCCTAGCAGTTGGGAGGTTGAGGCAGGTGGATCTGTGAGTATGAGGCCAGCCTGGTTTGCAGAGTGAGTTCCAAATAGCCATGGCTACACAGAGAAGTCGTTTCTCAAAAAACCAAAAGGAAAAAAATGCTAATTCAGAATGCAAAAGTGTGAGCAGTCCTTTAAAGCAAGATTGGCACCAACAGATGAATGTATCAGAAATATAGCTGATATTGGATCTCATGTTTATAATGCTACTCTGATAACAGAAGTAATTTCTAAGAGTCTTAAGAACAATCAAAATGTGAGATGTTTTAATTGTGGTAAGCCAGGTCATTTTTTTTAATGTAATTTATTTATTTTTATATCAATCACAGGTTAGGTACTTTGCATCCCAGGCATAGCCCCCTCCCTCATTCCCTCCCATTCTCCCCATCCCTCCCTCATCTCCTTCCCGCCCCCTCCAAGTCCACCAAAGGGGGAGGACCTCCTCCCCTTCCATCCAATCCCAGATCATCTTGTCTCCTCAGGGCTGGCTGCAATGTCCTCCCCTGGGATCTAGCCAGGCTGTTACTCCCTGGCTTGTATGGGGGAGGGTCAAAGAGCCAGCCATCGAGTTCATGACTGAAACAGTCCCTGTTCCCTTTACTAAAGCCAGGTCATTTTTAAAGGGCTTGTAGGCAAGGCATTCTTAGAAACTATGGGGGTGTTTTTTCCCCTAAACTTATCAAAAAAGAAGGCCTCTCAGCTTTTTGGAGTATGCAAAAGGTGTGGTAAAGGACGGCATTGGACTAATGAATGCAGATCAACAAGTGACAAGCATTGAAGAGGGGGTATGGGAGAGGTGAGACTGAGTATCACTATGGTGTCCTCCAAAGGACCAGCATGGTAGGTGCATGACCCATACTTTGGTGGATCATGCACAGCCACCCAACACAGACTTGAAATAAGTCAATGAATGTAAACAAAATAAGGCCCAGAGAAAGGCCACTCCTCAGGTCTCATAAGACCCAGTCAGGAGGAGGCAAGTGTTCAGATTTCTGTGCTGAGTCTGATATCTAGTCCCATCAAACAATGAGCATTTATGGAAAACACTCTTAAAAAAGCAAGACAATGTCAATATAGAGTATCAAGCTATATCCTCACAGTTCTCAGATTTATTGTGCATAAGGAGAGCCTGAGTTTCTCCTTGATCCCTTTTGTTCCTTTTAGGTAGAGACAACAACTCTGTGTGTGTGAATGTATGTGTGTGTGTGTACCCATTGTGTGTACATGTGTGCTTTGTGGAAGACTGGATAGATAAGTCAGTGTGCTAAAGTATGGGCACATTACACAAATCACAGGCTGAATTTTTAAACATTTTGTTTGTACCAAACACGTACAGGCTTTTCTCCCTCTTCATTATTCCCAGAAGAACACAGCATAACATTTGTTTACATGGCATTAGGTGTTGTAGGCAATGGAGAGATAGGTTAAAATACATGGAGGATATGTGGAGTCATGGGCAAACATGGCACCATTTTGTATCATAGAGGATCTTCTAGTGCTTACAGCAGCAGCAGGCCCTAGACCTAACTGCCATGGGTGTCAAGGAACAACTACACACAGCTTGCTTGGTTGTGGATTCACTGTAGGAGGAGGGAGAGGAGAAGGAGACGAAAAATAAATTAAGAAACGCTGTTTTATAAACTTACCAAACTTTTCTGATGTTTCCTTATCTGGAAATTGTTGGTCTTTAAGATTTAATATCTTTAGAGAAACAAAATTTGGCAACATGGTGACTAGGAAAGGGAAAATAAATTTTAGTTAGGTCAAACACATTTCCTATGACAAAGAACCATTTATTTCAAGTACCATTGAAATAAAGAGTATTTCAAATATGACAAAAGGTGATATAATATTCAGGTTGAATTACTGTGACTAAGTAGAAGACACTGCTCTGAAAATGAAAGATTTAAATTGTAGACAGATACACTTCACTTTTGTGAAAGCCTCACTGAAGATCAGTCATCACAGTTTCATGATACCAGACGCATTTTAATTCTAGAGTATTGAATGACCATGCAAAGGAGCATCTGAAGTCAATGTTATGCAGTTCTTACCAAATGGCATGGTTGCAAAGCATCGCCCAGAAAACTCAATCTCTCTGAGTTTCTTGCAGGAAGCAAGTGCAGCCATGAGAGACTCACAATTCAAAAGGAAATCACATTTCAGATGGAAGACATGAAGATTTGGAGAGTTCTGAATCAATTTAACTGCAAAAGATGAATGATTTTCAGGAATTAGAGAAGGCCACAAATTTCTATCAGAATTGGGCCCTCAGTCCCAACCAGTCCCAGCCACACTGATTAAACAGGCAGTGACTCCAGGGCCCAGTGCCTCTGTGACACAGTGGCACAGTATCTAGGACTCAGACTATGTTCATTGGGCTTGTGCTCAGTTTCTGCAACTGACTAGTGAGCAGATAACCTGGGGCAAATTTTTGACTCCCTCTGGAAACAGAGAACTGAAAAGTAAAATTATTTCTGTTCACTATATTTCACCTCCAGTGTCAGCATCCTAATGTCTATGTTTGCACACTTTACTGACACAATAGTAATTCTGTGGAAAGTAACATAAAAAAGAGAACAACTCTGAAACACAACTTTAAAAACATGTAAACCTATTTATTTTGTCTATGTATATGTGGTGTGTGGAGATCATCCATGTGCCAAAGCACATATCGGGAGGTCAGGGGAAAACTGGGAGATTTCAATGTTTCCTTCCACCATACAGATCTATGGGATTGAAACTAACAGGATTGACTCAAGTACCTTTACCTGCTGATCCATGTCACCAACTTGGAAAATGTTTTGTTTGCTTGCTTTTGTTTCTTTACAGACAGGGTCTCATATTGTATCTCTGACTAGCCTGGAAATAACTACATTTACAGAGCAAGGCTAGCTTTGATGTGATAGTCTTCCTGTCTAAGCCTTCCAAATGCTGGGACTATAGGCAAGAGCCTCCCTACTCTAATGACTTTTTGACATGCAAATCTGCCATGTCAGTTGCTAGTTTACATTTCCTTGGTGTTCAGTACTTTAAAAATTAAGAATCTGATGGTGCTTTAGTCATTTTGCTAAATGGCATGTTCTAGAAAGATGGCTGCACAGCTGCCTGTCAACAGGAGGCTGGGATGAAGAGAAATGGAGAAAAGGTTCTGACTGCTTTTTGGTTATTCAAGCCAACTCAAAAGCTGTGGACTCCCTTTGCGATGTACTTTGTGTACATTGTAAACCCGCAAGGCCTGGCTCCTGCCTACAACCAATAAAATTGTCTTAATCCCTGATCTTGCCCTAACAAACAGGCCACAGAATCCCTCCACTCCTAGACCTCCCTGGAAAGCTATGCCCCTCCAACCCCACCCCATGCAACCCTACATAAACTTTGTCTTCCGCCCAGTTCTCTGCTGGTTCTTGCTTAAGAAGAAGCAGCCACCCTCCCAGGTTTTCCCTCCCAATAAATCTCTTGTGCGAGGTTTGTTATGTGGTATTCCTTGGCTCTGGACTGCCAGGATATCTTCTGGAGCACACTGAAACCCTTTTGCCTGAGCAGAACTTTTGCTGGGGAAACCTCCCCCACAGAAGCAGAGCTGTTACACTTGCACTGGGAAAACTCTCCAGGCAGCTCTTGCAGAACTGTAGGGGAAGCCTTTCCCTTCAGAGCTGCACTACCTACACTGCTCCTGGTCAGATTCCTTTGCCCTCAGTAGACAGATCTGCACTTGCCACTAAGACAGCAAAAGAAGAGAACTCCACACGCTGCTTTGGAGAGGAAGTGTTAAGAGTGTAAAGCTCATGCTGTGCAGTCAAATCTTCTGTTTGAAGGCACATTTTCTTAGCCCTGAGCCATCACTGACCTATTTCCCCAGTTGACAATCAGCAATAATCATCATACCTTCTCTCATACAATGGCTGTGAAGACTGAGTCAGCAGTTGTGAAGGGCTGAGAACAGTTTTGACATGTTAAATACTTGGGTAACATATAAATCTCTGCCCTCTTAAGTAGGAAGAGCACTGTTTCCACACCTTCCCATGGACACAGCTCATGCTGTCAAGCCCAGAGAAGGTTTAACTAATGATGATTTAATGGTTCTAACAATGACTAGCCAAGTAGCTTTTCCAGCTGAGACATTGTTAGTATTCTGAAACAACCTTGCTTCTGGGTTCCCTAGCAACAATGACATCATCTTGTATTGTCCAGCCAGGTGGCCACACCTGGGGGCGTGGTTAGTAATTACCTGACCTATAAAGGGACCACCAGACACGTGTTCTCTCTCTTACTCCTCTCACCCTCTTATTCCTCCTACTCTCTTACTCTCCTCTCTCTTTCTATGGGGTGCCCTCCTCCCCCTCCTTTCCTCCTCTCCTCTATCTCTCTCTTCCCCCATCATGGCCCACCCCTGTTCCCCCTTCTCCCTTAATAAACCCCTTTCATAGAAAACCTGTTGTAAGCCTCATCTTATTTTTTATTTCTAACATTGGCGAGCTGCCAGGAGAGGGTCACTCCTGGTTCTCCTAGGACCCCTCTTTCGAACTAATATAACTAAAATAAATAGCTTTTAACAGGTTTTCTTTGTTACCTAAACTGCTCTCTCGGTCCTCCAGAATTTTCCGGGCTACCTGTGCTTTTCCCACGTGTCCGCTTACAACCAGACACCCTGCTGTGTGTTGGCGGGCAGGAACGGACGGCTGCCGCAGAGACCTAGCCTGGATGGGCAAGGTGTGCAGGAATACTTCAAATACACAGCGTACTTCTACCTGGGTAAGCATCCTTCCCTCTGGCTGCGGATGGCTCCTCTCTCTCACCAACCTGCGCAGCGGAGCACACGGCTCTGCTGACTCCTGCTGCAACCCCACTTGGACTGGTACTCGGAGCCTGAGGCGTTCTCACTGTGCTAGAATCAGCTTGAGGGTACTTGGTGTTTAGGAAAAATTCCCCGATCGCACTGAACAAGATTTTAAACTTGCTGCGGGATCTTAAACCTACCACGCAAGACTTGCAACGCCATGTTGCTTTTGGGCAAACTGGGCGGAACCCTCCTTCACTATGGGCTCAATGCTGTGTTGGCGCCATTTTTAACTAGGGCAAAGAGCTTCTTGCTCCCATGCGGTAGCCCCTCCCCCACCAAAGCCACATTCTTCCTAGCTCCGGGAAATTCTCCAAGCTGTGCTTTTAAACTCAGACTTCCAATCCTTCTAATATTTCTCCAAGCTTTTAAATAACAAAAAAACTTTTCTCCCTAATTTCTGTATACTCTGCTCTTACTTTAAATGCTTTAAATTTCTTATCTAATACTTTATATAATTACCTCATGTTTATAAAGTTTCCTTAATAACTGTTTTATCTTTTAGACTAGACTACAACGACAAGCCTCATTTAAATTGGTATATATTGTTATAAAAATTCAAAGTTGTGTTTTACTATCTATGATTCAACCCTGCTTCAAAATAAATTTTATATAATAATAAAAATTCAAAGTTATAAATATCTGTTCAAGTTAAGTTGGTTTAAAATATGTATCTGACTGTTTATATATCTCTTTCAGTTCTCAAATTCAGTTCGCAAATGTTGCTGTTTTTCCTGCTATGATCCAGATTCACCAGTAGGCTTTCTGGTTAATGGGTTTGCTATAATAAATT
>CM053750.1:6072997-6089228 GCA_028658305.1 Pachyuromys duprasi
ACCAATTTAGTCTACAACACCCTATGTCATCTTCCCCCCCAACATCAGACCCATATGTAGAGTTCACCAGCTTAGAGAACTTCTGAAAAATGAATCATTACTTACACCAAAGGCATAAACCGAAAGATACAATTGTGCAACTGTAGCTTCCTTTATACACATAGACCAATCCTCAGGCGCTTATCTGCATTCTCAGCATTTCACTATCCCTCAGGAGTATCCAGCTTAACACTTAAGCTACAGTTGAACAGACCCTCCTTATCATGTTTTACACACTCCACCTTGATCTATCTCATCAGTTTGGAATTTGTCTACTACCCAAATTTCTGCTAAAACTTCAGCAAACTGAAGGCTTTAATTTCTTCCATCTGTTTTTATTTTGCTATAGCCCTGCTATAAGCCCAAGTTGGCCTCATCATTGACATCATCCTGCCTCAGTCTCCTGAATGTTGGAATTCTCTGCATATGCCACCATGCTAAACTGCAGACCTTGAAGGTAATGAAAAGGTACATCATGTAGAAATGATCATATTTAACAATACCTAATAAGATTTTTTAAAAAGACTCCTTATCACTAATGTATAAAATCCTCCAGGAATCATGGCTCTGAAACCCAACACTGCTACTCACCACTTTAGTTCTTTTTAGTTGTCTCCCGATGCCCTCTCCTTAAAGTCTCCTTAATGATGATGAGACAAAGACACACTTGCCCAACCCTGGCTTCCTGTTCCACGCCTCTGCAGAAGGAACTGGCCATGACTTGGCAGCTCTGCTTAGTTACTTCATGTTTCCCCACACAAGCTGCAGTATTCCTTTTGCTGGGACCAGCTACCCTGACAAAAGCAAGTTAATAAAGACAGGGGTTGTTCTGGCTTACAGTGTGAAGTCCTAAATTCCATCGTGGCAGGGAAAGGCTGGTAGAAGGAGCAGACATTACTGGTCACATTGCATCCTCAGTGAAGAAGCAGAGAAAGAAAGTAAGGAGTTGGACCAGGATATAAACCCTTAAGGCTGAAACCACGTACTCATTTCCTCCAGTGTGGCTCCGCCTGTTAAAGGTCCATAAACTGCCCAAAGGGCCCTAGCTGGACAAGAAATATCCAAACACATGAGCTGCCTATAAGGACTATTTTACAATCATAATAATCAAGAAACAGTACCCTCTACTAACTTTCCATATATATGAACAGCTTCCTTTCCCACCTCATCCTTATGCTCCTCTTCCTTTTATTAAAAAGGTTTATTGTATTTTATTTATTTTGCATGTGCTTGTGGTAAGGTATACACATGCCACATAGTGGAGGTGTGTGTTGGAGGTCAGAGCTCTCCTACAACTAGGCAAATCTTGGGGATGGCTATCTTTTCAAGCAGTTGTTTTGTTTTAGCACAGGATCTCACAGAAGCCCTTTAATGAGAAACCAAGAAAGTGCTAGAGGAACTAAAACTCAAATTGCACAAGTAGGGAAACTACCAGTTAAAGCTCTATATTGTATTAAGATGGTTAGTCAGGACCCCAGAAGATTAAGTCCTATATATTTCATTTTGAACCATTTAGGTGTGTTCTAATTTTTTGTGACACTATTCTTAGAGAGACATGAACAAACATCTACCATCCCCAAATAGAAACCCAACCACAGAATGCAGTCGAGAACGGCATCACATCACAGAATACCCAAGTCCAACCTGCAGCCAGTGGTGCTGACACACAGCTTTAATCCCAACACCTGGGAGGTAGAGGCAGCGGATCTCTGTGAGGTCAAGGTCTACACAAGTTCCAAGCAAGCCAGATCTATGCAGTCAAAGAGAAAAAATCTGGGGCTGGAGAGATAGCTCAGTGCTTAACAGTACTTACTTAGGGCTGTTCCTGCAGAGGACAGGAGTTCAATTCCCACCTCCCACATCAGGCAGCTCACCACTACCTATAACTCCAGCTCCAGGGGATTCAATACCTCTGGCCTCCGTGGGCATCTTAATTCACTTGTACAAATCCACAAACAGACCACACACATTCACATAATTAAAAATTAAGCTTAAAAAATCTAACTTGATGAACCAGTTAGTTTTATTGTGGGTACTTACAGAAAGATGGGACAGGAGCAGAAATGACTCAGTTGAATCACCAAAAGCCCGTCCCAGCACAGGTGACAGCTCACCAGAGCTAGAGACCCAGAGCACACACTCTACCCGCAGGCAGCTCAGCAGGCTGGGAAGTGTGCAAGGTCCCAGGCCCTAGGGGAACTGGGGACTTCCCAATAGCTGAACAGCTCCTGTTGTAAGGAGACAATTGTCTGAGTCCATCCATCTCAAGGACAGCTTCTCCATCTTGCTGGCAGGGTCAAACCAAGTTCATGATCCCAGGCCCAGGAACCAATTCCTCCTATCCTGGTTGGTGGAAAAATACAACAATAACTTGACACAAATACTTGTAGTTTGCAAGCTTAAATATTCTGTGATATTCTGGCTCAGGGTTGCCATTCAGCTCCTAAGTCTGTTCTGTGGCCCTGATCAGTAAGTAGCAGCTTGATTACAATACATTTTTTGTCACCTATATTGACCTGGTGTTTGAGTTATGTTGGATCTAAGCGAACCCCATAACAAGATATCCATGTTCCCTTTGTGAAACATTTCTTGATTACCTTCCTGCTGCCTTCATCCCATGGTATGATTGCTTTCTGTTTAGTCTCATTCCCTCTACAAACTGTACGATGCTATACTTGCTTGCTTGTTTGCTTGCTTGTGATGAGTTTAAGTTAGCCTAGGTGACTCCATTTTGAAATAAGGAGCCATCTTGACCAGGAGCTGAACTCAGGTACCAGGAAATATCACAGAATGTGCATCTGGCAGAAAACAAAGTTAGCTCTCCAAGCAATGGCCTCCAGAAAATATCACAGAATAAATGTTTAGTTAAAAATAGAGACAATCTCCCTGGCAATTGTGATTGTGTAAACGGTCACCTCTCCCCTATGGCTTTTACCCAATTTTGTATGTCAAGGCATGAATCCCCCTGCTTTCTGTCATGGAAACATGTACCCCCTGCTTGCTGTCATGGAAACCCTGTGCTTACAGTCTTTCCCTTTAAAAACCCTGCTCACTGAAGGCTCAGGGTCCCACTTCTCTACTGGCTATGTCAGTGAGACTTGGGTCCCAAGTTCGATCACTCGTAATAAAGTTCTCTTGCTCTTGCATTGAGTCGTCTCCTGGTGGTCTCTGAGGGTCCCGTGATCCTGGCATTACACTTGTTTGAGTCAGGGTCTGCGTAGTCCCAGCTGTCCTGGACCTTATTAAATAGACCTGGCTAACCTCAAACTCAGAGATTCCCCTGCCTCTGCCTCCCAAGTGCTAGGATTAAAGCTGTATGTCACCACATATGGCCTGGTGTTGTTCTTCTTAATAAGTTTCCATGAGCCTTAGCCTGTGCAAGGCCTCCTGATTCCAATCTTTCTTATCTTCTTTATTTTCTCATCACCTCATCTTCTCCTTAGGATTCTGCACTGAAGAAATGACCTGCTGGTCCAGGTCAATTTTAATATTAGAGGAAACACCTATACAACATCTAGTTTACGTTCTGTTATTGTGAGAAACACCATGACCCAAAGCTTGGAGTGGAGAGGGATTATTTCAGTTTACAGGTTACAGTCTATCATCAAGGGAAGCAAGCGCAGACACTCAGAGCAGGAACCTGGAGGCAGAAATTGAAGCAGAGGCGGTGAAGAATGCTGCTTAGGGTCTTGCTCTCTGTGGCTGGCTCCACCTGCTTTGTTACACAACCCAAGATGACCTGCCCAGGGGCATGATTACCCTGTCAACTGGGTCCTCCCATATCAATCATTAATCTCAAAAACACCCCCACAGGCTTGTCCAGGAAGCATTTTCTCAGTTGAGGTTCCCAGATAACTCTAAATTGTGTCAAGCTGACAAAAAACTAAGCAGTACAAGGATTTGGTTAAATGTTATGTGCTACTGTAAGTCTGCATCTTTGATAGAAACAGTTTCTACCTTCTGGGTTTTTTCTGGTTGGTCAGGGTTTTTTTTGTTTGTTTGTTTGGGGGGAGTTTGATGTTGTTTCTGACAAGGTCTCACATTATACCCAGCCCATACTTACAATTATGATGTAGCCATGCTGGCCTCTGACCCAGGCCCTTAAGTGCAAGGATTACAGGTATTGGCCACTACACCTGTATCTCTATGGTGCTTTTAAAAGACTCTGTCATTCTTAGTATTATAAATTTCCCAAAAGTCTCTAGCTATAGGTCTTTCCACAGCCATTGTACTAGATAATCAATGGGTCTTTCTTTTCACATTGTTCTTTTCTTTTTGTTGTTGTTTTTTCATTTTTGTCTTTAGAGACAGGGTTTCTCTGCGCAGGCTGTCCTGGACTTGCTTTGGAGACCAGGCTGGCTTCAAACTCACAAAGATCCACCTGCCTCTGCCTCCCAAGTGCTAGGTGGCACATGACACCATTCCCGGCTTCAATGGACCTTTTCAATTGGTGCACTTAGCCCTCCCATCAAGTACAGGAAATCATTTTCTATTATTTATTTGATTCTTTTTCTTTTCTTTTCTTTTTACTTTTTCTCTCTAGTATCCCCATTTGGGGGAAAGAAAATTAATAACTTACATTCTTACCTTTTTTTCTCCTCATATTTTCTCAGTATTGTGCTGATTACTGCATTTCTGTACCTTGATTTTGTGTGGGAGGTGTGTAGATTTGCTGCTGAGATTGAACCCAAACCCTGTGTATGCCAGACAAGTATTCTACCACTAAGCTACATTTCCCAACTATATTATATTCTCAATCCCCTACAACACACACACACATACAGACACATGCACTTGTCACACTGGCTTTGAATCTGCTATGCAGCCAAAGCACACCTCAAATCGGCTATCCTCCTAGCTCAGATTCTTGAGTACTTGACATTATAGTGTGTACTATCACATTTAGTTTCTGATAATATATTATTCTCTTCATTGCTCAGCATTGGAGGGTTGTTTTACTGAAATTACAAAGAATAAATGGTGGCATGTTTACACATGCTTAGAATGACGCTTAGAATAAGCATCAAATGCAATGTCCAGATTGAAACCAGATAGTGGGGTAGAGAAATCAGCATCTGAATGAACAAGAGTAAACTGTATACATTCCACAAGACCATTATACCAACAACTGCTATTTCTTTTCTTTCTCCCCTATTAGTTTTGGGATTTGTTGTTTTGCTATGATGGACATGTTCAATTCTTTGCCTTTTTTTTTTTTTTTTGCTGTTAATTTGTCTATTTCATGGGGCATATACTTTCACGGGCTATTACAGAAGAAGCTGTCATTCTTCTTCCTCCCTCTATAGCAGTGGTTCTCAACCTGTAGGATGCAACCTCTTTGGGAGTTGAATGACCCTTTCATAGGGGTCATATGTCCTTTGGATCGGATATTTACATTATGATTCATAACAGTAGCAAAATTAGTTATAAAGTAGCAACACACACTGGGCATGGTGGCGCATGCCTATAGTCCCAGCACTCAGGGAGGCAGAGGCAGGAGGATCTCTATGAGTTCCAGGACAGCAAGTCCAGGACAGCCAAGGTTACACAGAGAAACCTGTCTCGGAAAAAAAACAGCAACAAAATAATTTTATGGTTGGGGGTCATCGCAACTTAAAGAACTGTATTAAAAGGTCTCAGCATTAAGAAAGTTGAGAACCATGGCTCTTTAACATTCCTTTAATATCCTGGCTTATTGGTTTGACTCTCATAAATAGTATCCATTTGTTTTCTCTTGAAATATTCTTATTCTTCATCAATTGTGAAAGTTAACTTTTCCAGGTATAACATTCATGGTACAGAGTTACTTTCAGAACTAGAAATATATCATTTCATGCTTTTCTAACTTTTAAGGATGCAGATAAATGGTCTGTTACTTACATATCCCTGTTTCCATAAGCTGAGTTAATATTTTCTCATACTTTTAATATCTCTTCTTTGCTCTGTATGTCTGACATCTTGACTATGAAGTGTGGTTATTTTTTTCTCAGGCCATATTGACTGAGGACTCTAATTCGTCTTGTGTTTGGATGTTTACTTCACTCTGAGTTTGAGACAGTTCTAGTATAATTTCATTAAGCACTCCATTCCTTTTGACTTCTTCTATACCACAAATTCTCAGGTTTGCCCTCCTGAATGTATCCCCAACTTCATGGAAAACTCGTTCATGGTCCATGTATCCCCAACTTCATGGAAAACTCGTTCATGGTCCTTTTCTCCTTATGTATGTCTAACTGTCCATCCTTTGCCTTTCCATCCCTTTTATTCTTCTGCATGGTCTTGTCTGTTGATGCTTTCTGTGCAGTTTTTATTTAAATTTCATTCACTTTCAGTATTTCAACTTGGTTTTTAACATTTCAATTCCCTTGCTGAATTTTCCCTTCCTGTATTGAACTTTTGCCTCCAATTTTCATTCACGTTGAACACTACCTCATGGAAGTTTTGGATAGATGTACTTAACTCACCCATCTTTTTGCTTGGTTTCTTTATGGGCATTAATTCTTAGTAAAAGTGAGACTGAATTCTTTCTCAGAAATGTCAGCTACCTTGGTGACTTTGGCTTCCATTTAGAGTTGGGTGGTTTGGAATGAATATTGCAATGGGTAGCTGTGCCATTTTTAAATGTCTTTTTGTGTTTTGCGCATATGTTGGATGAATTTTATCTTACAGTTTTCAGGTCTCTTCCAACTCTCTGGCTGTCTTGTCAGTGAGTCCTCATGAATCTCAGCTATGGAGACTGGTGATGCTTGGCATTGATTCCAAAGTAGGCTTACTGAGGTGACCTAGACTTGGCTGGGTGACAACAGGGCCACCACACACTGACTGGAGTGACCACATGGAGTAAACACCCCAGTGGCATGCTGAACTCTGTGAACCTGCTAGGGGCTGGGGTCAAAATGCCAGTTTCACACTGAAATCTGAATTGCCTGGGAAGGAGTCAAACCTCAGTCCAGTAGTACTCTCTAAGAACTTTTGGAACTAATGCCTTTGTACAATGGTCAATGCTAGGACCTCTAGAACCCAAACCCCTATGCCACGGTGAACTCCAGAGCTGCTATATCCAAATTTCTGGTTCAAAGATAAACTCTGGGACAGTGAACACCAAAATCCTTGTTGTAATGACCTCTGGGACCCCTGGAGCTAAAGGTACTTTTCCAAGATAAACTCTGAGACCACTGCAAATAACACCTGAGTCCTGGGGTGAACTCTCAGATGGTTCAAAGGATCAAAGGCCAAGTCCCAAGATGAACTCTGGGACCACTGGAACCAAAGACCAGGGACTGAAATGAACTCTGGGATCACTAGTCAAAGACCAGGTCCTAAAGTGAACCAAGGGTGCCAAGGACCTAGTTCCATGCTGAATTCTGTGATCCTACAGCCAAAGACCCTGTACTGCCTTGAGTTTTAAAGTGATGCTTTTTAACACCACTTTCTTAAAGTATGTATAAATGAAAAACATTGTTAAATTTCACCATCATAGGGTATGCACATTTCCCTAGTTTGCCTTCCGTTCCTGTGATAAAACCTGGCTATAACCAGCTTCAGGAGGGAGGGGCTTTTTTGGCTTACAGCTAACAGTCCATCACTGAGGAAAGCCAAGACAAGAACTCAAAAGCGGGTGCCTAGAGGCAAGATCTGAAGCAGAGACCATGGAGAAAGGTCAATTACTGGCTTGCTCAGCTATCTTTCTTATATGGTCCAGGCCCACCTGACCATGGATGGTACCACTCACAATAAGCTGGACCTTCCCATATCAATTAGCAACCAAGAAAATGCCCACAGGTCAATCTGATGGAGGCAATTCCTCAATTGAGAATCCTCTGATGTTTTAGCTTGTGTCGACAAAACTAAACATGAAACATGTTTTGTGTGTATTTGGTGGCTTATTGGTCTTTCATTTATCTTTCTTGGTAGTCAGATCTTTAGCTCATTTTATTATCTTTTAACTAGCAAACATAAGATTAATATTTACAGCCTAGAATGGAATAACAAACTGAAACCTCTTGAGTAGCTGTACTGATGATTGTGCTGCAGTCCATAGTCACAATACAGTCTACTGTTCTAAGGCATGATTCTGGCTTTAAAAACAGCAAGTCCAAAGATGCTCCTTTGGCAAGGTTTTATTTTAACTTCGTGTGTTGAGACTGGAGAGCTGGCTCAGAAATTTAAAGTATGTACTGCTTTTGCAGAAGACCAGAGTTACCAGAACCCACTCATTGTTGCAGGATATTTGATCCATTGTGACCCCTGAGAGTGTGAACTATAAAAACCTGTTTCTTGTTTTACTGATTAATCTATTTCAAGGTTTATAATTTTTTTTTTTCTGACAGGGACTCTGTTGCATGCTTTTCAGTCACTTCCCCCTGGTGGAGCTGCCTTGCCAGGCCACCATGGAAGATGTGACTTGAAGTAGTGCTCGGTCCTGACACGACCGAGGTGCATAAGTGGGAGGGTGCATAAGTGGGAGGCCCCTCTTTACTGAGGGGTAGAGGAGGGGGGAGGGGCTGAGGTGAGGAGGATGGGGACTACCATTGGGATGTGAAGTGAACAACTAAATAAATAAAGTTAAAAGTTAAAAAAATTATAAATTTTGTTCTTATATTTGGACTTAGTGATTTCTATTAGTTCCCAGTATTTCCTTTTGATTATGTTATTTCTACTCACTCAAAATCTGTATATAACATATACTATACTTTCAGTGTTACTATATTCCAAAAAATATAATTAAAGTACAACAAAAATGATCCTAAGTGGAGCTGAAATGAAAGAAATGAAGAGCCAAGAAAGTGGTAAATTTTTTATTACATGTTAATAACTGATTAAAACATTAATGTCTTGTGACACAGAAAAGAAATGAGGAGGAATCAGATGAATTAAGTTTTTTTGGTCCCTTCATTGTCTGTGGGGATAATAAGGGACACATTGTACTTCGTGATGATCAGACATAAATCCTTCTCAGATTCCCTTGGAACGTTTCCTTTTAGAGCTGTTGTCTACCTTCTACTCCAGCCGTTGCTCAGTTTCCTTGGCTGGTTGGAGTCTAAACTGAAGTCACCAAGCCTACCTGTCCTGAGTTGTCACTGCTCTTTCAGAGCTGTATGCCATGCCACAGAACCAAAAAGAGAACTGGGCATGTAATTCAGTAGGTAGAGTGCTTTTTTCACAAGTACACACCCTTGAGTTTCATTCCAGAATCACATAAGACCAGGTGTAGTGGCTCACACCTTTAATCCCAGCACTTGGGAGGTGAAAATAGGAAGATCTGTTAGGCCATGGGGGATGGCTTGGGTAAAGCAGCCTGCTACCAAACCTGACAACTTAAATTCCATTGAGAAAGCCTGGCTAAATAAGCCTGACCAACTCCTTGACAGGCTTCAATTCCTTGGTAGACAGAACAAGCCAAAGAATTGCAGGAAAAACACACACACACAGAAATAGGGCAACCAATCAGAAACAGCCAAGACATCTGGCCTGGGAGAGATAAAGTTGCTTAACTACTGGTTTGAAAAGCACCTAAGTCCTGACCAGTATCCACGGGCACCAGCCAATCCCAATCCAGGTCACATAGCCACAATAGAAATTCCCCTTTCTGGCTTTAAAAGGTGCCTCTGAGCTCCCCTTTGTAAAGGTGGTGACCCCAGCATGCTGGACTTCTGCTAAGAGAATGGGAGAGGACCCCTGGACCTACATGGTAGAGATTGAGAACTCTGTCGTTTTCTGACCTCCAACATGCAAGGAAAAGCAAGCTGTATCTCCCCACCCTGTCTCCACACACACACAGTAAATAAATAAATAGGTAAATACTTTTTATCTCCCTTCTGTGGACTGCTCAAAGGTATTTCATTGTGGCCCTCTTGATAATTGCACACTCCACTTAGGGACACCTGCTGTGAGGTGCCTTCATCTACTCACAGCTTGTCATGAAGCCTGGCCACTGTGCTAACATACTGCATCACATGGTACTTCCCTAATATTTTCCCTTTTCTTCACCATTGCGCCCCTGATTGGTACCTCTCAAGTGAAGTAACGATACTTTCATCTTTTCCTTATGCTCATTTCTAGGGAACTCAAGTTTAGAAATTTCACTAAAAGAATAAAAACAGCATATAAATTTCTAACTAGTCAGGAAAAATTCAGGAAGATTAAAAAACAATTTAGAAGATGCAATGATTTAAACCAACAGCACAAAGATGGTATATTTTGACCACCAGAGTATCAGTGGCTACACATACACTTAAAATATAGGGGTACTAAGTTTATTTATTGTACTACAAATTAATTTAATTTACACATTAAGTGTAAATGGACTAAGTGCCTTAATTAAAAGATAAAATGGTCAAACTTAATTATAAGAAATGAAGGGGTTAGTGGTAACTCAGGATAGAGTGCTTGTTTAACATGTAGGAAGCTGTGTTTAAACTGCAGTTCCAGAAGGGAAAATATGTACATTTGACATGAATAAGGCTCTGGTCCCTAGTACTTGGCCCCTACCCCCAAAAGTACATATTTAATAAAAGCATATCAAATTAATCTATGATTGTGAAAAAGCATATTCCTCTTTAAACGTAACCACAATGTTCAGCTTAACCTTATTAAACCTAGAAATTAAATTCAAAATGCGGCTATCCCTTCTATCAGATAACGAGTTTAAATCTTTGTTCTGGTTTCACTTCTGTCGCTGTGATGAAATGTTCCTACAGGAAGCAACATAGAAGAGAAAAGGATCTGGCTAAAATTCCCGGTTATGGTCTGTAAGAGTGAGGAAGTCACAGGACAGAGGCGAGACAGCTGGCCACGCCAGTGCACCCTGCTGCTTGCTTGCTGCTATGCTCGTCTAGCTTTCTCATTTAGAACTCCTTGCCCAAAAAATGGTTCACCCACAATGGGCTGAGTCTTCCTCCATCAATTAACAAGATCATTCCACATACACATGAGACGACAGGGCAACCTGAACTAGAATTCCTCAGCTGAGGCTCCCTTCTGAGGTGACAACTGGAGGGGCCTAGTCTTACTGCAACTTGACATAGCATGTTTGGTTGACATCCAGGGGAAGGCTGCCCTTCTCTGAATAGAAACAGAGGAGGAGTGGATGGGGGGTGGACGAGAGGTCAGGGGAAGGACTAGGAGGAGAGGAGAAGGGGAAACTGAGGAAAGAATGCTAAATAAATAAATAAAATAGTTACCATGGTCTAATATATTCTTTTGAATTTTTTCTTTTTTTCTTTTTTTTTTTTTTTTTATTTTGGTTTTTTGAAGACAAGGTTTCTCTGTGTTTGACTTTCCTGGAACTCACTCTGTAGACCAGGCTGTCCTTGAACTCACAGAGATCCACATGCCTTTGCCTCCCATGCACTGTGTATGGGTCACCACAACCAGGCTCTGGTGACTTTTCAAGGGGAGAGATTCAAGGCCTTTCTTCTAAGCATGGCAGGAATAGGAGATAAAGAATACTTGATAGTGCTAGAGTGTGTCTTACAAGTTACTAACTTCTCTGTTGCCAAGAAAAAAAGACAGCAGTTACCAGGTTACCTATAACTGAAATTGGTTTCACACAAAGAACCTCAGTACAGCAATGAAAACAATCAGTAGAGCAAAATGACAGCCCACAGGATGAGAAAAATTTTTACCGGCTACACTCCGTACAAAGGGCAAATTTCACAAATTTATAAAGAATTGCAGAAAATAGCAAAGAAATATAACTCCCAGTCAACACACAGGCAAATAAACTGAAAAGACAGTTTTAAAAACAAAGTGGCCATCGTAACAGGGCCCCAGACACAACTGACTCCATGATGGAAGTGCTATTCAGGCTATAAAACTCAGCACACAGAAAGCACCATCTGCCCAAACTAAAACAAAGACCTAGTCCATCAGAGTCCATATGTTCTGGGAGAGTCTCAAAATGCACTATTTGGCTTCTGTAGTTCTGCTTCTGGCTAACTTGTTAACTGAAGTATATCAACCCACAACATGTTTTTGTGCTTAAAAGCTCACCCCGAGAAAGGCTCAGGGCTACACTAGGATCCCAAACACCCACTTGTACCCAGCTGGCTAATAAAGACTTTCTATTATCTTAAGGCCATGGTCTGAGCAGTCTTCTCTGTTGAATACCCAACAACAGCCATTAATTGTTTTTATTACAAAGTTTTCAATATCCCTAACCATCAGAACTACGCCAAGGTACCACCTAACCCCAGTAAGGGCTATCATCAATAAACCTGACATAAATGCTGAAAAGGATGTAGAGAGAAAAGAACCCTTAGTCACTGCTGGCAAGCATGCAAATTAATACAGCCACTACGGAAATAAGTTTGGGTAGTCCTCAAAACTTAAAAATAGAAGCCTGGCGTGGTGGCACATGCCTTTAGTCCTAGCACGCAAGAGGCAAAGGTAGGCAGATCTCTGTGAGGTTGAGGACAACCTGATCTACAAAGTGAGTGAGTTCCAGGATAGCTAAGACTGTTGCACAAAGAAACCCTGTCTCAAAAAAAAAAACATTAAAAACAGAATTACTGTGTGACTCCATTATTTTAACCCTCACACATACTCAGAGCTTAACACCTTAACATAGAGATACTTGCACCCTCATGTTTGCTGTTGCTTCATTCACATAGCAAACAATTAGAATCAGCCCACTGCCCGTCAACACACGGATGAAAATGTGATATACATATAATGGACTATTACTTAGCTCTAAAGAAAAATGGGATGGCATTGGGCAGAGGTGGCATATGACTTTGATCCCAGCACCCAGGAGGCAGAGGCAAGCAGATCTCTGGGTTTGAGGCCAGCCTGGCCTAGAGAGTGAGCTCCAGGACAGCCATTAACTACACAGAGAAAACCTGTCTCAAAAAAAAAAAAGAAAAGAAACAACAAAAAGTGATTACAACCTTTGCAGAAAAATGGATGGACTTAGAATGTATAATATGAAGTGAGGTCACACAATCTGAGAAAGAAAGCGATGCATGTTCTTCTAGATTCTGCAAAAGGATGCAGGATCTAGCCAGTAATATATGCATACTTATAAACAGATGTGTAGTAGGGACAGTGTAACATGCAAAAAAGAGCACAAGAAAGCCTAATTAACAGAGGATGAGGAAGGACTGAAAGCAAGTAATAAATTCAAGGTGTGAAAGGATATAAAGCTAATTAACTGCCTTTTTAGTTCTCTGTCATGGATTTTTCAGTTTGGGTAGTAGATAAGTGCATAAAAAGATATTCAATAGTTAAATATAAAATCTAAGTGAGGCTTTGGACCTTTATAGCTTCTGTTCGAACTAGCTACTCAATTTGTAAAGAAGTTCACTGAGTTGTGTAGTCTTTGGGTCTGGTTAACTTGGGTATGAGATTCTTTTTTTTTATTTGCAGTGCTTTTTTATAATAAAAAATTAATTAAAAGAAAACAGTAAGTCTAGACCCAGTGAATATGAATCTTGGAAATAAACATCTATTACTTTAGTACACTGGACTCTAGTCACTTTAGTGTGTGTGTGTGTGTGTGTGTGTGTGTATGTACTTTTTTTTTTCCTTAAAGAGCATATTTTGGAGCTGGAGAGATGGTTCAGTGATTAAGAGTACTTACTGCTCTTACACATGACCTGGGTTCAGTTCCCAGCTCCCACTCATGGCAGTTTAGAACTGCCTTTTAGCTCCAGGTCCAAGAAATCTGATGCCCTCTTCTGACTCCTATGGGCACCTGCACTTAGGGTGAACATAAACTCATGTAGACACACACACATGCATGTAAATAAAAATCTAAAACCAAAAAAAATTGAGATTATGACATCAATGTAATTATTTTAAGTAATTATTTATAATAATAAATTAGACTGAAAATGACTCAAAATAATAGAAAACAAAATTATATTTTTATGTGTATCTGTGATAGGACACAAATAAAAATACTCTATTTTCATAATAGTTTCTTAAATTAGATTCTTCCTTCAAAGTTCTTTCATGTTTTAATTAGAGAATCAGTTTATTTCAAAGCATCATTTTATTTACAGTTACAAGTTTTGGATTTTTTTAACCCACTCAATGTGTGTGTCCTACATGTTGAAATCAAATACCTGAAGGAGTTGGGATCTTATGAATACAGCCAGGACAACAGTGGAGAGAGTCATGAACAAAAACATCACAGTCCACACAGAAAACATTTTGGCACACTGTGCAGACATAGACCTGCAATGGAAAAGAGAAAAGTGAATAAGCAAAAATAGCTTACAGAAGTTACATACAGCACAGCCAAAAGACAGGTCAGTTGCCTTGCTACATTCTTAGCAATTTTCCCTGCTCACCTACACACCTTATTAGTTCCAATATATTAAATCTAACACAATTTTCTCAAACCTAACACATTTTATTCCTCTGAAGTTGGCCCTTAGGAGTAAAGAGTAACTCTTAGAAAAAGACCTCTCAATTGCAAAAGCTACATTCCCCTATTAAACCTTTAAAGAATATAAACCTATAATTCTAGCACTTGGGAAGTGGAGGCAGAGGATCACAAATTTAAAGTCATCCAGACCAGCCTAGACAACAAGAACCTATCTTAAAAACTAAAACGAAAAAGCAAAAAAAAAAAAAAAGAAGAAAAAAGAAAAAGAAAAAAAAACCCACAACAACAAATACAACACTGTGTCAAATGACAAACATAAAATATATAAGAGTAAAAAAATTAATCAGCATGACACACATGGGTCCTTGTGCTATGAGCTAAGATTCTAGGGCAACAACATACAGATTCAAAAATCACTGTGTTTCAAACATGTAAAGATGCATTTTTAAAAACTGACAAATGAAGCCTTCTGGTAACATGAAAGCTAGTCTTCAGGAAATGACCCGAAAGCTTCCTCCCTGGAGACTAGCTTTCATGGTACCAGAAGGATCCATTCATGCTTTCAAAGGAGGAAAGCAACCAACAGTCCTACCCAGTTATGACAGCACAACAATGGGCAGCATGTCATGACAACCCTAAGGACACACATGACGGCACACATACTGCAGTGGTAATCAACAGCTCTCCAATTGGACTGAAGGTCCAGCCAACAGGAAGGAAATCAAGCCTGGTACTAGAAACCTAGCCAACCACCCAGAGCTGGTAAAATCATAGATCCTGGAGGAGAAACTATATCCATGACTTTACAAAACCAGAGAAAACACTATCTACATTCTAAATATTTGTCCTTATACAAGAGAAAAGTGTAGCCCTCACCTCTCATCAAGGAAACTTCCTTTTGCAACAGATGGAGACCATAATAGAAAACCACAACCAATCAAAATGTAGCGTTATAGATCCCAGTCCCAACTGATACATTTAAAATACAACTCCAGCACCTAAGGTTCAAGGATCATTGCAACAGAGGAGGCAGAAAGATTGTAAAAGTCAGAGAAACAGGGAGAATGTTGTGAGATTGTGTCCTAGGAATGTTAGAGAAGCTATATACTCCTGATGTCTGATTTTGAAACTGCCTAAACATGAGCTGAACAAGGACATGCTAACACGGATATGGGAAATCCCATGGGGCTTCAATCCTACACAGAACTACGTGCAACCACAGAATGCAGAGTGAGAGAATTAGTCTTCCCAATGTATTATCCAGTATCAATGGTCAGATCTGAAAACATACATTAGACAGAGCAGATTTTGCTTGTATATTTAGGATGGATGAATGAACAGAGAGAGAGCTCAGAGGATGAAGCACTTTACCATGCAAACCTGAGTTTGATCCCTGGAACTCATATAATGGTTGAAGGAGAAAAGCCTTTTCCAAAAGCTGTTCTCTGACCTCCACACATGCACTTTGGCATTCATGTGCTCACACTCTCACATGCACATTCTACTCTCAAACACATTAATAATACATTTTAATACTCCCAAATGATTTTTAAAGTGGTTTTGGTGAGGATGAAGTTAGGAATGACAGAAAAATGCAAAAGAGTTTTGTTCAGTGCAGGGACTCAAATCCAGGGCTTCATGCATATTAGGTTGGTGCTCTACCACTGACATACCGCACCAGTCCAAGGAATATAAAATTTAATTGAAATTTAAAAAACATTTCTCAAAGTGGGAAAGACCCTAGAACTCATTGGCACAGGAGACTTCTTCCTGAATAGAACACCAACAGCATAGGCTCTAAGATCAACAATCAATAAGTGGGACCTCATGAAGCTGAAAAGCTTCTGTAAAGCAAAG
>CM053750.1:6089728-6116121 GCA_028658305.1 Pachyuromys duprasi
GAGGAGGGAGATGAGGGAGGGAGTGGGAGGGTAGGAGGGAATGGGGGAGGGGGCTACGCCTGGGATTCAAAGTACCTAACCTGTGATTGAGATAAAAATAAATAAATTTAAAAAAAAAAACATTTCTCTTTCTATTTACTTATTTATTTACTTACTTATTTTTGAGAGGTGGGACTACATTGGCCAGACTGGTCCTGAACCTAAGATCCTCCTGCCTTAGTCTCCTAACTGCCGGGTCATTACATACCTGCTGTTGTACCTACCTTAGTAACACTGCTTTATTTGTGAGAGCAGAAGGGCATGGCAGCACAGACCTGTGTCTCAGCACTCAAGCTGCTACCACGCCCAGCTCTAAACTCTGCTATGTCTTAAGATGAGCGCTCACTAAGCTGCCCCGCTGGCTTTGAATTCCTAGGTTCATGTGTTTTCTTTGCCTTTACCATCCTAGTAGCTGAGATTATAGGTGCATGGCACTGCACCTGGCTCTATCTTATGAAACCACTGCGCTAATTTCAAAATAAGTTATAACAGGTTCTAAAGTATAATACTATAATACTTTTAGTACTTCTAAACTAAATGCAATTCAGCTTGAAAAAGTGAACAGAAAGTATTAAAATCTCCCTGTAGTAAAATAAGAATGAGAAAAACAAAACTTTTTGCGGGGAGAGATGGGGTTGGAGACAAGGTGTCTCCATGTAGCCTTGGCTGTCCTGGACTTGCTTTGTAGACCAGGCTGGCCTCAAACTCACAGATACCCACCAGCCTTTGCCTCCCTGAGGGCTGGGAATACAGGTGCACACCACCACACCACACCCTGCCAAAAAAACTATTTAAATTATATTACATTGTTCCCATTTTACCTCTATGTACCTTATTGTCTTTATAGGGCACAACCAGATATAAACCCAGCCTTCAACAGTCTACTTAAACTTATTATGGTGTCTTATGTATTACTTAATGTTGATAAAGCCATTGAACTTACATGTTGGTCTTTCAATTCCCCCTGACATCCATAGCAAAATCTGAAAAAGAAAATTTGAGAATCATTTTCATAGTGTTCACTCATTAAAATAATTCATCAAAATATTAGTACCTAGAATTACTTAATAAGTAACTGTATTTACATCAGTCAATAGCTTTTTTTAATCATACAGTAGAGGCTATAGCACTCTTGTTATTGCCCAGTCTGTTGTCCCTTGCACTATACCCAGTAAACCCTATTTATAATTCCTAAGAGCAACAGGAAAGATTATATAATATGTCCCAGGTCATTATATAGCCCAAAATTTAGTTCTTATTTTCATTATAAATTAATGTACACATAACATATTAATGTTAATATACAAATAAATTCTGTCTAAATATATAATAGAAATACATAATATATAAAATATAAATATATAAAATCAATTCAATGTATAGCAACATCCCTGCCCAAAGATCCCCAGAACTTATTATGAAACAGCAATCTCAGCACGCCTTTAGTCCCAGCAGAGGCAGGGGATCTCTGAGTTTGAGGCCAGTCTGATCTTCAAAGTGAGTTCTAGGAACCAGAGCTACACAGAAAAACCTTATCTGAGGGAGAGGGCGGGGGCAGGGATAAGGAAAACAGAGCAAAAAACACCAGCAATCTTTATTTTATTCTTTCCACTTCATTTCTACCTCCGCTGAAGAACCTTCAAGATTTTTAACAGAGGGGAAAAGGCTCAGTAGTTAAAAGCACTCGCTGCTATTCCCAGTACCCACAGCAGACGGCTCACAACCTCCAGCTCCAAGAAGTTCCAACACCTCTAGCCTCCACCAGCACCTGAACTCACATGCATATGTCCACACACATACACACAGGAGACAGTAACAAGATCGGTTTTAAACATTTAGCTGACACACTCGTAAGTATGCAGTTTTAACTCTTTATAAGTACTAGCTGTGAACCTCCAACTATGGGCGAATTTCTCTTTTAACCTGCTTGACCTAATAATGTGTATATGTATATAAGTAATATCACTGTTTCTTCTTCACTTTCTTTCTGTTGTTGTGTTGCTGTTTTTGGTTTGGTTTTTGAGAAAGGATTTTTCTGTGTAGTCTTGACTGACACAGAACTCACTCGGTAGACCAGGATAGGCTTGAAGTCAGAGGGAGCCACCTGCTGTGTGCCAGCGCTGCCCAGCTTTCATATTTCTATATAGTTAAACCACATATAAATATTTCAGCTATGACAAGTCATATGCTGTAACTTCTCCTTTCTCTATGTGTACATATGCATGTCCATGTGTGTGGAATGTGTATGTAACAGAGCATGTGCAGGTACGTGTGGAAGTCAGAAGTCATCACCCTGTTGTCGTTTTCCATTAGTCTCCGTGTTATTCTTGTTCTGTTTTACCCAACTTAAACTTATTTTTGAGATAACATTTCTTACTAAACCTAGAGCTCACTAATTGGCTACTAGTTGGCCAGCAAGCCCTGGGAATCTTCTGCATCCCCGCAATCCCAGTGCAAAGATTATAGGAACACAATGTAGGCCCAGCATTTCACCTGAGTGCTGGGAAACAGGAAACACTGGACCAACTGGGCCCATCTCCTTAGCCCCTCATCTTCTGCTTTTAAAAAGACTGTTTTGGTGATAATTAAGTCTAAGCTTACTTTCCTAGCTATATAATTGACACAATTCAGCTCTAATCTTTCCAAGTAGTCTAAATAGCCTCTGAATACATGTAACTCCCAGGAAAAATCTATTGTTTTCACCCCCTCAAAACATCTTTCTTGGAGAATTCTGACTTTCCAAAACAAGATTGACTCTTGTTTCCGACACAGGCATTATTCTGATCTCTTCTCACCATCATCCTCAGCTTCCTTTGATTTGTCTGAAGTTGGAGGCACATCCTCAGATCCTATGTTCTTCTCTGTCCTACTTCTTCCAAAACTTCTCCTAAAGCGTCTCTTTCTTGTTACACAATGCTTGTGTAATATTTATCTCTGTGTGTGTGTGTGTGGACACTTGTATGCTATGCCATGCTCATGGACAAGTTATAGGAGTCAGTTCCCTCCTTCCACCATGTGGTCCTCAGGATGGAACTCAGGTTATCAGGCTTGACGGTAGGTGCCTTTATGTACCGGGCCAGCCCTTCCCCAGAAGAGTTTTCCTGAGACCTCACAAGTCTGAAAACACTTTTATGTCCTCATAAACAAAACCGACAGCTTGTGTGGGGATACAATTTAAGTCAATTATACTTTTCCCTCCAAATCTAAGGGCAAATGTTCTGGTTAGCACCTAGTGTGGCTAACAGTGTTAGCATTTTTGCTGTGTATTTTGAACTTTCACAATTGTGTAGAAAATTATGTTTTCTAAAAGAAAAATATTTTCCTTGAACTATTCAATGATTTCCTACCCTACAATATATCTTTCTTTTTCACGTTATTCTCACAGTGGGCCTTCTATATCAAATCTATATAAATTCATCTGTTTCATCTTTAACTCTCCTATTTACTCCTCATTATACCTTTTATTCTACTTTCTGGCATATTTCTTCAACTATATCTTCTAATTCATCTACTGGGTTTTTCATTATTTAACTTCACACTTATATGCAACGTGAAACAATGCAACTTTGGTTTTAACTTGTCAGTTTGAACCAATAAAAAAAAACTTTCATATCTATTATCAGTGAAGTATGGGTAAACAATATATGAAGCCTCTCTAAAGGACAACTTTACAACATCTACCAAAACTCATATAACTTCTGACTCAGCAATTCTACCTGAGATTTTGTCATGCATATTCTTACACAAGTATTGAGAGATACTTGCAATAGCAAAGAAATGATCTTAAATATTCAATAGGAGAAAACTGGTTTTGCAAGCCATAATAATACATAATATGATGCAATTTGTAAAACAAGACTAATCTAGACATGATTGTTGGAAATTACTTCTTTTTGCATATATAGTATATGTGTATGCATTCATGCAGAGGCCAGCGGTTGATATAGGATGTCTTCCTCAATCATTCTCTAGTTAATTATTTATTCTCTATTTTATCTCTCAGGGCTCGAGAGATGGCTCAAAGGTTAAGAGCTCTGGCTGCCCTTCCAGAGGTCCTGAGTTCAGTTCCCAGCAACATGAGATCTGGTGCCCTCATCTGGCATACAGGTGTACATGCAGGCAGAGCACTGTATACACAATAAATAAATCAATCTTAAAAAGAATGAAACAAACAGTGTCTTTCATTGAACCTGGAGCTCATTGAATGGCTAGGGTAGCTGGCTAGTGAACCCCTGGGATTCTCCTGTCTCTGCCTTCCAATGTTGAAATTACAAGAATGGAAGGCTATGTCCAGCATTTTTTATGTGGGTGCTGGGTATCCAAAGTCAAATCTTCACGCTTGCAAGGTACGTATCCTTACCCACTGAGCCATCTCTCCATCAGTATATTAAATTTCCTCTACAGTATTTTTAAATGGGAAAAGTGATGAACAGATACATAATTATTCGGTGGTCAAAGGTTCCTATATGCTGATGCTCTTGGAAATAGTAAAGATATATTTCCTAAAAATCTTAAATCAACTGCCTACTTCTCCTTGAGGTTTTACTACTGGACATGTCACACAAATAACATTAAGAAAATAATCACAGATTCTTAAGAAAATAATCACTAGATTATGTTAAACTAGCCTCTTCTCTTCAGTGATGTTCAAGAGGGACAGCTGTTAAACATTCAGAAATTTGGGGGCTGGTTGTTAAACTACTGACAACTGAAAATGGGCCATTGGCAAGACCATTTTATCAAAAAAAGTCAGCAAATGTAGGCATAGAGCCTCACGGGGCTGGAGGTGCAGGCAGCTACGGAGTGCTGGGAACACAGCCTGGGTCCTGTCCAAGAGCAGTGCACACTCCTGGCCACTGCGCCACCTTCCGAGCCCTCCACTCTCCACCAAACCAACAAACCATCACTCCTAAGTACAAATATGTGCATTTAGAGAAATAAGCAGATTGCTAGAAACACAAAGTATGCTACATCTCATTTTCTAGATTAGAAATTTTACCAATTAATATGACTTTAAAGTGATAACTACTTTAACCATTAGTTTACCACTGTAACATAAATTAATCAAAAATCATATACCTTTCTCCTTTATATTCTTCTAGGGTGATTTCTTGAAAAGCATCCAAAGGAAATAAATGATGATAAGATCGTGCCAAATGAGGAGCAGACACCAAAGTAAGACCTAATGAATAGACAGAAACATTAATAAACCTAACTTCACAAAGATAATGGCTAACAAGTCAAAAAATATACTTAGAAAAAATACTTCAAGGTGTCTTCATGTCTATTTTTCTAGTGAGGGGATCAAATCCAGGGCCTCACACACACACTAGAAAAGCTGCCACCATGCTACATATCCACAACTCAAGTATTTTTAGGGTATTTTTAGGACCCTGAGTGTTTTTTACCTGTACCCATAAAAAGAGAGTTCAGGATAGAATTTACTTTGTCACTAAATGCATGACCACTTAGAAAACAATCTGTTTACTTATAAATGAAAGAAGATCTTAGAATTATATTAATTCCTCATATATAATGATTCTATAAAGGTAAGAGCCAAAAATGTCTATTAAATCTATTATAGTACTTTTAAAGATAACATTTATTAGAAAGAGAATCAGGAAACTTCTATAATGTTGTTTATTCTTAGAAATGGATTACTGGGCCTTCAATGAAAAAAGAAACCTATATTTATGCTTATTTCAACAGCTATACACGTAGGGAGTTATTTAATGCTAATTTATTCAGTAAAGAATAACAGGGTTCTTACCACATATTTTACATTCAACAGGAAGTTCACAGTACTTTGCCCGACACTGTGGGCAGAAATAGCCTCCCAATGTAAGCCCTGGCTCAGTGCTATTATCCAAGTGCCTATGGAAGAAGAAAGTTATTTTTAAAAGGTGAAAAGAACTAATGAAAGTGTGTAATGCATTCGCTCAGGAGGCAGAGGCAGGCGGACCTCTATGAGTTCAAAGCCAGCCTGGTCTACAAACTGAGTCCAGGACAGTGAGGGCTCTGTTACACAGAGAAATCCTGTCTTGAAAACCAAAAAAAAAAAAAGTATGTAACTCAATCCCAGTACTCACAGGCAGAGGCAGATCTCTGTGAGGTTAAGGCCAGCCTTGTCTAATAGTGAGATCCAGGCCAGCCAGGGCTACATAGTAAGACCTTGTCTCAAAAGATAAGACATAAAACAAAATAAAATAAATAGAATTTTGTTGGAAAACATGTATGTCTTGTTGCCTCCTAACACTGTTTTTGTTTTGTTTTTTGTTTTTTCTGTCTTTACTTTTAAAGTTTCCCTTACTGTCTTTGAATTCATTATTTTTTCTTTTTTGGTGACTAATCTTCTGGTTTCATCCAGTGTGTTTTTCTTTTCTTTTCTTTTCTTTTAAGATTCATTTTATTTTCAATTCTGGGGAGGAGTCAGAGTATGTCCACATGAACAGAAGTAACCTTAGATACCGAGGTGTTAAATCCTCTGGACCTGAAGGTACAGACAGCTGTGAGTCCAGTGTAGCTGCTAGGAACCAAATTTTGGTGCTGTGGAACATTACATAATCTTAACTGAGCCATATCTTCAGCCCTTCCAGCCCCTTCCAGCTCTCCTTCACTTCAGACTAATATAGTGTATTTACATTGGCTATTTTAATATTGTCATCTACTAACTCTGGCAAGTGTTCTCTGGCAGCTTTCCTTCTGTAGTTTTTCCTCTTTGTTGTTCTCATTTTTTCATATTTTCTCTATAACCCCCTTCTTCAACCCTCCTTCCCCTCTTTTCTTCCTTTGCTCCTTCTCTCCTTCCCTGCCTCCCTCTCTTCCCAGTGTCTCTATATAACCCAAACCAGCCTTAAATTTACCATGATCCTCCTTTCTCTTCCGAAGTGCTGGCATGTGTTGATATAAATCAGCACAGCTTGCTGCCTAGTCATTTCTGCATGCTGTCAGATATTATAAGTTATGTTGTTCTAGGTGCTAATTTTTTTCTCCATAAATATTCACAGCTTTGTTTTAGAATAAACTAACTTACTTATTATCTATTCAAAAGTTGTTCTAAGCATAATCAGTCTGGTCTAGATCAACCACTAACCTAACTGGCCCCATTATTATAGGTTCTAGCAAATGTCTTTTGTGCAACTGAGAATTGAACCTCGACATTATGCAGAGAGTTAAGTACTTTCCACTCACCTCTATGCCCGGCCCTGCTTTCCCTTTTTATTCTAGAAGAGTCTTACTAAGCTACCCAAGCACCCGCCAAGGTGAATTTTTTTCTTTTTTTATTTATATCCCATTATTTTTTATTATTAGCATAAACATGTATATATATCTACTGATATCTGCATTTTAATTTTATCTACTTATAGCTTTTATAAATATACCCTATAACCCAAAGTGACCTCAAACTCAAAACTATCACATGGCCTGAGTCTCCTGAGCCCTGGTGGGGATAGGCATGCTGGTTCATACCTGAACACACACCTTTAATTTAGATGGCTGGTATTATGCTATGACTTGTTCCTTGCCATTTTACTTAGTAACATATTCCTGCAATCACAGCATGGACATATATAAAGAGGGTCATTTCCTTTAATGGCTATGTAGATGGTATTAGTTTATAAACATCCTTATATTTTAAGACCTTCAATTTAAGTTAAAACTTAGAGGAATGAAATTTAAATGTTAAAAGATTATCACTGACAGTAGTTCTTTACTTACGCCATGCTGAAGGACGGTTTTGCATCCTGATCGGACAAAGAAGCAATGGTATGCTGAGGGAATCCTTAATAGATTAAAAAAAAATTAAAGTATTAATTTCTTTTTATAGGAAAAGAACAGAATTTTAGGACTATGAATCTAAAACCATCCCTACCAGAACGTCAACAAAGTTGATAAAAGCTTTTTCCTGACTTTTAGGTAGATGTGCCTATCATAGTATGATAAAACTCTAATTCCAAGGTATAAGAAAAACGAGAGAAAAGGGGAAAGGATCTATCTACACATTTGACCTCACATTCCAAAATGTATAAATATGTTTTTAATTTAATAATACTGCACTGAAAAACAAACAGTTCACATATTTTATGCAGTTTCTGATACAACCAAATAGAGACTACATGATACAGTTTCTCTTTATCTAAGCACATATTTCTGTTTAAAATTTTAAAATTTGAAGGGGTAAATATGGGAGGGATTAGAGGAAGAAATAGGGTATAAATATTATCAAAATATGGCAGGCAGTGGTGGTGCACACCTTGGGAGGCAAGACACAGGTGGATTTCTGTAAGTTCAAGGCAAGCCTGGTCTACAACCAAGGCTAGACAAAGAAACCCTGTCTAGAAAAAAGAAAAAAAGAATTATTCTAAATCCTTCATCTATATTAACTCAATCTTCCCAACACACAAGTAACATTAACATAGTTTACAAAAACAGTAACAAAAATCACAGGAAGAAAAGTTACTAGTTCACAAATGGCCAAAACAAACATAAAAAAGCATTTTCATTTCACTGGCATTTTAGAAAACAAATTAAGCAAGATGATTTTTAAATGTTTTAAAAAGAAAAAGTTATACCTTCTAAGCACATCAATGTAGTATGTGTTTGTTATAATTTTTTTAGAAAATAAAGAAAAACCTAAATTATTTTAAATGCCAGGTATAGTGACTCACACCTTTAATCCTAGCAATTAGAAACTAGAGGCAGGTAGATCTCAGTGAGATTGAGGCCAGCCTGGTCTACAAAGTGGGTTCCAAGACCCAGAGAACCCCTTTCTCAGAAAAAAACAAAAGGAAAAAAAAGATTTTGTAGCTTATAGCTTATTTATGAAATTTCAGCCAAGTGTGATGCTGCACACCTTTAATCCCAGCGCTCAGGGAGGCAGAGGCAAGAAGATCGCTGTGAGTTTGCGGCCAGCCTGGTCCACAAAGCAAGTCCAGGACAGCCAGCAGAGAAACCCTGTCTCAAAATCACCAAAAAATAAAAAATAAAAAAGAGAGACAGAGAAAAGAGAAAAAACAAATTTTCTTACCACAAGTATTTTTCGTTAAATAAAATATCTTTGTATCTTTCTAGCTTAACCACAAAGCCAAAAGTATTTTTATACAATAGACAAGATTGTGGGTAGCTTTAAAATTCTCTTTATAAGCATGCTTTAACATGCGTTATTATTTTAATTATAAAGGATTTAAGTAAGGAAGAGTCTTAAATGTTAAAATAATAACTTACACAAATAAAAACAGAATGCCGAGTTTAAATCAAAGGCACACATTTAAAGCAACATAGAAGAGACACGTACCCATTCGAATAAGTGAGCACTCAGAGCTCGAGCTGGCAGGGGGAGGGCTTACGTGATGTGCTAACAACTCTTTGTAATGGGTTTCATCCAAGATAACATGGTATGTGCCTAACAAGCAAAAGCAGAACACAGCAATCTTAAGGACAAGCACTTCTGTGCAACTCTATGAATGTTTCATCAGATGAAAATAAATAATTTCATAACCATTTAAACTATTACTTAAAAATAATTTAATTCAAATCTCTCAATCAGCTTCTCTAGGCATAATAGTAACTAAAATTAAACTCAAACTACATAATCTTTACAAGTTATTACACATAGTGAGATTACTAAGCGTTTGAAAGTTATAATTCTAAAATACTGACCTATTGAGAATTCCTTGCATTTTAAATGGTTGCTCAGAAAATCAATGATATGTTTAAGACTACAACTACATTTTGGTCTACAGACATAAAATGGTTTATGTTCAATGGTTAAAACATCCTACTTAATTAACAAATTATTTCTTACACAGTAATTATAATTACTGAAGACAACAGATATTTACCACCAGTTTCACGAGCAAGCACAGTACAAACTCGAACCTCCGCAGACAATCCAATAATAGACACTCTAATTTTAGCTGTCTTTAGGGTCTTCATAAGATCCAAAAATGTGAAATATTTCAGGAGAAAAAGAAAAATATTTATGAATAATAACCTTGACAACTAGTGATAAATTTACTGCAGAATTTTCTTTAGAGCCTAACTTTAGCTTTGGTCCTACCTTGATGAGATCATAAATATTAGATGGATCACAAGTTGTAAGGCTGCTGAAGATGATTAGGACTTCTCTACTTGTATGTCCAGGCATGTGTCTACAAAGGTAAAGATACATTCCAATAGGTCAGATAAATTACACTAGCTAAGAATTTATCCAAAAGGGAATTTATCCAAAAGGGATTGTACACATGGTTTATACATTTAAGCTACAAAGTGAGGCAATAAATGTTAATAAAGTTAGAGTCAACTCAGTTATTATTTAGTATTAAATTCTAAATTTCAATCTCTCAACAGGACACTACTGTAAATAACTCAGGTTAACACCAGACTCATGAGCCTCTGCCTTAGTGTCTGGAATGCTGGATTATGACCTCGCAATACATGCCTAGCCATTCAATTTAATCTCAATTAAAAACTTTTTTATAATTCTTGTGCACGGCTGCAGATTTTGTCGGATTTTTCTAAACCCATTACATATATACTTTAACTGATAAAATATAAATTAAAAATAACTAACACCAAAATAAACATCATACATGACATTTTAGATTTTTCCTACTTAACTCTTTTGCTATGATAAGCTTCATGGAGACCCATGTTAACACAGTTTCAACACAATTCACAGAAAAAATTATGACACAATTATAAATAATAATCTAAACTGGTTATGGTTGTGCACGCCTGTACTCTCAGCATTTGGGAGATAGAAATGGAAGAATCAGGAGTCCAGGACATCCTCAGTTACACAACAAACTGAAGGGCAGCCTGAGCAACATGGGAAAACACTGTCTTGAAGGAAAGAAGAAGGAGGGGAAGGGGGAATGGAAAGGAAAAGGAAGGAAGAAACAAAGAAAAGAAACAGGGCCTGGACAAACAGCAGGTAAGAGCACACACCGTTCCTGCAGAGGCCAGAGTTCAATTCTCAGCACCCACGTTTGGCAGCTCATACCTTCTGGTATAGCTCCAAGAGATCTGATACTCTTTGGCCTGCTGTATTCATGTACACATACACATATACACACAGAGACACATAATTAAAAGTAAAATAAATAAATAAATTTAAAGATACTAACTTCAGGGTTTGCATAGCCATGCTTAAGGAATTATAGAGTGATGGTTCTCCATTGCAGGTCATATCTACAGCTTTCTTCAAAGACGTTATGTGTTTCCTTGGGTTTCCTACAGTAAAATGAAATAACTTTTTAAAAAACACTATATATAAATATAGAAAAGCATGTTGTTTCCAAACTGTATAAATCTATGATTTTTAAAGAACAGAATGGCTTCAATTTCTATTTATCAATTTGCATTTTTATCAGAAATGTTTAGTAGGAAGTGTCATTTCTTTTGTTTGTTTTTTTCCAGACAGAGTCTCACTAAGTAGCCCTGGCTGTCCTGGAACTCACTCTGTGGACCAGACTGGCCTTGAACTCAGAGATCCACCTGCCTCTGCCTCTCAGCAATGGGATTAAAGGCGTGCCCACCACCACCTTGGCTAACAGTCTTACTGGAAATAAAAAAATATATAAGTAGATATAAAATCTGCATCCATTAATATATACTTAAAATTAATATTAATCTGGTGAATAATTTTTACTCTTCAAAAATAAAGATGGGATATATCTGTATATTTCACCATATGTAAGCTCAATATTTTCATATTTTAGCATCCCTGAAACAGAAATATTGCAAGTTCTAGGCCAGCCTGAGCTACATAGTGTCAAAAAAAAGTGAAAAGATCCTAGAAAGATTATTAATATGATTAATTTTTACGTAGGTAAACAAAGAAAAAAGCAGTGACATAAATTTTTATATGTCAAATATTCATAAAAAATGTCATGATTCCTTATTTTTCATGGGGGAAGAAAAACATGCATTCACAAAGATCTAAAACAGGAAGAGTCTAACAAATACACAGATGTGTTACTTCTGTAACATCTTTGAGGACTGAAAGCCTATCTCACAAGCCGGCCTGGGCCCGTCACTGCTTCCAGAACAGTTGACAGACATCAGCACTACACTGCTATACATAACTCATGACTAACTGCTAGGCTTTCCCCGCCTTCTTCTGTTTTGCTATGCTGTGTTTGGGAATCTGAGACTGGGTCTTATAACTTCAAATTCACTAGCCCAGGGTGGCCTGGAACTTACAAATCTTGCCTCAAAGTGCTAGAAACACAGGTCGCCATAACACCTGGTTTATTTGCTAAGAAAGTAGGGTCTTTTCTGGTATGAACCATCTATTCTCATTTCCTAACAAACCCAAACAAGTGAAATGACACACACCTAACAGCAGGAGCACCAACCCAAACCTCAATCTCCTGGTTCTTGATCCACTTTCCCCACTACCGTCCCACCAAACCATTTACACATCCACTGTGTGGGGGCTACAAGAGAAATGCACTTCACCTCAGCCTCAGTGTGGCTTACAGCAATAGTCTGACTGAAGGAGAGAAACTGTCCAAGAGGCTTATCAGAATCCCTAAAGGCCAGTTCTTTTCAACATATGAATTCACTGACATCTATACAAAACTGCTTTGAATTTGAGGCCATCAGAGAAAAGAGTTGACTCTTATCTTCTTCCTCAATCACATGACAATCCTAGTTAGTCTGTGGGGCTGACATCCTTCCATTCTGCTATGGGCACAGCACATAATCTAAGCCAACCAACAAAACATTTCATCTCCCTGGCTGTTGGAATGAAGTTAGAAAAAGCAGAGATCCCTAGAACCAGGTACATGAGAAATCAGCCCACCTCTGAATATATGCCAATTTCCTTTTTTGCAAAAAAAAGTAGTTTTTTTTTTTCCAAATTATTTTCAGTTGGGTTTGGTTTTTTCGTGTATATGGCTGTTTTAGCTGCATGTATGTCTGTGCACCCTGTGTGTGTCTGGTGTCCCCAGAGTCCAGAAGATGGAATTATTCCTGCTGGAAGTGGGGTTACAAATGGTTATGGCGTGACATGTGGGTGCTAGCAATTGAATTTGGAACGAGAGCGCTTTGCTATTGAGCCATCTCTCCAGCCCTGGTTTCTTTTGGTACTGGTTATCAAACCCAGGGCCTTATTAAGCTATGTCCCTAGCCCTCTCTAAAACTATTTGAAGGGTGTGATAGTTTAATGTAATCGGCCCCCAGAGCTCACAGGAAGTGGCACTATTAGAAGGTGTGACCTTGCTGGAGGAAGCAGGCTTTGAGCTCTCAGATGCTCAAGCCACACCCACACACACACTGGGTCAGTCTCCTGCTGCCCTCGACCAAGTCATAGAACTGTCAATTCTATCTCCAGCGCCATACCAGCCGGTATGTTCCCATGCTTCCGACCATGAGGAGAAGGGTCTAAGCCACTGAAACTGTATACCAGTCCCAATTAAATGTTGTCTTTTTAAAGAGTTGCCATGGTTAAGTCAGGTGTGGTGGCGTACGCTTTTAATCCCACTTAGAAGCAGAAGCAGGTGAGTTTGAAGCAGGCCTGATCTACAAGGTGAGTCCAGGACAGCCAAGGCTACACAGAAACCCTGTCTCAAAAAACAAAAGAAAACAAACACACATACACACACACACACAAAAGGGTGCCATAATATCTCTTCACAGTAATAAAACCCTAAGATAGGGGAGATTGCTGTCAACTGATTTCTTGGCACACTTTTAGCAAATGTATATTTGATTTCTTATGGCCAGAATCAACAAGTATGTCATCTCCCTTATGTGTACTAGTAGAAAAAATTGAGAATCTAATTTAAGGAATAGTGTACTTAAGGAATAGTATGTTTTACAAAAAAAAAAAAAAAAGAGTGCTGAAATTTGTAACAGCATATATAATAAAGGTAAAAGAAATTGCTATTAGTATTGTTTCATTTTTAATTTCTTTACTTTATGTGTATGACTGTTTTGCCTGCATGTATGTGATCAAAAGGGTGTCAGATCCCCTGGAACTAGAGTAACAGACAGTCATGAGCCCATGTATGAGTGCTGAGAACCAAACTCAGGTCCTCTGCAAGAACAAGTGTTCTGAACCATTCATAAATAGCCCAATTCAACTTTTATACTTTTTGCTTTTTAAATTAGACATTTTTTAATTTGAAAAATTAATTGAATTTTATGAATAGTTAGCAATTAGGCTATCGTATATTTTAGGATAAGAATATATACTTAAATAAACATATTTACTTCCAGTGCAATATATCCATACTTCAGTTTGAAACAATTAATAGTAGGTCTCAAAAGTTCAATAGAGAGTCAGTAAGTTGTTTCACCTAAAATGCACAGAAGAAAGTTTCATTTTACATACCAGGCAGACACATAGACAAGATCAGAGCTAGGTAAGCAAAGTTCTTGAGTCTTATAAGATACGTTCATGCATACCTGAGAGTTCAGTGAGTTTTTCAGCTCTTTTGCTCTTAGTTACAATTATTCCAATCTCAAAATAAAAACAAAAATAATTATTTTAATATAAGAAATTATTTCATAAAAATCCATGTACTATCAATTAGTAACTGCAAAAAAAAAAGGATTCTCATTGTGTTTTTAAAAAATCTAGCTATGACTGACTATACATTTTTAAAACTCAGTACATATTTAACTTTTAGAGTTATTTTGTTCCTCACTATTAAGTATATCAAATATAGGTATATAATCTGGTTCCCTTAATACTTCAAAAAATATATGTCCCATTTAAAAAAATAAACTATATTTGACAGCAAAACAGGAAACTAGTTCTGAATTCTACCATTTATCTACATACCTGACTGATAGGATTTTGATCAAAATATTCTTCTACAAAGTATTCCAACAACTGTTGAAAGAAAATTAAGGAAGCATTATATAAAGGCAAAGGAACAACAATAAACATGCCAATATTCTGTAGAACCGATTATTAAGCAGCACTTCTCATGACCTTTGGAGGGCAGACAAGGGTGTCAGTTGAGACAGTGTCTCTGTATGCATCCCTGGCTAGCCTTATCTCACTCCTAGGACAACACTGCACTCTGAGTGATGCTCCTTTCTCTGCCTCCTGAGCGCTGGATTTTGGGTGGGTAACACCACCACTCTCAACTTATCATAAATTTCAAACACATTTTGAAAATGTTGGTTGTAAAAGCACAGTGAAAATCTGCAGGTGAGATGGGTAGTAAGGCAGACACAGCCCAGTTTAAGGATGAAGCTGTGTCAAGCACAGTGCCAGGTGCCTGCTGCCCCTACTATGGGAAGCTGAAACAGGAGGGTCTCCTCAGGTAAAGAGTTTGGGGTCAGCTGAGGAAACACAGCCAGGTCTGATCTTGAAATTCAAAACCAAAAACTAAAAAAATAAAAAGAGTACTGAACTTGTCTAAAAAAATGTAAATAAGAAAAAGATCCAACAAAGAGGTAAGAACAAAATCAAGAACAGGTATTAGTAAATCAGAATGTTAGCAAGGTGTAGTGGTGCACACCTTTAGTCCCAGCACTCAGGAGGCAGGGTGCTGGCAGAGGCAGGCAGTCTCTGAGTCTCTGGTCTACAGAGTTAGTTCTAGGACAGCCGAGACTACTCAGAGACTCTATCTCAAAATAAATAAGTTGGAATATGAATGTGTTAAGTGGAAAACACAGATTCAAAAAGTCAAAGGAGAATGAAAACTCAGTTGAGGGAGCAGAAACTAGCCTCAAGAACAGCGATTCTCAGCAGGGCAGGACTTCTTTGGGGATCAAAGGACCCTTTCACAGGGTCGCCTAAGATCATTGGAAAACACAACTAAACATGATTCCTATCAGTAGCAAAAGTAGAACGAAATAATTTTATGGTTGGGGATCACAACAACATGAGGAACTGTGTTAAAGAGTCACAGTATTAGAAAGGTTGAAAACCATTGATTTACAGAAATAATAAACCAAACAACCACTTATTCAGGTTGTTGTTTTGTTCTGTTTTGTTTTTCCAGACAAGGTTTCTTTGTTGTGGCCCAGGCTGTCCTGGAACTGTAACCCAGGCTGACCACAAAAATCACAAAGATCCACCTGCCTCTGTCTCCAGAGTGCGGGAATTAAAGTCATGTGCCACCCTACCCAGCATCAATTCCTTCTTTTAAACAATTTATTTTTATTATCAGGTTCTGTGTGCGAGAATATGCACCACAGACACTTTTGGAGGTCAGAGGGCAACTTTCTAGAGTTTGCAGGTTTTTCTCCTTTCACCATGTTTTCTTTTTAAGATTTATTTTATTTGTGTGTGTGTGTGTGTTTCAATTCAGCTTGGTTTTTTTTTTTTTTTTTAAGATTTATTTTATGTGTGTAGATGTTTTGCCTGTATGTATATCTGTGTACCACATATGTGCCTGGTGCCTGTGCAGGCCAGAAAAGAGCATTGCATTTCCTGAAACAGGAGTTATGGCCGGTTATAAACTGCAATATGGGTGCTAGAAGCTTAGTCAGTCTTGCTGGCCCATTTGTTTTTTGTTGTTGTTGTTTTTCCTGGTTTTTTTTTTTTTAAGATATTGGAGGATTAATTCAAAACATATTTATAGACTAGTTCTTGAAATAAAAAGTCGCTTTAGAAAATGATCTTGTGGGACTGGAGAGATGGCTGTTCTTCCAGAGGTCCTGAGTTCAATTCCCAGGAACCACATGGTCTCTCATAGCCATCTACAACATGATCTGAAGCCCTCTTCTGTCATGCAGGTAGAGTACTAGTAATAAATAAACAAACAAACAAATAGAAAATAAATAAATGAAAAAGAAAATGATCTTGCAAAATTTCTACTTATAATATTTGTTATTAATTGGAAAAACAAATCAAAACAAAATGCCCCACATTAGCCCAGACATACGTGAGTTTACTATACCTTCAAAGTACACGTCAGTCTGTTGGGCTTTAAATCTTGATCCTCCATTGTTCTCGATCCATCCACAACTACATAAAGGTGGCGCATCTACCAAAAACAAATGAGGGAGAAAATTTCTAAGTATATTTTTGAATAAGAAGCAAAATATCATTTAATACCCAAATATCCTAAAAACACATTTTAAATATATTCTTTTAAAAACTGTTGTTTTACTGTTTATTCTGTCAAGTCAGAATATTTCTCTGATCCAAACTAGTTCTGCACAAGTAAAAGAAAAGAATCATAACATACCATCCCAAGTCGAACTTGTCCATGGTGCTCAAACACTCTGTTAAAATTACAAAAATACTTTAATTGAACATCATATGCTACCAAAAAAAAAATCAATAAAACAATCTGTATTTTTTAGTGAACTATTAACCTTTGGATTACATATAACGACAGGCATCATGGATAGCCTCTGAAGACCACTTTCATGGCATGCAGGGCTATTGCTAGTTCTTCACCCCTAGTCAGACAATGATGATTGAGCTTCCCTAAGCATGCAGTTACGAAAAAGTGCTAGGGATGGCTACAGTGGGACAGAAAGGCTTCAGGAATGCATTTTCTTTTTGTAACTATCAGAAGTAATTCATACCTTTTCCTCTTTGCCTTGAAGAGAATATCTTCTATTGTAGCTTTAAGTGATCCAGTTTCATCTTCTTTAAGAATTTCCCTGTTAGCAACAGTTATTTAATAAGATAAAAATACTGACCTAACTAAAAATGAAAACATACGAAGATTTGTATATGAATGTTCGCAGCAGCACAACCATAATGGCAAAAAAACTGGAACTGATATACATGTTCATCACTTGCTGAATGAATAATCAAAAATGTAGTATAACAGTGTATGTATACTATCCAGCAATTACAAAGAAACATACAACATGAATGAGCTTTGAAATTTACATAAGATGTACAAGAAAGGTGAATCTACAGATTATAACTTCACAGTTGCCTGCAGGTGGTAGAAATAAAATGAGTATAAAGGACCTTATCATCATGCTTAAAATGTTCTAAAAGTAGTTTATGGCAAGAGCTATATAAAATAGTAAATTTTATGAATTTTAACACATATAAAACACACTTTAAAAATTGAAGTTAAGAAGAAAGAGATAATATCTACAACACGGGACAATTATATTCTACTTACCATGTTCTCTCATAGCCTCCTTCCCACCGCTTAGTTCTTTCAGGTTCTTCATCCATTTTTTTTTATGATATATACTTATTCAATGCTGTAAAAAAAAAAACATTAGATCACAAGTTTTCTAAAGGTGGTTATTACAAAATTATTCTAATTACTTGATAGTTAAGGAAAAAGTTTAAAATATCAGAATGCAAGGTCATTTTATTCTTGTTTATTCAGTAACTATTCTATGAAAATAAAAAATTATCAGCCAGGCAGTGGTGATGCACACACCTTTAATCCCAACACTTGGGAGGCAGCAGCAGGTGGATCTCTATGAGTTCGAGGCCAGCCTGGTCTACAAAGTGAGTTCCAGGACAGCCAAGGCTACACCAAGAAACCCTGTCTCAAAAAACAAAATACAAATGTCTCATAAAACTGTTTCCTATTCCCAATAAATGTTACGAATATTTACAGACAAATCTGGCACCAACAAAAATAAGCGTATTTTTGTAATTTGTAAAAAAAAAAAAAAAAAAAAAACAAGGTTCTTTCATGGATATGTCACTGGACAGGGCCATAAAAATCTGAGAAATACATATGAAACTGAACATAACCAACCATTATAGCTGAGTGATCAATACAAAGCAATTCATTGCTCTCTCCTGTATGTAGGTTTGCATTTTCTCATAATCACATTTTAAAAAATAAAATTTATAATTTATAAACAGGTAAACGCTACAGCACATAATTCAACAAGATACAAAATTACATACACAATATGACCTTAACTATTACAGGAAAAAAAGATAAAAGGAAAATGTCGAGTGTTTTAAGTGTCAGAGTTGGGAGTGGTGGCGCACGCCTTTAACCCCCGCACTGACTGCACGCCACAGGCAGAGGGAGACAGGTCCCTGCGTGTGGGGCCAGCCTGGTCCACACAACAAGCAGTACAAATGGTTTCATCTGTAAGATAGGATTCAGATTAATCGGAACTGTCTGCTTTTAACTATCTTATATATATTAATATAATATCTACTTCTTTAATAATTAGGGACAAAATTTCTGGAGCTGACAGCTCACAAGTTTAATTCCAGCTGGAGAAATGCAGCAAGTCTGAGACCAGGCTAGGCTAGGCTAGAAAATGAGACTCTATCTCAAAAACAAAAAAGGAAGGAAGGAACAAACGAAGCGAGGGAGGGAGGGAATGGTCAGTGAGAAGGGAATGGTCAGTGAGAATTTGACATTAGATTTGTTCCCCCCCCACCACCTCCACATGCTCAGTTTCTTCTCCCATAAGGACTCTTAAATGCCAAGACACTCTGGATAAAAGCATATCCTCTAACATTGGCAGGGACAAAGATACCTTTTTTTTGGGGGGGGGGTAATGAAGACTATAAGCAATACTTTATCCTCCTTCTGTAACACTGTTTCTATAGAAAAACTGAAATGGGCCGGATGTAGCTCAGTTGAAAGAGTGCTTGTCTAGTATGCACAAAGCCCTCAGAATGATCCCCAGCACCACATAACAACGAGAAAGACAGCACAAGCTTGTAATCCCAGCACTCAGTGGAGGCAGGAGGATCAGAATTTCAAGGTTGGGGTCAGGCAGTGGTGAACTCCTTTTATCCCAGATCTTGGAAGACAGAAGCAGGTGAATGTCTGTGAGTTCAAGGCCAGACTAAGATACATGAGACCCTGTGTCAAGGGGGAGAGGGTTCCTGCACGCATAACACCTGAGTTCTTTTTTTTTTAATTAATTTATTCAATTTACATCAAACCCCCTCCCTCCTCTCCTCCTGGTCCCATCCTCCCTTCCTCTTCCCCCATCCTCCTTCTCCTACTCCTCAGGAAAGGAGAAGCCCCACCCACAGACAGCCCAGTTCATCAAGTCACATCAAGGCTGAGCACATCCTTTTCCTCCATGGCCTAGCAAGGCAGTCCTGCCAGGGTGGAGTGATCACAAAGCAGAGTCCATGTCAGAGACAGACCCTGCTCCACTTACTAGGGTACACACATGAAGCCTGAGATGCCCATCGACTATATCTGTGGCCTAGGTCCAATCTACACGTGGTCCTCGGTTGGTTCTTCAGTTTCTGCCCTGGTTAGCTGGCCCTGTTGGTCTTCTTGTGGAGCTCCTGTCATCTCCAGGTCCTTCTATCCTTCCCTCCACTTTTCCACAAGACTCCCTACATTTCACCCAAAGTTTGGCTATGAGTATCAAAGACCTGAGTTAACCTCCCCTCCCCCCGACACTCACACACAAACATAGCTGCAATCCCAGCCCTAGAGGCAAGATTGGGGGAAGGAGGAAGAACTTGGTGGCCAGCCAGTCTAGCCAATCAGTATGCTCCAGGCTCAAGAAGAGACCCTATCAAAAAAAGGAGAGAATACAAAGACACCAGACATCAGTTTCTAGGGTACACACATAAACCACAGACACACAACACATATTCACCAAAAATAGAAAACACATACACAAATATTGGGGCAGTAGGGGGGAGGGGGGAATGGGGATGTCACCGTAGTGTACTGAGGGTTTTTTTTGTTTTGTTTGATTTTCCAAGACAGGGTTTCTCTGTGTGCAGCCGTCGCTGTCCTGGATTCACTTTGTAGACCCGGCTGGCTTTGAACTCACAGAGGTCTACTTGCCTCTGCCTCTGAAGTATTTTTTTATCCTTTAAAGGCAAATTATCAAGTTTTCTGAGACAAATGATGAGGGATTTCTTAATTCAGTGAGAAATATACAAGCGTAGCAGATTTCATAAAAAGCCCCTTAGAAAGCTGGACAGTGGTGGCTCACCCTTCTAATCCCAGCACTCTGGGTAGCAGAGGCAGGCGGATCTCTGTGAGTTCAAGACCAGCCTGGTCTACAAAGTGAGTCCAGGATGCCCAGGGCTACACTGAGAAACCCTGTCTCAGAAAAACAAAAAATTAAAATTCTGCGAAAATGAGCAGAATCACAGCACAAGTGTGTGCCCGTGCACATATACTGCACTTAAACTTTCAAAATAGGTTCCACCACATCGATATATACTTTATATTTTACTCTTTTATTATTCTCTTAAGTTCAAAGAAAATGAGAAACAATGAAGAAAAACTGTACAACTTTTGGCTCATCGTATACGAGGCCTCTTAATTAAAACTGCTTTTAAATGGAGGGTCTGACAGGGAAGACCCCCCAAACCGCAGATACATTCATCCACTTCTTAGAACTTCAGCCATCACACCCGTCCACCCGCGAGAAGCTCCAAGGCAGTCCTTGCGCTTCCCGTCAAAGGGCTGGGAATGCCATCGGCAAACACGAGAGCCGCAGCGCGCGTGGCAACTGGCGGCGCTCAGCCTCACCTTACCCCTGCCTGGCACGGGGACGACTGACAAGGGCGATCACCGTCCCTGTTTTTTCAGAAATGGACAGTTCTGGTGCTGGAAACTTGCTTCAGGCCACACAGCCAGAGGCCAAACCGGGGAGAAACAACGGTCCCCCGACTCGGCAGGCGGAAGCTGCCGGTCTTCCTGCACACGCCCCTCTCTCCGTCTTCCAGGTCCCCCCGAGGCCAGCCCGGGCATTGCACCTCGGTCCCCTGCTCCAGGCTCCTCCCGTCCGCCTCGCACTCCACCCTCCACAGCCTCGGCGCCGCGCGAGCCTCCACCCGTGGACTCACCGGCTCTAAAGACACGAGCCTCACCGGAAGTGCCGGCAGTCAGTGAGCGCCGCCAAAATATCTCCGCAGCGCACTGGAGCCACGCAAAGAATTGTTCCGGGGCTGCGGAAAACTGTTGCCAGAAGGGGGAGCCTGGGAGCAACGGTGCCCACGAGCTCTTCAGCTCAAGAGAACAGTCTGGAGAGACAGCTGAGGAATCACCCAGAACAGGAACGTTTACCCATGCTGGCAAATGGGCGAAAGCTCTCCGCGTAAAGAAAACTGCAACTGCAATCTCTGAGGCAGAAGCATATTGGTATGGTTGGGGTACAGCCAGAGTGAGCGTGGGACAGCTGAACTTGTGAATAGACAGGATCTGTATATAGAAGACAAATTAGAGATGACTTCAAGATTTCTACAGTGGGGTGAACTGAATTTCTGCAGGCCAAACAGCCAAACAAGTTCTGGATATGTTATACGTCAACTTAGGGTTTGTTTGTTTGTTTGTTTGTTTTAATATATCTGGATGGTTTAGCCTTCATGCATGTCTGTGCACCATGTGCCTAGTTAGGGCGGGGACAGAAGATGGCATTTGATACCCTGGAACCAGACTTACAGATATTTGCTATCTGCCATGTGAACGATGGAGATCGAATCCGGGCCCTCTGAAATAGCAGCAAACGCTCTTAGTCCCCAGCCCCGCTCCCAGAATAACACCACACCACCTGCGTCGTGGCTCACACTCTTTAAACCAACAATAAAAGGATTCACCCAATAAATTCTAAATACATTTAAAGCATTCTTGTGAAGAGGTGGGACACATCCAGACTTTTTCCAGTCATAACTTTGGCTCTGAATAAATTTTAGAGTTTAAGACTAAGCTAGGAAGATGAAGGGCAGCAGTCACTAAACATACGCCCTCTCTGGCTTTTCTCTTTCATTTTTTTAACATTTCCCCCACTAAGTCACTCTCTTCTCTCGGATACCAGGAATGACTGATCTGTAAACATCTTTATGACAAGAAACCAAAACGACTCCAAGCAAGAGCAAGCCTGGCGGGACATACCACCTCCCAAATGAGGGCAATTACTTATGATATGAGGCTGAACGCTGGCACTGGAGTAACTACCTCATGCTAAACAAATGACATCAAGTTCTCCAGAAGCCCTTGCAAAACCAGAACCGACTAACATAAGCAATCAGATCCATGCCGACCAGATCACCTGCGCTGTGACCTTTGCAAATGTCAAGCCTGTTTCCCTTTTCTATAAAATCTCAACGCTACTCTCAGCCCCTTCAAGACAGACTTGGTGTCAGCAAACCCCTTTATCTGTTTTCCTCATCGTGGTCACATTAATAAAAATCTTTCTGTGTCATTCGTCATTACGTGTCTCTTTGGCAAACTTAGACCAGTGGCCGAAGACAGTCTGCTGGGATTCCTGGAACACAGAGTTTTGCACTAAAACTTCATTGACAAGGGTACTAAAGCAAAACAAAGGTGCACAAAATCATGGTAGTCCCAGTATGACTAACATTCCAATCACATACAAAGTAATAATGAAATTATCTTACATAGTGAAATACTTTTCAGTCCGTAAAACTAAGAACTGTGAAGAATTGAAATAGAACTGGTTGTGGCAGTACATGCCTATTATCCCAGAACTAGACTGAGACAAAAGGATTACAAAATCAAGATTGGCCTGGACTATAAGTCCATACACACACACATGTAAAAGTGTGTGTGTCTGTATGTGTCTGTGTGGTGGTGGTGTTTGCTCATGGATGGCAATGTAGTTAGAAAATTTGTGAACAACTTGGCTAGTGCAATGTAACTGAAGTACAAAGTGTTTAACTTGAAAGACTGTGGGAAGTGAACCTTCCCATCCCAACACCTCTTTTTTGTCGCTGTTGGTTTGGTTTGGTTGGTTTTTGATTTGTTTGTTGACACAGGGTTTCTCTGTGTAGTCCTGGCTGTCCTGGAACTTGCTCTGTAGACCAGGCTGGCCTCAAACTCTCAGAGATCAGCCTACCTGTTCCTCTGCTAGGATTAAAAAGATTTAGTTATTTATATGAGCACCCTATCTGCATGTACACCTGAAGACCAGAATAAGGCATCATATCCCATGATAAAGAGTTATGAGCCACCATGTGGATGCTGGGAATTGAACTCAGGACCTCTGGAGGAAAAGCAGACAGAGTTCGTAACCAGAGAGCCATCTCTCCAGTCCCCATCCCAACACCTTTAAGTTGAAACCAAATCATTATAGCGAAACACTCACTGTTATCTTCTATAGCTAGGGTGTAGACATGTGTGAGAGCTGGGTTTCATCCCTAGTACCACACAAACACACACACACACACACACACACACACACACACACACACACACAGCACTGCAGTTTGCAAGGCACATAAAGGTTCTGCTATAATCCTACTGTCTTTATCCTTTAATCATTTCATTGACCCCTACACAAAACTTTTAAAACACAATCTGTGAGCAGGAAGCATGGCTCAGCGGGCAAAGGTGCTTGCTGCCAAGCCTGACAAGTCTGTTTGATCCCTAAGACCCACATGGCGGAAGGGAAAAAAACCAACTCCTGCAAGTCATCCTCTGACCTCCACAACAAAGCAGTGGCACCCATGAGTCCACACACATAAATAAATGTAATACAGTAATTCAATAACTTATTTTACGTGCACTGGTGGTTTGCTTGCATGTATGTTTGTGTGGAGGTGCGGGTCCCCTGGAACTGAAGCTACAGACAGTTGTGAGCTGCCATGTGGGTACTGGGAATTGAACCTGTGCCTTCTGGAAGAGCAGCCAGTGCTCTTAACTGCCAAACCATCTCTCCACCCCAGTAATACAATATTTTTTAAATGAAATACAATTTCATTTTAAAAACTTTTTAAGGTTTCACTTTCTTACTTTGGAAGACAGGTTGGCTGAATGTATTTATTACTTCACATTTGACAAGATCTGTCCTAAATCACACATTATTTCCATAATAAGATTACAAATATCTTTACTTTTCTACAGACAGGCCATTGAACTGTGTATAAGACAGGCAAGCATTCTAGCATTGTGTTGTATCTCTAACCCATAAAAATCATTTAATTTTTTTATTATTAATTGTGTGTATACGTGTGTGGGTTTCTGCATGAGTGCAGTGCTAGCAGAAGCTGGAAGAGTGTTTTGGAGGCCAGAAGAGCTAGTTACAGGCAGTTCTGAGCCACCCTTTGTGGGTATTAAGAATCTAACTTGGGTAGTCTGGAAGATGAGGAAGCACTTAAAACCACTGAGCCATTGCTCCAACAGCCCTCCCCCGCCCCCACTTCCCATTTTGAGAATTTCATCATGTCATCCAGGTTGGCCTCAAACTCAAAGTAATCTTTCTGCCTCCGCAAATGACAGGATTATAGGAGTAACATAACCATGCATAGCTCTCAGGCAGGTATCTTTCAGCGATACCAAAAGCCTGAGGTATAGAAATATAGAAGAGTTAAGCAATTTGCTGGCTAGAGCAGCACATCACGAATGAGACACACACAGGCAACAGCAGGGCACAGGTCCTGTGCATCCAGGATGGCACACGCTTCCATATCTTGTCCCAGCACATAAAATCATTCTGATCACATACTCACTACTTTCCTTAGCTCCGAAGAAGCATTATTACAATTCTCTGGTACAGCATTTTCAAAAAACCACCCCAACTTATTCACATTTGCTCATTTCTTCCCATTATGAGAAATGTTAATATAAAACACTTGAAGATATCTGGGTGTGGTGACACATACCTGTAATCCTCCCACTTTGGGAGGCTGAGAGAGGAAGCTCACAAGTTCAAGGCCAGCCTGAACTACAAAATGAGACCTTATCTCTCAATAAATAAACAAATGCTGCCTACTTAATTTATACTTTCAGGCAAGAAGTTACAGGGCAGTAGAATCAGACAGGAGATCAAGAATGAATTCTAATTCTTGTTTCCTCATATAAAACTTTGAAAAAGTTCAGGGAAAAGAAACTTCTATCTTGAGGCTGAAGCAGGGATCTGTCATTTTATGAAGATTTCCCATATTCTAAGTGAGAGCAGGCTTCTGCCCAAACCGTTCTTGATCCTTTCAGATCTTTATAGAGTCTACAGATTTCAGATGAAGCATTTCACATTAATTTAAAGTACTTCAAACACATTCAAAACTAAAATAAGAAACTTACTCTGGATAGAGCAACCCTACATTACACAATGCAGCATTTAGCAGTCAGCCTAGGATGAAAGAACAGAATTTAATAGTCCAGACTCCACCTTCATCTAAATTCACTAGTACGTGACTGAGTCGACTAGCATATCAAATTATTAATGTCTTTATCCATAAAATGAGAACAAGGAACGGTGGCATGCTGAGACTGTTATGAGAATTAAATGAGCTATCCTTTTATGTCTGCACATACAACTGTAACTGCAAATACTGGACTAGTATGCACTGTAGACTTTATTTCAAAAACATAAAGCACATACAACAAAACATCATCCATTGCTTCTTCCGGGGGGAGGATGGGTAAATTCATATTTGTTTATACTAATGTTTTCAACTTTTCAAAATGGAAAACATTGATCCTGTCTACTTATAATTTAAACACACAAACACATACACATAAGGCATCATTTTATGC
>CM053750.1:6116621-6170435 GCA_028658305.1 Pachyuromys duprasi
TCCTCAGTTGTCTAATGCTGATGAGCAATATTGCCGGGTCGCTCCAGCCTAGCCATACTCATCTGTCTCCCTCTATGTACATCTGCATGCTGGGGGAGATGACATGGGAAGCCTTGAGGGAAACATCGGTTCTCACTGTAAGGCTGTAACAGGATAGACGGAGCGAGTCACACTTCCATGGTACATTTATGTTTGCATTACGTATTGTGGTACTTCCTCCATACTCTTACCCAAGCTGCCCTTTTAAGCTCACTGCTGACCGTGGGAATCAACAGTAAGTAAGCAAGTGTGAATGGCGACAGAGCCCATGCAGAATCCCGGGAATCAGACTCGAGACCGAACTCAAAGTGCAGATCTAACTTTATCAACCAGTATAAAGACCTTTAAATGACTGAAAGGCCAATCAGCCCATCCCATACTAGTCTCAAGCACAGTAACAGGCACTCAGGTTGGTGCAAGGAAATAAGGGAGACGGGCGTAGGAGGGGGGCGCAAGGTCACCTTAGAAGACTTCTGTAAAGAAAGGGGGCAGTCACCGCCCTAGCCTCAGATCCATTTTGAGACTTCACTAGTGTGCTAGGGGGCCCTAGTGGATCAGCACTGTGTGCAGTGGGTCAGGACGCTTCACTCACTATTCCACATGGGCCTCCAAAAGGCTTACTTCAACATTCCCTACACACGATTACTGTTCTAACTGAAATGTATTGGGTGTAGATGTACTCAATATATATCTTATGTTAAGTCAATGTACAATGATTCTATCAAGATATACTCCCCCATACAAAATCAAGGAGTTTCAGTGCATATACACAGTTTATCGGATGCCAAAGATAGTTCTATAAAGCTGTTTAAAAAAAAAAACATTGGATATGATTATATTGGTTGGCCTTTAATTGTTACACCAGCCTAGCTATGAATGGAAATTTTATTTTCCCTGTTCACAGACAACTAACCTTTATCAGAAGTCAAGGACATCAAATACTGTCCTGGAATGGTTACAAGTAACAAGGTCCAGGCTTGTTCCAACTCTACACTTTCATGGCTGTTTTATTTTTTTGTTTAGTTTTTTTTTTAACTTTTCTATCAAAATTAGTAAGTTATAAAGTTCAAACCCAAGTTGCATAGGAAAGAGTCATGAGTAAACAGAGTCTAATTCCACAAGTCACATCAACAAGCCACCATCTTATCTCCTTAGCATGTATGCTTCTCAGATCTTCCTCTTCCTTCACAGTAATCAAAAACCAACTCATATGCTCTAACTACATGAACCTGAAACTGGAACTCTGAATTTTAATTGCTGCTTCATCAGATAACATACCAGTAAAAACTGATCTCAAGGCTAGGCGTGGTGGCACACACCTCAAAAAATTATTTAAAAAAATAAAAAAGATCTCAAGCACAGGTTTACAATCAACTTTTAAATATTTACCACAGAGGTGTAAACTTTTCCAAAGCCAGTCTTGTTGTATTTATCTAGAAGGTAAATATGCATTTTCCTATAGTTATAACTTTGTAAAACTGCAGGCTTAGTAAAGGGATTTTTTTTATTATTATTATTGTTTATTACAATTTATTCACTTTGTATCCCGGCTATAGCCCCCTCCCTCATCTCCTCCCAGTCCCACCTTCCCTCCCTCTTCTCCCCCTATACCCCTTCCCTAGTCCACTGATAGGGGAGGTCCTTCTCCCCTTCTATCTGATCCTAGCCTATCAGGTCTCATTAGAACTGGCTGCATTGTCTTCCTCTGTGGCCTGGCAAGGCTGCTGCACTCCCTAGGGGGAGGTGATCAGAGAGTCTGCCACTGAGTTCATGCCAGAGACAGCCCTTGAACCCACAGAGCTGGAGGGGACAGGAGCTCTAAAAGGAGACCAACAGAACAAAAAAAAAAGGGCCTTGGGGGCCCTGCAGAGACTGATACCCCAACCAAGAACCATACATGGAGAGGACCTAAAACCCCTGCTCAGATGTAGCCCATAGACTCAGTCTCCAAGTTAGTAAAGGGATTCTAACAGGAAAAAATTAGCATGAATTACTCTGCCTTTGTGGAATCAAGGGTGCTAATCCTTCTCAACTCAGCACTAACACCCATAGCTAGTCCTGCTCTGTCGTTCTCAACTCCTTAGAGCACAGTGCTTGCTTTTCTAAGAGGTCCTGTCCCATCAGGCAGAAAGGGATCAGAGTAACATGGCAGCCTCAAGAGAAGCCAGAAAACACATTCCAAACTACTCAGAAACTCATTAGTAGCTAGAAACTCATCAGATTTGCACCCCAAACTTATGCCTGGTCAGATAACTCCACACATAAAAACAAGGGGAAAATTATAATTGATTCAAACCACATATTTATAGTGCATATTGTCTATTGGGCATCTTTTTCCTAGAAACCTTCTCCTCATTCTATACAAATGCCACACCATGTAACCAAAGCAGGTTACTGTAAGGAGGCCATCTGAACCAACCTCACACAGCCATGGACCTCTCCAGCCAGGTCATCCTCAGCTACCTGGGCTATATACACCCTTGTAAAAGAAAAGAAGAAGAAGAAGCAAACAAACAAATTACAAAAACCTCAAGAACTCCAAGTGTCTGCATTCTACCTGTGTTCCCAAGATGAAGTGAAGCCCACGCAGGAAGGAAGAAATCAGGGTAAAGCATGCAAGGACCTTTAGAAAGTTCCTGATGCTAGTTGTCACTGATACGCAGCCTCACCACTGCCCTCTGAGGCTAAGTTGTTTCAGCTCTCTCTAAGGTTTCATGTGTTGCCACCCAAAGTTGTAGAGAGAATAACTTGTGTATTTTATGGATGCAACTCCTGTTAATTAAAAACAACAACAACAACAAATACTATGAAAAGGGTAGACTAGAGGGCAGACAGAAAGTATTCTGGGTTAGAGACAGGTTTAGGAGATTCACCCAAGAACAGACACATGGTATCTGAGCAGAGGTAATCAGCCTCGTGGTATAATGTAGATTAATAGAAATGGGTTATTTTAAGTTATGATCTAGTCAGAGAAGGACCTAGCTTTATGGCCTGGGTATTTGTAAATACATTTTGAGTCTCATGAGTCATTATTACAGGAGTATAGGACAGGAGGAAAAACACACACCCTATCACACAAAATGTTTTAAATCATCTTCTTTTTTCCCAAGTGAATTCAAGTTGTTTCTGTCACCTGTAACAAGGACATAAAAATTCTTCCGAGCGTAGTCAGCTATGTTCCTTTCCATATCCCTAATGTTAGACACATACTTTTAATCACCTACATCTCACTAGTCTTGAGAGGCAAACAAAATAACTTCAAAAGAAACTGACATGCAAAGCTGTGTTAATCTGCTTGCCAGTGAATACTGGAATCAGAGATGTTCACATATAACTGGACATTCTCCCCAACCTAACATGTGGGTTAAGAATAGCAGAATTCAACTGGTGGTGGTATACACCTTTAATCCCAGTGCTCAGGAAGCAGAGGCAGGGGGTCTCTGTGAATTCCAGGCCAGCCAGAACTACTCTAAGAAACCCTGCCTCAAAAAAAAAAAAAAAGTAGAAAAGCCAACATTACACATCAAAAGTGGAAGAAAGGGGGCCCTAAGAGCCCCACTAGTCCATTTATTTAAGAACTGAAGCCCACAAGAAAGGGTGGTCTTTGCCTCAAGCTCACCACAGCCTGGTTTTCTGGTCTGTATGCCTATGTGTGGTAAAATAACCTCACATAATTGTGAGGAAACTCATTCAACCAGAACACTTGATGGCTCCTTCTCGTTGTTGTCACCATCTTTCTTTGAGTTGGGTCTACCCTGTTGCTCAGGCTGGCCTTTAACTCCTGGATTCAAGCCTTCTTCCCACCTCAGCCTCTGCAGTGACCCAACCCCCAGTTCGCAGCTTCTACTCTCCTCATAGACACTCAGAAGCACCTTCATTATAAAGTCAAAACAGTGGTCAAGAAGGGGCATATCCTTACAACTGAGGGAGAAAGGCACTTTGGTTTGTCATATCTCTATTGCTTAGTCACTTGTGCATGACAAACAAACACCAAGCACAGACTTAGACTGTCTCATGCCTCATAAAAGTTACCCTTTGCCCCCATCAAAACTCCTACAAGAATCAAGATATCAGAGACATTGCTTGGGTTTTTTGCTACCTTGACAACCGCTAGAATGCAAAGTAGAAAGAAAATACATCAAGCCAATGACCAGAAAAGTATATAAACAACAGTAATAGTGATTCACTTCTACTGTTGACAGACAGGCATTGGAAAGTCTAACACCATCAAGAGTAGCAGCTGACATAATAAGTGGGCAAGCTGTGGAAAACAATTTGGCATTATCTTAGAAAGAAGTTCACTCATAAACTCTTCACTCCAGGAGTTCCACACTTGGGTACAGATCCAAGAGAAATTTGCACAAGTGTAGGTGGTTTGAAAGGTTCATATCAATACCAATGGCGGTTTTGTTTTGCTTAGTGCCAGTGCTGTGGGTCACACCCAGGACCTCCAGAGCACTAGGCACATTCTCTACAAATTGAACTAAATAACCGCAGTCTAGAATCCTGTTCTTAATAATACAGAAGTCTATGACAGGAATGAGGTAAACTGTCATGACATTTTGGAATAAAGGGGATCAGACTGTTGTCTCTACCTCAACACAACAATGTGGATAAAACGCATCAGCCTAATACTGAATGAAAAAGGCAAGTGATAAAGACAATATATACAAGGATAGCCCCCTCACATGCACACACACACACATGCACACACGCACACTGGGGATTGGTCCCAGGGCTTTGTACATGTAAGGCAAGTATTCTACCACCAAGCTGTACCTTCAGTTCAACATTTTCTATGAAGCTAAAAACAAAACAAAACAAAAAAACACCTAAAATGAAACAACCTATTACTGAGAAACATATAGATGGCAATCATGATCATAATAATAGCAACAACAATAATAATGAATTCAAATTCAAAACAGGTCTCTTTACAGCCAGGTATACACAAGTAGTTGAGAAAGTAGCATAATGTGGTGCTATTACTATAATTCTTGGCTGGGAATGAATGTCCATAAGTGTTCATCACAAAGCAAATAAAAGTAACAAAAATGCTATGCATATACCAAAGATGATAATATAATGAACCAAGAACTGTTTTAATCTACTTCTGCATGCCTAAAGCCCCAGTTGGAAACAAGACAAACCCAAGTACAGGGGTTCCAAGAACATGAAATACTCTGTTTCAAGCCAAGCTCCCGGCAAACTCTGCAACCTGATTTCTATGAATGAAAATGCTGTCTGCTGATAATTCAGGCTCAACACTGATCGTCTTTATTTTCTAACATTTTATAAACTCACTATGAGGAAATGACTTTGCTGGCCTTTTACATAAGTGCTCTGGTTAAAAGGTGTTCATAAAAGAGAACAGAAAAAGTCAACCTTTGCCAAAAAATGAAGGCTTTTAGTAAGTCCAAGGTCAGTATGAGCCCTTGGTCACTGTGGGCAAAGCTAAGTCACAGCTTATTTCATACTGTAATCAAAAGTACACTTCACAGGTTTGAGATTGGCTCGAGGTACAGTGCTTGACTAGGATGTGCTAGGATCTGGGGGGCCCAACCCCATGGACACTCTAGAACAGAGACAGAACAGAGCCCAAGAATCCACAAAGAAGCAGACAAGAAGATCTAAGAACATAGAGAAAGAGAGAGTGAGAGAGAACCCTGTCGACTGCACTTCAAAGGAAAGGTCTTAAAAGAACACTGAAGACAGAGAGACCACAGGAACCTGAAAAAACGTAACATTGATACAGTAAGCTTTATATGAGAATCAAAGGAAGAAATGCCAGAACTATCCAAAAGAAAGCTGGTGGTGTGGGCCTGTGATCCCAGCACTGGGGGAGGCAGAGGCAGGCCTGGTCCACAAAGCCAGTCCAGCACAGCCAAGGCTACATGGAGAAACCCTCGAAAATACCAAAAAGAAAAAAAAAGAAAGACAACTAAGCCATGCAATTTGGGTGATAAGATCATAAATGGCAGCCAACTGCTTAATCATAAATGTTTTTAGAGGACACTCCCAAAACTGACAGGAATTAAAGACTGATAATATCCAGACCAAGAAAAAGTGTTGGATAGTAAGCAATTTCACAGGTAATCAATTAGTAGATTGCAAAGCTCTTAAAACCAAGATGACTGGGGAGCAAGCTGCTCAGAGACCAAGGCTGGCGTAAAGGGGATCTCTGCACTGTTGTGGGGAAAAATAAACCAGCCCAGTCATACAGAAAACAACGTGGGAGTTCCTGAGAACCTTAAGAACAGAACCTCAGCACGATCCAGGAAACACAGGGACTGCAGACAGACATCTGTACTTGCATATCTATTTCCCGGCTATTCATAACACTGGAGATCTGGCTCATCAGTTAGGAGCACTGGCCGCTCTTCCATAGGACCCAGAATTTCCAGCACCCACACAGCACCTCCAGTTACTGGGGAATCCAACACCCTCTTCTGGCCTCTGCAGGCACTAGGCACACATGTGGTCCACAGCCATGCATGCAGGCAAAACACCCATACACATAAAAAAATCAAAATAAAACAATTGTAAAGAAACGCAAATAACCTATGGGTCCATCAACTAGTAGATGAATAAAGAGAACGTGGCACAGGGCTGCAGAGAGGGCTCAGCAGTTATGAGCACTTCCTGTTCTTCCAGGGCAGCTGAGTTTCATTCCAGCACCCACATCCAATTCCTTCTTACAGCCTCCACAGGAACACACACGCACACGTATATTTGCTTGTTTGGTTTTGGATGTTAGAGACAGGGTCTCACCAAGTAGTCCTGGTTGTCCTGTAACTCCCTCTGTAGACCAGGCTGGCCTCAAATTCAATAGTTCTGCCTGTCTCTGCCTCCCCAGTGCTGAAACTAAAGCTTTGTGCCATTATTTCTGGCAATTTTTTTACTACTTTTATTTTGTTTGTTTGTTGTTGTTGTTTTGAGACAGTTTTCCTCTGTGCAGCAGCCTTGCCTATCCTGGACTCTCTCTGTAGACCAGGATGGCCTCAAATTCACAGAGATCAGCCTGCCTCTGCCTCCCAGAGTTCTGGGATCACAGGTATGTGCCACTGCGCCTGACTTTTTATTACTTTTATACTAAGAATTTCACACAAATTGTCAAAAACACTTAAAATTCCAAAAATTGACAAAACCTAACAACCAACAATAGAACCAGGTTTGGCTTAATGGATATCCACAAAGAGAATGCTGTCAGTAAACGTGTGGGAATGTGGGATACAGGGGAAAGACTGGGACGGGAAAAGGGGAAATGATACAGTTTACATTTTAATTTTTAAAAAAATTTCTTAAAAATTAGAAAACAAAAAAGCAGGTGGAAACAAAACTCCACGCATCACTAACGCTTGTACAGTGCGCAAGGGGCACTGATGCAAATCGACATTTTCTTCATATCTGAGGGCTTGACATGCATAACCTTTAGCCTATTAATACCACTGTGGAAGGTCTACCCTGTATAAATGCAGGCATGTGCACAAGGTGTACAAAGTAGGTTTTTAATTCTTTTTTGTTTGTTTTGTTTTTTGAGACAGAATCTCACTATGTAGCCCTGGCTATTCTAGAACTCTCTACATAGACCTGGCTGGTCTCAAACCCAGAAATCTACCTGCCTCTGCCTCCCAAGTGCTGGGATTAAAGGCGTGTACCACCACTGCCTGGCTAGGTGGTTTTTATTTCTATCTCTGTTTACAACACTAAATGGCAAATTTATCTGTTACCAAACCACAGCATAATCACACCACCAGGCAACTGTGAGCAGTAAGGAAAAGTCACCAAGATAACCCCATACTGTAAAATAGGCAAGGTGAAGAAAGAAAGTTCTGATATGCAGCTGGGGATGGGGGGGGGGCAAGGGACTTTAATTTTACAAATAAGAAAGATGTGATGGTGCACACCCCTGCAATCTGTGCTCTTGAGGAGGTTGAGGCAGGTGGACTAAGAGAGTTAAAGGCCCGCCTAGGCTACAGAAAGAGTTCAAAGCCAACCGGGGCTGTATTACAAGACCTTATCTGCAAAACAAAGAAATTATAAATTAGAACAGGGCTAGCAAGATGATGGTGCAGCAGGTAAGGGAGCTTGCTACCAAGCCTGACAACCCAAGTTTGTCAACCCACATGACAGAAGGAGAGAACAGATCCCTGAAAAGTTGACTTTTGACCTCTACATTCATGCCAGACCACATGTACACACAAATAAACAAGCAAGCAAATAAATAAGAAATTAAATAATACCTAAAATAATTACACAAAAGAAGCCATAAGAAAACTAGCGGACTTTAAAGGAGACAAAAGGGGAGGAGACCAGGCTTCATGGCCTTTAACCCCAGCACTCTGGAGGCAGAGGCAGGTGGATCTTTGTGGGTTCAAGGCCAGCCTGTCTTACATAATAAGTTCCAAGAAGGCCAGGGCTACATAGAAGAAACCATGGGTCAATGAACAACAACAAAAAAAAAAAAAAAGTAGGAGAAACAGATAAAGCTTCTTAAAAGCCATAATGCAGGAATCTTTCTTCCTTAAAAATAAAGTATCATGGCAAGGTAAAACAACAATTCAAATGATCTTTCAAATTGTGTGCTGAGTGAGCACAAAAGTAAAGAATAAAACTGTGATGTAACAGACATAGAGTTACCACCCTCTGCAGACTGACTAGGAGGCACATGGAGCCTGGACATGTGTAACCCTCCAACTAAAGACAGGAGTTCTCTGTGGTGGCATGTGACAGATACTTATGTATAAAAATTCATCAAGTTTACAGGTTTTGTTTCTTTGCTTTGCCCTTTCAAGACAGGGTTTCTCCGTGTAGAATTGGCTGTCCTGGAACCCACTCTGTAGACCAGCCTGGCCTCAAACACAGAGATTCACCTGCCTCTGCCTCCCAAATGCTGGATTTATAGGTGTGCACCACCACCGCCCAGCTAAATTTTATACTTATTCTGAGTATGGTGGCCTTTATGAGAATGGTCCCCATAGGCTCATCTAGTTGATTGCTTAAGCTACCGGGGAGTGGAACTGTTTGAAAGGATTAGAAGGATCCTTGTTGGAGTAGGTGTGGCCCAGTTTGAAGAAGCGGGTCACTGGGGCTCTGAGGTTCCGAACGCCCAGTCTCACTCTCTCAGCCTGTGGATCAGAACGTAGCTCTCAGCTACGGCTCCAGCAGTGCTGCCATGGTCCCTACTAAACCTCTGACTAAACCATGGTCTAAACCTCCGAGAGTGGCCTTGGTCATGGCATCCCTTCCCAGCAATAGCACAGTGACTAAGACACTCAGTGTATGATAAATATATATCACACTTCAATTTTAACAGTCTCGAAGAACTTTTAAGGCAGGGAGGGTGGCATCCACCTGAAGTCCCAGCATTTAGGAGGCTAAGGCAGGTGAATCTCTATGAGTTCTAAGCTATCCTGGTCTAAACAGCAAACTGTAGGCCAGCCAACAATACATAGTTAGACCCTGTCTCAAAACAAAAGAAAACAAAAAAATTATTTTATTATACATATTTATTTATTTATGTGTATGTGTATACATGTATGCATGAGCATACAACTCACAGGTTCCCTCTCCTTCCACCCTGTGAATTAAAACATGGTCATCAGGGCTGAGAAAGTGGATCAGTGTTTTAGGGCTCTAGTTTCTCTTAAATAAAAAAACTGGGTCTAATTCCCAGCACAAAGATGGCAGCTCACAACCATCTGTAACTCCAGTTCCAGGTGATTCAACACTTTCTCCTGGCCTCTGTGGACATAAGATATGTACATGTTTCTGCAAGCAAAACACCCATATACATAAAATAATTTTTAAAATCTCTGATTTTATTTCAAAAAAATAATTAGGTCATCAGGCTTGGTAACAAGCATCTTTATTCCCTGAGCCATCTTTCTGGCCCTTTAACTGCTTTTGAGGATAATCTAATGACATGATAAAGTACCTATAGCAGGGGCTGGAGAGACAGCCAGTGGTTAAGAGCACTGTCTGCCCTTCTAGAGGTCCTGAGTTCAAGTCCCAGCACCACACGGTGGCTCACAACAATCTATACTGGCATCTGATGCCTTCTTCTGGCATGCGGGTGTACATGCAAATACAGCACTCAAATAAATCTTTAAAATAAATACATAAATATTTTAAAAATGGAAAAATTATAACAGTCAGTCAAAATGACAAGATTTTACATAAAGAATATTATAATACTTCTGATTTAGAAGCAATTAGGAAAAAATGACAAAAGAAATGCATTGAGCAGGTATGAAAAGAGAACTTTCAAATTTCTCTCTGCTTGAATCAGATGATACACCTTCTGGTTAGTACTAGGGACTCAACTCAGGGGCTGGCACATGCTAAGCAACCACCTCTACACCCTTAAAATGAAAGAGGGCGTAACAAAATGAAGGTCTGTCGGGAACAAGAGCTAAAGCTCTGCAGCAGTAGCTAAAGCACATTCTCTAGTCTGGAGGTGCAGCTCAGCACTTCCCAGCATGCGCAAAGACCATGCTCCATCCCCTGCAACCACCGGAAACAAAAACAACAAACACTTTTGAAGGTTGGAGAACAGCACTGGGTACCCACTGAATGACTATAAAGGACACAGTATGCAAATGTAGGCTCACTTTACAAAGAACAACATAGCCAGAAAAGACAGCTGGGCCCCCAAGAAAACCCTCCCCCAAAAGGCAGAGAAACAACGCAGGAGATACAGGACTGGGAACTTAGAAAGCTGCAAATGTTCTCATACATGGGCAGAGGGCTCTCAGGCATGTGGAGGGATCCTAAAAGAATGAGGTGGGAAGCCTTAGTATGGCAATAATTTTTAGACCTATCCCAACTTGTAGGGCATACTGAGTAACACAAGTCACTTTAGTCCTACCAAGAAGTCTTAGACTCCACAGTTACTAAGACCCCCCCATTTACCCCAGTACTGAAGATTTAACTCAAGTTCTCATGCAGAAAGGTCAAATTCTAATCAATCCATCAGCATTAGTAGGTAGTTCTAGACTGTTTTGTTAGGACAGAAAGGTTGAATTCTCACTGCTGCACTTCTCCAGGGCAGCGGCCTGTGGTGAAAGCTGCCAGAGGAGAAAGGCACGAAGAGAATCGAGCAGAATGCTGCATCCAGGGTTGGACTGAAATGTGGGACTGAGTTCAATCGGATGAGCTTGGGCAGGCAAAGGAAGAACAGAAGGAAAACAAACAAACAAATTGTTTGAGGCTATAAATACCTAAGTCATTTATTAGAAGGTACTGCATATGAAAATAATAATTTTGTGGGTATATATTGGGCCAGGGGTTGAACCCAGGGCCTTTTACATGTTAGGCAAGTACTCTACCACTGAACTACATACACCACCAGCCAAAACGAATGCCTTTTAAAGAACTATCTTTTCTCACCACTTCCACAAGTTACTATAACTATCTGTTACCCAATTATCAAAAGCACTTATAACTGATTAAACCTTCCTGACAGTAAACCAGGTGAGAGCTAAAGTTCACCGGGACTCTCCCCCCCCCACCCCCGCCCCACCCACTGGGGCTCTTAATATTACAGCTGCCGCTGGTCTCCCTTGAGCTCGTTTATTTATTTATTTTTTTAAAGCCTCTCGAAACCTTAAGTAAACAAATCCAGCCAGGGAAAACCGACACACCCAGAAACTCTCAGCAAAACATTTACCTCAAGGTTCACAATGGAATGCCCTACTCTATCGACAGGTGGCCTCGGCCTGGAGCTAAAGGTCGAAAGAAAACACTCCCTAGAAACTTCACACCTCAGGAAGTGGCTTCCAGCAGGAGGCGGGGTCCAGCACCCGTCACTCAGCAGGTAAGCCACGCCCTCTCTGACTTTCTTAACAAGGCTTTCCTCCCCTCTCCCCCTTCACTATCTGGAAATAGTTCCTTCCATCTAAGCTTGTGGAGTTCCTAAAAACTCAGGCATTTAGAATGCTAGAGCTAAAGAGGACTTCAGCTTGTCAGCAGCTCTTCTGCAGCGCCACCCTCCACACCCCCATAACCCAGTGCCAGTAGCCAAAACAACCCTACCCTAGAGTCAGTCAGGGTCCAGTATTCCGGTTGATTTTCATTAAGAAATCAGTGTGGCAAGAGCCAGGCCCGGCGGTAAAGACCTGGGAACTAGGGAGGCCTGCTTAGATTATAGAGTGAGTTCGGATCCAGCCTGGGCAACTTAAGGAAAGCCTGTCTCAAAAACAGGAAGTACAAGAGCGAGAGGAGATGGCTTAACTGGTAAAGCCCTTGTCTTGAAAAGTGTAAAAATGTAAGTTTAGATCCCCAGAACCCAGGCAAAAGCCAGATGCAGTAGCACGACTGTAATCAGAACTCTTCTATGGTAAGACAGAGGCCAACACAGGAGAATCCCAGGAAGCCAGCAGCCAGCTAGCTGGCTTGACAGGTGCCTCACAAAGACCCTGCCTCAAACAAGGTGGAGGATGAGGACCAACACCAAGGTTGCCCTCTGACAGTTACACAAGGCCGGTGGCAAGTAAGCATGCCTGCACTCACAGGAACACACACATACAAACACATCCCACACGTATCTCACTGTACACAAACTCACAAAGGTTAAAATAAAAAGTAGCAAGTTCAAAAACCTAGGGATATAACCTAGTGGCAGACAGCTTGCACAAGACGCTGGGTTTAGTCTCCAGCACTGAAGAAAAAAAAAAGAAAGAAGAAAAGGTGGAAAAAAAAAAAAAAGAAACTAAGTGTCTACAGCTGTTTTTCACTGCATCCCAATAGAAACAAACTTTGTTTCCACACGCTTCCAAAAAACTGAGTAACACTCCCTGTTCAGATGTTTTTTAAAGACGTTCCTAGGCTTTCAGAAAATAACATAGGAAGCCTGATAAGATTTACAGTGTATTATCCTCCCTCTGAAATAGAACCTTCTGTAATCTCTGCCTTTGTCACGCTCAAGTATTTGATAGTAAATGAAATATACGGTGAGTCACTGTGGCTGACCATGCTGCTATCAGTATAAGAAGTTGAGAAGTTTACCCACAGTGGCCATTCCCCAAACTGCCTCTGCCAATCTTGACCCCAGCTGCCCCCACCTCCTGGGCAAGTGTTTCCTCCAAAATGCCAAGCAGGGACATAAGGGGGGGAGGGGTTGCTTGCATTCTGCAAAGACCAAGCTTTCTCCGGGACTTGGAGGCGGTATCCCTTTCAGGCCCGGGATCTACTCCCTGAAAACAAAAATGATTTCACCCTTTAATGAAGCAATTTCCATTTACACACCCTTTTAAAATTCTGAGCAAAAAAACAAACAACTTATGCAACATAGAAACACAATAATTCAACTGAGCATGGTGGATCACATAACCTGAATCCCAGAACCTGTGAGGCAGAGGCAGGTGGATCTCTGTGCTCTACAGAACTGAGTTCGGACACACAGAGAAACCCTGTCTCAACAAAACAAAAAAAAAGAAACAAGCAAACAGAAACAAAATAATTCTAAGCATGAAGTTTAACAAAGTACAAAAAAATTAGGGACAGAAGCTGAGAATTTAGTAAAAGGTAAAAGTGTTTTGTTTTGTTGACACTTACCCACTCTTCGACATTGGGAGGCTGCTCATCATAAATGTGTTCCTTATCCCACAAAATATTGGACTTGTCATATCGGTCCATCTTTCTTCGGGTTTTCACAGCAAAGAAAATGATTAAAGCAAAAGCCACAATCATCATGAACCCCAGGACAATGGCTATAGCCTAAAAGGGGATGAAAGATTTTGACATAATTAATTTTAATTGCTTTAATTGAAATCTGCCTTCTAAGATCTAAAACCCTTACCAAAGACCCTGGACACTTATAGTTTAATGAGTATAAAACCAAAGTAAATTGTTACAGATTAGTTCTATGGTAAAACTAACCTACACCACTGGATTAAAATTATCAAAACACATGGAGTGTGTCTAGGTGCAAAGAAACAGAAAAGGACACATATCACATGACTCAGTGTTCAAGCCCTGCTTAAAGCTAGGAACTTGCATCAGAACTACAAGTAACAAGTTCTGAAATGTGTACCCAGGAGCTCACAGTAGATGCTATATTTTTATAAATAAGTGAAAATAGCTAGTAAATTAATAAAATTAAATCTTGTATGTATATGCATAATGTGTGTGTGTGTGTGTGTGTGTGTAGAGAGAGAGAGTTTTTTATATTCATTGCTGTTTTGCCTGGGTGTGAGGTCAGATGCCCTGGAACTGGAGTTACGTACAGGTGTAAATTAACATACAGGGGCTGCAAATTGAACCTGGCTCCTCTGCAAGAGCAGCCAATGCTCTTCACCACTAAGCCATCTCTCCTGCCTGTTTATTTTTCAAAACAATGTCTCATGTAGCCCAGGCTAGACTCAAACTCCCCATATAGCTGAAAATGATTTCAAACTCTTGATCTTCCTTCCTCTATGTCCCAGGTGCTAGGATATGACATATGCCAAATATGCTCAATATCGTCTAAATTTTAAAAAATACTAATCTCAGAAGTAGCTTTAGATACTCAATCATACCAACAACCATGTTCATGACACATGCCTGGCAACTCTTTTTACAGTATGTAAATTTTGGGTCCCCATGGACCTGTCTTAACATAAATGATAAAGATATAATCAACCTATAAATCAGAGCAAATGGACAAATGATTCCTTTGCTCCAGCAGATTCCTCTGTTTTCAACGCCCTCTACTAAAAAGGACCCTGTAACAATGAAGCCTCCTCCTGATGGTTCATCCAGTGTCTGGCAGATGCATTCTATGCCCCAGTGGCCTGGGCACACTTGAACCTGAGGCCGGTGCTGTTATGTACTCATGGGTAGCAGAAGCTCTCCTTCCCACTGCCTACCTCACAGTGACATCCTTTCTCAAAGAATATAGGTTTCAAGTAGCCAGAGGATTAAGAGGGATAGGAGTGTGGTGAGGGAGGCCCACCAATGTCGCCAGTTGTTAGTCCTCACCGCAGACAGGTCTAAACAGTAACAGCGAGCGCCCTGAAAACCTACACCAGCAGGCGAATCACTCCATCTTCAAAATAAAGGCAGGCAGACAGTGGGGAAAGTCTAACCCAAAAGAATGACTCATTCAAGAAAAAGAATGAGAATTCCTGAATCAAGAGGAGAAAAAAGCGCCGGCAGCAGCAGCAGCATTTGTGGTTTGCTGTAATTAAGATGACTCACAGTTTCCTAAGGTACGGTTTAACCAGCCCCTCCACCTGCAACACACAGAATCACCTGAACAAAAAAGTACTGACACCCTGGAAACTACCAAAAAAAAAAAAAAAAAAAAGGAAAGATGCCCTATGTTCATCAACTGGAAGATTTTCAGTTGCAATGATGACAAAATTTTCCAAAATTGATCTACAGATTTGGGACAAAGTCCTAACAAGTGGCTTGCAAAAACTAAAACACATCCTACCATGCACAATGCCCATCCTAAAGGATAACCCTAAAAAGCATAAGGAAATGCAAGAAACACAGAACCTAGTCAAAATAATTTTAACTAAATTTAGAGAATCCATATTTCAAAATTTCAAAACTTAGTACGTCAAAATAAAAGACGCTGTTGTATAAGGACCGAAACATAGATTGATGAAATGAAATGAGACTCAAAAGAATGTTCGCATTTATGACCAATCTGTGTGTGTGTGTGTTGCATGCCAGAGTGCACTTCCTTGTATGTACCACACACATAAGTATACTTGCCTATACATGCACATGCCTATCTGTTAGAGGAGGTCAAAGGTCAGCAGCAGGGATCTTCCTCTATCACTCTTCATTCTCATTTTTTTGAGAGACAGTCTCTCAGTGAACCAAAAGCTAGACTGGTTGGCCAGTGAACCCTAGGAGCTGCCAATTTCTGTCTCATCAGCCCTGGGGTTACATGTGTATACCCACCATGTTTGGGGTTTCTGCACGGGTTCTGGGGGTCCAAACTCAAATCCTCACATGCAAGCACACCACCCACTAAGCCATCTCCATCCCCACATGTTCCTAACCCAGAGCCTTGTACATGATAAACAAGCTTTCCACCAATGAGCAAACTCCAAAACAGGCCAATTTTAAAAGTAAAATTCTGAATATTCAATGATGATCGATGTCCAATACACATATAAAAATATGCGCAGTACCACTGGCTATCAAGGAAAATCAAATTACAAGCTGGGCACTGTGGCACATCCTCACGGCACTACAGCAGAACTGCTGTGAGTTCAAGGACAGCCTGGGATACAGAGGAAAACCCTATTCCAAAAGCAAACAAACAGGCAAAAGGCCACCTAAAATGAAGTACCACTTCACACCCATCAGCATGACTAGAATCAGACAGATTGACAATAACAAACACTGCTGAGGAGGTAGGAAGGCTAAGACCCTCACCCATTTCTGGAGAGACTGTAAAATGGCCCAACCTCTTTGGAAAACTATGACAGTCCCCCACAGTTCATCAATTCTACCCGTAGGTATACTCACAACTCAAGAGATATTAAGCGTCATACAAAAACCTGTACATAAAAGATGGGAATAGCGTAAGTAACAGACAAGGTGGAAGCCTTAATGTTCATGAACTGATGTGACATACACAGAATGTGACATACAATTTAAACCACTCACCAACAAAAATAAAGGACTTACTCATGATAAAAACACAGACAAACCTGAAAAAAAAATCATGCTAACTGAAAGATGTCTATCATAAGAGACCATATATTGTAAAATCTATAAAAACCCAAAGAACAGGCAAACCTAAAAAAAAAAAAAAATCACTGAGGTATTCTTTAAACAGGTAGAAATATATGGAATGCTAATTACGGCTTAATAATGACATCCAGTCCCTCCCCCGACATTCTGATATAATTGAGAGCAGGGCGTTGACAATTTTTTTAAATGCTCCTATACCAACTACTCTAGTTGAGTGCCTCTTATCTTACGAAGAGAAGGACGGGTGTGAAAAGAACAGAAAACTATTCCTACCTCCTGGGGGTCCACCACACAGTAGTGATACAAATACTGATCCACATAGAGACCGGTCGCTCCGGTATAAAACTGGCTGCACATGGCATATATTTGCGAACCGTACATGGATCCAGAAGCCTGGGCAGTTGGGTTGACTCCCATTATGTACACGATTGTGGCAATAAACACCAGGATGCCCAAGATGGCGCTGACTATGATCACGGTCAAGTAATATCTTCTTGTTCTGGACATTCCAGATCTGATGACACTGGTGACAAATATCACCAAGGAAGCAATGAAGCAAAAGGCTGCCATGGCCAACAGGAAACCTTTGGCAGCCCTTGGGTCTGTATACCCTCCGTAGCCATAACCATAGCCATACCCATAGCCATAGCCGCCTCCATAGCTACCAAAGCCACTTCCATAAGGGTAGCCAAGGCTCCCTCCAAAGAGGCCTGTTCCATAGCCTCTGTCCCACGCAAGTGTGGAAGCCACACAGGCAAATATGGCAATGCACATCACAATAATGAGCATAGACAGGATCCGAATCACTCCTGGAGGTGACGTCCATTTGTAGAAGTGAAGGATTTCGTCTTCTGGATAAAAAGAGTAGGCCGGCTGAGAGAGCATGGGTCGAACATGCATTTCTCCGCCATACATGTCATTGCTGGGTGCATAATGATTGGGTTTGCTAAAAAGAAAATAAAAAGACCTGGTTAGAAGCTGATTGGAATAAAATTAGCCTTGGAGATGAGCCCATTTTAAACGCCCGATGAGCAGCAAAGGGGCTGCCGATTCTGTAGAACACGTCTGAAGCCGACCCAGCTTCCGGCGTAAGGCAGACACTGCTGGTCTTGGAAGCATATTTAACGGTGGTTGCTCTACTACACTAAGAAACAAAGGGTCTCCAAAATTTGCCCCACGTAAGCATCATCTGCAAACGTGTAAAACATCAGATGAATGTAAAGTTTCTGAGTTCTGCTCCCAGCCCTGGGAGAAACCACAGTTCCATTATCTGATGTTTTACACAGACAGCTTCAGAACAGTGGTCTCAAACTTTATTTTTTTTTTTTGCCTGTGTGGCACAAGGTAAGTGCATTTAAACATAGCACCCACAGCAGCCTATTCAGGGTCCTCCTGGCAGCCTCGCTCTTCTGCATCAGACAGCACATCATTCATTTATTTATTCTTTGAAGGCTGCAGGTGCTGGGCTCACAGATGAAGACTAGGCTTGGGAGTGGAGAACAGCAAAGGGGCTGCCGAGGAGTCACAGCCCTACCCCATCCCACCTCCCAACCCCTCCCCTCCCCCCACTAAGTGTCTAATGAGTACATAATGGATGGAACTTTCTTTCATATGCAATAGGCCCCATTAGAAAAGAGAGGCCTGGAGAGATGGCTCAGCCATTGAAGGTTAGGCTCACAACCAAAAATGTAAGACAAGAGAAGAGGAATAATTATTTACTTACAATTCATCAGGTCTGTAAGGGGGTGGACTTTCAAAAGGCCTCACAGACATGGCTGACGTCACTGGTCACCTGATCTTGATGCTGAGCAAGGCTTCAAGGCTCCCAAGAGAAGCAAACCTAAACAAGAAAAGTAGGGTAATGGAATCACTGCTGAGGCCGCAGGAGTTTACATCACAAACAAACTGAAAGACTCCCGCCACGCGCCCACTCACTCCAGCTCCTTCTCCACTCCACTGTCACCTCCACGTGACACACCATCAACTCCTTAAGCACAGATATCTACCATTCCGCTTGGTACCCAGCGCTGCGCTCCGCACGGCCCCCCGGCACACAAGTATTCTTTAAACATAAAATTCTGAGTTAGTCCGACAACCTCACATCGTTTTCCAACGTAGAAGGGAAAAAAAAATTCAAATAGCCAATACTAAGAACACAAGCACACAAAGAAAAAGAAAGAAATCTGAGGTTAGCATGGGACCTCGTCTCAGGAAAGATAAAGAAAAAAAAAGAGAGAGAGGGGAGGATTTAATCACATGATTACACGTGAGAGGGCATCATAGGTAAGGGTGTCTGCCACCAAGTCTGACGACCTGAGTTCAACCCCTGGAACAGAGATTGGAAAGAGAGAACCAATTCCTGCCGGTTGTTCCCTCACCTTTACACGTGCGCCATGGTACACATGTGCACACACACATACATTTAAAAAAATTTTTTTAAGTTTTTACTTATTCATTTTTGTTTGTTTGTTTTGTTCTTTTGTTGTTTTGTGAGACACGGTTTCTCTGTGTAACCCTGGCTATCCTGGAACTCACTCTATAGACCATGCTGGCCTCCAACTCACAGAGATCCACCTGGCTCTGCCTCCTGAGAGCCGGGACTGAAGGTGCACCACCACCTTCGAGGGGGGAAAGATTACTTTTCTTTTATGTTCACTGGTGTTTTGCTTGCATGTGTATCTGTGTTACGGTGTCTGATTCTCGGAATTACAGACAGCTCTGAACTGCCATCTGCCATGTGGCTGTTGGGCATTGAACCTGGGCCTTCTGAAAGAGCAGCCAGGGCTACTTGCCGCTGAGCCATCTTGCTGAGCTCTTCAGCCCTTCCATTTTTTAAAATAAAAATTTAACAATTTTGATGCTAGGTACAGTAGTATCTAGCAAAAGGATCTCAGTAGTATCCAGTATCTAGCAAAAGGATCTCAAGGTAGAGACCAACCTAAGCAACACAGTAAGATTCTCATCAAAAACGAACAACAACAAAAAGCTGAAGATCGTAGCTCTGTATTGAACCACTTGCTGAGAATGTCCAGGATTCAATCCCCAGGACTGAAAGAATAATAAATACTTTCCCATTACCTTTCGATAACTCATGTAAAGTGAGAATACGGATGAAAGTGCAAATGTAACTAACACTGTCTAGCACCTGTTGGTCCTATAGAGTTAACTGAAGCACAACCTAACTTGAAAGCACGCCCTTATTGAAGGTGATTACAGCCCAGATGGTGCTGTTACCAGCCATCTCATTCTCTTATCTCATTTTCTAATTCTCAAAACGTCATCTTTACCAAAAACAAACAAACAAAAAACAAAACAAAACAAAACAAAACAAAAAACCATGGAACTTATATTAAAGAGCTCTTTCCTGAGAGAAAAGCAGAGTGATTTTTGTTCTAGAATTCTCTGAACATCTGAAAGGCAATTTCACTCAATCAACACATACTTATTATAGAGGCTCACTACAAAGAGAAGCCTGTGGAAGTATGAGACACACAAAATAGCAACTACTCCAGGCTGCACTATGTGACCAAGTTTGGCAAGGGATAAGCAGGGAAGTCATGAAAATGAAGAGTGTCAGCTGGTGTCTTGGAAGGAAAGATGGGCATTCAGGCCTGTCTGTATGGGGCTGGGGCTCATTTACGGGCCAGAGAGGAAACCATATATATATACATGTTTTTTTTTAATTTTTTTAAGATTTTATTTATTATGTATACAATGTTGTGTTTTGCATATAAATCGGCATGTCAGAAGAGGGCACCAGATTTCAGTATAGATGGTATATATATACATGTTAATCTACTAAAATGAGACTATTATGAGAATACAAAATGCTTTGGAAGTCTGGTGACAGTTTCCCATCTCACTCAGGTAAGAAACAGGAAACCACTTATGATTCTCAGCAGTGAAAGTATGAATGTTAGGACCAAGAACACAGGAAAAAGAGGGCACCCAGGAGCAGCAGCCACAAAGCCCTGGAAGGAAAGAGGCACAGGGCGGAGGAGCGAGGAGTGGAACGGAGAAACAGCACTGGGTACCTACTACCCACGTGCCAGGCACGTTGCACAGAATTCCAGTTCAGACTCAAAACCACCTTGCTAACCCACTTTACAAACTCAGAAAGGACCAGGAAGACTTGGGAACAAACACACTCAAAGCCAGTGAGTCCCTGAGATGTCACCTCCCCGACACCTCCTGTCCTTTCCACTGTCAGAGGTTTTACGTGAATTTCACTTGGAATATGCCAGCTTTCCTGAAGTGGACAGTTAGCATTAATGTCCACGAAGCAGTGAATCTGGATTTGATCTGCCTTGGCCCAAGGTGATTCCACGGCACCCAAGAGATCTTTAGAAAAAGACTGATCAGTGAGAACTAAAACCCGAAGTTTAAGCAGGGGCAAAGTGGCACACACCTATAATCCCAGCAGAGGCAGGAAGACCTCTGAATTCAAGGCTAGCCTGGTCTACAAAGTGAGTGCAGGACAGCCAAGACTACCCAGAGAAACCCTGTCTCAAAAACAAACAAACAAACAAATCTCAAGTTTATTCTACAAAAGCCAGTGCTAGAAAAGCCAAGAAAGGGTATACGACTTGGCTCATCAGGTAATGGGACTTGCCACCAAGAATGAGGACCTTAGTTCAATGCCCAGGAACTGCGTGAAAGAAAGAGAAACAACACCTGCTAATTGTCCTCTGACCTCCGCACTCACCATGTGGTGTGCACACAAGTTTGTACAGAAGAAAAATGAAAGCAGGAAGGAAGGAACAAAGGAATGAACGAGATTCAGTTTGTAGTTTTCAGTACTTTCTGCCCCTCACTCAGGTAGAGTATATGACAGAAACAGTAAGTTCTCTCCAGACAGCACTAGTAATTGATTAGCAAGGAAGAGAACTTTAGATCCACCAGGTCAACTCCATGTGGACAGGAGTTTGTGCATGTCGTTCACTGATTAAAGCAGCACCTGGCACACCATAGATGTGTAAATGTTGCGCAAATATTTGCAAATAATGGCCAAACATTTACATGAATCAAACTGGGCCGTGGCTAGTTCTGCCTGCAAAACCTCATGTGTTTTCAGGTTGAAGGTAATGAAAAGCTATCAGAACAATTTAGCCAAGTATTACCTCCACATGACACTTAAGAAATGTCTATGATCTGAGTATATTAAAGCAAAATTGGCTTTCATTTTCAAATAAAATCTGTCCAAGTGTACATTACTCAACTAGGAGCCATAAATCAGTTTAAACATTTAAAACATGATATGTAAACTACATAGCAATTCTCTCATATCACTAAATAGTTGATTCTAAATCTCAGAATAAAACTCTGTATATTAGATACAACCCAAAAATGGAAATCCAAGTAATACCAAACACAGGAAAGATAACTTCCCCACCTTGTGGTTTATTGTTGTTGTTGGGGTGGTTTGTCTTTTGTTTTTGCTTTTGCTTACACAGAGACATGGTTTCTCTGTGAAGCCCTGGCTGTCCTGGAACTAGCTTTGCAGACCAGGCTGGTCTCAAACTCGGAGATCTACCTGCCTCTGCCTCCTAAGTGCTGGGTTTAAAGGCATGCGCCACCACCTCCCAACAACTTTTTTTTTAGAAATGTATTAGCATGAATTTTTCTTTTTTTTCCAAAGACTGATTTATTTATTATTTATACTGAATTCTGCATGCGTGCCTGCAGGCCAGAAGAATGCACCAGATCTCCTTAGAGATGGTTGTGAGCCACCATGTGTTGCTGGGAATTGAACTCAGGACCTTTGGAAGAACAGCCAGTGTTCTAACCTCTGAGCTGTCTCTCCAGCCCTCCCAACAATTTTTTTCATTAGAATGGTTTGGGGGGTACACTGAAAGATGGCAACGGGCCAGAAAGTTACTAGAGTAACTCCTATCAGTTACCTGTTGTCTTTTTTAAACCACTTTACAAATGTACACTAAACACGTATTAATCATAAGTGTGCAAGCCATGTAACACTGTCAATTTCTTCATCTCATGTTGAAATACATATATGAGCGATTTAAAGCATAATGGGGTTTTGAAAGGCAAAAGTCAAGTTTGGTTTCCTAAATGATATTTAGAAAAAGAACATTAAGGAAGACGTTTAAACATCATCGAATGTTAAGACCTTATTTCTGAGACTGAGTGTCAAACAGTGACAAATACTGACCTTAAGGAATCCTTGACCTTCTATACCTACAACTCAGTCACTCAAGACTATTCCCAAAGCCAGTCACTGTGGCCCGCCTCTGGAAGGTTAGCACTAGAAGGCCAGTGCTCAGGGGCCATCAGTCATAAGCCCTGAGTTCAATACCAGAACCAACAGAACCAACAACGTAAAGACAGTAAACCTGCTGCTGAAGCCCAGAGGTTTTACCACCGCCTCCTTCCCTGAAAACCGACAGGCAAAGGTTGGTAGAGGAAACAGGGAAAATGAGTAAACATCTTAATTCATAAAAATCCATAAGGGAATACAGGACAAAGGGGACCCAACTTGGCAGGTGTACATTCTTAGAGATGCACTCCCCATCCCTGCAAAAGAAGCACACATGTCCTTTGGTAAGAGTTTTACCAAAGGCTATCCAAATCTTAGAGAGCACTCAGAAACAGTGTTCATCCCTAGGAATGCTGTAAAGAAAGTGAGATGGGCTGGGGCTCAGCAGCCCTGAATTCCAAAGAAACAAAACCTGAATGTGTACATCAGGTTCCACCCTAGGTACAGATCCAAAAGCAGGGGAGACAGTTCAGGGTCTTAAAAAACCAAAACAAACAAATATGTCTGAAGAAAATAATTGTAAAACAGGAAATGCTTGTTCTGGAGAACTAGATGTCTTTTAATGTCCTTTTAGACTACTCTAAAAGCCCTGAAACGGTCTTAACTAGAAATAGTTAAAAACAAAAACTAAACAGAACACCCAAAACCACAGCAACAGATTTCATCTCAATGTTAGGAAGTTTCCCCTAGGCCCTGACTGCACACACACACACAAACACCCCCTCCCCCCCAGGAATAACAAATTTGGACAAGGAGTTACTTAGTATTTTTAGAGATGGTACTTCAAGATCCCTAAATCCATGACAAAGCTTTACCTCTAGGAGCTACAAGAGCTAAAGAGACAAGGTCAGGCACCACTCTGAGTATATGCTAAGTGAAGGAGGGGGGAAATGAGAGGTAAAAAGGCCTCTAGGATATGGCCTGAGGGGCCTACTGGTCACTTTCATCAGCCAAGCAGAAAGAGCAATAGAGCCAGAGACACACAGCTACATTAGTAGCTGAAGGAGGAAAGGCAGCCAACAGATCCTTACAGAATGTGTCACAGAGAACCAGTGTTTCCAGCTAACGGGGTGTGTGTGTGTGTGTGTGTGTGTGTGTGTGTGAGAGAGAGAGAGAGAGAGAGAGAGAGAGAGAGAGAGAGAGAGAATTTTCTTAAAGCTAAGTGTGGCTGCAGACACAGCCAGCACTTGGAAACCAGAGGTCGGTGGATCTCTGTGAGCTGGAGACTAGGCTGGTCTACACAGCAACTTCCAGGACAGCCAGATCTTTGTTAACAGGGAGATCTTGTGGTGAAAACAAACAAGAACAACAGTAACAAATTCTAAAGTACATATATTAGGAGTCTCTCTCTAGGGGCTGGAGAGATGGCTCCATGGTTAAAATCACTCGTGGCTCTTGCAGATCAGGGTTCAATTCCCAGCGTCCACAGAATGGTTCATAACCATCAGTAACCCTGCCTTCAGTTTCTAACAAGCACACGTGTGCATGTACATATATGCATGCAGGCAAAACATTCATACACATAAAGTAATACGAACAGATTTTTTAAAAATTTATCTCTAGAATGAAGAAACCCAAATAGGATCTTTTTTGCCCTGCTGAGGACTGAACCTAGGACACTGTGGATGCTAATCAAGCACTCTAATACTGAGCTACATCCCAGCTCCCAAAGAGAATCTTTTTATTTATAATAATTAATTCACACTCCTGTCTCAGGAGTGTGAGGTCAGAGGCCAACTTTTGGCATTCTATTTTCTTCATGTGATGACTGACCAAAATCAAGTCATCAGACTTGCTGGCAAGTGCTTTTACCCACCAAGCCATCTCCCAGTATCACAAAGCTAGAGGAAGTTGTGAGCTGCCTGACGTGGTTGCTGAGAACTGAACCCAGCATCTTAATCCACTGAGCTATCTCTCCAGCCTCCAAAACTTAACTTTCTTGAGGCCGGATGTCATTATGTAGCTTTAGCTGTTCTGGAATTCACTGTGTAGACCAGACTCACGGAGGTCCATCTGAAACATTAGGTTCCCCGCCCTGTCCCCCACAGTGAGGATATTGATGTGGCCAGTCAAGTCCCCAAGTTCAGTTTCACAGCTCATGTGAAGAACATCTCAGGGATGCTCTCCAGACCACTCAGTAATCTTCCTCCACCCCTGACTTCAGGCTTCACCATCTCCACCACAGGTGGTCATGTACGTCTTGACCATCAGCTTGCCTGGTTGCTCTGCTAGTTCTTAGCACAAAGAGATGGTCCATCAATACTTGGTTAATAAAGCTGGTTCTCTATATTACTGAGCTGAGATTACTGAGCAGTAAATGTCTTGAACCACACAAATTAACAGTAAATGTGTCAAACTGAGGTCATCCAAAAGCCCATGATTACAATTCTGAGATAAAAGAAGGGGAAGAAGGCAACAGAACAGTGTGACCTTGTTAGAGAGAGAATAAAGGGCCCCATCCCAAACTACAAGTAACAAGTACTTCAGGGGGAAAAAAAAAGACTCCCCCTAGATTCTCCGAACAATAGCCAAGAAAGATTAAAAACTAAAACACAAGTTTGCTTGGAGGTTGGGAGTACATAGCTCAGTTGTAAGGTAGCAGAGCTCTAAACTGTATTCCTCGGTGTCCAAAATTGCTCAAAGCAAAAATTATACACAGAAATCTCCATTCTAAACGTGGAAGTAATACAGATGGGCTGGTTTGAAAAGTGCCTCGTCTAGCTATAGGAGCAGATATTCCCTACAATTAACTAGTCCTTATGGGTCCTTAAGTTTTCTGTGTCCTCCTTGATATACATTTTTGAAGCAGTTTTGGGTTTGTTTGTTTGTTTGTAACGCGTGCTGAGATTCCAACCTTGTGCTACACAACCCCTAACCGCTAAGACACAGTTCTAGTAGGATTTACCTTTAACAAAGAACCTCCTACTTGTAAGGCGCTATCCCTTACCTCATAGGTGGCCTGGAAGCAGCCCGGAAGGTAGAGAGGGCCTTCCCACCCCCCCCCCACCCCCTTAAATCTAGCTACCCTCGCCACCCCATTGCTAACAAAGAAAGCACGAACAACTAGATAAATCCAAAACCAAAGAAAAGAGAAAACCACCAGTGGAGATGTAAGATTTGTACGTGCAGTGCAAAGGAACTACTGTTACACTCGGGGATTCGTAGCTGAACAAGCCACGAACCCACAGAAAGCAGCACCAGAAAGCGCCTTACTGGGAAGCATTTCTCTTTTTCCCGGGATCTCAACAACACACCTGTTGTGCGCCGAGAGCCACACACTACTAACCTGCCTGGAAAGCTGCCTCCTCCCCGCCCCAGGTAATTCCCCTTGTGGCAGTTTGCCCGGTGAGCCCCGGGCAGGCCGAGGACGCCGCCGCTCCTGCCGGGTTTCCACCAGGGACGAAAGGGGCTCAGGGTTGTTCCCGCGCCCAGATGCAGGGGCCATTTTGGTCCCCACCCACTAGTCTCCGCATTCTTCCTCGGACGCGGGCCACTCGCCGCTGGACTCGCGGGGCCGGCTTTGCCTGGGAGGTCTTCAAAGCGGACCGCCGACGCAGGCTGCGGGTCCCCGCGACCTGCGCGCCCCACCGCAGCTCCGCGCTCGGGAGCAGCCAGCCGGGCCAGCGCAGGACAGCCGAGCAAGGCTCTGCCCCGGGGCAGGTCCGCAGCCCGCGGTCACGCATGAGAATCCACAGGGTGAGCAGCTTCCCTCGAAATCCAGCCTCACTCGAAAGGAACTCCGAAAACTGAAATCAACAGGGGCGCACGTAACGCCCGTCCCCAAACAGCCAAGGGACACACGCCGAGGCTCTGGGGACGCCGCAGAGGACCCCCAGGCTCCCCCTCTCCTGGGATGAACTACCCAAAGGGGCGGAAACCATGAGGGCCACAGGGCGTAGGCAGGGCAACGTCGCCCGGCCCCAACCCTCTATCTGAAGACCCCGGGAAGCCCACAGCTCTCCAGCGCCCCAGCTGAGCGCTGGGTCCGCCCACGAGGCTCCGGCCTCGGTAACAGCAGAAAGTCGCTCAGGGAGTTCTGGCGGAGGTTTCACCCGCTGCTCGGAGGGAGAGAGCCCCCCAAATCCTCCTCCCGCGCTGCGCTCAGGCAACCCGCGCTTCTCCAGTTTCCGCGAGCCCCAAGTCCAGGGCGAAACTGCCACCGAAACTAGCTCCGCGCGCCCTCCCCGCGCCTCGCCTCCCAGCCGCGGCGGGGCGCCCTCGGGGACCCCCGGCGCCGCACCTGCCTCGCACCCACCTGGGCCACCGGAACCGCGAGCGCACACCTGGCGGGTGCACCTGCTGCCAGCCGACAGCTTCCAGCAGCGGAGCCGCGGCGCCGTCCTCCGCCTCCCCCACCCCCTGCCCCCGGGCATGCGCACCAATTTCTGGCCGAAGCCGCCCGGGGCGGCGCGCTGAGGACCCACCTGCTGCGTCCCTAGCCGGTGGCTCCCGGTGCTGGACCGCTCTCCCTCAACAACACCGCCGCCGCCTGAAGAAGGAGGGCGCGGGAGGTGGGCACTAGCGACAAGGTGTGCCCTGGCCGGCCTCCTCCCTCCGTGACCCATTCACCTGAAACTCCGATGGGAGGGGGAGGGAGCGGCGAAGGAGGAGGCGGAGGACCGGGCCGGGCTCACCACCCGGAGCAAATTAAAGGAACAGCGCCCGACTTTGGCTGGAGGGGGCGGGGGTGTGCGGGGAGGAGGGCCTCAGGACCGTGGAGGCAAGGCTGTGACCCCAGATCTCCTTGGGGGTGCTCGGAGATCTGCCTGCTTCGAGGCCCCTGCGTCGTGCTGGTTCGCGGAGACGGGGAGTGAGGTCCGGAGGGAGCTGCTTTGGTACTGCCAGGGAAGGTCCAAGGGTGCCTGGAGAACTGATAAGAGCCTGAGTCCTCTCACTACCAGGTCTGATTAAATATTAGTTGGAAAGCGGCATCCAGATGCTTGTTCCAACGACAGACTGGAGATTTTTCAGAAGTGCTAATTACTAGCCCCTTCCGAATCGGTGGATTCAGGAAAAGACCGTCCTCTGGAGTGGTTAAAAGCGGGGAGCGTTGTTGGAGATGTGCAGATCACAGAGAATCACCAGGCCAAAGCGTCTTCTCCCTCCCTTGCGGTGTGATTGAGTCTACTCTAAAGGGATTTTAAACCGTTTCAGTATTCTTTTCTGGCAAAACAGAAACAGTTCTGGCTGCTAGGGGCTATATTTTTTTTTACTCACACTCTGCCTGTAACTTTGGAGAGTTGTGCATGTGGGTGCGCGTGGTGTTGTATTTCTTAATTGTACTGTATGATGTGGAGAGTTTTAGTTCTTGTTAGTTAGCTATCTGCATCGAAGGTGGGAATTTAAATTTCATAAGTCCAGCTTCCTTTTGTGTTCCAATCCTGAATGTCTGCATTGCTAATAAATTTCTGTCCTGTCATATGCTCTTTTCTGCCTTTGATTAAGTAAGGGTGTGGCTCTCCTTTGCATTACTTCGTAAGGCACAATTCAGTACTTCAGGAAGTAAAATTTTAAATGGTGACAGCCTTAATAGGTGGTTAATCTAATTAGTAATTTTCATGAAGTCATTGCTATAATTATTTCAATGTCACTGTTGTTTTTGAATGATGCAGATTAAATAATATTAACCGGTAGGAAAGCCATGCTAATCCTCTTAATGTTAGCTGTCAGATTGCTAAAATTTCCAAACATTCCAGCTCAGATTATAATTAAACAAGGGAACATTTCCTAATCCTCTGGCTTGTAAACACCTGTCTATTGTCTTATGTTTTGCCCTGTTCTGAAGAAGACCTCCTAGGAGCTTCTTGTTGTTGTTGTTGTCTTACCTATTTAAAAACAAATAAATGTAAGTTAGACTGGGGGTGTGTCTCACCCCCCTGCCCTGCCTGAAGCTCAAGTGTTCCATCCTTAGTTCACATACCAAAAATTTGCCCTTGCACAGTGTACTCACAGGGGCTGGAGAGATGGCTCAGAGGCTAAAATCAGTGGCTGCTCTTCTGCAGGACCCTTCTTCCATTTCCAACACCACAAGGTGGCTCACAAACAGTAACCCCAGTTCTGGGGGCCATGACACCCACTTCTGGCCTCATTGGGCAGTAGGCACACAAGTGGTGCATGTCCATGCATGCAGGCAATTTACCTACAAGCTTAAAATAAACTTTTCAATTAAAAATTGTTTTTGGTTTTTCAAGACAGGGTTCCTCTGAGTAGCCCTGGCTGCCCTGGAACTCGCTCTGTAAACCAAGCTGTCCTCGAATTCACAGAGATCCGCCTGCCTCTGCCTCCCAAGTGCTGGAATTAAAGAATTAAAATATTTTTAAAATAAAGTGTGCACTTACTATTTTTTTAAGATTTATTTATTATTTATACAGTATTCTGCCTGCATGTGTGCCAGCAGGCCATTAGAGGGCACCAAATCTCACTATAGATGGTTACGAAGCACCATGTGGTTGTGGGAACCAAAGTCAGAACTTTGGAAAACCAGCCAGGCTCTTATCCTCTGAGTCATCTCTCCAGCCCTCGTTTAATATTTTTTACCAGTCACAAGGTTGTATAACCACCATGTCCCAATTCCAGAACATTTTTTAGCATCTCAAAAAGAAGTGCAGTCCGTATTAGCTAGTAGTAGTCATTTTCTTTTTCCAGGCCCTTTAGTGTTTTTTCTTTCTTTCTTTCTAACACCACTCCCCCATCTCCACAGGGTTTCTTTGTGTAGCTTTGGCTGTCCTGAAACTCACTTTATAGCCCAAGCTGGCCTTACAGAGATCCAACTGCTTCTGCCTTCCAAATTCTAGGATTAAAGGCATGCACCACCACTGCCCGACTTACTAATGTATTTTTTTTTTAAGATTTGCTTCTTTGTTTTATGTATATGAGTGCTCTGTCTGCATGTACACCTGCATGCCAGAAGAGGGCATCAGATCCCAGTTTTGAGCCACCATGTGGTTGCTGGGAATTGAACTCAGGGCCTGAAGAGCCGACAGTGCTCTTAACTGCTAACCATCTTTCCAGGCCCTTCTTAATGTATTTTCTGTCTCTTTTGACTTGCCTATTCTGGACAGTTTATATGAATGGGTATTACAACCTATGACCCCGGGGGAGGGGCTGGAGATTAAAGGTATGAGCCATCACTGCCTGGCTTTTTGGACTGTTACAAAGAACACTATTAGTGAAAATTCACGCGTAAGTTTTAGTGTGGACATAAACTTTCAGAACTCTTGATTAAGCTTTCAAGTAAAACTTTTTGTCTTTTTTCAAGATGATAATATGCATATACTGTTATTTTTTTTTCTTATTCCTACCCTAAACTTAACAAAAAGTTACCTTGTGTTTGAAGGAAAGTTGATTCTTCTAATGTATTTAAAATCCTACTGCCTCCATCTTCTAAGTGCTGTGTTATGGCAACACCACACCCTCCTGACGATTTGCTTGTCCGCATCACTCATCCACTAAGACTTCTTCCTCCTCTTTGTCATCCCCTTCTATCTCCTCCCAATTTTCCCAGCTGTTGGTCTCTCAGGAATAGAGCTGGAACCAAGAGCTTTCCTTATACATGCTGTACCACTCAACGGCATCTTCCGCCCGTAGCTAATTTTCTAAGTGCTTCCTCTGGTCACAGCAGCGACAAAGCCCCTGTTTTAATAAAGCTTGCCTCCTAGTTACTATTTATTATAAATGTGACAGTTAAGAAAATAAGTTGAGCTATATGAAATTGGCAATAGTTGATCATTTTTTCATTGTAAAAAAATATTAACTGTGTATGCTTTCTGTTAAAATACCATGTACTGTTCTCATTTGATTCAGATTAATTTTTCAAGCAATAATATAATATGGGAAGATCTAAACCTGTGTATCTTCACCACTGCATATATTGTGCTTACTAGGTAATGACTGAAAGTGTCTAGAGGGGAAACCCAGCCTTAAACACATCAGTCCTCAATACTAAAGGAAAACAGGTTAGATGCGAAAGGATGACATGCTCAATTATATCACTGACAGAATCATAATTTGTAGCAAAGTCACCCCCCAACCCAACAATCCTTTTTGGCAGCTCACCATAGTATTGTAGTATTATCCACTTCTGAACATTATTCAATTATGTCCACTCTACCCAGAAACAAATGTGTTTATTAGAGGATCTATAAGTAAATTTGTTTTGTTTTTCAAATCAGTAAAATTTAAAAACAAGGGCTGAAGAGATGGCTCAATGGTTAGGAAACTAGCTACATTTCCACAAGCTGGATCTCCCAGCAGCCACATAATGGCTCACAACTGTTTGTAACTCCAGGGCATCCAGTGCCCTTTTCTGGTCTCTGTGGGCACCAGGTATGGATATGGTACACAGGCATATGTGCAAGAAAAAACACTCATAACACATGAAAATATAATGGTAGCTTTTAGAAAAAGGATTTTAGAACTAACTTTTCTGCTTTTTTATAAGGCAGTTAAGGACTTGGATTGGATTATGGTGTTAGAAACCTGTGTGTCAGCTCCAAGATAGTGGCTCATGCCTGTAATCCCAGCACTCAGGAGGCAGAGGCAGGTGGATCTCTGAGTTTGAGGACAGCCTGGTCTACAGATCAAGTTCCAGGACAGCCAAGACTACACAGAGAAACCCTGTCAGAAAACAAAGCAAAGTAAAACAAACAAAAACCTGTGTTCAGACCTCAGTGTTGCTGCTTAGTAGTTGGATTAGATTAAAGAAAAATAAACTGTAAAAACTTTCACCACATTTGGAATCATAATAAAAATTACTGTCTTCAGCTACTCTGGAAGCTAAGGCAAGATGATCACAAGTTCAAGGCCTGCCTAGGCAACTGAATAAGCCTCTCTCTCAAAAGTAAAAACAGGGATAGGTGAGGCAGCAGGGTTTCATGGTGGCCCTAACAGCCTGAAACTTTCTATGTATCTGAGTCAAGGCACTTGCCTCCAAGCCTGACAACCTGAGATGGAGCCCAGGCACCCATGTTGGAAGGAAAGAACCAGCTCCCACACACGGGCCTCTGACTTCCACACAGGCCAAGACACCAGTGTGGGCATACATATGTAGACAAAATAAATATAGTTTGCAGAAAGTAAAAGCAGGGCTAGGGATATATCTCAGTGACAGGATGCTAGCTAGTATTCACAAGGGCCTCTGGCCTCAGCCTTGCACGAAAAATAAATAAGTAAAATTAATATCCTACCGTAATTTGGAAAAGCATGTCCCCTAAAACATATGATATTCTGAGGCATAAATCGAGTCTTACTAAATTTGGTAGGTGATTGTTATACACCATCTTCCTAGAAGCATTCTCATGGAGTACACATTTGCAAGCTGTTACAGAATAACATCTAATCAATATTCCCAACCCCAAGATGCCTGCTTGGCACTGTCTACCTCTTGCCTAGCCCCCTGCCATCATGAAATTGGCACATTCCTCTTCTAGGTTTAAATCACTAGTACCAGGGTTTATAAGGAAAAAGACGGGGAGACAAAAATATTTCCACTCCACTGTGCCAGTCTAGTGAGCGAATTCAATGTCTAGTATTTGTTTAAGGGCACCTCAGTTTGGAGTAGCTGCCAGCCTGGCCTGAAAGGCCTCTGTTGTGCCCCACAAGAAGGGACCCACCCTGTCTTCATAAGGCCGTTTCCTTGGACACATTTGTGGAAGAAATTATGGGGCAGCTTCTCAGAGGATACCTGTGCTGGATGAGTAAGCCACAAGCAAGATCCTCCTGGGAGGGAATCTGGTAAAACAAAGAGACATAAGCGGATGCATGTCAGCACCTGAGCCTCAGCGAGAATAATTAATAACAGCCACCGCCACCGAGCACTACGCCTTCTGCAATGTGAGTTCTAGAGTTCGGCCTCACAAAACTTATGGACTGCCGTTGTTTTCCTCATTTTAGGTATTGGAAGGCTAAATCTGAGAATGGTTTCATCACTTACGGCAGTTATCTGCTAAGCCAGGACTCACTCAAAGACTACCTGATTCCTAAACTAATTAATGTTCTTACTGTGTTTTAGAACTACTTATTATCTCTCGGCAATATTCCATAGTTGATAAGGATTTTGTTTCTTCCCTTGGGTGTAGGCTCTTTTTTCCCCCACATGGCTGTTTACCATATAGTAGTTTATTAAACGGTATGTTTCATACATTCCTTTGTAGGAATTTTATATTTTGCAAGATCTTTCCCCCCCCCCCGCCCCCAAAGCTCCCATGTGGGCAGTGGAAATTGAACTCAGGTCTTCCATAAGACCAGTGTAGCGGCCCTCAGTGATAGGCTCCTGTCCTGTTCCCTGTTTTCTCCCTCTTCAGATGCCCATCCATTTGCCTTTCTGAATGAGGATTGATCATCTTACCAGGGTCCCCCTTCTTGATTAGCTTCTTTAGGTGTACAGATTTTACTATGATTATCCTATATTATATGTCTAACATCCACTTATAAGTGAGTATATACCATGTGTGTCTTTCTGCTTCTGGGATACCTCACTCAGGATGATCTTTTCTAGTTCCTACCATTTGCCTGCAAATTTCACGATTTCCTTGTTTTTAATTGCTGAGTAGCATTCCATTGTGTAAATGTCCCACAATTTCTGTATCCATTCCTTAGTTGAGGGACATCTGGGCTGTTTCTAGCTTCTGGCTATTACAAATAAAGCTGATACGAACATGGTTGAGCAAATATCCTTGTTATGTACTTGAGCATCTTTTGGATATATGTGTAGGAGTGGTATAGCTGGATCTTGATTTAGCACTATTCCTAATCGTCTGAGAAAGTGCCAGATTGATTTCCAAAGACTCTACCCAGCAGGGTATCAAAACATATGCTGAGACTCATAGCCAAACTTTGGGCAGAGTGCAGGGAATCTTATGAAAGAAGGGGAAGATAAAAGACCTGGAAGGAACAAGAGCTCCACAAGGAGAGCAACAGAACCAAAAAATCTGGGCACAGGGGTCTTTTCTGAGTCTGATACTCCAAACAAGGACCATGCATGGAGATAACCTAGAACCCCTGCACAGAAGTAGCACATAACAGCTCAGTGTCCAAGAGGGTACCCCAGTAATAGGAACAGGGACCATCACTGACGTGAACTCATGGGCTGGCTCTTTGATCACCTCCACCTGAGATAGGAGCAGAGGAAGACAATGCAGCCAGTCCTGATGAGACCTGATAGACTAGGGTCAGATGGAAGGGGAGGAGGACCTCCTCTATCATTGGACTGGGGGAGGGGCATAGGAGAAGAAAAGGGAGGGAGGGTAGGATTGGGAGAAGGAAGGCGGGGCTACAGCTGGGATACAAAGTGAATAAACTGTAATTAATAAAAATAAAATAAAATAAGACCAGTATAGGTCAGGCTAGCCTTGAGCTATCACTGTCTTCCTGCCTCTGTCTGCCTGTGCTGAGGTTTCAGGCATGTATCACCATACCTGGCTGATAGGAAACTTTCTCAGACTAGGACTTAGTGACGTTGTTAGAAGATGAATGGTGACCTGTGTGCAAATGTATTGGGGATCACTTCATGAGATCGGAGTAAGCTGCTGTCCTCCAAGGAGAAAGCAAATGGGTTTGGTATGGGATGGGACATATATGAATAATGCAGAGAAAGAGAATTGAATTGACTTTTCTCTTAATCTCTTAAGTGTCAGTCATCTATTGTAGTAGAGAACTGGCCTTCTAGCTCTTTTAGAACCTAATCTTGCTGAATTTTTTTTTCATTTTATTTTAATCTTTTGTGCATATGACTGCTTTGTATGTACATGAACCATGTTCGTGCTTGGTGCCTGTGGAAGTCAGATGGTATCAGATCCCCTGGAACTGGAGCTTGAGACAGTTGTGAGTGCCCATGTGGGCAATGGGAATCGAACTTGGGTCTTCTGAAAGACCAGCACCAGCAAGTGCTCGTAACAGCCTAGCTAGCTCTCCAGCCCTTCCTGAGACTTTTAGTCCAAAAAAGAAAAGGATATAAAATAAACATTAACCAAATGCTGCAAATATTTTGTTTTCATAGGGCTGTTGGCCTTCTATGTCTCTAAACTTTAAAATGTAAGAATAATAAAACCTTATAATTTATTATAAAAATTCTAGCTTTATCCAGGTGGTGGTGGTGCACACCTTTGATCTCAGCGCTCAGGTGGCAGAGACAGGTGGATCTCCGTGAGTTCAAGTGCAGCCTGGTTTACAGAGTGAGTTCCAGGACAGCCAGAGCTATGTAGCGAGACTCCATCTCATAAACAAGCAAACAAAGAAGGGGCAAACAAAGAGAGGGTGGGAGTGGAGGAAGAAGTCCCTCACTCCGGAATCCAGTTACAGCCTTTGCTAGCAGCAGCAGAATTAACGCCTGCCTAAGGCCTTTTCCCTTCCTGGCCGTGAACCATCCAAGTTTTTAGTAATCTCACCAGGGAGATTATTATTTACAGGGGAAAGACATGTACTGAACCCCTTATGTAATACCAGGGGCATCTGGATTTACCTTACCAGATCATAATTCCACTCAATGCATCTTAGGAGCCACCTCAAAGTATCTCTTTATTAGAAGGGAAAAGGAAAAAAAAAAGTCTCCTTAGCAACCGGAAGAGCATATACGACTAATGCTAAGACAATTCGTCTTTCTTAGAAAAACCTGTACTCATGTGTGGATACGTCTCACTTTCCCTGCTCTGTCTCTGAGTGCCTCCCTCTCTCTTAGCCCTCATGCTTAAGCCTATATTAAAATATATTTAATAATGGCTGGAGAGCTGGCTCAGCCATTAAGAGCCCTGACTACTCTGCCAGACAACCCGGGTTCAATTCCCAGCACCCACGTGGCAGCTCACAACTGTCTGTAACTCCAGTTCCAGGGGACCCGGCACCCTCACACAAACATGTGCAGGGAAAATACCAATACACATGAAATAAAAATAAAGTATTTATATATATTTAATTAAATCACCAACTCTGCTTCTCAAACTGGCAATCCTGAAGTTCTTTTCAGTGTTAGAGCCAAGAATTCTTGTTTTTTTTTTCTGAGTCCAGGCCCCTGGGAGCTTATGGTTTGAATTGTATGGAGCTTTTAAGGTCCAGCTAAGACATTTTTCCATTTTTAAAATAGTATTTTAGATAACACAAGCATTTTATCTCTAAAGTTTGTAGCTTCTGCATAGAAAGGACTGAACAGAAGAAAGAGGGCTAAGATGAGCTGAAATCAGTTGATAGCATCCAGAGAGGTAACTCCTGAGTCTTCCCACATGAAAGTTACCTAGGGGACCAGGCCCTGTGAAGGAGAGGCCCAGAGCCAGGACTCAGGAAAGACAGAGAAGCAAGGTGTCAGAGCCTGTAAAGAGAGATGTCTCAGTGGTTAAGAGCACTGTCTGGTCTTCCGAAGGATCGGGGTTCAATTCCTGGCACCTACATGGCAGCTTCACAACTGTCTATAACTTCTGTTCCAAGGGATCTGATACCGTTACACCAGTGCACATAAAATAAAAATAAATAAATTTTTAAAAAAAGATGTCAGAGCCTCAGTTCTGAAATGTTTTAATTTTTTTCTAACTTATTATGGAGAAATTTTCAAGCCTACAGAAGGCCGGGGGTGTCGCTCAGCATCAGAGTGTGCACCTAGCATGTGCAAAGCTTGGCACTCCATCCCCAGTGGTGGGAACAAGCAGAGGGTTCAAACCGTGAAAGAGTTAAGAAAATGGTGTGATGGTGTCTTTACCCAAACTCGCCAGTTGTTCGTAATGAATGTAACTGGACCACATTCACTTTCTCATACATATACATATAGCTGAGATTTATACAAAGAACAATTTTTTGTTGCTGTTTGTTTTTTAAAACAGGGTTTCTCTGCATAGACTTAACTATCCTGGCACTCATTCCGCAGACCAGGCTGGCCTAAAACTCATGGATATCCACCTGCCTCTACCACCCTGCCATAGAACACTTTTTTATTTTATGCCTAATTTTTTTTAATCTAACACATACGTTTGATTGTTAAGTACTCACGTGTACTCTCTCTCTGTGTCTCTGTCTCTCTCACGAGCGCGCATGCACACGCACACACACCCTGGGGATGAACTTCAAGGATTTTAACATACTAAATGTGTTCTGTCACTAAGCTATATCCTCAGGCTCCAAAAGTAATTTTAGGTAGTCTGATGCTCTACCCTAGGACTTCAGCATGTCCAGTGTTCTCTTAAGAGTGTGGACATGCCCAGCTGTACCATGACACACCTCCTAAAGGAAACATTCTGATAAAATCTTATCTCATTACATTGCCCTGATTGTTTTAAAATCCAAGGGCCAATCAGAGACCATCCCTTGCATTTCTTTGTTATGACTCTTCGGTCTTGCGTTTTGAGCAGTTTACATTCCTGGCATGGTATGGAACATGGCAGCATGTTCTAGTCCTCTCACAGCTTTGATTAAAGCAACAGCAACAACACGCATGTGTGCAGATGATACCATGGAGTTCCTAGGACAATATATTAGAAGGTCAGTCAGGATGAGGAATAAATTTGAGTGCTCGGTTCAGATGGTGCCTTCCAGATCTCTCCCTTCTCTCTTTGACTGTTTTGTGTTCTTTGGGACAGTACACTGATTGATTCTCCGTTCTTGATCTCTTTTGGATTCTGATATTTCATTGGTTGTGAGAGTAATTCTCTAGAACTAGAAAATATTATTATCAATAATATCCAATACTGCCAAGAAAAAGGCACATTTTTGTTTGTTTGTTTGGTTGGTTGGTTTTCTTCAAGATATGGTTTCTGTGTAGCCTTGGCTGTCCTGAACTTTGTAGGCCAGGCTGGCCTCAAACTCACAGAGATTTGCCTCCCAGAGTGCTGGGATTACAGACGTGTGCCACTATGCCTGCTATGAAAAGACTTCTTTTTTTTTTTTAAGGCACAATCACACGGAGCTCAGGCTACCTTAAACTTGCTATGTATTCTTATATGACCTTGAACTCCTGGTGGATGACCTTGAAGTACTGATTCCCCTGCCACTACCATGCCCTGGCCTGCCCTGGCTGGTGATTATAGGAATGCACTACCATGCCTGGTCAGTATATGTGTGTGAGTGTGTGTGTGTGTGTGTGTGTGTGTGCTTTTCACCACTTAAGTTCTTTCTGATTTGCCTTTAGTGAACTAATCAGTCCTACATAAGATATGTTATTAACTTAACCAAAACCAATTTGATAAGGAAAAGATTTATTTGGCTTACAGTTTATGGTCCATTAGGGAAGCCAAGGCAGAGCCTCAAGCAGAGACCTCGGAAGGATGCTGCTTGCTTCCCTGTCTGGCTTCCTCAGCCTGCTTTCTTATATAACCCAGGACCACATACTCAACAGTTGGCAGTCCCCACAACAGGCCATGACCCCCTGCATCAATCATTAATCAGGAAAATGACTCCCAGAGATACCCACAGGCCAGTCTGATCTGATGAAGGCAATTCCTCAGTTGAGGGTCCCTCTTCCCAGAGCACTCTAGTTTGTATCAAACTGATGAAAAATAACTAGCGTATGTACTAAGGAGGGTAAGCAGCATAGTGGTGGGGGAACAAAGCGGGCTTTTCTCTTTGGCAGGCCTACAAAATGAGGCATACATCATCACAATTATTGTCAATATCATCACCACCACCATCATCATCATCCAATTGCTGGGAGAGAGGGGAAGGTAAGAACTGAAGGACAGCTTTGTCTTTCCATGGACCCGCTTAGCTGCTGTGTGTATGCCCCTCTGTAGGACTTCCCTTAAGCTCACATACCCGGAGTGTTCTCCTTTCTCCTTTGTGTTTGGAGGTTAGTATTCTAAAAGAGTGCTTCAAGACCAAGGTCAGGTACTGACTCCTATTTTTTTAAGCCTTCTTTAATTTGTCTTCTCTAAACAGTGGCTTCTCTTAATTCTGCACATATTCCCATGCTGATTGAATTATATAAGCATTCGAAGGTCCCTCCTCCTAAAAAATATATTCTCCGAGATCTTCTCTCCCTGTACTTTGTACCGCTGTCACTTTAACTGAGTAAGTGAATAGCTTTCTGGGCTTTAATACTATCCTTAAGTATACCAGAGTTGAATTCTGCTGCTAATACTTTGACGAGAAACTCTGCCCTTTCCTTCTGTTTATTTTTTCAAGCATGTTCCCTACAGGAGGGGGTTAACCAGGAAGTTTCCTTTACTCCCTTCCCACAGACAGAAGGAAAAAAATAACAGGAAACCAACTCACAGAAAACAATGAAGATGAATATCAAATATTTGTTCCTTTCTGTGCAAGAGAAATTCGGCAGGGTATTAGGTCATCACTGTAGGACTTGAAAGAATCAAAGTTGCTTTGAGTTTAAAATTTTTTCAGAACCATTTGGCTTTTTTCTCTCTTTAATGGAAATCTAGAGGAGTTAAAACACAGGCTCTTAATCAAAATAATAGGTATTATTCCAAATGGCCCCACTGTCATCCGGAAACTGTTTATTACTCCTGCAGTAACCTGGGCTGATCCCAGAGGTGGATCAGTTACCTCCTCACTCTGCTCCCATAGGCTTTGGACCCTGAGAGAAAATAAACTGAAGATACTCTTTACTGAGCATCCCTGCAGGTCACACAGATGTTTTCTAGAGTTACTGTTTGCAGCATCCCAAGTTAAATGTCTTTGTCTCGTGGACAAAGAAACAGAGTTATATATGTTGAAATTTTGTCCCAAATTTGGCACTTAGAAATGGGTGACACTGAGATTTAAAGGCCTGTATCTCTTTGTCCCACAAATCCCCGTTAGACAGCATCGTGCTTCTAGGCAGCTGCCTCCTACAAACTGAGAGGACACTGTGCCCGCATCACCTTCCCCCCAGTGCTTGGCACTTAAATGTTGACTATAATTGAATCTCTTCCTGTTTCCAATACCTCTTTCTTTCTAGGGTACCAAATGCTAAGCTTATGCATATACTCTTTTTCCCCAGACACCTCCGGGAGTAGTATGCATTGGCTACTAGGCCCTAGTCCCCAAACTGGTGATTAGATCAGGAACTCACATCTATACCCACCAGCATGCAACTAAATATACTGCTCAGGGCTGCTGGTCTCCAGCTACAGCAACTACAGGAGAACCAATGTCAGGATTGAATCCACAGGGAAAGGAGAGAAAACAGAAAGAACTTAAGAAAAAAGTGCAGAACCTGCTCATACTTCAGTTATGTGTGTTCAGTTATGTGGGCTTGCTATTTCAGTAAGCTGAAATAATCTTGATATAGCAAGTATTGTAAATGACCATTAAATAGTATTTGTTCTGTGCAAGGACTTTTTAAAAAATATATCCCAGGATAATCTTAAACTGTCTAGGCAGTTGAGGATGACCTTGAACTTTTGATTCTCTTGAATTCACCTCCCAAGTGCTGAGATATATACCACCGTGCCCCATACTGTTACAGGATATTTGATCTCATTGTGAACCCTGAGATTGTGAACTGTAAAACCCTTTTTCTTTCTTTTTTGGTTTCTTGTGTAGCTTTGGCTGTCCCAGTCTCACTTTGTAGACCAGGCTGGCCTTGAACTCACAGATATCCACCTGCCCCTGTTTCCTCCAGTGCTGGGATTACAAGCATGCACCACTCACCCCCAACCCCAGCTATAAAAATTTGTTTCTAATTGTGATATTGCTCAGTCTTTGATCCTAAAGCTTTTGTTTACAAGAACTTATAAACAAGAACTTGTGGTGTGGCTCAGCCCTAGCACGCACATTAATCCAAAACCTTTCTGTATACAGGATTAAATACAGTTACCCCTAAATCAAGAGGCAGAGCAAGAAATCAGCTGGCAGGGAGTAAACAGAAAGAAGGGCCATTGAGCTGGAGGGAGTTTAAGACTGTGTGGAGAAGGAGAAAGGGTTTGGGGGATCGTGAGTAGAGTAAGAAGGGTGTTTTGTTTTGTTGTTGTTTTGTAGTTTTGTTTTCTTTTTCCTTTGGGGAGGTCTGATGAGTGGGAAGGTCAGCTGGTTACTTTCTCTGCCTCTCTGAACTAGCAGGTTTTCACCCCAGAATCTGAGGTGAAAAAAACCAAATGACTGGGATTTTGTGTTTAAAGATATACTTATTATTTATACAGTATTCTGCCTGCATGTATGCCTGCAGGCCAGAAGAGAGCACCAGATCTCACTATAGATGGCTATGAGCCACCATGTGGTTGCTGGAAATTGAACTCAAGACCTTTGGAAGAGTAGCCATTGTTCTTAACCTCTGAACCATCTCTCAGCCCAGGATTTTTTATTTTAAAGCAACATTTTGGCATTCCAGCTTGTGACAGGATCCATTGGCCATAGGGCTCACTCCAGCCCTGAGAAACCATCAGATTTGGTAGGTCATTTGGGAAGTCCTGAAGGAGAGAGTTAAGGATGGGAAAGGCCTTAATAGAAGGCTTTAGGCCCTTGTATAGTGCTACTCCAGATGGCTTGAAAATAGAAGCAGAAAATGAAAATCTAAATGGCTTAATTGAAATTGTCTCAACACCAATTATGATTACTATTATTTTGGTATTTTATCCTTAATAGGCATAGTGGCTTTCTGTATCTGCTCAAATAAAAAAGCTTTAGAGATACAAGAAAAAGAAAAATATGAAAAGTGGATTGATAAGATACAAGCCTTAGAAAGATTTACAGAGAGCTGAGCATGATGGTGCACTTGGGGAAGCAGAGATAGGCAAATCTCTGTGAGCTTGAGGACAGCCTGGTCTATAAAGCAAGGCCAGAACAGCCAGGGCTGTTACACAGAGCAACCCTGCCTTGAAAAACCAAAAAATAAGAGAGAAAGAGAAATTTAGACAAGCCTTAGAAAGATCTATAAATGAGAATAAGGAAAATTCTTGAACACAGACAGAGGAATTTAGACAAGAGCCTACCATGCTATCACATAATGAAACTGAAAAGGGGTGGCCTAAAGTTGTTAGAACACCAACCTTAGTTTATCCAGTTACTATTCAAGACATACCAGGAGACGATAAGTACCGCCAAGGTTATGGAGAAGTTAAATGTATATTTAACAATAGACATATTAGATTTGAGGAGATTTAGGGAAGCATTTGTTTCCTATGGTATGCATTTATCCTATGTGAAGCAGATGTTAAATTCAGAGCAGAATTATCCTCCAAGACTGGAAAGATTTGGAAGCAGCAATATTGGAAGCTGGTCCTTAGTTATTATGGCCATGGTGTAAAGAGGAAGCTAGGGCCATAAAACAATGAAATCAGGCCAGAGGTATTGATATTTCCCAAGATCAGTTGCTAGGTGAAAGTGAATATGCTGATTTACAAAGGCAGCTTGAATTTGATGACCACACCTTGGCACTATGTCATTTAGCAGTTTTAAATGCTTGGGATAAGGTTGAAGAATCAGGAAAGAGATCTGAGCCATTTATTAAAATTATACAAGGCCCAAAGGAAGCTTTCACTGACTTTTTGCAAAGACTGACCTCAGCTGTAAATAGAACATCATCAGACTCAGAAGTCAGAAAAATACTAACCAAATCTAGGGCTTTTTAAAAAATGCTACTTCAGAATGCAAAAGGGTGATTCAACCTTTAAAGGCAAGATCAGCATCAATAGAGGAATGAATTAGCAATACAGCCGATATTGGATCTCACGTTTTTGATGCTAATGTGATAGGATAATTAATTTCTAAAAGTCTTAGGAAAAATCAAAACGGCAGATGTTTTAATAGTGGTAAGCTAGGTCATTGGAAAAGGGATTGTAGGCAAGACATTCCTAGAAACAATGTTTTTTCTAGAAATAATCCAAAAAGAAGGTCCTAGCCTTCCGGGGGATTCAGAAGGTGTAGCAAAAGTTCAATTGGACTAGTGAATGCAGATCAACAAGAGACAGGCAGGGCGACCCATTGTGTTACCAGAGGGAGCCTCCTGCCGCAGGCTCTGACATTGACATCAAACTGGATTCAGTCATTCCCTGTCAGCATGGGAGAAACTCTTCCACAGAGCAATTAAAAGATTTAATGCCTGTTGTTGAAAACAACATTGGTCTGGTCAGTTGGGCATGCCTGTAATCTCAACAGAAAGACAGAGGCAGGCAGATCTCTGTGAGTTCAAGGCCAGCCTTGTCTACAAAGTGAGTCCAGGACAGCCAAACAGTAGGACTTTTGGGAGGTACTTAGGGTCAGTTGATGTAATAAGGATGGAAATAGTGGTTTTGTAAGAAAAGAGCCAGGTAGTGGCACTCACACATAGACCCAGCACTTAAGACACTAGCGGAAAAGAATACCAACCAATCTGTGTTACATAGCAAGATCTTGTAGCAGCGGCTTGCTACTTTGTGGGTTCCTTTCTCTCTTCCATCCTTCTTCGCCCCTTTACTTCTTTCCTTTCAACCCCCTAACACTAGACAGGAGAGAAAAAAGGTCAGAAGGAAAAGGGGACACCGTTATCATTAGACTACTTCCTGATGATCAGGGGCATCAAGTTGCTTGGAGCAAATTTGATCTTAGCTGTCGGGATATTTAATTTCTTCTTCTCGTTTCCTTTTGCATGCCTACCTGACAAACCACAACCAACATCATCCAACCACCAACCAGCCACACCTATCATTTATATATCCTCTGAAAAGTCCCCAGAATTCCAAATGCCACACACTCACAGAAACTGCCTGCAGCTGGCAAAACTACACCCCTGACAGAGCGCGAGGCAAATCATAGACAGCTGCTGTGAAGCCGCCCCGCATCCCCACACCTGGGAGGAAAACAAAAACATATTCTTATAGTCTTTCTGCGTTTTTTTAAAGAAACTGAAACTACAAAATTCTCACTACAAAATCCTGTCTGTTCAGGAGAAGCAGCCTGCCTGCCCGTTGCCACGCTCCCCACCACAGTGGTCGTGATGGTCTAACCCTGGAACTGCAAGCCCCAAATTAAATGTTTTCATTTTTAAGTTGCCTCGGTCATGGTGTTTTGTCGAGGTAATAGAAAAACAATTATGACAATGTCCAAAATGGCCAAACCAATGATAAGGTCACAACCTGTCCATTCTTAGTGTATTCAAACAATGATTTCTTTCTTGTCCATGCTGTATTCGAGAAAAGTTGAGTAAAGTCTTTTTCTTTATTTACCTGAAGAGTGAATCCAAGCACCCCCTTTCATGATACTCAAGTGCTCTACCACTTAACCACATCCGCAGCCCGGCTGATCATTTTTATATGACAAAATTGGCTTAGGGCTTGCTACATAGCTCAGGCTGCCCCTGGCCTCTCTCTACCACCACACCTGGTTGTTTCCAGTCTAGACATTTAAGAGCCATGTATGGTAAGTCTGTGCCTGTGGTCCCAGCACTGGAGTGGCTAACTCAGGCTTACCAGAAATTCAAGATAAAAAAGAGGCCAGATGTGATGATATCCCATCACTCAAGAGGAGGAGGCAGAAGGATCATTGCAAGTTTGAAGCCAGCCTGCGCTATACGGTGAATTCAGAGCTATGTAGTGGGATCCTTTTTTTTTTTTAAGAAACAAAAAATAAATATGTATTTTAAAGGTATTATTCAAATTCAGTGACACATGCTATGTGTGAACTCACATTAGCATTTGTTAACTAGTTTATTGTATAGTTATTATTGCACAGAAATGAACATTCCCAGGGGCCACATAAAATGATAGAATTGACTTCTGTTTTGTCTTTATAGTTGCAGTCATGTCCTTGGCCATTTGGATCTACTACTTAAATTCAGTAATATGTACAGCCTAGGATCTTAGGCCTTTTTTATAAGTTTATTCTCCAAAAAGACTATAAATAGCTGAATCAGGATGCAGCCAGACCTGTAATATTCGCTGGATTAATGTCTATGTAAAACACCAATTAAGATAAGAAAGCAAAGTATTTTCCTTTGATAGCTATGGCTATTACTAAAATTCCCCAACCACTGCAACAATTGCATAAAACTTAGACCAAATTTCTTCACGCCTTATTCTGACCTTTTGTGTAGCTCCCATTGTGTGTTGGTAATTTAAAAAAAATTAAAAAATAAAAACACAAGCCAGGCTTCAGGTTTATTCATGCATTCAAGTGCTCTTCAGACATTGCATCCCCTAATTGCCTGACGTGAAGAGCTCGGCCCTCCCACCCATACCAGGCCCCAATCCCCCACTTCCTAACATAGAGGAAGGGCAAGGTTCACAGTGGAGAGTCCAGGACTGTTGATTTCCTGGTATAGCCCAGCAGACGGAGCTTTTGAAGGGAGCTGAAGAGGGAATCTGTCTTAAGACTGATGAACCTACTGGGGCATGGAGAGAACAGGACTTAAGGTCAACCTGTAAGAACTCTTGTGCCTGAAGTTGAAAGTAAGTGATCTTTAGCCTGGGTTCTGCCCACTAACTTAGGCAAGTGACCTACTGCACTCAGTCAGTAGAACCCACTCCAGCCCTATACGTTTATTCAAAAATGTCCTGCAGCCAATTTTGCAGCCTCTTCAGGGCTCCTCCTTCTTGATTTGTGCTGCTCATGTGTGTCAACCCCTAGATAAGTCCTGTTGGTGCGCCTGACGGAGACTGTGCACATGAAGGATAACTTCAAACTGTTGTTTGAATCTAAGTAGCCATTCACCCCCAACAAAGAGGGAGAGGGGGAGGGGAGGGAATCCTGACGGGCCAAAAATGCTTTCTTGGAAAGCTAAAGAGCACCTCGGGAGCGTCAAGATCTTTTGGTCCTCCAACGCTTTCAGGCTAAACACAGCTCCGCTTTTCCGTAGTGTAGGCCACTTGCATGTTTCTTGAGGGATCTCTTTTTCTGTCCTCTCTTCCCACCCCCTGAACACATCCTAGACTCAGGTCTTCAGTTCTCAGAGGGGAGAGAGCCTCCCTCTTTCTTCTCTGGGTTAGCTGGGTGTTCTCTGAGCGTTGTGCCTGCCAAGGCTACCCACAAATCCCTGCCTCCTGACTGCTGGGGTTAAAGTGCCCAGCAATTTTAAACTTTTGTTTCTTTATTTGCTTATGTCCATGCATGCTTGCACACACAAGAGGCATGAAATGCTTGTGGGGGTCAGAAGACAGCTTGCAGGAGTCAGTTCTGTCCTTCTACAGTGTAGATCCTGGGAAGCAACTCAGAGCATCAGGCTGTGGCCGCAGACATTGTGACCACCTGAGCCTTGCCATTGTCCCCTCTCTGTAGTTTTGTGAGGTTTATTTGCATTACAGGATATTTGATGGTGAATTTCAAAGAACTAGCCTTTAAGTTGGATATGATTTGATAAACTCATATTCTTCTTAAATTAAGTGCATGCCAAGTTAATGGATACTATGTATCAGTAATGTGTCTACCTTATATTGTTTATTTAAAAAGCATACTTATCATATTCCTACTCTATATTGTGTTATGTTTTGGGGGGGAGGGGTTGTTTTGGTTTTGGTGGGCTTTTTGTTTTGTTTTGTTTTGTTTTGGAAACAGGGTTTCTTTGTGTAGCCTTGGCTGTCCTGCACTTGCTTTATAGACCAGACTGGCCTGGAACTCACAGAGATACACCTGCCTCTGCCTCCCCAGGTGCTGGGATCATAGGCATGGGTCACCACCCCCAGCTAGTATCATGGCCTGATATGATGTTGAGAACATAGTCACTTAATCTTGATTTTGCGTGTGGTATATACACATGAATGTATATGTGCAGATGAGCATGCCTTTGAAGCCATGTGTGGAGTTCAGAGTCTGGTGCTGGGATGTCCTCCATTATTTCCTCACCTTATCTTTTGAGTCAGGGTCTCTCCACAGAATGCTGAGCCCTCTGCTTTGCTAGACTAACTACTGATCCCAGAATTCCGCCTGTCTCTGCTACCAGCCTCTCTTCCCCCACCGTCTCTGCATTGACAGACCTGTGTTGCCATACCAGGTTCTCTTCCTGGATGCTGGGGACACACACTCATACATGCACAGCACACACTTTAGCCACGGAGACATCTCTCCAGCCCCCCAGAGAGGCGGTTAAGAGGCAGCAGTTAAAAGGCTGCTATTCCAGAGGACCCAAGCTTGACTCCCAGAATCCACCTGGCAACTCAAACCCATCTGGAAATCCGGTTCCAGGGGACCTGATGCTTTCTCTGCCCTTTGTGGGCATCAGGCATACATGTGGTGCACAGACATACATGCAGGCAAAACACATTACATACATATAAAATAAATAACTTTGTAAAACTTTTTAAAACTTTATTTATTTGTTTTATGTATATGAGTATGCCATTTTCATGCACACCGGAAGAGGGCATCGGATCATATTACAGATGGTGAACCACCACATGGCTGCTGGGAACTGAACTCAGGACCTCTAGAAGAGCAGCCGGTGCTCTTAAGTGCTGAGACATCTCGCCAGCCCCCACTTTTATTTATTTATTTATTTATTTATTTATTTATTTATTTATTTATTTATTTATTCATTCATTCATTCATTTATCTATCTATCTATCTATCTATCTATTTATTTATTTATTTATTTATTTATTTATTTATTTATGGTTTTTCGAGGCAGGGTTTCTCTGCATAGCCTTGGCTGTCCTGGACTCACTTTGCAGACCAGGCTGGTCTCAAATTCACAGAAACCTGCCTGCCTCAGCCTCCCAAGTGCTGGAATTAAAGGTGTGCGCCACCACCACCGCCCGGCCAAAATAGGCCAAAATAAATGACTTTTAGAAAGTGGCCTTTCCAGCTGGGCGCAATCGCACACACCTGTAATCCCAGCACTCTGGGAGGCAGAGGCAGTAGAGTCTCTGTGAGTTTGAGACCAGCCAGGGCTACAAAGTGAGTTCAGGAAAGCCAAGGCTACACAGAGAAACCCTGTCTCAAAACAAACACACATACACACAAAGCGACCTTTCCTGACTACATGGTTTTGGTTTATGTAGCTATTACGTTATTCTCTGTGCCATCAAAATTATTTGATATCTTCCTTGGTATTTGCCTCCTTCAGTGTAGTCTCCATGGCAGCATGGGTTCTTTTTTCTGTTTGCATAATAGAAAAATTCCTTTAAAAAAGATTTGATGGTTTGGTTTGGTTTTAAGACAGTTTCACCATGTAACTCTGGCTGGCCTGAAATCCTCCATGTAGACCAGGCTGACCTTGAACTCACAGAGATCATCCTGCCTCTATCTCCCAAGTACTGGGATCAAAGGTGTGCACCACTACACCCAGTCCCTGTTTATTTTTATGTGCTTGTATGTATGTGTGCCATGTGTGTTCCTAGTTCTCATGAAGACCAGAAAAGGATGTTGGATTCCCTGGAGTTACAGGCAGTTATGAGATGAGCTGCCACATAGGTACTGAAAAACAAGCCCATCTTCTCTGTAAGGGCAACAAGTTAACCTATAAGCCGTCTGTCCTCCAAAATAGACAATACCAATACATTTTGAATGATAAAGAACTCTTCCAGGATTCTAGCCTATCACTGACGCTGTGACCTTGAGCATGTTATGTTATTATTCTAGCGTTCAGATGTCTTCATTTGTAAAATGGGAAGACATAAATATGTTGAGAATTAGCAGAAAAAAGTGTCGGGTGGTTGGGGCCAGATGTGACTAAGTTGGTTCAGTTTGTTTTGAAAAGGAAGCACCAAGTTGACTGTAAACACTACTGAGACTTCCACTAGGTTTTATTGGCTTCTTTTCCATGGTAGCATAGGACAGCTACACAGAGGAGGTGCTTTATTTCTTTTATGTGTATGACTGTTTTGTATGCATGCATGTCTTTCTTCCATTGCATTCCTAAACCCTGGAGAGTCAGAAAAGGGCATCAAATCCTCTAGAACTGGAATTATGGGTGGTTGTGAGCTACTATGCGTGTTCCGGGAACCAAACCTGAGTCCTCTATAAGAGTGCCCAGCGCTCTGAACCAGTGAGCAGTCTCTGCAGCCTTTGAGAGAATCATATTTCTTTATTATTGTTTACTTTTGGCTTCTCAAGGCAGTCTTTGTGTTGCTATATATTTTTAAATGATGCCATGCACACAACAGATATTATATGAAAGAGATTTGTTGGATGGAGGTGGAGAGAGGAAAATGAGAGAGAGACACATGGTGGGGGCCCCAGAAAAGAAAGTGAGGTGAAGAGAGGAAGAGAGGAAGGTAAGAGAGAGACAAAATGGCAGGTTGGTCCGTTTGCAGCTTGTGCATGCGCAGCTGAACCGCCTCTGCCACACACCTGGTGGGCGATGCATGATGACATCATAGGTTACTAGGCAACCCAGAAGCAGGCTGCCTATACACTAACAATTTGTGTGTGTGTGTTTGTGTGGCTATCCTGGAACTCACTCTGTAGCCCAGGCTAGCCTCAGACTTGGAGATCTGCCTCCCAAGTGCTGGGATTAATGGCATGCACCACCACTGCCGGATAGAAGATAATCATTTTTTAAAAGGTGCAATACATTTTAGTTGCAGGTTCCAGAGATTTCAATCTATGAATGCTTGGCTCAGTTGTTTGGGGGCCTGAGGTGAGGCAGGACAACCATGGCTGGAGTGAAGGCTAATGTTTTAAGTTGATATTACTGTGCTTAAGAGATCTATAAAACAAATATTCCTCTAACCTATAAGTCCCATATATCCAAGGACAAATAACTTCCTGGAATACCAGAAGATAAGGTAACAAGCCGTCTATTTTTGCTTCTGTAAACAAGGTTGGTTGCCCCAACTGCACAAGATGTGCTTGATGACACACAGGCAGGAAGTACTCCAGCAGTATGCTTGCCCCCGGCTGGGCAAAGGCAGGAAGTATGTAGCCCCATGGGTCTTGCCTTCATAAGCTCCTGTCCAATGTAATTCATTACCATGCTCCAGGAATCCTGGGTAAGGACCAGGCTAGTCTCCGTTGTCCTGGACAGTGTTTAAAAACATTTCTTTCAAATTTGGTTCAAAAACTGTGGTAATGGTCTTATTCTCACCTGGTGGGATTGACATCAGGAGCATGTACGGTGCAAAGCTGCTCACCTCATGCCAACCAGAAAGGGAAAAAAAAAAAAGGACTGGGGAAGAACAAGGAGGAGGATGTGGGAAGGGAAGAGAAAAGGGGAGGAAGAAGAGGAGAAAGGGGTAAGATGGAGAGAAGGGAGGTGGGCATAGTGGAACATACTTGTAATCCCAGCTGCTTTGGGCTGAGGTAAACGGATTTGAAGCCTGAGACAAGCCGGTCTCAACAAACAAACCGAACGTGAGAGCCCCGTGTTCCATCGGCAGTACTACAACAGAAAGAGAAATCGAGGCCTGGGTCCAATGCCACCTCCAGGGGCATTCTCCCACAGTCTTAATGCAAGAGTCTTTGACGGACATCGAAGATCCACGCCCTCCCCCAGTAGGAGGTAAGTTACGGACTATGTGAAGACCTTAAGGCAGGGGTCTTGGGCTCTACTTGGTAGTAGGAAACACTGGTCACTAGTTGGACATTGGACGCTGGAGATAACAGAATAAGAGAACAGGCTCCTGAGGGAGGAAAGCAGGAGGCCGTTTCTCTGCCTGGATTTTTTATTTGGTTGGGTGGGGCTCCCCTGGCCTTCATAATGTAAGACTTCTCCACCAGAGAACAATTCTAAAGTCTAGACGCAGGATCAGGAAGGACAGAGATTCGACCTCACCCCAGTTTTGTTTGTTTTAGTGATTTATTTATTTATTTTATGTACATTGGTTTTGTCTGCATGTATGTCTGTAGGAGGGTGTCAGATCCCCTGGAACTGGAGTTACAGACCGTTGTGAGCTGCCTTGTAGGTGGGAATTGAACCTGGGTCCTCTAGAAGAGCAACCAGTGCTCTTAACTGCTGAGCCATCTCTCCAGCCCCCATTTTGTTTGTTTTAAGAAGAGGTGCCGGGGCTGCCTCATACATCCTGTGCTCAGCTGCAACCTCAGGTTTTCAAGCCAAGGGGAAAATGTGCTTCTGGAACCTCTGCACACTCCTCTTGGCATTGAGGGGGACTTAGATAATCACAGCTGGAAAGGGACATCCTGGAGTGGGCTAGAGAGAGGGCAGGGGCTGGAGAGATGGCTTAAACAATAAGGGTATTGACTGCTTTCCCAGAAGACAAGGGTTCAAATCCCAGCACCCACATGGCAGCTCACAACTATCTGTAAGGCCAAGATCTGACACTCTCAACATAGACATGCATACAAACAAAACACCAATGCACATAAAATAAAGGTAGATTAAAAAAAATTTTTTTTAAAAAGGAAGAAAGAGAAAGGGCAGATTCCTGTTCTTCATGCTATCGGTCAGTAAGGCAAGGATTTCATAGAGAAGGCAAGCAATGTGACTCATTGTTTGCGTCCTTAGATATCCAGAGCCACAGATCAGTGTTGAGACACCCCTCCCCCTTCCAGGATTAAACATAACAAAGAACTTAAGCATTTCTAAATTTTCTGTCCCTGCCTCAAAGTCACTAAGAGTTGTGATGTCATGTCCGTCCCTTATCCGTGGGAACTGGTTATTGCTGTGCACAGTTTTTTTTTTAAACATGTAAAGAAAAGAAAGGAACACTCATCTGGCCCTTTTGAACTGGCTGGCGTGCCTTCTAATTTGCAGGAACCCAACCATGTGGAAAAGGAGAGTCTAACCTTCAAGGCTGGCAAAATAACAGTGTAGAGTGGGTATTTAAGTGGAAACAGAAAGACACACTTACCAACCTTCTTCCATCTCTTAGCCTCTTCAGGCAAAGGCTTAAGAAAAAAAAAAATCAGCCAGGAGGCAGAGGCAAGTGGATCTCTGAGTCCAAAGCCAGCCTGGTTTACAGAGTGAGTTCCCAGTCACAGCTATACAAAAAAACCTTGTCTCAAAAAAAAAAAAAAGAAAGAAAGGAAGGAAGGAAGGAAGAGAGAAGGAACTGTGCTGTACTCTTTCTTTCTTCCATTGTCTTTGTTATGACCGAAACGATGTGTAGCTGTATTGCTCCAACTGGTACGGCACTTCTAGGCTCAAGCTATTATCCTGCCTTCAGCCTCCCATGTAGCTGGAAGCATACCTGAGCCCTTTCACATAAGAAAAAAAGTATGGTACATGCATATATATGTGTCTATATGTATATATGTATGCGTGTATATATAACCTATCTATATGTTTTTGGTCTTGAAAAGATCAAGTTTTCTTAGCATGGACTTTGGCCATTTATATTACTATATCAAAAATCCAAAGCTTGTATCTTGTATTGGGCCTAAAGACCTAGCTAAACTGAACTGCAGTCAAGGCAAAGGTCAAAACATGGACGTAAATATTTGGAGTCGCTTAAAACAGCTCAGCCCAGTGCACTATTTCATGAGCCGATGCTGCTCAAGTCAGCAACAAACCTGTCTATGGAGAGAAAAGCACAATGGAATGGTTACCAGTCTCAAGTATTTACTTCAGATGACCCTCTTATTACATTTCTGTATTTATTTATTATGTAGTCTCTCTCCTGTGTGTGTGCAGATGTGCCACCAACATGTGCTTGTGGAGGTCAGAGGACAATGTTGGGGAGTTCTTCCTCCTTCCACCATGTGGCATGTGGTAGTGGAACTCAGGTTGTGAGACATGGCAGCCAGAGTCTTTACCTGCTGAGTGTCTTCACCACCCACTTCCCTAACCTTTTTCTTGATGCTGACATCTCCACTCCCACTGTTCTAATTTAGCCCCAGAATTCTCACAGCATCTCACCAGATATATCCCACCTTCTTTAAAAATCCTTTGACCTAAAGGATCTCTGATCATCTGCTAGAGTTTCCTCTTTCCCCTGCAAGCCAAAAGCCATTGTGACTGGGTGTGGTGAGAAAGGTAGGTAGATCTCTATGAGTTCAAGGTCAACCTGGTCTATAAAGCAAGTTCCAGGCAAGCCAAGGCTACAGAGTAAGACTGTCTTTCTCTTTCTGTCTCTCTGTCTGTCTGTCTTTTCTTTTCAACACAGGGTTTCTCTGTGTAGCCCTGGCTGATTTGGACACACTTTGTAGACCAGGCTGGCCCCTAACTCACGGAGATCCTCCTGCCTCTGCCTCCCAGAGCGCTGGGATTATAGGTGTGCGCCACCGTGCCCAGCAAAACTTTGTCTCAAAAATAAAATACAAGAAGCATTTGTGGACTAGGTCCCTTCTATTTCCCACTTGGTTTATGGCTTTTCAGGCTTGGAATAAGGAGGCCAGCAGCAGCTTCAGGAACTGTGGCTGCTGGTACAAAAGATAGCTTGAATTTTGTTGCTTGACTTCTATACCTAAAAAAAAAGTTATTTATTATTATTGGGAGCAGGGCATATGTGCCACAGTGTGCATGTATAAATCAGAGGAGAAAAGTTTGTGGAGATACTTCTGTCCTTCCAACCTTATGTGAGTTCTGAGAATCAAGTTTAGATCATCAGTCTTACAACATTAAGCAGCAAGCAACTTCACCCTCCAAGTCATATCACTGGTTTTGAACTCTTATTTATTTTTAATTTTTGTGACCCTGCTGACTATAACTAACCTGGCGAACACATCCAGAAGTCATGTAGTACCACCTGCCAACAACAGCAAGCCGGAGAAGATTACATTATTTTTGCTTCTGAAGAGAATCTGATTGTGATTATTTTCTTTTTTTTTTTAACTTATTTATATTTATATCAATCACAGGTTAGGTACTTTACATCCCAGGTGTAGCCCCCTCCCCCATTCCCTCCTACCCTCCCACTCCCTCCCTCATCTCCCTCCTCCCTGCCCCCTTCAAGTCCACCAACAGGGGAGGACCTCCTTCCCTTCCATCCAACCCCAGCTTATCCTGTCTCCTCAGGGCTGGCTGCAAAGTCCTCCCCTGGGATCTAGCCAGTCTGTCACTCCCCGGCTTGTATGGGGGAGGGTCAAAGAGTCAGCCATCAAGTTCATGACTGAAACAGTCCCTGTTTCCCTCACTAGGGTCTTCAGTC
>CM053750.1:6170935-6218138 GCA_028658305.1 Pachyuromys duprasi
CAAGTCCACCAACAGGGGAGGACCTCCTTCCCTTCCATCCAACCCCAGCTTATCCTGTCTCCTCAGGGCTGGCTGCAAAGTCCTCCCCTGGGATCTAGCCAGTCTGTCACTCCCCGGCTTGTATGGGGGAGGGTCAAAGAGTCAGCCATCAAGTTCATGACTGAAACAGTCCCTGTTTCCCTCACTAGGGTCTTCAGTCCTACACCGAGTTATCATGGGCCCCACCTGAGCGGGGGTTCCAGGCCACATCCACACATGGTCCTTGATTGTAGAAACCGTCTCATACAAGAGAATCTGATTGTGATTATTTTCTAGAGGATCTTTTCACATCTTCTGGTGAATGAGCTGAGGGATTCAACTAAGTTCAAAACTCCGGTTGGGAGTAGTTAGTGGTAAGCACTCACCGAACATGCACAGGGCCCTAGCTCAGTTCCTGTCACCAGAAACAACAAACACACATATCTAAATCAAATCTAAAATATAGAAAGAATCTCTGTAACCAAAAAAAAAAAAAACCAGTCTAATTGAAAAAAGACACAAAAGACTTACATAGCTGTTCACAGAGGATGTGTGTATGGTTAGCATCCTTGGAGAAATGCAATTCCATATTATGATGATCGCTACTAAAAGTGTAAGAGAGGAAAGGAGAGGGAGAGAGATGTTGGTAAGCATTTGGCGCTCTCAGTGGGTTGGAGCAGGCAGCTCAGAAGTCAAAGGTCATTTTTAGCTACAGATGGACTTCAAGGTCAACCCTGGCTACACGAGACTTTGCCTCAAACAAACAAATAAAATAAAACCTGATGTGGAGAAATTGGAACCTTCATGAATTATTAATGAATGCCATAAAGAGGAATAGTAGTATCTTTTTCCTTTTGTGTGTGTAAATATGGTGTGTGTGTGTGTGTGTGTGTATCACATGTACATGTGTGTGCAGGCGTAGGCACTGGTTGTATGCGTATGGAGGCTGGAGGAGAACGTGGAGTATCCTCCGTCACTCTTGACCGAATTCCTTGAGAAGGGCCTCTCCCTGAACCTGGGGCCCACTGACAAGCTGCAGTGATCATTCTGTCTCCATTTCCCTCCCAACCCCCCCCCCCACAGTACTGGGGTCACAGGTGAGAAGCCAAAGCCATGCTAGACATTTTTACATGGGTACTGGGGATCTGAACTTGGTTCCTCATGCTTATACACCAAGCAGTCTTACCCACTGAGCCATTTCCAGGCTCCTCCCTCCCCCCTTTTCGTCCTTCCTATATGAGGGATGGAAGACAGGGCTTCACCCATACCAGACAAGGACTCTCCAGCTCCTGGCTGGGTTGTATCCCCAGCCCAGGGGCAGGACTTCTAAAATTATACTTCAGGACCAGCTTCTCATAAGGCAGACACCAAGATAGAACCTTCCTTCAGTGAAGCAGACAGTGTGGTAGCTGCTTATGTTTTGCTCATGGACATGGGACACACTGAGGTCAGTTGTCTGAGATGTTCCCACAGCATGCATGCAGTCCTTCATGTTCTCTGACTTCAGGGGCCAATCCAGAGTGTTTCTGAGAAACATTGGCTGTGAACCGCAGCAGTTTCCACCTCCTGGTGGCATCCAGTGGCTGAGTCACATGGCAGGCTTGGAGGTAGGGGTTCTGAACAGTTATTCTCATGGCTTAACTTGAGTTTTCCCTCTGGCAATAAAAATCTAAGGGGCAATAAAAGTCCCCTTGAATATTAATGACACTGGCAAGCTTTCAGGTCACGAGAACAGTTTAAATAGGACAGGGCTTAGAATCTCACACTCCGTTGACAAACAGCCTTTGCCTCACCTGTCACTCATTCCTCTGCCTCATACACAGGAATCATTTGTATCAGTGTGTTAGGACAAAAGCGTTAAAGCATAAGTCATCTTCAGGACTCTTCATTTTTCTGGCTTTCTCCTCATTCAGGACTGCTCACAAGGACAAGGAGAACATTGCTTTAACCTGCCACCTCAGTTATGTTGGGTACAGAGCCTCACACACACACACACACACACACACAGACAAGTTTCAAATATGACTCATGGAACCAACAATTATAATATTGTTATGCTATGCTGCTACAACCCAGTAAATGTTCTCTAAGATCACTAGATCATAATGAAGTTCATTATTTTATATTCAAACTTAAAAACAAAGTAGTAATTAAAAAGATCACAAGAACACGAAAGGCAGCTTCCAATTTATAAAATGACTGTTTCTAATTTTACTTTGGTCGTTTTTATTATTCTATTTTGTGTTCTGTTTTGTTTTATTTTGTTTTGTTTTTGAGACAGGGCTTCTCTGTGTAGCTGTGGCTAACCCGGAATTCATAATGCAGACCAGGCTGGCCCTGAACTTAAAGTTCCGGCTGCCTCTGCCTGCAGAGTGCCGGGATTAAAGGCGTGTGCCGCCGCCGCCGCCGCCGCCGCCGCCGCCACTGTCACCACCTGGCTGACTTTTCTTAAGATTTATTTTTGCTTTATGTATATGAATGTTTTGCCTGGACATATGTTTGCGTGCCATATGTGTGCACTCCAGAGGCAGAACAGATAGATCTCTAAGTTCAAGACCAGACTAGTCTGCAGAGAGAATTCCAGGATAGCCAGGGCTATCCTGGGAAGCCTTGTCTCAAAACAAACAAACAAAACAACAACAAAACAAAAGCCTGTTAACACGCTTTTCTTCAAATGTATATAATTTATTAAAAATTAAGGTAGGCTGGGTGGTGGTGGTGGTGCACGTCTTTAAGCCCAGCACTCAGGAGACAGAGGCAGGCGGAGCTCTGTGAGTTCGAGGCCAGCCTGATCTACAGAGTGAGTTCCAGGACAGCCAGGGCTGCACAGAGAAACCCCCGTCTCAAAAAAAAAAAAATTATTAATTAATTAAACTAGGGTGTAGAGCTGGGGTGATGGCGGTCTTTGTAAAGAGCTCGAGATGCAAACATGAGGACCTGGGTTCAATCTGCAGACCTCTGTAATGATGGCTCTCCCACCCCTGAGAGATGGCTTAGCACAAGTGATCGTTCCCAAGGAGTGATACCCATGGTTGACTTCCGGCTTCCATATGCACAAGCACACACACACATACCCACCCCCACACACAACATATACACACTCAAATTGAGGTATAGTACATGTGCAGTAAATAGCTATGTAGCCCAGGCTGGCTTTGAACTTACTATGCAGCTAAGGACAATGTGGAACTCCTGATCTTCCATCTCCACCTCCCAAGGGCTGGCATTACCAGGCATATGCCATCATGCTCGGTGTTAGTTTTGCTTGTTTGGTTTTTTTTAAGTTGTAAATTATTTCTTTCTGGAATTTTCCATTTTGCTTTGTTCTTATTTGCTCTTTCAGTGTTATCACACACACTGTCCCGATCAGACCCCCTCATTGTCTTTTTATAATCTCCTTCTCTCTCCTTCCAAGCCCCTACTTCTTTTCAAGAGGTCCTCCTCCTATTTTCGTAATTTTGTTTTCATGTTCCTATTTTTTGTCTTTTCTCCTTTGCACTTAAGTAGGGTAGAGGGCTTACTTTACCTCAACAGGCGAAGCTTGTCAGTGGCTGCCTCCCTGAAGCATGTGATTTTCTGACCCCAGTGGCCATTAACTACTGCTCAAGATTTGTTTCCCATGCATGTGTGTTTGTGTGTTGTGGGTACACACATATGTGTGTGTGTTGCAGATGTATGTGTATACATGTATGCACCTGTGAGCCCCTGTGTGGGTAGGTGCGCTTGCATGTGAAGACCTGAGTTTTCTGTCAGGAAGGGAATTTGTCCTCCATTTCTTCTCATTTGATGAGGCAGGGTTTCTCAACAAGCCCAGAGCTTACCTCTGTGGTACTCTCACTAGCTGGCTTGTTCTGGGGATCCTCTTCTCTCTGCCTCTAGAGGCTGGGACTCCATGCCCATCCTGCTTTTAAACACTTCGTCCTCTGTTAGTGGTGCTGTTTGGGGGGAGGGTTAGAACCTTAATTTATTGGTTTGTTTGTTTAATGCATGAGTGTTTTGTCTGCATGTATGTTGTATGTCACATGTGTGCTAGTCTCTGTGGAGGGCAGAAGAGGACATCAGATCCGGTAGGCTTAGATTTTTCAACAAAGCTACTTTATTTAGGATTCTTAAACACTTTTACCTCCCTCCCACTCACTGAACAGAGGTAGGGGAGAAGGAAGGTTATTAGGAAAAGGGGGTTGTAGAGCTTTTTAGACCTAACTCCTTGGGGTGAGTCCACTCTTGGTTGTCCGGATACCAGCAGTCCAGCCCAACTGCTAACGCCGAAAAGCAACACGATTCAGCAGAGACAGTAAGACTCCACTAAATCCGAACAAGTCAGTGAAGGCCGCAAGACTCGGTTGGATTGCCCCACGTTCTCTAGAACATTTCTCTCTGTGGTGTCAAAGAACAAAGCCCAGCAAATCGACGTCAATCCAAAAAGCGCTGTCTCACTGTGCACGGGCTTCTATGAGCCTATATACCTCTTCTCAGAGCCTACCCCCGGATGCTTTCAGCTGGCCAAAGTCATGCCCCTAGCCCGACACAGCCTGCGGCAAAACATCACCTCACATGCCCTCTCACAAGACAGCCTTCCCAGAGAAAGCGCGTCACTGGGACAGGCCCCCACCCACTTTCAGTGCCCACTCCTTGTTTTCTGTGTGGCAGGAACTATGATCTTTTGGCTTCCGGCTCCGGCCACCTGCTGCCACACCTTCTCTCCCCTCCCCCCCTTCACCCCCCCCCCCCCCCCGTCACCATCAGACTCTCCTCTGGAACTGTAAGCTAAAACAAACTCTCCCACAAGTGGCTCTTTGCGCTAGGTGTTTCTTCATGGGAACATGGTTACTGCTGGATGCTTGGTGCAGCGTGCCAGCGGCGAGGGGCTGACACTGTTAAGAAACGTCCCTAGCGCCGGGTAGAGAGGTAAGTGGAGCTGTGCCCAGGGGGTTACTGCAGACCTCCACTAGTGACTTAATTCTTGTTAGAACAGGTTGTTATGAAGACTTACCTGGCCTGGTGGTGGTGGCGCACACCTCTAATCCCAGCACTGGGAGGCAGAGGCAGGGGGATCTCTATGAGTTGGAGGCCAGCCTGTTCTACAAAGTGATTCTGGGACAGCCAAGGCTACACAGAGAAACCCTGTCTCGAGAAACCAGAAAAAAGAAAGAAAGAAAGAAAGAAAGAAAGAAAGAAAGAAAGAAAGAAAGAAAGAAAGAAAGAAAGAAAGAAAGAAAGAAAGAAAGAGAAAGAAAGAGACTTGCACAGACTACACTCATCTAGCTCTTGTTAAGACCACACTACCCTCAGACAAAAATACATATTCTGGGTAATAGCAGTTCATTTTGTTATATAGCTTTAGCTCAACTTGCTTCTCATGTCTTGATCTACTGTTGATAGACATCTAAGTTATTACCAGCTTGGAGTAAACTTGTGAATGTTGCACATCCGTTCAGGCAAACATCTGTACTCCCTTAAATAAAAAGTAAAGATGCCAGGTAGCTCTTGGCTTTAGTCCCAGCACTCAGGCAGAGGCAGGCCGATCTCTAGGAGTTTGAGACCAGCCTGCCTGTTCTACAAAGCAAGTTCCAAGACAGCCTGGGCTACACAAAGAAACCTGTCTTCAAAAACCAAAACAACAACCAACAAAAAGAAACCCTGTACTTTTTCTTTTCTTTCTTTCTTTTTTTTTTTTTTTGGTAGTTTAAAAGGGTTTGTACATGTCTTTGCTTTCAGCCTTGCGGGGCTGGTCATGGAGAAAGGAAAGAACCCACTCCCATGAGTGACTTCCACATGTAGCTGTGACAAGTGAAGCGCACACATACACACCCAATCAACTGATCAATCAATCAGAGTAATGATGACTTATAAAAAAGAAGATAAATTCCCAGCAAGTAGGACAGCCATGTTCTCTTTTCTTCCTCAGCACCCCACCATTCCATGCTTTGGGGGAGTTCCGCATGGAGATGGGTGTCAGCCCACTCACTGATGCTACAGAGGCCCTAGCTACCAAAACCTCTTGCAGCCAGGGCGTGCACAGGATCTGGGCCGGTCAGTCCACATCACATCCTGCATCTGAGTTGCCCAAGTGTCTGGCACTGAGGGTGGCGGGGCTAATGGTGCACTCGACCCACAGGAGAGCATTCTTACCAGGTGCCTCAGACTTGCGACTTTGGACATTGCTACCTTCTGTCTGGCCTTCACCTCAGTTCCCTACCGTCTGCAGTTCTGCAGGGTGTACAGTAGTTGGGAATAAATTCCTCTCTTTGAGAAAGGAAGAAGGAGGAGGCCACGATGGGTTAGCTTGGAGGAAAAACTATGTGAGCTGGGAGGAAGAACTCCAATGATGGCATAAAAGGGCCCAGCTGAAGAATACAAGCAAGCACCATGAGATTATGGATGGGAGGTAGACCAGAGGAGGAGGATTAAGGTGGACGGCATTGGATGGAGACCAGGCGAGGTTACTGAGCCAGCAGAGGTAAAAATATCTGCCCGGCCCAAGATAAATAAGGCAATGATAAAAGCTAACAGGTATCTGTGTCTTATTATTTGTGATAGCGGGTTAAATACTAACTGCCATGATAATCTTAGGGCTAATAATAAGCAATATATAGCCCAACACTCATTTTATATTTATAATAACAGTTTGGTTTTGGTTTTTCAAGACAGGGTTTCTCTGCGTAGCCTTGGCTGTCCTGGATTCTGTTTGTAGACCAGGCTAGCCTCAGACTCACAGAGATCCACCTACCTAATAATAAGTTTAAGACAAGGTTCTTACTACTTAGACCAGGCTGGCCTCTAACTCACAGTGATCTGCCTGCCTCTGCCTCCCAGGTATTGGGATTAAAACTATATATTACCATGCCCAGCTAAAATAAATAAATAATTTTCTTTTAGAGTCTAAAATTTAGACTTTAGACTTTCTGCTTCTATCTCTGAAGATCCTTGTAAACAAGTCTCTGGTACATATATGTAACATATATATATATATATGTACACAAACATATTATTAAATAAAGAAAATTATTTAATTTTAAGTTAGCACACAAAATAATGGGTTTCACTGTGGCATTTAATACGTTACTTTACTTTGTTCGCCTGTCTATGGCTATCTTGCCATTGTTGGGATCACATGTGCCTGGCTTTTTAGGTGGGTCCCTGGGATCCAACCCTGATCCCAATGCTCATGGGGATAGACAGGCGATCCCTGGCACACACTGCCCAGCTGGCTTAGCCTCCTTGGTGAAGTCCAGGCCAGTGAAACCCTGTCTCGAGCAGAAAGTTAAAGTCCGAGGAGCAGCACCCTGGGCTGTTCTCTGAACTCCACATACAGGTGGGCTGGCAAGCAAGGCAAAAAGAGGGAGAGGAGAGATAAGGGAGGGCCGTGTGGAAAGAGGATGAGTGGGAAGAAAGCACTGGCCTCCTGGGCCTCCAACCCTGATCCTCACGCTCATGAGGCCCGTGTGTTATGGATAGCCATCTCCACAGCGGCCTCTTTCCTCATGAGGAAGAAACTGAATCTTCATCCTGTTAACCAGAAAATGTCACCGGTTTCCCAGCCTGCTTTCCACTTTTCATGGCTTCAGTCTCAGTATGTGGATGCCATTGTGGAGAGAGCAGCCTGAACAAATACACACAGCCTCCAGGGTCCTGCTGACATGCTGGAACCATGCCAGCCTTAGTTAACAATGAACTGTTCTTTGGTTCAAGAAAATTTCTTACCGGTACAACTCGAATGTTGTACCTTCTGCCGTCTGACCTCATCGTTCAGTCAGGTAGACTTGAGGCCACTTTGCTTAGCCCAAATTCTCATTCCTGCCCTGTCATCTGATATGATCATCGAAAGCCTTAAGACTGAGAGGTTCAAAAACTTGGAGTTAATTTTTGCGACTGGGGCAAAGTCACCAGAGCACAGTCCTTTCAGAGCAGGGGTCCAGCAGCAGTCCCCCACCCAGATAAACCTCAGGATGTGACTAGGGTCACGTAGCCCCTAAGGAAGCCTATGGAATGTGTTAACTCCCCCTCCTCCTTGCTACAGCCCAATCTGCAGCCTAACCTAACAGGGCAGTATCTTTCGGGGCAGTGTGTGTGTATATATGTGTGTGTGTGTGTGTGTGTGTCAGGTGTCCCCCAGGTAGCCAGACCTGATCATTTGCAGTTTTGGCCCCTGAAAACAAACCAATCATTGTAAACGTCAGCTCCCCTAGAGACCCTTTCGCCCAATCCTGTACTGCCAAGACTTACACTTCCCTGCTTTCATTTTTGCCCTCTTAAAAATCCTGTTCGGGGTCTCTTGTCTCTTTGTTCTTGTAAAGGGCAGCCACCCAGCTTGAGTTTTGCATTGGACTCAGAGCCTGTTGGTCATTTGGGGACTTGAGATCTGGGTATTTCAAAGACAATAATATAATGAAATTACATTAAAATGAAATAAATGATAAGCACAAATATGTTCATTTCAGAAATTTTTTTTACCTGATCTAGCTTTAGCCAAAAATAAAAGCAAAATCATATACATCTAGGGTTTTGATTTTGAGACAGTTGGAACTCACACAGTAAACCAGGCTGGCCTCAAACTCAAAGAGCTGCCTGCCTCTGCCTCCCGAGCTCCAGGACTAACGGTGTGCGCCGCGGCAGGCAGGCTTTTTGTTTATTTTGTTTTTTTGAGACAGAGTTTCTCTGTGTAGCCCTGGCACTCTGTAGACCAGGCTGGCCTCGAACTCATAGAGATCCGCTGCCTCTGCCTGGGATTAAAAGTATGCCCTATCACCACACAGCCACCTTTTTGTCTCCAACTGGCCCAGGTCTGGCCCAGTTCACCAGGCTGCGGTCTCCCTGTCTCTGACTCTCCAGAGCTGGAATGACTCAGTCCTCTGGGAACTCATCTAGAAGCACTTCGGATGACTCTCCTAGCCTGTTCTGTTGTCTGGTTTTGATTTTAGCCCTAGTCGGTCTGGAACTTTCTGGGATATCCTACTTCTGACTGGGTGCCGGGAGCACAGGCATGCATTTCCATGCCTGGTTTGCTATTAAATTCTTTCAAACCAGAGAGGAGAAAATAGTAAGTCACCTGAGCACTATGACCTACAGGTGTTCATGACTTTCCAGTTTCTTTTCAAGAAAATATTTATTAGCCTGGTGGTGGTGGTGGCAGCCATGATGGCCTTTAACGAGGGTTAAAGGTGTAGGCAGAGGCAGAGGCAGAGGCAGGCAGGCATCTGAGTATAAGGCCAGCCTGGTCTACTGAGTTTCAGGACAGCCAAGACTACACAGAAAAAACCCTGTCTTGTTTAAAACAAAAACAAAAAACAACCCAGGGTCTCATCATGTAGCTCTGGCTACGGAAGTCACTATTGTTATTATGTTTTCAGTGTGTGTGTGAGTGTGCTGTGTGGGTGTGTGAGGGCTTGGGGAGGCCAAGGTGGCAGGTCCTTCTGGAGCTCCAGGTGGTCATGAGCAACCAGCTGTGGCTGCTGGGATGAGACCTCAGACCCTCTCAAGCTCAGCATGTGGTCTTACTCACTGGCTCTCCAGCCCTCCAGTTTATTTTCTGATTAAGGGAAAGTATTTTCAGTAACATTCCTGGGGAACACAGATGTTTGAAAACTAACGGATAAAGAACATGCATGGGAGCAGCGCCTTGGAGGATCTGCGTCTTGCTTCAACAGTGTTTGGACGGAGCAGACCCGGGGACTCCCTCTCCAGCTTCCAGCCTCCCTCTTCCTGTCTGTCCTCGCCGCCCTCAGCTCCCAGGACCAGCCATGAGCTCCCAGGTTCGTCAGAATTACTCCATCGAGGTGGAAGCTGCCGTGAACCGCCTGGTCAACTTGCACCTGTGGGCATCCTACACCTACCTCTCTCTGGTCTACTATTTTGATTGGGATGACGTGGCTCTGGAGGGCGTAAGCCACTTCTTTTGCGAATTGGCTGAAGAGAAGTGCTCCTCAAGATGCAGAATGATCGCGGGGGCCGCGCACTCTTCCAGGATGTGCAGAAGCCATTTCAAGATGAGTGGGGTAAAACCCAGGAGGCCATGGAAGCTGCCTTGGCCCTGGAGAACTTGAACCAGGCCCTCTTGGATCTTCATTCCTTGGGTTCTGCCCGCACAGACCCTCATCTCTGTGACTTCTTGGAAAACCACTTCCTGAATGAGGAGGTGAAGCTCATCAAGAAGATGGGCGACCACCTGACCAACATCCGAAGGCTGGCTGGACCACAGCCTTCTCTGGGCGAGTATCTCTTTGAGCGGCTCACTCTCAAGCATGACTAGGAGGCGGCCTCACCTTCCAAGGGGCTCCTCCTCTGCTCTGCACCAGCCAGCCAGCCTTAGGACCTCCCAGAGTGAACCTCAGATGCCACTAGGCAACTTAGTAACCGCCCTGAAGCCTCTCCCAAGTTTTGGACCAAGCAAAAATAAAGCTTTTTGAAACAGCAAAAAAAAACCAAAACCAAAAACAAACAAACCAAAAAAGAACATGCACGGAACACCTGATCATTGACATTTTAATACATCTATGCATTGATACGTTACCAAAAAATCAGTGCTATAGCATGGGTCGTAAAAGATTAAGTTTGTAATTGTAGTAAAATAAGTTTTACAAAGATAAATGTCTTTACCATTTAACTTTAATGCTAACCTAAATTTTTGAAATGTACAAAATGGCAATATGTTACATTAACACAAAAAAGGGGGAGGAGCGTGCTCTGTAGCCCAGGCTGGCTTTGAACTTGAGATCCTCCTGCCTCAGCTCCTGAGTGTTAGGACGGTGTGCACATGCCACCATAATTTATTTTGAAGTCTTGTGCTTCTCTCCTTCCCCTTTTTGTTTCGTGTTCTGAGACAAGGTCTGAGACCTTCTATGGTGACCATAGCAGTTAGACTGCAAGAACAGTGCCAGTTTTCACTGACAAAGACAAGCCGCGTCAGCAGCAGCTAGAACTCCCTGGGTCTCTGCGTGTTCCATTCATTACTTCAGCTTCAACACTTTCTAAAATCCTTTGGACATTAACTAATTAATTGTTTGAATGGAAGCTACTTTGGCAGAAACCATAATTCCACACTAGGGAAATTACTGGATAGATTCTGCTGATAGAAACTAAAAGCAGTGCTTTTTTTTTTTTTAATTGGTGCTAGGGATCAGGCCTTCAACCATGAGCCGTATCCCTCACCTACCAAGAATGTCTTAAAAACAAAAAACAAAAACATTCCTTATGCATTTTTTCATATTAAAAAATAGCAAAACATTTCCCATGGATAAAATTTCAGCCAAGATGGCGTTTGGTAAGATAAACTGTGCTAATGAATCACAAGAGGGAATCCAAGTAAACGGAAAGGTGCCATTGACATGCGCACAGGCCAGGCTGGGCTGTGGGACATAGGGATATGTGCTCAGTGACCCTGATTACAGCTGTGGAGGCTGTGAGGGGCTATAACAAGTCATCAGCAACAGTCAAACAGCTGCTTAAGGCTAGAGGTGGTAACCGGGAAAAGCACAGGGCAAAATTCAGGGACACGTGGCCTTTGGCTGGCCCCAGTAGCTCATCCACTTCACCAACACGTCCATAGCACTCCCTGCACGAATGTGGTGCTTACACAGTGGCCGGCTCCGTTCTGGATGCTTGGGAAATACGAGCACGTGTCGTCTCCTAACTGCCCTATGAGGTAGATACCACTTTACAGAAGAACAGGCACAGAGGATTGATCAACTTGCCCAAGACCACTGAGTGTGACAGCTGATCTTGGCTTCAAGTCTTTGTCAGTGTGGAAAGCATGAAGCTGTACACAGGTGAATATATGGTCTCTCCCGTCTCAGTAAAGGTCCTCGTGGGATTGAAATTGTTTTGAATGTTTGAGTAAGATCATACTGTTTAACCTTGGACTTGGTTAAACCAAGCAGAAGCTAACCTGGAAGCACCCGCTTCCTAGAGATCAGCACATACAGGCAGTGAATAAATAGTTGGGTATAAAAACAGTTCAAATGGGGTCTAAGGATAGCCTTGCGTATCCCAGTTCATTACTTTATCATATTCTTGAATTCGTTGCTTTATGTGTGAAAGTTTGTTCTTGAGGTAATCACAACGCTCCTTTTTTTCCAGAAATGAAGGATCCTATGAAAGAAAGTCATTATTCAGTATCTGCTTTTCTCAGCAATTAACACAAACATGACCCTACAAAGAAAACAGCCTCCTACAGCAGAATTACCCAAAGATACAATTTGCATGACTTGGAACAGTCATGCTTTCTGCTCTCAACACAAAACACCCTATGTTAGGTTCCCAGCAAAGCCAAGGGGGATGTATAAGGAAGAAGCCAAGGGGCATGTATAAAGACGCGGTGCCTTGAGTAGTCAAAATGTACTAAAAGGTAAGTATAGGAACTATGAATAAATGTCTCTCCCATGCTTTTTCCAACTCCACGCTTCATGGGGTCTCATAAGTCAGTAGACTCCACAGAAAGACAATTGGTAAGTTAGCTTAAAAGGAAGGGCCTGGAAGGATGGCTCAGTGGTTAAGAGCACTGTCTGCTCATCCAGAGGTCCTGAGTTCAATTCCCAGCAACCACATGGTGGCTTATAACCATCTAGACTGGGATCTGCTGCCCTCTTCTGGCATGAGGGTATATGTGCAGATAGAGCACTCATACATTAAAGAAAGAGAGAGAGAGAGAAAGAAAGAAGAGAAAGAATGAAATTGGAAGGCTATCTCAGTTATCACCAGTGTGTAAGACAAGAACATATTGACCAGGAAAATTACTTTACTCACATTCTTTTTTTTCCTAAATTCTTCATGAATTCTTGAAATTCTCTCGTGTTCCTAAAAATAATGTATTTTTGTTTTGGTTAAGACACTCATTTACTCAAATCAGGTCTCAAAGCACACTGGAAATTAGAACAGAAAATGATTTTTGCCAAGCACAGTGGCAGCTTATAATTCTGGCACTTGGTAGGACCACTGTGAATTCAAATTTGGTCTGGGACACAGAGGGAGACCCTGTCTCAAAAACAAACCTCCCTATTTTTGCCCAAAGCTAGAATGAAAATGCACAAAAACATAGTTTACTGGACAAACATTTGCACACTACCTGTCAGGCGCTGGTCCTCCTGAGAGGTTGGGACTCCTGAACTCATGAGAACAGCTAACATAATGTTCCTTCTAGTTCTATTACAAATCAGACAATAAATATAAGATTTGTTGAAGGAGTCAGCTCATGGAATTTTACTTCTTTACCTTATATTTAGCATATCGTCTGGAGGTTAGTCTCAGGGACCTGGCGGAAACAGATGCTCTTACCAGTCTGTTCCTAAATAGGAAAGTCTTCATGAATGCCTCATTTTCCCTTACACAGCTTTGTTTCTTTGTTGTTGTTGTTCTTCATGACAGGGTTTCTCTATGTAGCCCGAGCTGTCCTGGACTTGCTTTGTAGACCAGGCTGGCCTTGAACTCACAGAGATCTGGCTGCCTCTGCCTCCCAAGTGCTGGGATCACAGGCGCGTGCCGCCGCCACCCACCCAGCTGCACAACTTGAGACAAGACCTCACTTTTGGTGTTCCCTTTGACTAGAACTCCTGAGCTCAGGGCCTTCTCCTGGTTAGTTCCCAGGCAGCCGGAACTGCAGGCTTCTGCCACCACACATGGCTCTTGTCCTGTACCTCTGAAGACCTCTAAACTTGGTTACTCTTTTGGACCTGTGGATCTTGAGCATTCTCTAAACTGACACACTATTTCAGTGTTCCCTGGAACAGGTGTTTCTTAGTTAATAGTATTACATTGCTTCAGAGTTGGGAAAAGGTTACACTTACACACACACACATACACATACATGACTATACATATATATAAGATATAGATAGATAGATAGATCTTAGATAACTCATAATCAAGAGTAATTTAAATGTATACTATATATATACACAATAAAAACAAATACCTCAATTAATGTGGCTTCTTAGAAAAATCTCTCTCTCCCCGTGTGTGTATAAATTCTTTTGGCATTTTTTTTTTTTTGTAAGTGGCATGAGGGACCAGCTAGATCGATCAGTTGTTTTTGTTGCTTGGTTTTTGAGACAGGGTCTCACTGTGTAGTTCTCACTGGCCTAGAACTCCCATCTGCCTGCATCTGCCTTCCCAGTGCTAGGTCTAAAGGTGTGCACCACCACATCATTTTAAGAAGGACAATTCTGAGGAAACTTCCTTCCATCCCCATTGCTGCTGCCTCCACTGTGGCTTTCCTGTTTGCTCTAACCCTGGTGGCTGTCTAGGCAGCTCTGCTCAGTCCCACAGTGCTGTCCTCCCTTAGGGACCGGGATGGGCGGGCTGCACTGTTCCCCTGCCCCTCCTGGAAGCGCTCTACTTTGAGTGTGCTGTCTGTCTCCTTCCATACTCTGACAGTATACATCATTGGCAAATGCATATTTTACCTAAGTAAGAAGAGAAACTATTTAACAACTGAGGATGGCCTTGTGCTGTTTACCATATACTAGACCTTCGGTAGATCCCCAGCACTTGAGGAAAAAGACAGAAAATAGCAGTGGCAAAAGACAGTAAGTTATACAATTTGTTCAACTTTTTCTTTCCCCTTTTCTTTCCTTTTTGTAGCTCTTCTGCATACAGTGCTCTATAGACAGGAATGGGTTTGCTGCCTAGCCACCTCCAAGATCTCAGATCCTTTCCCAGACAGCAGATTCAGGTGTTGGGGACTCCTAAGACCATGTGCGGTTACCCTCCTCCCCCTCCCCCACCCCGGCAGCCTGGACACCCGACCTGGCGGTTTTCAGAATGATGCGGGAGCCTGCTCATCACGGCATCCAGCTCGTCGAACTTCCTCAGGATGGCCTGCACTTCCGCGGAAAGCTCTTTGTACTCTGAAAACTGGTCTTGGAACACAGCTTTATAGCGTTCTCGATCGTCTTCCGTCTGAATCACAGGATATTTTCTGAGGGGGAAAGGTCACAAATCAGAGAGACAGCTTTACACTGCAGGAGGTCTTGGTGGCATAGTAGCTCAAGGCCCCGGGTTCTAGCTGCGGAGTGGGAAAACACGGGAACTTTTCCTAAAACAGCCGCTGGTATAAACGACTTTAAGCACAGTGATGGCTGGAGAACAGACGGAAGAGGGAGCCCACAAGAGACGGACTCACGCCACGTAGTCAGGCATCACAATGGGCTTAGGGATGTGGCCAGGAGGGATGTATCCACTCAGGAGTTCAGGGGTCACTTTTGTTGTGGTTCTCAACTCTTTGGAATTCACTTCTTGGTCTCTCTGTCTGTCACTGGTGGCCATTTCACACTGTAGGAAAAGACAGAAAGAAGCGATGTGTCCAAGGGATTGGGGAAAGAGTGCACCCAAGAAATTAGGAGAAAGCGAGGAGCAAGTAGGAAGAAGGAAAGTGGAAAAACAATGACCACTGAGAGTTCTGTGTCTCACACATGCTGCATGGAGTCACACCTTCCACTCTTAGCACATTTCAGAAGCAGATGAGGAGAGGCCCTGCGGGGCTTCATGGCTAACTCCAGCACCTGGGAGGCTGAGGCAGGAGGGTTGCTGTGAGTTCAAGGCTACCCTGAGAGATGGCGAGATGGAGTGGCCAGTAGGGATGTGCGATGGATTGAGTGAGATGGTCCTCATAGCCCAGAGGTTTGAATGCTTGGTCGCCAGTTGGTGGAACTGTTTGGGAAGGATTAGGAGGTGTAGCCTTGTTGGAGGTGTGTCATGAAGGGGGGGCTTTGAAGTTTCAAAAGATTTGTCCCCTTCTCTTTGTGCTCTCTGCTTCCTGCGTTCAGATCAAGATGTGAGCTGCATCAGCAAACATGGCTGCTGCTTCCTGACATGTGCCTGGTTATGACAGACTCTTTTTTTTTTTAAGTAATTTACTTAATTTTATGTGCATTGTGTGAAGGTGTCAGATCCCTTGGAATTGGCATTACAGATAGTTGTGAGCTGCCATGTGGGTGCTGGGAATTGAACCTGGGTCCTTTGAAAGAGCAGACAGTGTTCTTGATCAGTGAGCCATCTCTCCAGCCCCAATATAATCTCTTAACCTGCCAAAACCATAAGTCTTTCTTTTGTGAGTCTTGGTCATGGTGCTTTATCACAACAATAGAAAAGTAACTGATATAGGGGACTTGCTGATAAGCCAGGGGACCTGAATTTGATTCCTGAAACCCACAGGTGGAAAGAGAGAACGGGATCCTGCAAGTTGTCCTCTGACCTCCACACTCATGCTGTGTGCATACACCAAGTAAATAAATGTAAAGAAAACTGGAAAAAAAATACATTCTTTTGTTTGTTTCAGGCAGGCTTTCTTTGCGTAGCCTTCACTCTGTAGACCAGGCTGGGCTCGAACTCAGAGATCTGTCTGGCCTCTGCCTCCCAAGTGCTGGTATTAAAGGCATGTGCCACTACTGCCTGGCTAAAAGTATTTTTTTAAGTGAACAAAGAAGGCTTTGGGTACAGCTGAGTGGCATTGAGCTTGTCCAGTGTGCACAGACTTCTCCCATGGGGGGGGGGGAGTGGATGATGAAAGACAAATGAGATAAGTTCTGACTTTTTCAGGATTTACATCCCAGCCAAGAATGGGAAAAACAGTTCAAAATAAAAAATCTGTTGAAAGAGAATAACAAACCTACCTAAGTAGGAGAAAAGAGCAGCAATGGGGACCCGATGTGAGTCAGTTGGAAGCAGCCAGTGTGAAGAGGAACGGGAACACACCACACTGGCTTCATCATCCGAAAGGGGAAGCAAAGGATCCATGCTGTAAGAAGCTTTCTGCATGGCTGGAGGGATGGCTCAGAGGTTAAGAGCACCAGCTGCTCTTCCAAAGGTCCTGAGTTCAATTCCCCGCAACCACATGGTGGCTCACAACCACCTATAGGAAGATCTGGTGTACAGGCAGAATGCTGTATATAAATAAATCTTTTTTTTTTTTTTAAGAAGCTTTCTGCAAAGTGTTGTGGCACTCACCTGTTTCAGCACATGAACGACTGTGGCAAGAGGATCAGCTTGAAGCTATCCCCGGCTACACAGCAAGATCCTGTCTCATAAAAACAATAAAACAGCAGTGCTCCGGAAAGAAAGCTTTTCTGATGTCAGTCAGGTCTTTAAGAGGAGCTTGCTCAGACCAGCCAGAGAACAGGGAATGGACTTAACTCTGGCTGTGAGTGTTCTCAAGCTGTGGGCTTGGGGCTCAGGAAGGCCTATACGCAGTAGATGGCGGACTACAGCCATACCCTTCAATAAAAATACTACATGTTCAGGAAAGAGAAAAGAAAATGGCTGGGGCAGGCTTCGAACAACGTCAGCAGAAAGGACACAGGAGTGGGTGATGCAGACGAATCTAGAAAAGGCAGTCAGAGGCAGTTCCGCATCCAATTGCACCCAAATCACCAGCCAAGGATGGGCAGATGGCAGAAGAGGGGTTCAGAGAGGGTGAGCAAACCCTCAAAGGTCACACAGCAACCAACCAGAAAAACAAACTTTAAGTGCTTACTATCTATGATGCTGAGACTGAACCTGGAGTTTTGAGCATGCCAGGTGAGTGCTCTACCAACGCCTGATACTCTAAATCAGTGTTTCTCCACTTGTGGGTCCTGACCTATCTGTGTTTGGGGGATGAGAGTTGTCAAATGACTCTTTCCTTGAAGACTAAGATTAAGATTCATAACATTAAGATTCATACATTAAGATTCATAACAGTAGTAAAATTATAGTTATGCAGTAGCAACAAAAGTAATTTTATAGTTGGGGAGGGGTCACCACACCATGAGGAACTGTATTAAAGGGCTACAGCATTAGGATTCTTGAGAACCACTGATTTAAATGAACAAAATGCAGAAACCTGTTTACTTAAATGTATATTGTTCACATGCTAAACAGCCATGAAGTTCTACAAGTATACCAGAAATGAGCCTGATGAATGAGGCAGACAACACAGCTGGAGGAAAATAAGGCCCTGCCTGGAAACATGGCTGTTCTTTGATGTAGAAACACTTTTCTCCTCTACTAATTCCTTAAGCCTACCAAAAGAAAAAAAAAAAGTGCAAAAACAAATCAAAACACGACACACAATGAAGAATTGTGAAGCCTTGCCCTCTATTGGTATGGCAGCTTTTAAAAGTCCTTTGTTTTTCCACTTCCCTGCTTCTGAGCTGGTCTTGAGGTTTGGTTTAACATTAGCTCACTGTCAAAGCCACCAGCTAGTACCTTACCAAACAGCATCGGCCTGGTTAGTGGAAGCTGTTAACAAGCCTAGGGAAGAGATCTGGAAAGGAGAAGCTCCAGGACCACATGCTAGATGGGAGGAGATCACACCCCAGCTAGCCACTGGGACCCAAGGCAAGAAAACACAAGTCAGAAAATAATGCGGAAACAGACAAGCGTGTCTGGCTGATGTGCTCTGAATGAAAATAGTCCCCATGCTTGGTTCCCAGTTGGTGGAACAGCCTGGGAAGGATTAGGAGGAGTGGCCAGCCCCAGTGTCTTCCCTATGCCTCCTGCCCACCCTCAGCTGCCCCTGCTGCCCATGCCTTTGCTCCACAGCAAGGACTCCAAACCTCTGAAACCACAAGTCCCCAAATTAACGGCTTCTTTTTTACGTTGCCTTGGTCATGGAGTTTCATCACAGTGGTTGAAAAGTCACTGAGACACTTGGGGAATGCATTCTGAGGACCACATTCATTCTGCTTCGCTCTCTGACAGGGTGTTGTTCCTCATCCCATTGATACCTCAATCTTGAAAATGACTCATGGGTTAAACATTAGAGGAAGTGGGGTTTGCTTTTTGCTTTTCAAGACAGGGTTTTCCTGTGTAATCCTGGCCATCCTGGAACTCACAGAGCCCCACATGCCTCCGTCTCTGAGCTGGGATTACAGGTGTGCACAACCACCTGCCTTAGAGGATTTTATTTGAATAAATGGATTTCTATTTCATGGTGCCTCTCTTTAGCACTGAACTATCTGACACTTGAGACTTCTGTGGGCCAGCTCAGGGAGCCTCTACAGAACACCTTGATCTGGAACTCACCAACAGCCCTTGAGCATACAGCTCCCATGTCCCTCCCAAAGACACGAATTTGGCCTAGGCAGACACACTGGATGGCAGAGTCTATAATCAATTACTTTGGGTTAAAAAAAAATTCAGGTTAAGTACTACTTATTTAATTTGTTTGCTTGTTTTCAAGACAGGGTTTCACGCTGGTCAGGCACTCACTATGCAGCTGGGGCTGGCCCAGTCCTCTTACTTTAGCCTCCTGAATGCAGATTCACAGGTTTGAGCCACCATGCCTGGCTCAGGCGCCAATCATCTTCATTACTTGCTCACAGCTACCTCTCAGGTTTACCTGTTAATTTGAGAAGAAAGCCTAAGAAAGCATGGGATTGGGCTTCTGCCCTGGGACAAGTATGAGGAGGGAGAGAGAAAGGTCCCAGAGCCAAGGTTTGCCATGGCCTCTTTCCTGTCTCTTGAGGGAAACTTGTCCTGTTAACAAATACTGGAAATCTACAGAGTGAGTTCCAAGATAGTCAGGGCTATGCAGAGAAACCCTGTCTCAAAAAAAGGGGGGAGGGCATTTTACATTCTACCATTGTTCCTAACTATTCCAGGACCTCTCAGGATGAAGGGCCTGGAAACACTCCCTGGACATGCAGTCTGACTCTCTAGCAGATCTTAACAGCTCTGTCTCACCTGCACGTTCCATCACGCAGGGACACTGACTGCTCCTCAGTAAGGGCTGCTTCCTCCAGCATCTTCCTGGCTTTTTAGTTGACTCTACTCTGCATGAATTCTATTGGTAAATCCCCTGCCTCAGGAGGAATAACCAGGAAGCCCACAGAACTGTTCTACCCTGGTCAAGAACACTTGCTTCGACCATAGCACTGCCATATTGCAGTCCAGGGGATGGCCCTGTCTAGCCCATTACTGGGAAACCAGAAGTTGCAAAGTGGACTGCTTTAAATGCCCCCAAAGATGACTGATGGTTGACTGATAGGCAGATGGATGAATGGACGAATGGATAGGCTTCAGCGATGGGGAATGAACCCAGGGCTTCAAATACATTAGGCAGTCAAGCATTTGACCACTAACCTATATTTCTAGCACTTGATGATATTTTGAATTTATTTCCAAATGTTAGCATTCTGTATAGTTTTGATACTAGATTTTGACATTATCTGTTAATGAGTTTTAGCGTTTATAAAAAATAGATTTCCCATGTGATGTGCATGTGAGTGTGTGTGTGTGTGTGCGTGCGCGCATGCACGCTGCTGGCTTAAGTTTCTGCCCTGGACTTCTTTCTTCTATGATGGACTGTGATGTGGATGTCTAAGTGAAATAAACTTTTCCACCCAAGTTGCTAGTGGAAAATGGGGTTTTATCACAGCGACAGAGAACGGAGACAATGACCCTGAACTTCTGACTCTCTGGCTTTTACCTTCCACAAGCTGGGATTATAGCCACGGCCCACTATTGCTCAGTTTGTGTAGGGAGGGAATACAGGGCTTCCTGCATGCTAGGCAAGCACTCTACCAACTGAGCTACATCCCAGCCTCAGGAAGAATGATTTCTATTGAAGAAAATCAGCCAGCCACAGTTAGTAAGCCACAGTCCCTTAACAAGGGAAGCAGAAGCAGGAAGAGAATGAATTAAAAGCCTGGGATACACAGCAAGAACTTATCTTAAATAAACAAGCACACGAGGAAGAGCAACCATGTTCACTTACAAAAAAAATTCCTGTAACAAAATGAAAAGGGGAGCCAGAGGCACACCTGTAATCCCAGCAGTCAGGGAGGCAGAGGCAGGCAGATCTCTGGGTGTTTGAGGCCAGCCTGGTCTACAAAAGTGAGTTCAGGACAGCCAGGACTACACAGAGAAACCCTGTGTCGAAAAACAAAAACAAAACAAAACAAAAAATGAAAAGGGCCTTAAGGAAAACTGCCCAATTTGGTCCTTTCAGAATCATAGCTTCACACACGGATGATTCTATTGTCAACAAGAGATTAAGTGTTTCGCAGTGTACAGATACAGCATAACTTAAAGTTAATGGTGCTCTTACCATCCTCCTTTTTGATGACAATGATGGTTCATTTATCTGGAATAACAACAACAAAAGAGTTAGAGTGATTTCAAGGAGGATGGCTCAGCAGACTAGAGCACCCACTGCCCTTGCTGAGAGCCACAACCGCCTGCAGCTCCAGCATCAGGGGATCCCACGCCCTCTTCTGGCCTCTTTGGGTACTGCACACACAAGTGCATAATACATAGACCACACACACACACACACACAGGCACAAAATAGAAGCTACTTTGCAAATGATTCCATATCGTTTTGCACTCCTAGCCTGATCTCAGTTTCCAGAAGCCAGTCCTCTACTTGATGCTCATCCCCCATATTTGTTTTCCTATACTTCTATGGGCACCTGGGGAATCCCAGTGGGAACCAGAAGATGAGAGGTAACTGCGGTCCCCTGTTAACCAGGAGTATAGAGAGGACTTGGAGATACAGGAATGGTGGGTACCATTAGGTAAGTTGCTTCAATTATCTAGATTTTTATTGATTTCTGGTTAATTTATCTTGGGTGATTAGATTAATTTTGTTTTATGAGAGATATGATCTTGCTTTATAGCCCAGGCTAGCCTAAAACTCACTGCATGGGTCAGACTGGCCTTAATTTTGTGGCCATCTTCTTTCTTCTGCCCTGAGTGTTAGGATTATAGGTGTGACCTATCATGGAGAACACCTTGCATGATTAAAAATTGATATAGTTACTTTATATAAATAATTTTAAAAAACCCCAAAGGCTGTTATATCACCTTCAATAATTTAAGTTTAATTCAAATTTGGTCAAATACTGTTTACAAGAATTATATAGAAGGTTTTTAAGATGAACATGCTGGCTTATATCTGTAATTCTAGCTCTCTGGGAGGCTGAGGCAGGAGGATTGTGATGAGCTGTAGGCCATTCTAGACTATACAACCAGTTTGAATCCAACTTGGGCAACATAGTCAGACCTCCTTTCAAACAAAACAAAATGTTGTTGGGTTTTTGTTTGTTGTTTTCAAGACATGTTTTATCTGTATAGCCCTGGCTGTCCTGAAACTCTTTCTAAAGTACAGGTTGGCCTCAAACTCAGATATCTACCTGCCTCTGCCTCCTGAGTGCTGGAACTAAAGGCATGCACCACCATCTAGCATAAAATAAGCTTTTGTTGAAGGAAAATATAGTAATTATAATGATGTTAATGTAGCAGACTTTTGGCATTTAAATAATTAAAATGCTTATTAAACTAGTATAAAATTATAAGGAAGGGCATAAGGATATAAATCTTCCTAATTTGGATCTTACACATTACAATCCAGTTCTTAGCCAGGATAGTAGCGCACACTTGACACACCAGCGCTTCAAAGGCTGAGGCAGAAGGAGCTTGTGAGTTCAAGGCCAGCTTGATACACCGTGAGCATCAGGTCAGCCAGGCTGCACAGCAAAATGTTGCCTCAAAAAACAAAACCAAAAGAAAATAATTTAAAGTTCTTCAATTTATACATAGGCTGAAATTTATAAAGTATGCTTGAAGTGCTGAGGTACATTTTTTACAAGTAGCTTGAACATATATAGAATTCTAGAAAGACAAATATATTTTGTAACAATAAAATATGATTCATACTAGAACATGGGAAGTTTCTTGATTAACCTGTTAATTGAGTGTTATAAAAACCATGCTTCATCAGGTATCACACTCATTTTTTCTTCTACATTATTTTCATTACTTGTTATTTCGTTGTCATTTTTAATAGAATCCCAGAAAGAAAAACAAATGCAATATTCTCTCATTTTAGAATTTACACTCTCCAAAATAATGCTGAACTATCAAAGCCAGTATATAAATTGTACGGTCACAACTCAGTCATTTAATGTTTGTTTTTAATGCCAACACACCCACCATATTCTTTTCTGTTTTTGAGTTTTGAGACAGGGGCTTGAAAATCCCAGGCTGGACTTGAACTCACAGTCTTCCTGTTTCAACTTCCCAAGGGCAGAGGTTACAGGCATGAGCCACTGTTTCCACTGGCCACACTCTTTGTGTACGCCTGCATCTGTTGGTGTTGGTTCATAAGCCTATACGTTACACACGTGGAGGTCAGAGGGCAAGGTAGGGTGTCAGTCCTCACGTGCCTTCCACCTTTTATTTGAGACAGGGTCTCCTTTGCCCTGGAATTTTGTCACTGAGGGCCTGTCTCTCCCTCCCTCCTCCCAGCACTGGAGATCAGGTGCATGCCAACATTTTTTATTTCTTACAGAGACCCAGTGGCTTCCTACTTGGGCCCTCATGTTTGACAAAGCCATGTACCCAGTTCCTTAGTCTTACCTGGTATTATTTCACTGGGGAGTATGTGTGAGGGGGTGGGGGGGCTAAGTTGCATTTAAACTCGTGAAATATTGCATGGGTTTTTATTAAACTTTATCTTAGGAAAAATCTGTTCCTGAACTTGCTTCGGTGCTGAGATACTTCATTTACTGAGCACGCTACTATCTTTTACCCAGAAGGCCACGTCCTTCTCTTTGCACCAGTTAACAGGCTAATGCAGTGTGGTGTTTCTCTGAAAGAACAAGGCAACAGCAGAGTGGGTCATCTAGGTCAAAGCCACGGTGAGAGGGCTTTTGAAATCCAGCTCATTTAAACACACACACAGACACAGACGCAGGACGGCTCTGACAAAGCTTTGGGGATGATGTAGTTTTCACAGGAACGGGAAAACGAAGGTATTGAGAAGTCCACGTACCTCCTGCCGTTCCAGGTATTCCCTGTGTTTCCGAGCTGCCTCGTGCCTCCACAGCTTCAGGCAGACCAGGGCGCTGACGAGATAAACTAGCATGGTGACAAACAGGAAGATCATTGCGGCTATCTGACCTCCTTCTACCCGGCAGAACAACGCATTCATTGGCGTGTTAAATAATGGATAGTAGCAGAGTCCGCCTCGGTTGGTATCGTTCACATAGACTATGGCCGCAGCCATGTACAGGATAAACAGGGCGACGTTAATCCCAAACTCAGTCAGGGGCCACCAGTTAGAGTCCAGGAGAATGGTGCGGTAATACATGGACATGCCGAGCACCAGCACAATGATAGTCGCGATCCAAGCTAATCCAGCCACCACGAGCACAAAAGGGGTCTTGGGGCCACTGTAGTAATAACCCCCGTAGGCACTGCCGAGGCTGCCAAGGCCTCCCATGCCGTAAGTCTGCGGATAGCCGAACATGTTGTACCACTCGTTGTCCTTGTGGATGTAGGCCGTGACACACGCGAAGACGCCGGCCCCCAGAAGCAGCTCCACCACCCCCAGGATCCTCAGCAGGCCTGCCCACGACTTCATGTAGGCGTACCGCACGTGGTACTCCTCCACCTTCTCACTGTACGTCCGCGCCGTCTGCGCCTGCGTGCGCCGGTCTAGGGACGCGTAGGGGTCGTGGGGAAGCATGGCCTCCGCCTCTTGCTGGGAATGAGAGGTGCCCTGGGACTCTCCGGAAGGGTCTTCGAAGGAGTTAGGTGGGTGGTGGTTGGATCTTGCTGGAGAGGCCGGCGGTGAACACTCCACACCATCGGAGATGTATCTGATATCGGATACAGGCTTATCCCACTCCGGGACCTTCCTCTTCCCTCGGAAGAAGTTCTTCCAGGAGTCGGGGACAAAGCGCCTCACCGGCTTGAGGTCTGGTGCCACGGCTGGCTCCTCTGTGTCACTTGAGTAGAAGCTGGGGCCGAACGGCAGCTGTAACGGGAGAGGGGGAGGCGGCAGAGGATCTGCGCTCACAGCCAGCTCACTGCTGTGTAGAGACGGGAGGGTTTTTATGGTACCATCTGGACAGGGCGTGTCCCTTGGAACTTCACTGTAGCCCCTGTCCCGAATCCTGGACCGTCCATCACTTGACGACATTTGTGATTTTCACACCTGTGGCCAAGACCGAGGTTATCACTTACGCTTAGATACTTTATCCTTCATAAATAAAATCCGGTTATTTTATTCACTTAGTTACCAAGATATTAACTAAGGCTGTATACCCAAACAATGTTGTATTAGGATGGCAAACATGATTATATCCAAGTATTATTGTATATAAAATGATAAGCACATTTCAAATACCTGTAACAATTTAGATTATCCAGAAATATACGTAAATATTCTATGACATTTTATGTACAATAAAATTTTTAAATATTAGTTTTGAATTTTATATAATGAAGCATTTAAATCTAATTCATGTATAAACCCTACAGACAAAACAAAAAACAACAACAAAAAACCTTGAGCAATAGAGAATGCTAACATATTCCCAAGTATGAATCTTGTGTTTAGATATCTGAATCAAAATATTTAAGAGTCTGAGCACACCAAAATTTGATGGCTCAGCAAACACTCTTCATTTTCATTAACAAACTTTTTGCTTTGGAATGGCCAAGGAGCCATTAGAGCAGTATTAAAACACAGCAAGCATGAGGCAGGAGGCCTTTCCCTTCCCAGTCAAAAGTTAGCTGAGGGGTTAGAACAATGGCTCAGAGGTTAGGCGCTCTCGCTGCTTTTCTGGAGGATCTGGACGAGTCTTAGCCCCAACATGGGGGCTCACGGTTGGCTAGCCCCCAGTCCCAGGGGATCTGAGGCCCTCTCCTGGCCTCTAGGGGGCTGCATTCATGTGGTGCACTGATACACATGCAAACAGAACACCCATATGCACAAAATCATAAATGAAAAAGTTGGCTCAGAGGGCTCGCTTCTTTCCTCCTACAATTTTAACAGTTGGCATTAGATTTTAGAAATGGAGTTCTCAGAGGTAAAAACACCATGGGTTGTGTACTCCCAGACGTGTAAAACAGAGGCAGCACTAACTCTGAATATCCCTGTTCCCAGGGCAATTATCTAAAGGCAATTTGCTGTTGCCATGGACGACTGAAATATCTTAGGATAATTAGAATTTAGTTTAATACACCTGAAAATTTTTATTTAAAAAGCACTTTGACTAAGTCTATTGCCTTCCTTGATAAAAGCAATGACCTAAATATGTACACACAATAAAACAAAACACAAAAACCACTTGTTGATGTATTGCTCCATTTGAGGCATGCTGAATTTCTCCCTTCAACTGTTTATACCTTTTTATTGGATATTCAAGTATGGTACTATCCTTGAAATTATGACTAATTAAAATGGGTTCTCTTACCTTAAGGTATTGGACAACTTGGAGATCCAAAGGCATAATTTTATTTGTAAAATGGAGATCCATTAGTCAACAAAGGTTGACTGAAAACCTCCCACGAATCAGGCACGCTGAGGTTGTATTTATGTTCCCTGCGTTTATGGAATTTAAATTCTACTGTGGGTGGCAGGTGAACTGCATAACGCACTAAAGGTCAAAGTCTTAAGGGGGTTTAAGGAGTGTACTGCAGGCAGTGTGTCATAATTTTAGCACCACCAGGGAAGTCTTCGTGGAGAAAGTGACAAATGCAGGAATAAAGGTAAAGGAGAAAAATGAGCCAATGTCTGGAAGGGGTGCTCTAGGCAAACGGGACAGCTACAGTGCCTAACATGCTAAGGAAATACTAAACGAGTGAGCTGCTCAGAAATGCAGCAACAGAATGAGACATAGGGTAGATCCAAAGCCAACTGATTCACATCGACCTTAAATCCATTGACCATTAAGAGGCCATTACAGAAGGCAGGTGCAGTGATACATGCCCATGATCCCAGCACTCAGGGAGGCAGAGGCAGGTAGATCTCTGTGAGTTTGAGGCCAGCCTGGTCTACAAAGCAAGTCCAGAACAGCCAAGGCTACTCAGAGAAACCCTGTCTTAAAAATCCAAGAAAGAGGAAGAGGAGAAGCAGCAGAGGCCATCAGAGTGTTTGGAGTTGAGGAGTGACATGATCTGTTTTAATAGATCTCTTTGGATGTGGTGTTTAGAGTTCAATTCAGAAGGTGAAGGCTAAAATGGGAAGGCTGTTGATATATGATCCAAAGGATTGTGGTGATAGCCATGGATCAGCTTCAAGGGTTACTCCTCTAAGACCAGTCCTATTCCTGTTTCACTGTTCCTTCTGCCATAGCCCTCCTCTGCCAGGAGATGAAGCAAGCGTCCAAGGTCTGGAGAAGTGGCTCAGTGCCTAAAAACAATGGCTGCTCACCCCGATGTCCTGGGTTCAATCCCCAGCACCCACGTGGAAGCTCACAGCCAACTGTTAACTCCTGTTCCAAAGGAACTAACACTCTTCAGCCTCTATGAGCACTGCACAATATGGTGCAGACATACATGCAGGCAAAACACCCACGTAAAATAAAGATATAAGTAAGTGCTTTTTTTCAAAACAAGAAGCAAATGCCAGACATAATCTGATCACTTTACAGCATTCATTTCTCCGTCCTCAGGGAACAGCAGATTTCACCTGAGTTTTAGCAGCCCCAATCAGTCCAGGGAGCAGGTACTGCCATTAGACCAGACACAAACCCCCAACAGAGCAGTGATTCTCAGCCTTCCTAACGCTGCAACCCTTCAATACAGTTCCTCACGTTGTGGTGACCCCAATTATAAAATTTTCATTGCTACCTCAAAACTGTAATTTGCTACTTTTATGAACTGTAAATAGCTATGCTTTCTGATGGTCTTATGTGAGACCCCTGTGAGAGGGTCATTTGATCTTCTCCCCCTTAAGGGTTCTCCACCCACAGGGTTTGAGTCCAGAAAGAAATCTTAGGGTCCTCTAATGAGCCACTCCAAACCTGGAGGACTAACTGTGCTAACCCAGCAAGGTGTGCTACTCAAACCGGAAGCTCTCTAAATGACAACTCTCTTGCTGTGGTAAAACACCAGGACCATGACTTGGAAAGGAAACGGTTTATTTCAGCTTACAACACTCAAGTCATGCTCCATTGCTGAGGAAAGTCGGAGCAAGAACCTGGGGGCAGGAGCTAACACAGAGGCCATGGAGGTTTTCTCTTCTTGGCTTGCTCAGTTTGCTTTCTCACAGCATCCGGGACCACCAGCTCAGGGCACCATCCAGAGTGAGCTGGGCTCTCACACATAAACCCTCAGCAAAGAAAATGCACCACAGGCTTGCCCACGGGCCAATCTATTGGGGGCCATTTTCTCAACCGAGGATGCTTCTTCTAAAAGGACTCTAACTTGTGTCAAGTTGACAAAAACCAGCCAGCACAACAGCAGTTACTTTTGCCCTTTTTTGTCTTTATCTCTTTGTTGTCTAAAAAAGTCAGTATTTACATTTAATAGATGCCTAATAAAGTAAAAGCAAAAGCACAAATAAGCTGAACAAGGTTTGAGGTATCTAGGGTATATATGGTTTACAGGGCATTTCTCTGGTAAATTTAACTCCTAAAAGCATGGCTCACTGTAACGGATTCAAGTATTCTTCACCTGTGGAAAGCAGCTCGTTTGCGTTACATCACTTTATCATTTTTAAATAAAACCCAGAAATGCGTAGACCAGTGGAAGAGCAAACGTGTTATCCCGGCAAGGAATGGCCAGCGGCATTAGATACCCCGGGTCTTACAGGTTGTCCCTGCCCCCTGGGCTCCACCTAGCTCGCTGAGATCCGAGGTCTTTGTTTGATTGGAGCCAGGGACTTAGGAATGCTACAGCTGTGGCCCCAAAAGCGGTTCCCTGGGCGTCACGGGAGTCAAGCCCGCTTACCTTTACACGCGCACAATCGCCCCTTCAGTTGTCTCTGCAGTTTTGCCGCCTCCAGAAAGTGGACTGTCCCAGTCAGGTACTTAGGGGTTTGGGGCAGGGGAACGGCGAAAGCGTGGCCCCCGGCTGACCCGCACCCAGCCCTCCCGCCGGGCTCTCCCGGCCAGCCTCGGCACTGCGCCTATCCCCACCCGGTGCGGGTCCGGCCTTCGCCTTCTCTGGAAAATCCACTTTGGCTTCCGCCCCAGGGGCCGTTGCTCGGGTCAGGGAAGCCGGGAAAGCGGCGGGGGCGGCGCCACCCAGCGCCCGGAAGGACGGCGGTCCAGCCGGCCGCACCTGTCGCCGCGAGCCCCGCCCCCGCCGCCCGGCGCGCCCACGCGCTTCGGTTTCAGCCGGGCCGCGGGTCGAAGCCGGCTCCCGGGACGTGTGCCCGGGGGCGACAGGCCTTCCCCGCGGGCCCGGCGTCCCCTCGCCGTATCCCGGCCCCACTCACCTGCGCGGCCGCCGGAAGAGCGCGCGCTGCCCCGGGCACCGAAACTGGGACCAAGCTCCTGGGGCGTGGCCGCGCCACAGCGCCCCGCCCGGCTGGGCCGGTGACTCCGGCGGCCTGGCTCGCTGCAGGTAACCAGGCCACCAACCAGGCCACCAACCCTAACAGCCCCTGCCAGAAAAGCAAGCAGCAAGTGCGGCCAGCTCCTTCCCATTTTAAAAGCATTTGCTCTACTTGCGCCTGGACCCAAGGCAGACAGTGCACGGTAGGCAATCTTAAAGGATAAGAAAAACAAGATGAAATCCAACATTTTAATTTTCATATAAATTATGTAATTACTTTCCAGAAGTATCTAAAATATTCCACTGTACAACATACCAAATGGTATCTGAGAAGCTAGATGCAAACTGCAAGTAAGGCACACAGTTTATTTATACTCATAATTGCATCCTAAACTTTTATAAATCACATTTACACCACCACGTAAAGTCTGTATATTCTGGATTACTCCTTCACATTTTCTGATATTTAGCACAACATTCAAACACACTTCACACCTTGACCTCTCCTCCCGGAACCACACAAGAGTAAATAAATACTAAATGCTGAGTTCTTGAGGCCTGTGGTGACAGACGCCAGCTGCTTACGATGGATACCATAAAGAACCACTCAGTTAACAGATTGCCTGTGTGAGTGCGGTTCAAGTACCACTGAACAAACTCAGATCAATGTCGTAGGTAGCAATGTGATTGGCAGGCTGTTTTCTATGTCTCATCGCTGTCATAGTCTTCTATTATTACTTCTTCCTCTTCCTCAGTGTCCACTTTGGAGGAAAAGGGCTGAGGCTGGCTGGCAGGCAATTCACTCCCACTGTTCGGACTCAAAGGAAGAGACCAGGTTTCTGGCTCAGCAGTCTGACCGGGTTCCCCCTGAGCTTCCCGAGCAAGCTGTCCTCCACTATGTCGGAATTCGTCCTCCATGTCGGGGTCTATCAGCCCCAGCTCTCTGTCCGTCAGGGCTTCCATTTTCAACCTGTCAGATTCACAGTGCAGACATCAACAGTAACCAAACAGGAGATTCCTTTAAATTATAACCTATGTGGTCTTTTCACTTACACAAACACAAATTACAAGGTGAATGACCAACTGTGAATAAATCCTTACTGCTTACAAGTACTAATTAATGCCTTCAGCAGAGTTCTTACAGACTAATACACACACACACATTAAAAATGAGCTCAAGCACAGAAATCTCAGGAAACATGAGTGGGACTACACAAATTGTTCAACCTAATTTGTAAAATAAACCTAATTTTAAAAATAAAAACTAAAGCTGGGCATGGTGCTCACACCTTCAATCCCAGCACTCAAGAGACAAAGACAGGCACTGGACCTCTGAGTTCTAGGCCAGCCAAACTACATAAAGAGACCCTGTCTCAAAAAAAGACACTAAACTAAAAGACTGAACTTCAGCAGATGTGGTGGTACAGCCTCTAATACTAGCACTTTGGGGGCTACAGAAGAGAATGAGAAGTTTGAGTCTAGCCTCACCTATGTAGTGAGACCCTGCCTCAAAACAACAAAGCTTTTGTTACCTTATTTTTTCTTTTATTTTTACTTCTTACTGTTACCTTCTAAAGTGGAAAAAAGATAGTTTATTTTTAAAATTTTTGTTCTATGTCTCTAGGAAGTCAGATACCCCAGCTGGAGTTACACAGTTATGAGCTGCCAAGCGTGGGTGCTGGGAACCAAACTCAGGTCCTCTGTACTTTTAACCAGTGAACCATCTCTTCTGACCTGGTTCTTTTTTCTTTTCTTTTCTCTCTCTCTCTCTCTTCCCCCTCCTCCCGCCTCCTTTCTAAGATTTGTCTGCAGGTGCACTACAAACACCTTCTGAGTACTGGAATTAAAGGTGCACGCCATCATGCCGCCAACTGTTTTGTGTTTTATGGACATTTACTGACTGTATGCTAAAAATACCCAGTCAGAGTCTTTAAGAGTTAAGATGATTAGCTTACCTTCCAAAGTTTCGCTTCAAAGGAAGTCTTCCAATATCTTGGATAAAAGAAATCTGAGCTGAAAAGACATTTTAACAGTTTTAAATGCCATTATTTAAAACTATTTTTAATCGACAGATTTAACATGTATTATAATACCTGTTTTTTCGGTGAGAACACTTAAAATATACCCTTGGGCCAGGAATATGACTCAATGGGTAAAGGTGCCTGCCACCAACCCTGATGTACTGAGTTCAATCCCTGGAACTCACAAGGCAGGAGAGAAATGACTCCAGTAATATTCATGTGAATGTTGTAGTGCACCCACAAGCATGTATACACATACACACTAGATAAATAAATGTTTAAAAAATATTCAGTACTTTTCAAATATACAGTATAGTAACAGTTGGTACCATGATATACAATAGACTTTTTTACACTTACCTCTTCTGTCTAATGTTTTATGTACTTTGACTAACATCTTAATTTCTTTACTTGGTCTCTGGTAACCAAAATTTTACTGTCTGTGAGTTTGACTTTCCTTTTCCACAGTCAAGAGAGATTATGCAGTATATTTCTCTCTGTACCTGAGCTTTTTCATTTAATTTAATATGTTTAAGGTTCACACGTTTTACAAAACAAAAGAAAAGATTTTTTTCAAATAAAACATATAAATCGCCAGTAAGTACCATCATTGATGCTGACCATTAACCCTCAGGGACAGGCAAACAAATGAGATGCCACTACACAGCTAATAGGATGGTCATTAAAGTCTGTAAGGCAAGTCTTCAAAATAGTAAGACTCATATATGACCCAGAAATTCCACAAGAGTGTAAAAAATCAAAATGGCCAAAAAGAAAAAAAAAAAATCCTAAATGGTGGTGGTACATGCCTTTAATTCCAGCACTTGGAAGACAGAGGCAGTAGGATCTCTGTGAGTTCAAGGCCAGCCTGCTCTATAGAGGGAGTTCCAGGACAGCCAGGGCTACACAGAGAAACCCTGTCTCAAAAATCCAAAAAGAAAAAAAAGTCAAAATGGGGTCTCAAAAGAGAAGTTTGTGGGCTGGTAAAATAGCTATAAAGTGCCTGCCTACCAAGTCTGATGACCTGAGCTTGATTGCTGGGACCCACATGGTAGGAGGAAACCAATCCCAGAAAGTAGGGCCTCACACCTCACACACACAGTAAATAAAATAAAAATGTAATTGTACCCGGGTGTGGTAGTGCACATCTTTAATTCCCACAACCCAGGACAGAGGCAGGGAGATCTCTGTGAGTGAGGCCAGCCTAATCTATATAGAGTTCTAGGACAGCCAAGGTAGACAGACAGACCTTGACTCAGAAAATAAGTAACTGGAAAAAACTTGTAAAAGGCATGTTAGAATACTCATGTTTATAATAGCATCTACTGATGATACAAGCTGAATATCCCTGTGTCTTCAGTGTGTACATATAAACAAGATGATGAATATAATATACTGAGTAAGCATATGTAAGGAGCGCTGGAGAGAGAAGTCAGTGGATAATGTGCCTGCCTTGCAAGAATGAGAACCTGAGTTCAATCCCAAGTACGTGTATTTTAAAAAGGAACATGCCATATTATATGCTTGTAATTCCAGCCCTAGGGAAGTAGTGACAGGTCTGAGGGGTTTGCTGGCTACCTACCCTTCTTGGCAAATTCCAGGCCAGTGGGAGACCCTGTCTAAGAAGACATGGTAGACAGTAGCTGAGGAAAAATACCTGAGATTTTCTTCTGACTTCTACATGCACATGTACACATGGACACACCACACATGTACATATTGATTACATAAGTAAATGTATTTCAAAAAATGGTAATAATTTCTTTGTCAAAAGGAGAGGTACATCTGGAATTTATTTCAGTGGTACAACACTTGCCTAGCTTGCACAAAGGTGGCCCTAAATTTGGTTTTTCAAGACAGAATTTCTCTGTCTAACAGTCCTGGCTGTCCTGGAATTTGCTCGGTAGACCAGGCTGGCTCCGAACTCAGAGATCCACCTGCCTCTGCTTCCCAAGTACTGGGATTAAAGGTGTGCACCACCACGCCTAGCTGGAAGGCCCTAAATTTGATTCTAAACACTTCCAAAGAAAAACAACAAGCCTGCCCTCCAGCTCCCACAAAACAATAACTACAACAAAAGGAGGTAGAGATGTGGAAAGTACAAAAGCTAGAATAAACTCTATGGGGCTAGGCAGAAACTCAATGTTCTATGCTATACATACAAATTATCCTTTGTTTTAGTGACAATGCTTAGGAATGACACTGGGTTGACATAGAGACGGCTCAGCTATTAAGAATGCTTACTGCCAAGGACCCAAATTGTGTTCCCAGCAACCACACCGGGCAACTTACAATTACCTGTTACTCCAGCTGCAAGGATACAATCCAACACCCATTTTGCCTTCTGCTTGCATTTGCACCCATGTGCACATACATACACATAATTTCAGAAATAAAAAACACAACTTGAAGCAGTATCAACTAGTCAAATTTAAACAATCAGAGTTCAAAATGATAGTAGAGTTACAACTGAAAAAGCAAGATTCCAGAGTCTATTATTATATACCAAAAACTAAATGAGGGAGAATCACAGCCATTCCTTACACGCGGAAAGAAGGAAAGCCAGCTGCCAGCTCCTATAGATTAAAATACTGCCTGTGTGGATGCTGTGACTGACAGGAAGCTAGCAGTCTGTAGGAGAGGAAACCTGTTACCTGTATTTCGCATTGGAATGGTCAGCAGAGCAAGATACGGCAAGAGCTGAGTCTGAAGACACAAAGCTGGTAGGCAAAAGTCAAAAAAGAGTGCTTTTGCTGCCAGGCAATTTTCCCGATACTGTACGTGGAAAAAAGACAAAAGGGGAACAGAATTCAAAAGATGGTTATACGCATGGCATGGTGGTACATTTTAATTCCAGCACTCTGGAGTAGAGGTAGGCACATCTTTGCAAGTTTGAGGTAAGCTCAGTCTGCATAGCAAGTTCCAGGCCAGCCAGGACTACATAGTAAAATCCTATTTCAAACAAATGCCAATTCTAACTATGTATAAGTTGATCAATACTCTGGGTCTGGTTGATTTTAGTGTGATATTTTTATTTATTAGTAAGTTTTTAAATAATAAAGTTTATTAAAAAAATTAAAAACCAAATTCCCAAATCAAACAAAAACAAAAAATGGTCATGAATTCACAGATAAAGTTTATTATACCACGAAGTCTTGTGAATTTATGCATCACAAAGACTTCTTTTTTTTAAATGCAACCAGGCTGGCCTCCAACTTACAATACTGTTGATTCCACCTTCTGAATGTATAAATGTACTTTTATTCTTATTATTTTGGTTTTAGCTTTATAAGACAGGGTTTCTCTGTTGTAGCCTTGTCCTAGACTCGTCAGGCTGGCCTCAAACTCACAGCAATCTGCCTGCCTCTGCCTCCCCAAGTGCTGGGATTAAAGGTACATGCTACCACACCCGGCTAGCTTGCTGTTATTTTATTTTTTAATTAAATTTTTATTTTTATATTATATTAATTTATATTAAATTAATTTATGTTAATTAATTTTATACAAACTCACTTTGTATCCCAGCTGTAGCCCCCTCCTTCATTCCCTTCCAATCCCACTCTCCCTCCCTCATCTCCTCCCATGTCCCTCTCCAAGTCCACTGATAGGGAGGTCCTTCTCCCCTTCCATTTGACCCTAGCTTATCAGCTCTCATCAGGACTGGCTGCATTGTCCTCCTCTGTGGCCTGGCAAGGCTGCTCCCCCGTCGGGGAGGGGAGCCAAAGAGCCAGCCACTTTTTAAAACATCAGGTCATCTTATTTTTTTTTTAAAGATTTATTTCTTATATATAGTGTTCTGTCTGCATGAACACCTGTACAACAGAAGAGGGCACCAGATCTCATTATAGATGGTTGTGAGCCACCATGTGGTTGCTTGGAATTGAACTCTGGAAGGGCTCTTAACTTCTGAGATATCTCTCCAGCCATGGCTGTTTGTTTGTTTATTTCTTTCTTTCTTTAGATGTTATTTCTTAATTCTAGAAAAATTGTGGGGTTTAGGAACTAGCTTACTAAGAATGAACCATATTTTTCCTTCTAGTTGTTGAAAAAAAAAAAGGGTACTACAGGGTAGAAAGATAAAGAGTTGTTTACAGACTTGCTAGCACAGGCCTCTTAATTAAATATCAAACCAAAATCTAGCTTTGAGACAGAAAACATACGTAATGAAGTTCCTAGTGTACACAGTATCACTATGTACTTAGCACAAATAGACCTGAACTCACGATCCTCTCACCTCAGCCAGCAGTGCTGAGATTATAGCTCAAAATGAACATTTTTTTCTTTTTACCTTTTTATGTATTAGAAACCACTGAGGTTTGTGTAAGGGTCGAAAGCTTGATCCTCCTCCGTGGCGATGGGCGAATCCCCGGGACTTATTGGAATGCATCACGCCTCTTGTAGCTATAGATGTACTATATTCCCTGAGTAAAGAGCGCGTCTAGCCAGGGAGACAAGATGTGAGACAAGAGTTATAAAACTCTTGTTAGTAGTACCAACACACAAATAAGACTGTTTATATTTAGTTACTTTGCATGTGTATTTTCCAACATCATCAAAGCCTTAAAAATATTGCTACAAAATTATTTAAAACAAATTCAACTGAGACATAGGTACCAAATGCCCTGGGTGAACTTCTGAGAATGGTCTTTGAAGGAGTTGGTAAAGTTTTTGGTAGGGTTGGAGAAAACAACATTTTTAGGGCAACTAGAAAATAATGATAGTATATTAACACACTATTTTTGTCTTGTTGCTTTTTAGGACAAGACCTCCTAAGTTGGCCAGGCTAGTCTTATACCTCCTGCCTCATCTTCATGAGTACCAGAATTACAAGCATGTACCATTATGTCCAACCTAAATTAATATTAACTGAATTAGCAGCAACTTTACTGTGATACTATTATTATAGTTTTAATAAATATTCATATATGATACTTGCAATTGTTTTCCCATTTTCTGCCAAAAACCAGTATATAATATGTAAGAGATTAGGCAAATCTAGCAAAGTAGAAAGAAGTAAATAAATGAAGGCTAAAGGTATCAAGGTTTACAATGTACTGTTTTTCATTTTACCTACATATTTGCAAATTTCAAAATAAAAAAGCAATTATGGCCAGACATGATAATCAAATGCCAGTTACTGAGCTGGTCACTATCCAATGTATCCATGAATCAGAACATCACATTGCACCTCGTATATGTGCAAGTATTATGTGGTAATCACAAAGTTTTATAAATAATTATTAGTTAAAAACTAAGTGAAGGAAAACTGAGTTATTATTAACATTTTAACATCTTTCATAACTTTTATTACTATTATTTTATTATGTATATAATGTTCTGCCTGCATATGTGCCAGCACACCAGAAGAGGGCACCAGATCTCATTACAGATGGTTAGGAGCCACCATGTGGTTGCTGAGAACTGAACTCAGGACCTCTGGAAGAGCAACCAGTGCTCTTAAACTCTGAGCCCTCAGCCATCTCTCCAGCCCATCATCATCATCATCATCATCGATTTTTATTTTTTCAAGACATAGTTTCTCCGTGTAGCCCTGGCTGTCCTGGAACTGGTTCTGTTGACCACGATGGCCTCAAACTCAGAGATCCACCTGCCCCTGCCTTCCAAGTGTTGGGATTAACAGTGCATACCACTATTGCCTGGCTTTTAACTTTAATTATTAATGCTAATGTCATATTCATAACCTGAAAATTAATGTATCAGACCAGTGCTGTCCAATTGACTTTCCTACAACAATGAAAATGTTTATAAATGGACTATAGGTACTAGCCACATGAGGCCATCAAGTACTAGAAATGTGGTTAGTGTGACTGAGGACCTGAATTTTAAATTTATATCAAGTGCCTGTTGTACTGGTCAGAATAACATTATAAAAAATACTTAAGAAATTTGGCACATGCTGATTTGACTGGCATGCCTGTTGTCTGAGATACTAGAGACTGAGGTTGACCTGAGCCCTAGAGTTCAAGGCCAATCTGAGCACTTAGCAACCAAAGCCCTATTTAAATGCCTAAAAGGGATGGGGAATAGCTCAGCAGGAGAGCCCAAGCACTTGTCAGGTAGGCTGGATGACCCGAGTTTGACCCCTGGAACCCACATAAAAGCCATCCAGCTGTCATCCAACCATCCTCATGTTAATTAGGGAAAAAATAGAAAACAGATCGTTAGTTGGTCCAGAGATCATGCAGTACTTCACTTTGTGCACCCTAACCATGTGCTTTAACACTGAGCTGCATTTCCAGCCAAATGCATATTTTATAGTATTTCAAAAAGATAAAAAAAGTGTTTTAATTTTCAATGACTGCCAATTTTTCTGAGTACAGGCCTGGAGAGATGGCTCAGCACTTAAGGACACTTGTTGCTCTTCCTCTAGAGAACGTGAATTCGGTCAGGCAGGTCAGTGTCTGTAACTCCAGGGCACACACATCAATACATAATTTAAAATAATAAAAATAAATCTGTCAAAAATGTTCTGAATATATGTTAATTTTAAAATTAGAAAATAAAGGCAGGAGAAATGGCTCAGAGGTTAAGAGCGTGTGCTGCTCTTGTAGAAGAGCCAGGTTTGATTCCTTATACAACCATCCATTTCTCCAGCTCCAGGGGACCCAACATCCTCTTCTGACCTCCATTGGCACCAAGCACCCAAATGGTATACATACATACAAACAGTCATGCACAGAGAATAAAATCAATAAATATAAATAAAACTAGAAAAGAACATCAGAAAAAATTAGTGTTACATGTCATCCAAAAAAATCAGATAACCTGGTATTTCATTATAAACACTGGCTTAAATAATCAGATTCAGCTCAATAAATGAGAAGAGTCACAAAATATGGATAAACCCCAACTTTTTCCTGAAGAAATACAAACATATATACATATTTAAGTCAAATGGACTTACATTCCAGTCACCACCAATGGTATCTGCAAAACTCAGAAACTCACTGGCTCTCACAAGATCATCTATTTCCATGAAGAAATCTATGTAGTTTTGGTGAAGGTATAAATTAAAAAAGTCTCCTGGCATGTGTGACATTTCTACTATTTCCTATAAAAAGAGGCATAAATGTATAAATTTTGCTGCAAATGCAGTGAGCAGATGTTCATGCACATATATAACATACTCAGCAAAGTCCCAAGCCTTAAAAAAGAGCTTACCTCAGGCTGAACAAGTAATGTATCCCGTTCATGCTCTGACAAGTGAGCAGGTAAGTGAGGTGAATCTATTTCTGTTAAAGGGGCTCCTATAAAAAGAGTTTCTGGAATTACTAAAGAAAATGTCATTTTTACCATTACAGCACTTCCATACACTGATTTTCAATACTTTAGGCACACACAATGTCAAAATACTAAGGAAGCTGTGAAAAACTAAAAACCAAAATGTGAAAACAAGTGAGTCTGATGGGGAGGCAGAGGCAGGCGGATCTCTGTGAGTTCAAGGCCAGCCTTATCTACACAGTGTGTCTAGCACAGCCAAGGCAACACAGAGAAACGCTGTCTCAAAAAAACAAAACAAAAGAAAAACAAACAAAAATCCCTAAGTAGTTTGGGTTTACAGATGGTTAAGAGCAATGTCTGTTCTTCAAGGGTCCTGAGTTTAATTCCCAGCAACCACATGGTGGCTCATAACCATCTGTAATAAGATCTGGTGCCCTCTTCTGGCATGCAGGCACACTATTGTATAAATAATAAATCTTAAAAAAAAAATTCTGTCATGTGTCTAAGTATGGAAAATCATTTCATCTCTCAGCTCTGGTTGCCTTCTCCTTTTGCCTTGCCTCAATACAGAAGGCTAATGTGTTGTGTTTACTGTGTCTGAAGAGGCTGTTCCACCTTTAGAAGAAGGGAAGAAATGAAACTGGGAAGGAAGAAATGGTGGAAGAAGGGAATTAGGTGAGAATGGACACTGAGGTTGGAGGGTGAGATGTCCCAGAGGCAGATGAGTATTTCTACCACCACGTGGGTGGCCATTCACTTTCCTTACTTGGCATTTTTATTCTGAAACCCCAATCTCTTCTTTAGAATCATATTAACATTTATAGAGAGAACAGAAGTTTGAGATTTACTGAAGAGGGAAAGTTTGGGAGGGTAGGGCTGGAAAGGGTGAAGAAACAAGCAACAGTGAAGGCAGGTAAGAGCAACGGACACCTGTGGTTTTGAGGACAGCAACTTAGTGAAGAGCCAAAGAAACCTGAAGCTACTTGGCACCTGGCCTAGGACCCCAGTGGTTAGAGCTGAGTATTACAACAGGTAAGAGCATTCCAACTCTTACCACGTAAGTCTAGATCAGAGGTTCTCAATCTTCCCAATGCTGTGACCCTGTAATACAGTTTCTCATGTTGTGGTGACCACCAAACATAGTTATTTCATTGCTACTTTATAACTGTAATTTTGCCACTGTTATGAATCATAATGTAAGTATCTGACATACAGGATATTTGATCTGCAACCCCTGTGAAAGGGTTGTTCAACATCCAGAAGGGCCACAACCCACAGGTTGAGAACTGCTAGTCTAGATGGACGGATGTCCTCAGGAAACTAGAATTTACAGACATGAATATGGCCTAGAGTAGTGGTTTTGTGTTTAATCACCTTAGAAACAAATAAGTAGGAGGTGAAAACATCTCTTACTACATTTTAGCACTGGCCATGCAATATCTGGTGGGGCTTCTAGCTCCTTCTTATAGCAAAAAACAAAAACAAACAAACAAAAAAAACACACAAAAAAACCAAGGCATTTCAAAACACATAGTATCTTATTTCTGTACTAAGAGTGATATAGATCAAAGAAAAAAAAATGTATGAGTTTCTTACTTTTACAGTACAGAATTTTCCCCAAAGCTCTGAAGAGAAAGAGAGAAACATCTTTTCCACCGACAGCTTGAATCTCTTGATTTTCCAAAGCACTATGTTTCTTTCTTTGCTTTGATTTTGATATTGCAGCATCCGATTTCAATGACATTCTTTTTTTCTTTGACCATAAATTGTTCTCCCCTAAATAATATACAGCCAAATGATATTTAAAAAAAAATCAAAATATGAAAACCAAAACTAATATTTCAGATATAGTGAATATTCTAACCAAAACCGTTTTCTATAGTAACTTAATGTGATCTTACTGAAGAGTCCTCTCTGTTGCTTTTAAAAAGTAATAAAATGTCACTAGGTGGTGGCAGTACATGCCTTCAATCCCAGAACTCAGGAGGCAGAGACAGGCGAGTCTCCTGAGTTCAAGGACAGCCTCATCAATAGAGTGAATTTCAGGGCAGCCAGCTACACAGAGAGACCTTGTCTCTACAAACCCAAAAAAGTAATTAAATGTTGGGGCTGGAGAGATGGCTAAGAGGTTAAGAACACTGCCTGTTCTTTGAGAGGTCCTGAGTACAATTTCTAGCAACGACATGATAGCTCACAACCATCTGTAATGAGATCTTGTGTCCTCTTCTGGCATGCAGGTGTACATGCAGCCAAAACACTGTATATATAATAAATAAAATCTTATTTTTTTTAAAGGAATTAAATGTCATTTAAGATTGTTGTAGGAGCTGGGGAGATAGCTCAGTGGTTAAGAGTACTTGCTGCTCTTCCAGAGGATCCAGGTATGATTCCTGGAACCCACAAGGCAGCTTACAATCATAGGTAACTCCAGATCCAGGAAATAGGATGCCCTCTTCTTGCCTCTGTGGTCTCCAGTCACACATGGTACAGACATACAAGCAAGCAAAAACATCCATACACATAAGATACAAATTTTAAAAATAAGGTAAATTCTCTTATCTACAACACCACAAAAACAGTACCTCATGGCATCACAAAATTTCACAGACATAATAGCACAGTAATATACTGCCTCATTTTTCACAGTGTTATGTGCAAGGTACAGCTTTTGATGGATGCTATGCAATAACTAGTTTTACTCTCACAGAAATTGAATGGATGTAGGAGGTAATTATTATAGGCAAAGAACTGAGATGGGCCAGTGAGATAGTTCAGTAGGTGAAGTGAGTTAGCATGGCCACCTGAGTTTGACTCAAGGCACCCACATGAACTGATGCTTCATGTCCACTGATGCCCATTCACACATCATCACATGGCTGTACCAACATATATACATACAAATAAAAAAATGTAAGAAAAAATAAAAATAAGCACAAAAAGATGTAATCATTCACATATGCCAAGCCAAGACTTTCCTTAGTCTCATAACAAATAATTACAAAACGGTTACACGAAATTTGTACGTAAATGAATCCCGTATTGTCTCAAGCCTGGGTGTGAGATGTGTGCACTTCACAGTAAGCGCGAGGAAGCAGTGAGAGCCAGTCTCTCCAGTTCCAGGGCCTGGGCTCCACTGGCACTGCGCTCAAGCACACATATCCACACAGACATACAAATTAAAAGAAAAAATCTAAAAATAGGTAGGGTTGGCCAGGCTGGGGGTTGAGGCAAAATGGAAAAGAAGGAAGGAAGGAGGGATAGAAGGAAGGAGGGAGGGAAGGGCCAGAGAAAGGGAAGGAAGGAAATAAACTGCAAAGTGAAAACCAACTTGGAAAGTTGTCCTGACCTACACCACATAGAGACACATACACTATGATTCCTTCCTCAGGATGAACAACAGGAGATTTCACGTATTTATTTAGTTTGACACAGGGTCTCTCCATAGCCCTAGCTGTTCTGGAATTCACTAGGAAGAGTGTGCTGGTCTTGACCTCTGAGATCCACCTGTTTCTGCCTCTTGAGTACTAGAACTACAGACACATGCCACCAGAGCTTATCAGTACTTAGTACAATGTGAAATTTAAAAGTTTACGAATTGTCTTACTTCTAGAATATACTATTAAAAAATTTCAGACAGTGCTGACTACAAGCAACTAAAACACAGATAAGACGGACTACTTCATGTCTAGTTTGGGCTGAGAATAGATAGTTCAGTGGCAAAATACCTGCCCGCCATCTGGAAGACCTTGGGATTGATCCCTTGGCATTCCATCAAAAGGTTCTGATTGGATTTATTTCATGACTATTTAAGAGACAGTCTAGGTAGCTGGGAGTGGTGGCGCACACCTTAGGCTCGGCGCTCAGAGTTCAAGGCCAGCTTGGTCTACAAGAGCAAGTTCCAGGACAGTCAGGGCTAACACAGAGAAATCCTGTCTCTTGAAAAACAAAAACAAAACAAAAAAGGCAAAAAAAAGAAAAGTCACTTATCATTGTTCTATGAATGTGTCTCCTATAGTAAGTTACCTTTTGAAGAAGAAAACTGGAGGCTGTTTATTGCACTTCTGATATCACCAGAGCATCCTTGACAGAGCAATTCCAAAGAAGTTTTATCAGGAACAACTTTTCCCCCATTCTAAAATGAAGAAATTAAAGTTTAAAAAACTATTTTGTTAAAACACAACTACATACACACAAACTAAAACCCATTTTGAGAACTTTACAAATTAGATTTTTTCAAATTTCAATGTCTAAAAACTTCCACAGCCCAGGCATGTGTATGGTAGAACATGGTTATAGTTACAGCTTATGGGAAGCTGAGGCAAAAGAATCTTAAATTCTAACCTATACAGATTACCTAGGGAGACCCTTTTTCAGAAAAAAAAAAAAAAGAAAGAAAAAGAAAAAAGAAAAAAAAAAACCAAGACACACACACAAAAAAACAAACAACCCCTCAATGTTAAACACGAGTCTGCCTATAATGGTGTGCCAATGACTTAGCATAAGGTCTAAGTCTAAAAGTATTAAATACTGTCTACCTTTGAATTAGACCAGCTTAATTTTTAAGTTTCCACTTTCTTTCTTACTATATATAAAAGATCATATACATGCAAGGCTGGCTCATACATGTTTAAGACCAATGTTTACATTGTAAAGGTGTGTATGTATATACTCACATACATACATATACATTCCATCAACTCAGTATATCATTTGTATTGCAAGACAAGAGAAGGTCATCTGCCTCTCTCTCTTCACAAACGCTTAAGTTCACTGACAAAATAAATTCATGTTGACTGTTCACAGGCTGTCTTACATCAGATCTTGTAAAAACTAATTATCACAGAAAAACAGAACTACATTATTCTTTCCATTTGCATATTTATCTTTATTAACCAAAGGTGTTTCAAAAATTACTTCTTCAGAGTATTAGTTTCGGCTTTAGTTTGATGTAGATGCGGTCTGCCTGCATGTCTGCACGGGTGCCCAGTGCTCTCAGCAGTCACAACATGGCCTCTGATCCCTTGAAACTGCAGTTACAAACAGCTGTGAGCTTCGCTGAGACATCTCTCCAGCCCTCAAAAATATAAAGGTTGTCTTCCCAAACCAAATTCTGTCACAGAATTAACATTTAGGATCTTTCCTAACTCTCTGTATGCATCTATAAATATATTCAATATCTCTAAGTGTATGCAAACATGCTGTTACTGTTTTTACGTAGAATTATAGTGGTTTAATTTCTTACCTAATGCCATCTGAGGTAATATTTTTATGTTAGTTAGCTTTAAATCTATTTCAACTTCTAAAATATTATTTATTGAGGGGCTGGTAAGATGGATCAGTATGTGAAATTGTTTGCTGCCAAGCCTGATGACCTCGGTTCCATCCCTAGAACCCATGTGGTGGAAGAAAGGAGTCAACTCCTGCAAGTTGTCCTCAGCAATCAACACGTGTTCTGTGGTATACTCACCTTCTTCATATACACATATATATACAAATCAAAATACATAAAAGTGTAATAACATTTTAACAAGTATTTTCCCCGATACGGAATGATTACATTAATGCTCTGGCTTTGTGTACAATGTTTAGCTTTTTCATATAACTGTGGAGTAAAACCGAAGCCTTTCACAAGCTAGACAAAGACTACACCATGAAGCTATCCTCTATATTTCCAACTACAAACGCACACACACATACACCTGTGTGTATACACACAGAGACAGAGAATAAGATGTATATTTCTATAGCAGTAGTGTTCTCTGAAGTGTAACTCATCAACTATTTCTCCAAGTTACATTCTATATAATATAAATTGTGCTTCCCACTGCTACAATTTAAGTCTTAACTTAGACTCACCTTACTAGCTTCTATAGTCACTATTCGATTAAGAAATTTCATCATAATTGTTGGTGCCACTGGGTTGAAGCTGTAAAAAGAAAAAAACAAAACATAGTGCTTAAACAGTTAATTTTAAAATAATATATCTAAACATTAAAAACAAATTTCTTAGCCAGGCAGTGGTATAGCAAAACTTTAATCCAAGCACATAAAGTTAATTGACTTGGGAGGCAGAGGCAGTTGAATCTCTGTGAGATAGAGGTCAGTCTGGTCTACAGAGTGAGTTCCAAGATAGCCTGGGCTACATAGAGAAACCCTGTCTGTCTCAAAACAAACAAAAAACTTCTTACCTAATGTTTGAAATAGAACACTCTTCTTGAATTTTCTTGGGAAAGAGTAATCGTTGATTATTATCTCCACTGACACTGTCAGAGATTATAAATACAAGAGGACACCGGCCAATCTGTACATACTTCCTAAAATAATAAAATAATGTTGAAATTCAAGAAATTTACCACGTTCATGTTAGACACTGAACACGTAGGCATTATACATGTTCTACAACTGTGTTACTAACCCCACCCCTAATGTGGAGTTTTACAACACTGTACCCCACTGACACTTACCTTAGAATTTCATGTAATGCATGAGAGTCCCGATAAAACTGGTTAGGTAAATCCTGTTGACCATATGGGACAGATGTTAGCTCAGCGATCGCTTACTGCATGTTTAAAGACACAGATGGCACCGCAATTATATGCTATCATACAGCTACCCCTCTCTAACCTGTGCTGTTCTACTGCTATGTTCACTGAGGAAGCCTTCAGGTCTCTGTTCTCACAAAGACACTATTATATAGCTCACAATTATTGACACAACAGCTATAGTTTTTAAAAACTAAATAAAAAATAAAAATAGATAAATAAAAAATTTAAAATATAAATAAGTAAATAAATAAACAAATAAGTAAAAGTGTCCTTACTTCAACCAGAATTATCTTCTTATCACTTGTCAGGTCATCTCCAAGCATCTGCAGTTTGCTATACTTAGTGGCTCTTAACAGAAAGTCATTGAAGATCGCTATCTGAGATTGGTATGGAACTGTGTAGAAGTTTGATTCTGAAAAGAAATACATTTATTACTTTATTTTCAAATCATATACATTAATATTATACATATATTGTACACATCAAATTCACTTATATGATACAACTTATAATACTGAAGAATATCTTAAAATTAGAAAATGATTTTAATGTAAAGTATTATTTTAAGACTAGTATCATGATAAACAGTAATAATTTTTCTATATCAATAAAAGTAACACAAAGTTAATTGACTTGGGAAGCAGAAGCAGGTGGACCTCTGTGAGTTTGAGGCCAGCCTGGTCTACAGAGGAAGTTCTAAGACAGCCAGGGCTGCACAGAAAACTCTCTCAAACAAACAAAACAAAAACAAAAGTAGCTATTGGGCTGGAGCAATGGCTCAGCAATTAAGAGTATTTGCTGCTCTCTGAGAGAACGTAAAAATAAAACTCACTCTTCATAAAACAAAAACAAAAGCTGTTATTGCTTTGATCACAAAACATGGAGAAATCAAACAGAAACCAAGATAGACATTTTCTTCCTGCTGACTAGCTTGCATAATAATGCCAGGTGTCACTATGCAAAGTGCTATGGGAGAATGATCATCAAGTCTTATTTATGGACCCTATGTGCTATACCACAAGTACTCACTAGTGTAATAGTGGTAAGTCTGTAGGATACTAACTGCTTCCTAGTTGGATTTGTGGTCTGCTGAACAGAAAAGAACACAAGTAATACCAAGTATTACTTATTTATCACAATAATACAAAGTAATATAAAGCTAGTCCGTTGCTGGGGAAGTCATAGCCCACAGCAGAGAAACCACAACTGTTGTTTTGCTAAAGGGCTATGATATGCCCATTAAATTACCTTCTAAATAATTTCATTTATACAGTGTGCAGTAGTAACTGCAGAGACTCATAACTGGTTAAAATGATGAAAATTAAGGGATTGTTGAATATGCCGTCATGAACAGAACATTTTTATCACCCCCTCTGAGGCTCAGGAACATCACTGGAAGATGGGAGGAAGGAATGGAGGTGGAATGCTAACTTCAGATTAGGATATCACTCCTGGATTTCTATTTTGCTTTATGAGACAGCATCTCTCTACATAGCCCTGGCTATCCAGAAATTCACTATGTAGACCAGGCTGGCCTCAATCTCACCAAGATCCTCCTGCTTCTGCCTGTGATTACTGAAAGGTGTGCCCAACCATGCCAGCTTCACTACTAGTTTTAAAATGTTGTTATTGTTTGTTTTTGGAGACAGGGTCTCTCTACGTAGCCCTACTTGACCTGTAACTGACTATATAAAGAGATGGTGTTGAGCTCGCTGAACGTCTCCTGCCCCTCCTCAGGGATAAAAGTATGTGTCACCAACCCTGGCTGAGCCCAGGGAATTTGAGGAGTAGTATCAAAATAAATATTGTCCTTCTACACAGCTCTCTTCTATCCAAAGCAGCTTAGGAGCTTTGGTCATTCCCAGTTTAGATACCTACAGCATTAGTAAAGAATGAAAGATGACAGTATTAGAATATATAAGCCTATGTGTAAAACTATAGTGTAAACGTTTTATCTTTAATATGTAACGTTCCTTCCAAGTATCAAAGACAGTCTTTGCCTTATGTTTCTGATTTGTTTTTGTTGTTGTTGTTGTTTGTTAGAAGGGTGCTATTGTTTTGAGACACGGATCTCATTATGTAGCCCTAGCTAGTCTGAACTATCGAGACCAGGAACTCACAGAGATCTGCCTGGAACTCACAGAGATCTGCCTCCTACATGCTGGGAAT
>CM053750.1:6218238-6233962 GCA_028658305.1 Pachyuromys duprasi
AATCATCTTTTTGGAAGTCTGGTAAAATGGGATTAGCCCATTCCTGTACTTGAATCCCATGCTCCTTTGATAGTATTTTTATAGTAGTTGTCTTTCCACATCCCGGAGGACCTGTTATTAATAAAATAGATCCAGCCTAAAACCAAATACAAACAGTAATTAGAAAAAATTTCTAAAATGCTACACAAGTTTTACAAAATTTTCTTAGTACCTATTATTTCTACAAATGTCTATTAAATATCTAATATAAATAAATTCCAAAACTAAAGTTCATAGGAATTGAGAGGATTTTCTTCTGAAAATTCCTCTATATTGTATTGTATATTATCAAAGACAACTTAATAGCTAAATTAAAATACACTTCAGCTAAACAAAGGGCACAGGATTTGAAACATAAATCTTAAAAGGTTATTTCAATTCATAAAATACAGCTGTAGGGGCTGGAGCTAGAGTGCCATCAGAAAAATGTTTGCCACACAAGCATGAAGAATCAAGTTGGAGCCCTGGTACTATCAGGCTGGATGGGGTGTGAAGCTTACTGGTAGACAGAATACCTGGTTGGACTGTACAATACCTTGGTTCCACTTCCCTCCTCGTACAAAAATACAAAACAAGAACAGAAGATAACGATGGGCTGATCTTCTATTCTGACAGGAGGTCTACAGAAATGTACTCTTTTATTTTTAACAGGACAATAGTTTGATATTTTCTAACTTAACAACTTTACAAAGCACAGCTAGCATGAATAATGAGAACTGATTACACTTACAAACAGATCAATTAAAATAAAAAGGAAGTTCACATGTGAGAACTAAGTGTTTTTTCTCATGAAATATAGTTGGTGTCTATTTTCTAAAACATTAAGTAACATTAAAACATTCCAAAAATGTTGTTTCTAGTAAGAGAATCAGAAGGTAGGTAGTTTCTCACCAGACTCTCAAGTCAGAACACTACTCCATCATCTAATTCTAACACTGCTTTACCATGTTTTCCCCACTTCAGTTTAGACATGGTCTCACTATGCAGTACTGGCTGGCTCAAACTCAGAGAGACCTGAGATTAAACGCCAGCACGCCTGGTTGCTTTACCGTCTTTTGAAGGAAAGATATCATGGAAATTAAAATCTAGCCAGATGGCAGTGGCACCTGTCTCTAACCCCAGCACAGGAGGCAGAGTCTCTGAGTTCAAGGCCAGCCTGGTCCTTAGAGTGAGTTTCACGACAGCCAGGCTACAAAGAAAAACCCTGTCTCAAAAATACAAGACAGAAAACCAAACCAACCAACCAAAGAAAAAAAAAACTAAAAACAAAAGAATGAAAAACTAAAATCAATAGTTTGAAAATAATTACAAGACTTTTTTTCCCCAAGATTTTAAGTGTCACATGTAATGTGTGTCCAAAGAGGGCATAAGAGGGCAATGGATCCTCTAGAGCTGCAGTTATAAACAGCTTGTGAACTGCTTGATTTGGGTGCTGGGAACCAAACTTGAGCCCTCTGATAAAGTGGAAAATGCAATCGACTACTAAGCAGTATCTCTCCAGGCCCACAGCAAAAGTTACTGTGATCAAATTTAAGTTTGATCACAATAAATCTAGAATTAACAAGTTAATTTTTTTTCTTTTTTAAAAGAATGTCTTAAAATTACTAGTGTCATTGAAACTTTTATCAAACACATGCACAAGGCTTTTGGCTCAATACCCAACACTATTATAAATTATTTCTTCAATGTAAACACATGGCCAATTTTACTCACCTAATAGAACAGTAATAACATGTAAGTCTAAACCATAAGAGTGTAACAGCACTCCTGGCCAAATGTCAGAGTTTTTTGGTTTGTTCGTTCGTTTGTTTTTAATGCATATTATGGCATATATCAATACTTTCTTTTTAGTTTTCTGAGACAGCATTTCTCTGTATAACCTTGATTGTTCTGGAACTCAATCTGTATACTGGCTGGCCTTAAACTCACAGAGATCCTCCTAACTCTGCCTCAAGACTGCTAGGATTAAAGGTGTGTACACCACCACCACCACCACCCAGACAGTTTTAATTTAATATAAAGAACTTAGGAGAAAAAGGAATGGTATATTGTGGAGACATGAATAGTTCTATTTTCCTGTGTGCTTAAAGATTCTCAAGCTTTCAAAAGGCAGAGAAAGAAAAAATATTCTATCTTTGAAGGAGGGGCTAAGAATAACTGTGAAGAAAGAAACTGAAACAAAACATCAGGTTAACATTAGCGAGGACTGTTTCAGGATAAAACTAGCCTTTTTTTTTTTTTTTAAACCATGGATATGTAAATTGCCTACTTGCTTTACTGTGAAATAATAAGATGTGCTAAAAACAGTAGCACCCCAACTAGCTTACTTAGGCTACCGTTGGGACATAAGGGAGAAAAAAAGGACAAATAAAAGGAAAAAACTTCAAGTCTTGGAGTTTTTTAAAACAAAAACATTCATTGATTCAGTGTGGGGAAGCATGAGTGTGGCACCTGACGATATTAAAGGGACAACTTGTGGAACTGCATCTGCCCTTCTACCATGTGGAACCTAAAGGCTGAACTCGGGTTGAAGAAATGTTGTTGAAGGTAATATGAAGATATATAAACAGTGATCATAAAAGATTAGCTTCTTGAGAGGCTCAGTAGCTCATGTTTATAATCCCAGAACTTGGCTGAGGCAGGAATCATCATAAGTTCAAGATGACCCTAGGTAACACAATCAGTTCCAGGGAAGCCTGGGATAAGTAGTGAGCATATCTTTAATCCTGGATTCTGAAGAGAGAGGCAGGCAGAGGCAGATCTGTTATTTTGAGATCATCCTGGCTAGCCAGGGCCACATAGTGAGACTTTGTCTGAAAAAAATAAAATAATTAAGAAAAGAAAAGCATAAGTTAGAGAACATATGATGCTAAATATTTTAATTACCTGTTTCGGCTTCACTTCTAAGACTTGAACTTTTAACCAGGTTTCAACCTCTTCAATTTTCTTTTTATGCACAGCAAGTTCATGCTAAGATAAAAACTTGAGGTTAAAAATGTTTCAAAACATTTTTAGTTTGTCAGCCACCTTTTGTGTTTTTGGGTTTTTTTTTTTGTTTGTTTTGTGATTTATTATGTATACAATAGTCTGCCTGCATGTGTGCCTGAATGCCTGAAGAGGGCCAGATCTCATTACAAATGGCTGTGAGCCACCATGTGGTTGCTGGGAATTGAACTCAGGACCTCTGAAGACCAGCCAGCGCTCTTAACCCCTGATCCATCTCTCCAACCCAAGGAAGCACTTTTCAATATGAACATTTTAGTGAACAAAAATTTGTAAAATGGGCTGATGACCTAGCTCAACAGTTAGGAGCACTTGCTGTTCTTCCAGAGGACCTGGTTAATTTCTAGCACGTACACAGTGATTCACAGCCATCTTTAAGTTCAGGGGAACTGATACTTTCCACCTCTGTAGGTACCTGCACACAAGTAGGATACTTGCAGGCAAAACACTCACACATAAGAAAAATGAATAAATTAAAACTAATTGCAAGACAATATTATGCTATGTTATAATAATAAAGCCTTTTGAAAGTACTTAGATTTTATTTTTATGCTTATTAATTTGTCTTTGGGGTTGCCAACAACTTGCAGGAATCTGTTCTCTCCTTCCATCATGTGCCTGTCTGTACCCTTCTCAGTTCAATTTTCTTCTATTATTCATTTTGTATGTTCACATTTTTATGTCAACGCGCTATGCCTGGTACACTCAGAGGGCATCAGATTTTCTGGAACTGTAGTTACAGGTGATTATAAGCTATCCCGTGGGTACTTGGAATGGAATCTGGGTCTTCTAGAAAAGGTCCTCTAGAAGATCAGCCAGTGCTCTCTTAAAATCAAGGCATCTCCCCAACCCCTTACATTTTATATTATTATGAAAAAGCCCTGTTCTCATGCTGATACAATGTATGGCAATTTTTTGTACTTCTGTTATTATAAAACGTTTTTAAAAGCCAGGAATATGTGTTCTGGGAAAGAAACAGAGAAGAGTATTACATTTGTAAATTATAATCTGAGGTTAAAGACAAAGCAGAGATGGTACAGAATAACCTGATAGTATCACAGTCTTTAAATGCTTTTTTATATAGAAAATATTGTCTTTCTTCTCTACTTCATTTTACATTTACTTATTTATTTAGTCACTGGGTCTCTCTAGGTAGCCCTGGCTTTCTTGGAACTTATATAGATGAGGCTGGCCTGGAACTCACTAGGTCTGCTAGCCTCCTAAGTGATGGGATTAAAGGCGTGGGCCATCACACCAAGCTAAAAAGATTCCTTTTTGTTTTGCTAAAATGATTTTTTGTTGTTGTTGTTGTTGTTTTAAATGTAATTTATTTATTTTTATATCAATCACAGGTTAGGCACTTTGCATCCCAGGCGCAGCCCCTCCCTTCTTCCCTCCTACTCTCCCCATCCCTCCCTCATCTCCTCCCCACCCCCTCCAAGTCCACCGATGGGGGAGGACCTCCTCCCCTTCCATCCGACCCCAGTTCATCTTGTCTCCTCAGGGCTGGCTGCAATGTCCTCCCCTGGGACCTAGAAAAAGATTCTTAAAAATAAAAATCCGAGTAGAGCCTATAATCCCAGTACTCAGGGAGGAAGAGGCAGGCAGCTCTGAGTTTGAGGCCAGCCTGGTCTACAAAGCAAGTCCAGGACAACCAAGGCTTCATGAAGAACCTTTGTCACAAAAAACCTTGTCACACACACACAAAAAGTCTGAAACCACCTTTGTTATCCATGCTAATCCATCCTAAAGTTATAGACATTTATATGGTATTCAGTGCTTACCTGAGTTTCTGGTTTATATTTATCCACCCACGGCTCATTTTCAGACAGATGTTCTTTTGAAGTTTCTAGGCCACAAGTCTGTTCTAAACACAGCTTTCCTCTTTTCCTAGCTGGCAGTCTGTTACTCTCTAATGCAGAGGGCAAATTTTTTCTTCTGTGACTAAGATTATTCAAACCTAAAGATGCAGCAGCGATAGCAGTGACGGCAGTACTCGCTGAAAAGTCGTCAAATGACGGATCTACCCAGTCTGTGACCTGAAAGAAACACAACCGTAATTACTACAATTTTATATCTATTCCCTATGCAAGCCAACTACTTTGGAAATATGATCACGACATTCAAAGAGCTATCCATGTTTTTTGAAGCAGGGCCATGTTCACGCTGGCCTGGAGAGCACCTGGCCAGGATGGTCTTCAACTGCAGGTGCACCTGTCTCAGCCTCCCAAGCGCTACAATTATAAGCGTGTCGCTACCACGCTCAGCACTCCAACCTTTGCTTTCTTTTTTGAGGCAGTCTTGCTGTATAATCTATGTTAGCCTTAAACCTGAGAACTTTCTGTCTCTACCTCTCAAGTACTAGCAACAAATTAGTTCTTCAAATAAAATTGTTTCTGTGAATTACTAGTTAATTCTCTACTTTAGAACAAACATATAATTTGCATAACTGTATTTAATCATGGTAATAATGAATGCCAGAGAACAGGAATATAAACTTAATTGTTTTTATTAACTATAGTCTTTACTGGGTAAAATAGAGAACTTCTTTCTATTAAGAAACAGAGTGCAGGGTGGGATTAGGAGGGGACAAGTGAGGGGGCGACAGCTAGGATACAAAGCGAATAAACTGTAATAAACAATAAATAAATAAAAATTTAAAGTTAAAAAAAAAACAGGGTGTTATATCTCCTAGGTTAGCCTTGAATTCCTGCTTCTAGCCCACAGATGCTGGGATTACAGTATGTTCCAACACACCCTGCTACAGATAAAATTTTTGGTTTTTTCACTGTATAGCCCCAAAAAGTTTATTACATTTTAAATTAGTCTACTGATTGTATATGTATGTGCACATATGCATAACATAACATACATGTAGAAACAGAAAACAAGTTGTTGGAATGGTTCTCTTCTCTACTAATGCACGTTCTTGAGACTGAACTAGAGCAATCACGTTTGTCCACTTAACCATGTCACCAACGCTAACTCTTAAATTATGTATTCATCTGCTTGTATTGTGTCACAGTGTGCATGTAGTGGTTGGAAAGCAGTCTGTGTAAGTCAGCTCCCGTCCTCTGCCATGTTAGCCCTGGACATCAAAGTCAGGTCCTCAAGCCTGATGACAAGGGCCTTTAACAAATAAGCCATCTTGATACCCAGAATTTTGTTTTCAAAATCTTGGTACAAGATTGGCAGTGGTGGCATATTCCTTTAAGCAGAACACTTGGGAGGCAGAGGCAGGTGGATATCTGACTTTGAGGCCAGCCTGGTCTACAAAGGAAGTTTCAGAAAAGCCAGGGCTACACAGAGAAATTCTATCTCAAAAAACCAACCAAACAAACAAAAATCCCTTGGTAGAACTAAAATATAAATATTAAGCTGAGATGGTTCAGCAGTTAAGAGCATGTGCTCTCTTTCAGGCGACCCCAGGTTTGACTACTGGCGCCCACAGCTCAGCTCGCAATGCCCGGTAACTCCAATTCTAGGGGACCCACTGCCCTCCACACACACATGTACACCCACACACAAAAAACAAAAAACAATAAAACTAAAAACACAGAGCCAAGGGGACAGCAGCAAATTTGAGGATAGGCTGGTTAGGGTTAGGGTTAGGTTGGTTACGTAAGTGAGAACCTGCCTCAGAAACTCAAATCAGGGCTGGAGAGATGGCTCAGGGGTTAGGAGAACTGGCTGTTCTTCCAGAGAACGTGGGTTCAATTCCCAGCAGCTACATGGCAGCTCATAACTATCTGTAACTTCAATCCCAAGAAATCTGAATACCTCACAGGCATACATACAGGAAAAACACCATTGCTCAAGCATCAATCTTAAAAGACAAAACAAACAAACAAAAAAAACAAAAAAAAAAACAAACCCTCAAAATCAAACAAAAGTTTAAAAAAATGTTTTGAGTTTTTGTTTGGTTGGGTTTTTGGAGGGTTTTCATTTGTTTGTTTGTTGTTTTACGGTTGTCGCTGTTGTTGTCTGGTTTTTCCAGACAGGGTTTCTCTGTGTAGCTTTGGCTGTCCTAGAACTCCCTCTGTAGACCAGCTGGCATGGAACTCACAAAGATCAGCCTGCCTCTGCCTCCAAGTGTTGGGATTAAAGGCATGTGCCACCAGTACCCAGCTCATTTTAGTTTTATTTCTTACTTCCAGAAAAGTTATACAATTTACTTGAAATCAGAAAAAAATTGGCACCACCCTTAAGGAAACAGGTCCCAGCTCCCTTGGATGAGTATAATACTGTCTGGACTCCCCTCACAATTCTTACCTTACTGAAAAATGACACACTGAACTTCATGACTTTTAAGAGGTAGAGCCTGTAGTTAAGTGAACTAACCACCACACATACCTCTTCAAAGCTGTTCACACTTTGTAATTGGGATTACAAATGCTTTTTCAAAGCTGTGTATCGTGGTTCAAGCTTTTAACCCCAACACTCTAGAAGCAGAGGCCAGCCTGATCTACAGAGTGGGTTCTAAGACAGCCAGCTCTACACCGAGAAACTCGGTTTTGAAAAATTAAAAAAAGAAAAAAAATTTTAAAAAAGGAAGGCTTTTCAGAATTAAGGTTACAGTTGTTTTGCAGCTTACTACCAGACTTTAGAGCACTAACTGCAATGGAAATTGGACTGTCACTACTTTGATAGGGATAAGGCACTGGGAACAAACAAACTTTTTTCATTCTCTTTAGACAACTACTACATGGCCATTTTATGTATAACATACCTTTGTGGAAGACACCTTTGGTCTAAGGAAAGTTTCTGACATTATAAACTTTAATAGTTCCCATCAGTAGCATACAATCTGGAGTACACTGAAGTATAATTCACCTGGGAGGAAAGAAGACAAATACCTCAAGTTAGGAAAAACTGTAAATATAGAATTACAGTAATCCATATTTGAATACATAATCAACTATGTAATACAGCTCAAGAACTAAAGAAAGAAAATAGAGTAAACATATAAAAACCCTAATTTTAGTTTAAATTACTATTTTATCAGGCAATCAATCTGTTATGGTATAATATAAAAAGTTCTTCACATAAATTTAATGAATGAATGAAACAGAAAAACCACATATTGTGCACTTACCTTTCGTTATAAAGAAAAACTAATCCCATATGAGCAGTTTTAATGCTGAAATTCTTATTTCACATCATGCTGCAGAGTACAGAGGGTTTACAATTTAAGGAAAAAGAAAAAATACAATACAGTCAGACTCATTACTCACTTTGGATAAACCTATATATTGGAAGTGCACGGTCTTTTCTTAGAGTTGTAGGTACAACCACACACAAAAAAACTTTCCCACCTAATAAAACAAATCCTCTTCCCTTACATAATTTAAGAGCCTGAGTTTCCAAAGGACACAAAAACATCTAAAGAAATTGTACTTGTCGAAAATAAGACTGACAATCACCTCCTTCAATAAACAACTGTCTCTGATGATATGCTGGAGATAAACGAGACCTTCAGGAGTATCCCTAGCCGACCCACCGCCACCTCACACACCGCACACGGGACAGGGACTCGAAGCTCTCACATCAGTCCTAGGGATTTCTGCAAACGACGGCGAGCAGAGCTGACACCTCCAGGCCAGCGCTCCTCACCTACCTCCTAGTCCACAGGAGAGGGCGGGGCGGGAGGACAGCCCAGGTAGGCGTGAAAACGGAGCGGGCCTCAAGCCTCCAGGACATTTAAGAAATACAACCGCAGGCGCGGCGGCCTTACTTTGCGGGAGCTGCGTCCCCTCGTGGGCGGAAAGAGGCGAAAGAGCCCCGGCTGCACTCCCTGAGGATCGGCAGCCGCCGCCCAGCCCTCCCAGCTCAGCCGCAGGCTGCTAGGAAGACCCGCCTCCTGGGGACCTTCCTGCCTGGCGGCGCTTCCGCGACGCACGCCAGGGGGCGGGGCCGGCCGCGGAGCACGTGACATAGGCGTCCAGCGTACTGCCTGACCCGAAACGCAGGCCGGAGCGGCGGCCCGGGCTCCCGCCGTTCGACGGAAGCGTGGCACCAGCGCGGGGGGAGTCGCTGGTGCGTGCCAAGGCGGCCTAAGCGCGTCGCGAGCACCGCGCGGGGCCTCGAGGGTCCCTAGCCGGCGGGCGCACGTCGCCGCCCGCCGTTTCCGGCTCCTCCCCGGAGAGCCGCGTTGGGCGCGCGAGGCGAGGCGCTGGGCCGCGGGGGAAGGAGGACTATGAAGCTTCCCAACATCCTGCTCACCGGTTAGGGCGCGCGGCGGGGCCGGGCCGGGGGTGCCGAGGGCCGCGCGGCGTGGCGCGGCGCCGTCGCGTCAGGACCCGGCGCTCGCGACCGTTGGGGTGGGGGCGGGGCGCTCTGGGTTGGCCAGCCGCGCCGGGCCGAGGAGGAGAGCGGCCGCCGCGTCCCGCTCCGCTGCTCCGTCGGAGGGTTGGCCGCTGTGAAGCCGGTATTTCGCGCGGACGACGGGCTGCTGAGCCTCGCTCGGGGTCGTCGTGCTCGGGGCCGGGCTTGGGATGTTTATGTTGAGGTGTTGGGAGGCCGTTTCCAGCCGTTGGGAGACGTGGTGATTGTGCGCGGCTCGATCCGTGGGCCTTTCTGGTCGTTGCTTTTTTTTTTTTTTCCTCCCCCGCTTTGCTTCTGAGAAACGCTTCGGTAGATGGTCTTGGATGCTAGTGAGGAGACGTGACTCGTGAACTCCTTTCAGTTGGTGTCACGGGCTTTGTTGTTGTTTCGGTGTTGAGGCTCCTGAGCGTTTGTGCCGTGGAGTTTTAAGATCCCTAGCTGCTCGTGGATGGGGCTCTTCTGAGCTTTAACTGGAAATATTAAGTTGTAGCATTTAACAGCATCATGGAATGGGTATAGATGCTAGTCCTTTAAATTAAAAAAAAAATTAATGAGTCTATCTCGGTTGAGGCTTTAGAGGAACAGTTGACAATATCCCATTTGCATGGTTAGACAGTGTCTTGGGGTTGAAGACACTGAAGCCAGTAAGCCACAGAGTGAGACCCTGGTGATGTAGGTAGCTCAGTTGGTGGAGTACTTACTGGTAGACATGAAGCCCTGGGTTGGATGCCCAGAACTACATAAAATCGATGGGGTGGCGTCTGTTTGTTATCCTAATACTAAGGATGAGAAGTTAAAGGCTAGCCTGGAATGCACAGCGCCCTATCTAAAAAATTAAAACTAGAGCGACATGCTAAAGTCTACAGATTCTAATAGAATGAGCATGGTGAATACAGAATTCACACATGTTGAAACAAGGGTTCAGATTGGTGTATCACACAATGAAAATAAAAATACCATTTTCCTGAGTATGAAGACATGATTTGCCAGAGCTACTTATAATGTGCAAGTTGATTTCAGTGATTTTAAGTTTGAATAGCTGAAATTACACGTTTAATTGTCTTATAATTGTAGTAGCAATAAAAGGAGAAAAGCAAAGAATAATGTATAGTTTCATTTATGCAAAAGGATATCTATGCTGGAGATAGATAATGTGTGTATGTGCACACATATTTTAAATATATACCAAGTAGTACATTATATCCTTTAGATACACACAAACACATAGAGAGTTAAGTGAGAAACTAGTTTACAATAATTAATTCTGGAAAAGTTATTAGAATTAGGGGTAAAAAGTAATAATGAGATATCTTGTACTACTTAAATCCTCACTGAATGTTTTTTTAAGTTGTTATTAAAGCAATAAATTAAGGTAGTTTGAGGTACCTATTTTTTTTTAAGTTTGTTTTATATGTGTTTTGCCTTCATATGTATTTGTATGAGGGTGTCAGATGCCCTGGGACTGGAGCAAATGTGAGCTGCCATGTGGGTGCTGGCAATTAAACCCTAGTCCTGGAAGAGCAGACAGTGTTCTTAATAGCTCAGCCATCTCTCCAGCCCCCAAAGAGGCTAATTTTATGCTGGGAAATTTCGTGGTCTTAGCTGGCAGAATTGGCATTAAAACTGCTAGAGTCCTATCCCTGGAGATTAGGGTTCAGAGACTGACAGCCAATCATTTCTGGAGAATTTTTGGTTTGGTTTGGTTTTGAGATAGGGTCTCTGTCCTGAAACTATGTAGAACAGGCTGGCCTTGAACGCACAGAAATTCACCAGCATCTGTGCTGAGAGTAAAGGTGTATACCACCATGCTAGGCTTTCTGGAAAATTTTTATTAGATAATGGTATATATTCATATATGATTGCTATTAAGAAAATTTTCATATTAGTGAAGAACCTTAAGGGCAGAAGATGGCTAACATCTAATAACTAGTATTTGAACTTTTTTTGTGTGTGGCTTTTTTACAGGTACACCAGGGGTTGGAAAAACCACACTGGGCAAAGAACTTGCATCAAGGTCAGGATTGAAGTACGTTAATGTGGGTGATTTAGCTCGAGAAGGTAAGGAACACTTTGTTGTTGGAATTTTGTTTTCATGTCAAGTAGTAGAGTGTTAGTACTGCTAAGTATTGCTAGAGGGGCCAAAAAGCAAAGAGACATGGGAATAAGCAATACATGCTCTGCTAGGGACCCAAGAAATAAAGAGCATCATATGTCCAATATTTTTACATAGTTATTTTGGACAGTTTCCCTTCCCTCACCCAAAACTGCGGGGCAGTAATAATTGGCACAGTTATGTGGGGAGACTGGATAGATAAGGTCTGGTTATGAAAAAGAGGGAAGATGCTGTGGGTTCAGCTCTACACATATGTAAGAGACAGTATATTAATCTCTCAGGAAGGACAGATTATCGTGAATTTAAGCAGTACGACATGACTGTGTTAACGTTAGTTTTTAAAATCACTTTAACTGTGACAGTTGCATGCCCAGGCTCATTGCATATAGTCTAACTTTACCCTGTTTTCCCCTAATCTTTTATTACTTAACTTATTTGTGTCATCCTTTTTATAGTCCACATTCACAGAAGGAACTCTGTATTTGAGCAAAGGGAAGGTTAAGTGTGCTTAAAGTAAAAAGATTGATGTTTTGTGTTTTAAATATATTTTTTAAAGTTTTAACACATTTGAAAATTTTAAATTCCTAACAGTTGCTACTAAAGTAACTATTTCGGTTTGATCTAATTTCCATATTTTTTTTAAATGACCTAAAGTCTGATCACCGGATATCATGGAGTCTGGCAAGATGGCGTCTCCCAAGAGCATGCCGAAAGATGCACAGATGATGGCACAAATCCTGAAGGATATGGGGATTACAGAATATGAGCCAAGAGTTATAAATCAGATGTTGGAGTTTGCCTTCCGATATGTGACCACAATTCTAGACGATGCTAAAATTTACTCAAGTCATGCTAAGAAAGCTACTGTTGATGCAGATGATGTGCGATTGGCAATCCAGTGCCGTGCTGACCAGTCATTCACTTCTCCTCCCCCAAGAGATTTTTTGTTAGATATTGCAAGACAAAGAAACCAAACCCCTTTGCCATTGATCAAGCCATATTCAGGTCCTAGGCTGCCACCTGATAGGTATTGCTTAACTGCTCCAAACTATAGGCTTAAGTCTTTACAAAAAAAGGCAGCTACTCCTGCAGGAAGAATAACAGTTCCACGGTTAAGTGTTGGTTCAGTTTCTAGCAGACCAAGTACCCCCACACTAGGCACACCAACTCCACAAACCATGTCTGTTTCAACTAAAGTAGGCACTCCAATGTCCCTCACAGGACAGAGATTTACAGTGCAGATGCCTGCTTCTCAGTCCCCTGCTGTAAAGGCTTCAATTCCTGCCACGTCAGCAGTTCAGAATGTTCTTATTAATCCATCGCTAATTGGGTCCAAAAACATTCTGATTACTACTAATATGGTATCACAAAATACAGCCAATGAGTCAGCGAGTACATTAAAAAGAAAACATGAAGATGACGATGATGACGATGATGATGATGACGATGACTATGATAATTTGTAATCTAGCCTGGATGCATGTAATGTGTATACGAATCTGTTGTACTGAAATTGAACAAGCATGTTAGATGTTTCCAAGCTGTATTTTAGAAAATGGTATTTAATAAGTATACTTAACTATGCTTTTTGATTAAAATGTTCAGTTTTAATAGAAGTAGTAATGGTTTTTCATCAACGTTTATGCATGAAAATAAAATTGTCATTTATCAATTTGATTCTTGGTACTTTGGCAATTATGTTCAGAAACAGTTTCCCCCTCAGCTTGAAATTGTTACAGCCTTTGTTATTACATCTACTGTACTGTCTACCTCTAATGTCTTCAGGTGTTCATCTATTTTGCAGCAGGGTTTCTCTAGTACTGACTGTCCTCAAACTCACTATGTTGGTCAGGCTGGCCTTGAACTCTCGGGGGATCCTCCTGCTTCTGAGTGCTGGGATTAAAGATTTGCACCACCACACCAGACCAGATATTTATTTTAAAGTCTCTCTTGTGTATTAAGAAAATACTCTTAGGGTATTATCTCTGACTTATATAACTGTGACACCTATTTGGAGAAATTACTTGGTCAAGATTTCTTCATAATACTAAATTATATTTCATTTGTATGTTTAGATTTAGCTTCCTCAGTAACCTAATTTCTCTATTGTGTTTGGGGTGGGGTAGGGCTTGGTTTTGTTGTTGTTTTGAGACAGTGTTTTGCTGGGTAGCAGCCTTAGCGGTCCTGGAACTAACTCTGTAGACCAGGTTGGCGGCAAACTAAGAAGGTAGAGATCCGCCTGCCTCTTTCTCCTGAATGCTGGGATTGAAGGCATGTACCACCACCACCTGCCCTCCCTCATGGGCATTTTTCTGCAGTTTTTTTATGTATATGGTTTCTTGTGCGTATGTAAATGTACTGTGTATGTGTCAGGTACGTATGGAGACCAGAAGAGGGCTTCAGATCCCCTGGGACTGGAGTCACAGATGGTTGTAGGACACCAGGTGATTGTTGAGAATTGAACCCAGGTCCTCAGAGAGAGTGGCCAGTGTTCTTCTTAGCCACTGATCCATCTCGCTAGACCCAAATCTCACTTTCTAAAGTTTAATTTTCCTAATTTTGGTTCAAGTGATTATCCTGACTGAGCTGCTCAGTAGCATGGATATATAAGAATGCTCGTTTTTATCTTATGACCCCCGTCTCAGATTACTATCCACTTGGTGTTCTTTCTCATAAATAATTGTTTTAGTATTATTAGCGTCTTTAATTTTCCTGCCCTCGGTTTAGTAGTCTTTAGCCCAGTGAAGGCTAACTCCAGGGTACATATGGATCTGGGTTATTGAATTCATTTCAGGTAGAACCAGGTCCTTACACAACATGCCTAGCACACACTGTGCTACAGAGCTACTTGCCCAGTAATTAGAATCTTGTTTGTCTCTTGACTCAGGAGGTGGCAAGCTCTAGCTGTATATTTACCTGAGCTAAGGAATAACCCTGCAAACTTCAAGTATTTGCTGAAATTAAGGTGATTCCTCTGTGATTCCATAGCAGCCATCTTGTAATTCTTTCCCTCCTGGTGGTAATACCATTCACTCAGGACTAATCACCCTCATGGTAATGACTCATATTTGTAATTTTGAAAGCTTAATTTGTAGACACCTGTTCTATGTTACTGTCTAAACTTCCTAAACACACCTCCAAATTATATTTAAAGAGCATGCCCTGAAATCCTTGATTTTTCTTACCACCTCCTGATTCTAACTTCTCACACGATACATATACTCTCTCTGCACAGTTCTACTTGTTCTCTAACTTCTGATAGTTTCTCTAGGGGGAAAAATCCTAAGCATTACTCCTTTCTTATCTCTTTGGCCTCTGGGACTGTGCCTAGGATTTTTTTTTAAAGCATTACTTATTTGGTATACATATACTGATGTAAATTTGCCATGGCACACATGGAGGTCAGAGGATGACTTGCAGGAGTCGGTTCTCACCATCCACATGCTGTCCCTGGGCATCAAACTCAGATGGTGATGTAGCAAGATCTTTACTTTTTGAGTTATTTCTCTGGCCGTTTTTTTTTTTTTTTTTTTTTTTGTAGCATGGTCTCATGTACCTTAGGCTGGCCTGGAACTCAGCAGACAAGGATAACATTGAAGTTCTGATACTTCTGCCTGCACTTCCTTAATGCAGTTATAAGTGTGCACCACTGCATCCAGTTTATTTGGTGCTAAGGATTAAACTCTGCATGGTGCATGCCATATGTCTACCACCTAAGATCCCAGCTCCATATATGAAAAATCTGCTCAGTCTCCAATATCTCTGCCTTTCTTTTGATACTATTCATTGATACAAGGATGAGAAGGGAAAGAGAATGGCAAGCTTGACACATAACAGTGAGAGCATTTTGGGAAGGAGAGTCTTAGTGCAATCCTAGCTTGCTTAGAACTATATAACCCAGGACTGTCCCCAAACTCAGTCTCTTCTAAGTGCTGGGATTACAAGGGTGTGTACCACCCAGGTTCTGTACTTAGATCTCCTATGAACTGGCCTTCAGCTTTATTTGTAGCCATTCTTTCCCGTGTTTCCCCACTCATCATATTTACAGTATACTTCTCTAACACACTGGGAATTCTCTGCATCTTTTTTTTTTTTTAATTTATTTATTTTATCTCAATCACAGGTTGGGTACTTTGAATCCCAGGCGTAGCCCCCTCCCCCATTCCCTCCTACCCTCCCACTCCCTCCCTCATCTCCTTCTTCCCCGCCCCCTCCAAGTCCACCAACAGGGGAGGACCTCCTTCC
>CM053750.1:6234462-6295978 GCA_028658305.1 Pachyuromys duprasi
CTTTGGCATGCTCCTGTTCTGTTGCTTGTTTTCTCCTCCGCTCAATGTCCATCCCAATTCTCTGCATCTTTACAGTTTCTTGAAATCATAAAACTTAGCTTAGGAATTGATTTAATGTTCTGATTTTTCAGTTACTTGATTAAATGAAGCTTTTTATCTTCACAATATTAAGATCATATGTATGAACATATAGAATATAGCTTCTTAACATTCTAAACTATACATTTTCTTTTGAAATTTGAAGTGAACTTTAAAATCCATCTCTACTGTCACAACTCTCAGTATGGACAGGCTGCAGTTACTGATTAGCAAGAATTCTGATTTCTCCTTGATAAAGGATCTCTGCTACTTCCAGATTTGGTTCCTCCAATTTACTGTATACCCAGAAAACAAATTATGTGGGGTTTTTGTTGTTGTTGTTTTTGAGACAGGGTTTCGCTATGTAGCCTAGACTGTCCTGCACTCTTTGTAGACCAGGCTGGCCTTGAACTCACAGAGATCCACCTGCCTCTCCCTTGCCGAGTGCTGGGATTACAGACATTCTCCACAGTGCCCAGCTACAAAACTGATCTTCTAAAACTAGAAGTGAATCACCTTTATGTGTTTAAAATACTTTAGTGACTTTCCTTAATTTAAACTTTATGTAGTCTTAATGGCCTTTTAGATTCGACTTCATCTTAAACCATTACAACTGTTTTCTAATTGTTCTCAAAGACTCACCCTCCTCTTGTCCCTAATGTCTGTCTTTTGATTATCTTGCTTGCTGTAGTTAAACTAGTCTTCACAGTTCTCTCTACCCCTTCTCCAGCTAATTACTTCACATCTCTGCCTAGAAATTACTTCCTCTCTATTTGCTGGGGAGATAGCTCAGTAATAAAGAACTTTATTCTGCAAGCACAAGGTAAAAGGCAGGGTCTTGCTGCATCTACCAACCTTACTGTTGGTAGGTGGAAACAGGCGGGTCCTGAGAGCATGCCAGCCAGCTAACCTGTTCCAAACAGTGAGCTTTATTTAGTGAGAAGCCCTGTCTTGAGGCAGTAAGGCTACGAGCAATAAAGGAAGGCACCCAGTGTCCTCATCTCTGCAAAGGTACTCACACACATACATTGCTATGCGTGCAGCATACACACAGGTGTACGCACACAACTTCCAAGCCTCCCCTAACATCTTGAGGTTATGATAGGTACCCATCTAATTCCACCCCTAGCAACACAAGCCAATTTGCAGACTTACCTGTCATCTTCTGTTTATTATAAATTCTTTGAGGGAAGGAACTGTATTTGTCTTTATATATTCTGTTCACTAGTGTGTCCTTATTATCCCTTCAATCACTAGTACATGTTGTTTGCTAAACTTGTGTTTTTGAAATGAGTATTTGAAAGTGTATTACACTGTTTCATTAAAATATGTTGGCATGATCCTTCATTAGCCAGGTGGTAGTGGTGCACACCTTTAATCCCAGCACTTGAAAGCAGAGGCAGGCAGATCTCTGACTTAGCCTAATCTACAGAGTTCCAGGACAGCCAAGGCTACACAGAGAAACCCTGTCTTGAAAAAAAAGACAAAAACAAAAACAAACAGAAAACAAAAAACATATCCTTCTGTTTTGGAAACCAATGAGATGACTTAGGTAAAAATCACACAAATGTGAAGAATTCACACATGGTTTGATCCATACATATTCTACACATATCATATAGATACATAATTATAAAAAAAAAATTTAAGACCTTCGTTTCTACATCAAAGGAGGCTAGGGAGATGTTCAGCAGTTAAGAGCACTGGCTGGTTGTCTTCGGGACTCAGGTTTGGTCCCCAGACTCACATAGCTCATAAATATAACTCCAGTTCCAAAGGATCCATTGCCTTCTGGCCCCTGGACACCAGGGATACACATGATTCACAGACATACAGCCAGGCGAAACATACATACACATTAAATCTTTAAAGAAGAAAATATCTTTAAAACACATCACAGTAAGTATTCTAATTCTAAAGGTTAATTTTGCAACGTATATCTATTTTATCAGCATATAATTTTTTTTTAAATAAAAGATGTTTGTCTGTCTGGGTGTTTTGCCTGTATGTAAAGTCTATGCACTGTTGTGCATGCCTGGTGCCCGTGGAGGCCAGGAGAGGGACTTGGATAAAGTCAGTAGGAACATATAATTTCTGTTTATCAAACTTGTCTTTCTTGTTATGAGTCTCAACGTTAATACAACCCATATCTGAGAAAAATAAGCTGTGTCAGTAGATCATGTGTGGGTCTCTCTGAGTTCAAGACGAGCCTGGACTACAGAGCAAGTTCCAGGATAGCCAGGGCTACACACAGTAACCCTTTCAGATGAGGGGACACTCTTGTCTGACCCTGGGAATTCTTCTGAGTTGTATCTGCTTTGTGCCATAGCAGAAAAATCAGGTAAAAATAGATCACAAACAACAAATACGAGACAGCATTACTTCTGTGCTACAGAGGATGGAGTAGTGTTTGGTGATAATTTGGATAGACAAGACACTTGAGTGACCCAGGAGAACACTGTTCTGAATTCTTTTGGGTAACTCTCCACTCTTACTATGAGAACTAAGTCCAGTCTCTCTGTGCAATACAAACATGAACTAGATGAAAAAGTATGTCACGATATAAGGAGGAGATTACTAGTGATGTTATTATTCTAGCTAAGAATGTTAACCTCAAGGAAGGAAAATACAAATGAGGGAGGACTATGACAGAACATACCGTGTACCATCTTTGTGTGCTTACAGATAAATGCAAAGCATAGATAATTCCTGTACAACTTAAGCACAATTCCTAAGTTCCATCTGTTCTAGTTTGAATACACAATGCCCTCCATAGCATATTTGTGAGTTTGTTTGTTTGAGATGGGGGGAGGGGTTGTGGTCCCACTATGTAGCCCTGGCTAGCCTCAGACTCAGAGCTACCAGTCTCTGCTTCCTGAGTACTGTAATTGAAGGTGTGTGTCACCATACCCAGCTGTTTTAAATTAAAAATAGTAATAGTTTTTTTTAATTATGTGTGTATGTACATGTGAGTGTAGGTGCCCACAGAGGCCAGAGGTATTGGATCCCCTGAGGTTAGAGTTACAGGTAGTTGTAAGATGCCCCATATGGGTGCTGGTAACAATTCTGGGCCTCTGCAGGAGCAGTACATGCCCTTAACCAATATGTCTTCTCTTCAGCCCCATTAGTCCCACATAGTGATCCTGGGAGTTTGTGAGACTTCTAGGAGGTAGGGCCTGGCTGGCAGAGGTGCTGGGGTCTATCCTTGTCGGTTCTTGCCTCCCTTCTCCTTCTTGGGTTGGTCACCATATGAAGTAGTGGCAGCTTCAAGTTACATCACCTTGGACTGAAGCAGCTTGGTCATACCTTCCCTGACACAAGGACTGACATCTGAAAGCATTTGTCAAATCTTGACTTCTGTTGTCAGGTAGGCACCTGTTTAACATACCAAAATGGACCTGGTCTCCAGGTTCACCCAACATCCCTCATTTTCTACATGTCACAGGATATTCAGCCACTTGTCCCAGGTTTGAGACTAATAGTCACAGCAATAAGAAAGGTAACTGCTACAATATGGACCAAGGATTAAGTAGTTCCTAAGTACTTAAGTAGTTCCTTTTGCTGCTGCAGTTGATGGCCTTGGTTGGTTCGTTTTACTAAGCCTTTCACAGCTGCTTGTTTTAAATTTATTGGCAGCACTTGGTAGTGATTTATGAGTTAGTTCATATTTGTGAAGGAAGAAGAAAACTTGGCAATGGAAGCAGCATTGCTGTTTCTCATGTCTTCCACACCAAGGCAATTTAGTTTCTTAGGCTCATGTTTCTGCTGAGTGTTTATCCCACAAAGACAGGAGTCACACCAGGTACAAGAGAAGTAATTTCAACCTGTAACAAAATATAAGAGGAAATGGGAAAGAAATTGACTTTATATCATGTGCTTATGAAGGTCACAGTATGCGTAAGTCTAGATTGTAGTTGAGCATGAAAGTGTCTGCCTTAGCTCCTAAGAGAAAACTCCTGAAACTAGCTGTGACTTGTTGAAAGTTCTAATGTTAAATTTAAATTCCCCACTTTTTTTTCCTAATCTAGTGGTAGATCCAAACACAGGGCCATGCACACATTAGGCAGACATTCTACCACTGAGTTCAATTCCTGACAGCCCTAACTTGTCATCTCTGTAATTTTTGTCTGTCACTTTGGTTGTTTTTGAGACAGGGTCCTTTCAGTCCCAAGCTAGTTTGTAACTTGCTATGTAGCTGAGAATGACCTTGAACTCTGATTATCCTGAGTGGATTATAGGCGTGCAGTAACACGCCTGATTTAGTTAATGCTGGCAATCAAACCCAGGGCTTCATGTACAATAGGCAAGCATTCTACCAACTGAGTTAAAGGTTTTTTTTTTTTTTCCAATTGTACATATATGAGTTTTTTGCCTGCATGTATGTATGTATGTTTACCACATGTATGCCCGGTGCCCACAGAAGCTAGAAAAGGTGTCAGACCCTTGGGACTGGAGTTACAGACAGTTGTGAGTCACCATGTGAGCTCTGGGATCTGAACCCAGGTTGTCTGAAAGAGCAGCAAGTGCCTTTAATCAATAAGCTCTCTCTCAAGCCTCTGCCTTTTAAAATAAAGCTGTTTAACCTTTTTTTGTTTTCATTTGACTATATGTGAGGTTGAACTCACGGCCTTGTGAGTGCTAAGCAAGTGCTGTACCACTGAGCTACAGCCCCAAGTCCAAGACCATCTAGCTCTTAAGAGGAATGACTTCTAGGGATTATTGACTCCTCATCTCTACTCCTTATGAAAGTGTGATCAGGAAGTGGGATTTACTTCAGAAGAAAGAACCTAAAATGGCTTAGAGTGAATTTATATTCTTGACCTTAATCTGGAACCCAATCTTGGTTTGTTTTGTTTTTTGTTTTTTGTTTTTTTTTGGTTTGGTTTTGCTTTGCTTTTTGAGACATGATCTCTATGTAGTCCGGGCTGCCCTGGCACTTGCTGTATAGACCAGGCTGGTTGCAAACTCAGAGATCACCTGCCTCTGTGTTCCAGAGCCTTGGGATTACAGGCGTGCACCACCCCTGGCTATGGAGCCCCATCTTAATGTGTGTAAAAGTCTTTATATCTGTCTGTTCATGTGTTCTCTTTTCCTACCGATCAATAACAACAAAAAATGTTCTTTTCTTCCACTAATAACCTCATAAACTCTGACATTGGGTACCCCCCTTAAAGTTATTTTTTATTTAAAAATTTCAGAAAAAGGCTGGAGAGATGACCCAGATGTTAAAATGCATACTTCTCTTGCAGAGAAGCCAAGTTCAATTTCTAGTGCCCACATTGAGTGGCTCATAACTGCCTGTGACTCCAGTTCCAGGGAGATCCAATGGCTCTGGCCAATATGTGCACTTACACTCCAACCCTAACCCTAACCCCTCCTATGCACATAACCACACATAAAGTAAACTTGTTAGCCAGACATGGTGGCTCAGGCCTTTCATCCCAACATTTGGGAAGATAGGGCAGGTGGATCTCTGAGCTCAAGGCTAGCTAGAGATGTACAGTGAGACCCTGTCTTAAAGGGGGAGGAGCCGTAAATCTTATATTTAAAAAAATTGTATTTGTGCCAGGTAGAGGTAAATCATGCCTTTAGTCCATCACTCTGTAGGCAGAGGCTGGCAAATCTCTTGAGTTAGAGGTCAGCCAGTCTACAGAGCAAGTTCCAGGACTGCCAGGGCTGAAGAGAGAAACCCTGTCTTAAAAAAAAAAAAAAATTATAGTGGAGTTAGAGCGATGACTTAACAGAGGACCAGAGTTAAGTTCCTAGCACCTACCTCCTGGCTTACAGCCAGCAGCCCATAACACCAGTTTCAGGTGTTCAGCACTTTTTTTCTGGTCTCCTCAAGAATCTGCACTCAAGTATACAAACTCACACATACTTAAAAATAAAATCTTAATTTTTCTTTAAACATGTAAACATTTCATATGAGCGAGGCATAGTGGCACGTGCCTATAATCCTAGCATTCCAGAGTTTGGGATCAGGATTCCTAGTTCAAGGCCAGGGTGGGCTACATGGTGAGGCCTGACTCAAGGGTACAAAGCGATTTCAGACGTGTGGCCGCCTAGGGTTCCTTCTAGGTAAGTTCCGGTTTTTCAGTGTTGCTGTTTCTGTTTGTTAACCCGTACGGCAACCATCGTATTGGTGCCCTTGCATCTGAAGGAACCGTTGATGTGTTTCTTCAAATCTAGAATTAATTAAAAACTAGTGAAAGCTATCAGGAAATATTAACAAGCTAATGTAAATCTCTTCTAGGGCAGTTATATGATGGCTATGACGAAGAGTATGGTTGTCCCATTTTAGATGAAGACAGAGTGAGTATGACTGAACTGAAAATACATTTGTTGAACTTCATGGGCAAAGTAATTTTTGTTTCCTGAGCATTCATCTTTTTTGTGTGTTCGTGTGTTCATTACAGGTTGTTGATGAGCTAGAGAATCAGATGAGAGAAGGCGGCGTTATTGTTGATTACCATGGTTGTGATTTCTTTCCTGAACGCTGGTTTCATATAGTTTTTGTCTTGAGAACAGATAATAGTATATTGTACAAACGACTGGAAACAAGGTAAGGAAAAGAAACATTGATTTTGTTTTTAGAGCAAGTGAATTTTATTCAGATTCATGAGGTTGGCGGACACTACCGTGAGAAGACTTCGTTTGAAAAGTAGCTGCTTTGTTTGTTCTCTGTAAAGTAAATCTGTGTGATATGACTATACTGAACCAAAGACATTTGTAGGGTACAAATGAGTACTCTGAGTAACAGATTATCTCAATTGAATTTTTTTCTCAAGACAGGGTTTCTCTGTGCTGGGATTAAAGGCATGCACCACCACTGCCCAGCTTCAACTGAAAATTTTATTTAATAAAATATACCAGATAGAAACATATAATCATATTTTATCCTCTATACAAGTCTTTCCTAGAAAAAGAGCCAAACAGTAATATTCTCTGTTCAAACACTATCCATTCAAATTATCCCTGCACCAACAATTGGGGAAGCTTATGAAAATTAACAAAATATGCTCTGAGTGGTGCACACCTATAATCCCAGCACTTGGTAGTTAGAAGAAGACCGGTCTCTGAGTTCAAGGCCAGCCTGATCTACAAATTGACTTCCAGGACAGCCAAGATACACTGAGAAACCCTGTCTGGAAAAAAATTAAAAAAAAAAAAATTAAAAAGAGGGCTGGAGAGATGGCTCAGAGGTTAGAGCACTGGCTGCTCGTCCAGAGGTCCTGAGTTCAATTCCCAGCAACCACAGGGTGGTTCCCAACCATCTATACTGAGATCTGGTTCCCTCTGGTTGTTCATCAGAACACTTTATACAAAGAGAGAGAGAGAGACAGACAGAGAGAACTAACAAGATAATTCAGTATTTTACAATTACTAAAATATATATTGGCCCCACCCATATAAAGCATATTTAACCAGAAAAGGGAACTTGGAGGGAAAACTACTGGTTCTTTCTCATTCTGTGGTGCATTTGGTCTTCACCTGAGTCTAGCTTGTTCTATTACTGTCCCGGTAAAACTGCTTCTCCCTCTCCCTCTCTCATTGCCCCTTAAGTAGCTTCCCATTTCTTTCTTTCTCATGAGAGTTGGGCATATCCTATTCTGACAAATCTTTAATTCATCACTGTTTCTGCCAGTCAGTTAGATATCACTTTCAAACATGGGTGCTTACTTCTAAAAACTAACTTTACTTTCATTGTTTGGGATTAAAGATGTGTACCACCACACCTGGATCTAAGCTTTTCTTTACCTGCAACTTGCTCTATACCAGGTTGGCCTTGAACTCAGATCTTCTTGCCTTTGTCTCCTGGACTAAAGGCATGTTTGTATTCCAGCCAAATCACACAACCTAGAAGGTCTTTAGATGTGATCTCTTGCCAAAGCAGCCATGTTCTGAATTAAAATTACTCTACAGGCCCCATAACTTTTTAACCGGCTATTTAGTTGTTAGTTTACATACTGCCTAAACATTATTTTAATTACTTTTATTACCTTTGGGATTGGTAAAATACAGATAACATTATTATAATGAGTTATCCAATTGATATATGGTAGTGCTTTCCTCTTGTGTATACTATCTGTCTTTATCATAAATCCTTGCTATGGATCCCTTTATTTATCCCCTAGCCAAAAATCTGGCTTGAGGAAGGTACTTGTTTGTTGGCCAATTGGTGGTAATTATTTGAGCAGCTAATAAATTAGCACGGATTTCAGATAAACCTAAATGTTAGTCTCATAATTCTTAGTTTAGCCCTCATGCCAAAGAAGCCTGTCATATAGATGCTAGTCTGTTTCTTCTAGGCAAAAGAATAGGAAAAGTAGTTTTGTATAATTTTTGATATATTCAAAAAAGTGTCTAACTCACTATCACAATCAATAGAAGACACAGACACCTGCTAGATTTTTTAATAGCCTTATTTCACCCGGAACAGAGCAGATACTAACCCTCTAAAGTACCTTTACCTCCCAGCCCCATCCCAAATTACCTCCCATCCATAGTCCCATAAATACTTGGTTTATTCTTCATCTGGGCCAATTCCTTCATCCATGCCAAACAAGTACTTTTTCCTTCTTCCTCCTCCTCTACTGTCTCCTTCCCAAGATCCTCAAACCCACAAACCATAGCCACACCTACCCCATTTGCCCTGCCCAGGTGTGTTGGCTTTTTATTGGTCAAACAGGAATAAGTTTTTAGGCAAGGTTACAAACATTTTGTGGTCCCTGTCTGCTCATAAAAGACAGCAAGCAGACCTTAGAGAGCAAATTAACAGTGAAATACAAAGCACCAGACTGTGCTGTTATAGTTCCCAAAGCTAAAGTTAATGCTGTTATGTTCACTTAACCTCTCTTTGCCTTCTAGGGGTTATAATGAGAAGAAACTGCAAGACAATATTCAGTGTGAGATTTTTCAAGTTCTTTATGAAGAAGCCATAGCATCTTACAAAGAAGAAATTGTGCATCAGCTACCCAGTAATGAACCAGAAGAGCTAGAGGATAATATCAACCAAATCTCAAAATGGATTGAGCAATGGGTCAAAGATCATAACTCTTAACTTAGAGACTGGGCAGCCAGGCCCCACCATGGTATACACCTTTATTTCAGATCTTAGGAGCAACAGCTTGTCTACATAGTGAGTTCTACGCCAGTAGTAAGACTGTTTCAAAGGAAAAAAGAAAAAAGCCTGGCCTCAATACAGCTACCCTTGTCTATCACTCAGTCCACCGTAATTGAAATACCCAAGGCTCAGCAGAAGAAAACTGTTGCAGCTCTAGCTGCTGCCTGGATTTCTTTTCTCCATGAGAAAGCTTAAACAATCTCAGATATGAACATCATTTATTAAGGAGTGAGCCCGAACATTGTCTTCAAAATGATAATAAATGTGATCACTAAAGTGTGGGTGATCTCTTAAAATAAAAGTGGAAAACTACAGATACAGCATCAGTATCGCCTTTTTATTTTGAAAAAACTAGAGGGGCCTGATGGGATGGCTGAGGTACAGCAGCACTGACACTAAGGCTGAGGACCTGAATGCATTGTCTGGAACCCTCATGAAGGAGGGAGAGAGCGGATCCCACAGTCAGTCGGCAGAGTTCCACATGCACACAAGTACAGCAGGCTTCCGTAATTGGCGGACTGGGGAGATGGCCCAGTGGGTAAAGTGCTGATAGCACAGGCGTGAGGCGAGAGCTTGCCTGTGAACCCAGCCTTGGGGACAGAGCGCTGGGGCAAGCCGCTGACTAGACCAGCTGGATTGGCTAGCTCTGGGTTCAGCAAGAAGATACTAGAGTGACCAAGAAAGACAACTGATATTGCACACACAACATACACATACCAAAAAAAGAAAAATTGGACTAACAATTTTGGGGAACCAAGGAAGGCCCAGGTGAACGAAGTCTGAGTGAAAGTGTACTGTGACGTTCGCACAGCCATGTCATGGGCCCCGTAGCCTCAGACCCATAGGAAAGCTGACTCCAGGGGCTCAGAGGGATGATAAGCCTTCCTGTGGTTAGTGTGCATGTCTACTGTGCAGAAAATGTCCCTGCAACTTTCCTCTCTGGGTGTTCAAGGCCTAGAGACTGCTAGTACTGAGATGTGCTAACCCTGTCTCCCTGTGAACCATAAACATGGCGTCCTTGTTTATCTGCAGCACCACCACCTAGTTCAGCTGTATGCAATAACTCTTCTCCAACAAGCTGAGCTGTAGGGTGCTGTGACTTCTCTGCCACAGGGTCCAATCCACCTGACAAACAGCTTTTCTGTCTGTGTCATGTCTTCAGCCCCTTGCCTACCCCTAGTCGGTTCTGTCCCTGGAGCTACACTGGACGCAGCAAATGATACTTGGTCTGTATTCAGAACTTACTTGGTACAAAATGTTTTACTGGCCTTTTAGTCCACCTTTCTCCCCAGGTCACCTCCCTTTAGAAAATAATGCTACTGTATACTGTTGCACAGATTTTATGCCTATAAAACATGTATAGATCTGGACGTGTTGGTGCAGGCCTGTAATCCCAGCATTCAGGGAAGCAGAGGCAGGCAGATCTCTTGAGTTCGAGGCCAGCCTGGGCTACAAAGTGAATCCAGGACAGCCAGGGCTACACAGAGAAACACACATATGTATTTAATGAGCTCTGAATTCACACGGCCACCCCTAGAAGAAGTTCACTAGTTGCCATACAGGTATTGGGACCAAATGCAGAAGCTAGTGTTACATGGGGTTTATGTGAAAGGCTGACGCCATGCGGGTCACAACAGAGGCAGAAGATCTCCAAGGGAAATTCCGTTCTAAATCGGGGTTTCCTCTAAGGACAATACAGACGGGCTCTGCAGAAGAACTGAGAGGTTCATTACTGCGAGAGGACCCGATCTCTATTTCTAAACCAGAGTAATCTTTAAGCCTAGGGAAGGGTTTGACAGGCTCGAAGCCCTCGGTTATTAAAAGGTGCTAGCGCAGACCATTAGGCATTTCAGAAAGGCGATGACGTTGATGCGGTGTGCTGGACTCGCGCCAGGTAGCACCTGTGACGGGAAATGACCGGGGGTGGTCTCGCCAGGGCCTCGCCTGTGCTCAGCACTCCCTCCGGCCCACGCAGAAGTCGTGCGTCCCCAGGTCTGCCCTCCAGGGAACCTCTCCTCGGGCGCACTCTTCTCTGAAGTCCCATTTGACTTTTATTTAAAGTGTACTGACGCTCGCCGTGTCCTGTCTGCTCTAAATCTCAGGCTTTGTTTGTACGTCGGTTGTCCATCCGGCTTTGGAACTGCAGTTGGAGGAGGGCAGCTAACATCCGGTCTCACGCAGGCACAGGCGCGGCTCAGGAGGACTGGGGCGCCGCCGGCCCACCGGGACCCGGCGGCCCTTCGAGGTCCCTGGCGGCGGTCGTGCAGTCACGTGGGCTGAGGAGGCGCGGCGGTGCCGGGAGAGCCACCGGCTGGGCGCCGGGACTGCGCGCGGCGGCAGGTTCGATCCCTGGGACGGATGGGCCGAGCGCCGGCTTCAGGCCCGCGGTGGGGAGGGTCAGGAGCAGAAGTGGAAACTGCGGGAGGTGGTCAGATTAGCACACTGGCTCCTTTTCCCGCACAGGCAGCCATTAATAGCCTCGTCTGACACTGGAGAATATCGATTTCAAAAACCTTGTTTCTGTTTCTTCTTGGTATTATTTATCTACTAGTTTTGCGCTGTAGAGCTGCATTGCACTAAATGCTGTGCAATGTCTTGGTTTCAATATCCTGAAACAAAAAGGAACGAACCAAAGTTCTCGAGAAAACAGGAAATTCGCTTGTCTGTGGTTTGGTTTAACCTGCACATTTTGATAAATGTACCCTAGTGCTAACCTTAGAGGAATTTAGTGAAGGATGTATAGGTTTAAATCTTTGCAACGAATGATAAATTTAAAATTCTTACAAAGTTAAAAGTTACTATAGAAAGCCCCACAGCAAATTGAAGCGGGCCACGGTTCACTAAGGAGCGGTTATGTTAGTTTTTTTCCCAAGCCAGACAGGAAGTAGATAGCTGTTTGATCACCTTGTTTGCTAAAGCAAAAGTTGTCAGGCTAGTGGGGGTAGATCCTGCTGGCCTACGTTTTCCCGGTTGGAATTTGTCCTCTCTCAAGTCTCTTCAACAAGTATCTTGGAGCGTCTGTTAGATGTGAGTAAATGAGACACACTCCTTGAACGAATGGGATGGGAATCGTGGACTGTCTTAGGGCGAGAGAGGATATCCTTAGATATTGTAAGTATCTAAGTATATAGTATTGACTCCACAACAATGTGTAGAGTGGCCCAGAAGAAGCACTCAGAAATTGAACTAGGAAATTAAAATGCAAAAGATTGATTTGGGGAGATCTTTGGAAGACTTGAAGACTTAGCTATTGAAGGCATTCGAGGATCAAAGAGAAAAAGAGGAGAAACCGATTCTGAAGTTTTTCACTTGATGGTTTTGAGAAAATAGAGAACTCTGGCAGAGACTTGGTCTGGAGATGGGGAAGGTAATGAACTTGTTTTGAGTTTTATTTGAGTTACAGACAGAGCCAGCTGGAAATGTGTGCTCACCAGTGGTAAAAGTAGAAGGCAAACGAGAGGGAAGGAAGCAGAACAGGAAAAAGAGCCTTTGTAGGCAGATAGGTGACCCTCCTCGTCCTCCTCCTCCTTTCTTCCTCTTTTGGGTTCTGGGGATTGAATCCAGGGCTTCATAATGAAGCCCAAGATTGTATTTATCAAGCAGGACTCTATAGCAGGGTTAAGTGTAGTCTCCCAACACATTATTCTTTGGTTCCACAAATAATTCCCTGTCTACCTTGACAAGTAAGTTAAAATGGACAGCAAACAAACAAACAAACAGAACCCAAGCTTTCATGTATCTCAGGCTGTGGCAGCAGATGACCTGGTCTTCTCGTCTTCCTGAGTGGCATGTACCACTTGAAGCAGATTACTAGCTTCATGGAATGCTGGGAGCCCAACCCAGGGCCTTCTGTGTGCTGTGCAAGCATTCTGCCACTGAGCTGCATTCCCCATCCCCCAGGTGTACTTTTAAGGGCAATAACCATGCCTTTGATGTTGTTGTTAAGTTTTGTTTTTCAAGACAGGGTTTCTCTGTGTAACCTTGGCTGTTCTGGACTCCCTTTGTAGACCAGGTTGGCCTCAAACTCTGAGCAATCTGCCTGCCTCTGCCTCCCAGAGTGCTGGGATTGCAGGGGTGGGCTATATCCATGCCTTTTTATAAAGGGGTGTCACTTAATAAAAACTGATAAAAGAATGAAGCTGGTAATCTGCTTCCAGTGTCTCTCTCTCTACTTACCTGCTTTAGGTTATTTTCAGTTCTGTAAGTTCTGGAAACTTTGTAAACTGTGATCCTATGATCTTCCAGACATTACCTTGTCACTAGCCTCGAGGCTTCAAAGCCCCTTCCCACCTCTTGTCAGCTGTTAATGGTAAAAGCATTGTTTTGCAGCAGGGTGTTTGTGGGGACAACGTAGAATCTGAGTAAAGCAGCAAATGCTATGATGACATCATGTTTTTAAAAATTGCTTTCAGACCTGGTGACATATGTTTGTAATTCCAGCATTTGCGAGGCCACGGTGGAAGGATCTGGAGTTCAAGACCAGCCTGGGCTATATAATGGGTCCAGGATGATTCTTCTTCTTCTTCTTCTTCTTCTTCTTCTTCTTCTTCTTCTTCTTCTTCTTCTTCTTCTTCTTCTTCTTCTTCTTCTTCTTCTTCTTCTTTTCTGGGAGAGCCCAACTAATTGGCACATGTCTGTTATATCATGGTCTAATTTTTGTGTGTTTTATGTTTTAAAGTGCTGCCATATTGCTCAAATAAAATTTACATGTAATAAAGTATGCCATTTTAAATATACAATGTGGGGGCTGGAGAAGGTGGCTTCGTAGTTAAGAGCACTGGCTGTTTCTCCAGAGGACTCAGGTTCGATTCCCAGCACCCACATGGCAGCTCATAACTGTCCAGTCCCAGAAGATCCAGCACTCACACAGACATACATGTAGGCCAAACAGCAATGCAGATAAAATTAAAAAATTAAATAAAAAGTACAAAAACTATACAAATTGTTGAGTTTTGACAAATTACCACTCTGGCAGGTGGAACTCTATGAGTTCAACGCCAGCCTAGTCTACATAGTGAGGTGTTCCAGGACAGTCAGAGTTATGTAATAGAGAGACCCTCTGTCTCAAAAAGAAAAAAAAAAAAACTATTCTATAACCACTCCCAAATTTCTTAGTGATCTTTGAGATCAACCTTCCCATTCCAGACAACTCTTAATCTGTTTAGCTGTCACTGACCTTCTTATAACCTAGAAGATTCAGAGTAAACCAGTTAGTTCCTTTGGCCACTAATCAAGTCACCAATACGTTTTTTGCTTGTATACTTGGGTACTGAATCCAGGGCCTGTGCATGCTAGGCAAGTGCTCGACCATTGAACTACCCAGCCCAGCTAACTGTTTCTGTACATTCCTTTTAACAAGATCTCATATAGTACCTGCCTTTGTTAGCAGAGGGTCACCCGTTAACACACCAGATGTGTGTTGCATGCACACCAGATGCAATGAGTACACTGTTTCTGCTTTGCTGTATTTTGGGTTTTGTTTGTTTCGTTGGTTTTGGGAGATGGGATCTTGACATTTAGCCCAGGCTGTGTGGGATCTCACCATGTCACCCATGCTGGTCTCAATTTATGATCCTCCTGCTTTAACCTCCCAGGCCATATGCTGTCCTGTGATATTCCTGATTGCTTTTTAGAAAACGACTTATAGGGCTGGAGAGATGGCTCAGAGGTTAAGAGCACTGGCTGTTCTTCCAAAGGTCCTGAGTTCAATTCCCAATAACTACATGGTGGCTAACAACCATCTAAAATGAGATTTGGTGCCCTCTTCTGACGTGTGGGCAGAACAGTGTATACATAATAAATTCATTTTGGAAGGAAGAAATCAGAAGGCTTGTATCAAGCTATCTCAAAATGTATGACTCCCTTGCTTCCACTTCTGAACGCTGGCAATTCAAGTGTGTCCCCACCGTGACAGCTGTTGGATTAAATGAATTGCTGAATATTCAGTTGTGTGCTCATTCCTGGAGTTGGACACTTGGATTATTTCTAGTTCCTTTTTTTTTAACGATTATTTTATTTCTGTGTCTATATGTGTGAGAGAACATATGTGTGCAGGTATGCAGGCTTGTGTAACTGTGGTTGGTTTATTTATTTATTTTTTGCAGCAGGGTTTCTCTGAGTAACCCTGGCTGTCCTGGAACTTGCTCCGTAGACCAACCAGGCGGGCCTTGAACTCACAGACATCTGCCTGCCTCTGCCTTCTGACTGCTGCTGACGCCACCACCACCGTCATATGGTTTTAATAGTGAAAAATAAAATAGCGATCCCAGCAAAAAGCCCAAAACTGGTTCAGTTTCTTTGGAAGTGCCCGCAAGCATCTGCTTAAGCAGACAGGACTTGCAGTCTCATCTGCCTGAGGCTTATTACTGTGGTCGTTTTATCATTAGTTAGTAGTAGTATTAACAGTATAACTATTGTCATTATTAATATCAATTATATGTCTTCTCATTGAACTGAAGCTTGACATTAGATTTTTTTTTAACTCATAGTTAAAAAAAAAAAAAAAGGTAAACCATTTCTACACAGTTGCAGCAAATCCGTTGTTTTGAAATGCCCAGTGTTGAAAGCCTGAGCTCGCTGCGCTCCCTACGGAAGGGAGGAGGCTGAGTATCCGTGCAGCTGCTCCCTGTGACCAAGTAAGTGACCCTGCGGGGCTGGGGGTTGAAGCGGTTCAGGGGCGGTGCGTTCTCTAAGATGCTGTCTCTGGAAGAGAGCAATCCCGTGGAGCCCAGTAGCCAGTTGCGTGTCCTTGTCCTGGAGGCAAGTGTTCGTATTTGTGCGTTCTCTCCTCTTTTCTTATTTGTTTAGTAAACAAGTCTTTATTGAGCCACAGTTGTGCTTCAGAAACTGGGTTGAGTTGTGGAGTGCTGTGGAGCGAGGCGGGCATGCTGCATCTGCTGGCATGAGCATTCTGTGGGGGGTAGGGGTGAGGGGTGGGGGTGTTCGGAACACATTTGGGCTGTGGCGGAGGCGAATGTGCCGGTGACTGACCTGACCTAATTACATACACACCATGAGGAGGCCCACAAGGAGGCCGGAGCCACTTGCTGCTTCACTCATCTCCCCCTCTTCATCAGACGGATCGGTGCAGGTCTGAGAAATAAGTAAACTGCGGAGGACTAGGTTACAAAGTTGTGAGCATGGAGGAAAGAAAGAAAGGAGTGAAGTGGCGTCAGGAAGAGAAGCTGGACATGGAGTTCATGCTCTCTCTCCCGGCCTCCCGGAGGCACAGCACAGGCGGGCAGATCTCCGGGTACCCGCCCACACTGGGCTGTTTTGTTATTTTAAGGCAAGCTCTTCCTGTAGTCCAGGCCGAGTGTGAGTTGACTCCTACCTGCCTCTGCCTTCTAAGAGCTGACGTTAGAAGCCTGTTCATAGATAACGTGCTTCCGTGGCTTGCAAATTTGTTTATTTTATTTTAAAATAAAATAAAATACCTGCCTGCATGTACACCTGAACTCCAGAAGAGAGCCAGATCTCATGATGGTTGTGAGCCACCATGTGGTTGCTGGGAATTGAACTCAGGACCTCTGAAAGAGCAGACAGTGCTCTTACCGTCTGATCCAGCTCTCCAGCTCTTGTTTATTTTATTTTGCAGTGTTGGGGATGGAGCTTTATGTGTTCGAGGCAGATGCTAAGCCACCAGGCCATAGCTGGTGCCTCCAACCTTGTGATGTAGACAGTATCCCAAGCAAGGCCACTGAGGTGACTGCCACTGAGGTAGTGGTCCGAAGAGGCTGAGGGGTCAGTGTGCACGTGTCCAGGTCTGGGCTGCAGACTGTCTGGTCCACACAAGAGCCGCAGAGAGCCTGGGGTGGCCAGCATGGCAATGAGTAGAGATGGACAGAACGAAGGGCCTTTGGCCATGCACAGGCTTTTGGTTTTCACTCAGGTTACAATAGAAGGGGATTTTGACTTGTCTAAACAGAACCGCTTCTTCTGTAAGCTTGCATTTTAAAGTGTCTGTCATCTCAGTAGACTGCTCTTCCTTGATCAGTAGGGCCCTGCATTCACGCTTAATACCTTCCCTGCCTTCCCTGGAGTTCACATCCGTCTTTGAAGTAAGAGCTGGGGCCCTTTCCTATGGAAAAAGACCTGCGATGTTAAATATTTCTAGTTAAGATTGAAAAGAGCATATGTGTGTGTGTGTTAGGGTTTTGTTTTAATTTTAAATGTTAATTTATATTTATGTGATTGTGTGTGCCTGTTTGTCTGTTTGTTTACCGCTTGTGTGCAGGTGCCTTGGAAGCCACAGGAGGAAAGCTGGAGTTTCAGGCAGTTGTGAGCTGCGAGAGGTGGGTGCTGGGAATTGAACTCCACTGCTCCTCAGCAAGTGCTCCTAACCACTGAGCCATCTCTTCAGCCTCTCTCTCTCTCTCTCTCTCTCTCTCTCTCTCTCAATACTGAATAAATTACTTTCTGTGCGCGCACACGCCACATTTTCTTTATTCATCGCTTGGAGTTGTTAGTGACAACGAACACGGATGGGTAGGTACTGCCTGGACATAAATGCTTTCATGTTCTTTGGGGGTGGGGGATGGGGGGTGGGGGGCAACAGGCGGAGTGCTGAATCTGCTGACTGCCCTTAACCACTGCTTTCCCTAACTGCAGGCAGCCTGTTTTCCCTTATGAGAAAAACAGCATCTGGCTAATGAGCAAGGTGTCGAGGTCATCGAGGTCATCGAGCGAGTCGGAGGACACCCGGGGAGCAGAGGAGGATGACATGACAGAAGGTGACCTGGGGTATGGCCTCGGAAGAAAACCTGGCGGCATTTATGAAATTTCATGTTCGACTGCATCTAAGAGAAGGTCGGATGGAAAGAACCTGAGCCCTCCTCCTGTGTCTCCAAGAAAGGGGGAGAAAAGCGAAACCGTTTTCCAGTATTCCGGGAATAAGGGCTGTGGAGATGCGTGTGCTCACGGATGCAGAGTGTCTGGGCACAGGCGACAGAGCAGCACTGGTAAGAACGCGGGGCGTTCTCGCCTTCCTTCCCCTGTGGATATTATCGGGGCTCTTACTCTCCCAGCGCATGAAAATCAGTAACCGTAGTAGATTTTCATCATTAGTTCCTTAAGATTTTTTTTAGGGGAGCTGGAGAGATGGCTCCGCAGTTCAAGAGCCCTGGCTTTCCTGGAACCTACTCTGCAGACCCAGCCTGGTCTCCAACTCACAGAGCTCCACCTGCCTCTGCCTCTTGAGTGCCGGGATTTAAGAGGCAGGCCACCACACCCAGCTAGATAACCGGGATTTAACTAAAGAAAGTATTCGATTTTTTTTTCCTCCAATAGATTCTAATTCAGACTTGTCAAATGAACAGTTAAGGCAACGTCTTCATGAAGCTTTAGAGGTATGTCCTGTGTGATGCTGCAAGTGAGCGTCACACCCACCTAGTCCCCAGAGCCCCTTTTTCCCTTCATCTCCCGAGTCACACTTTTCAACATTACTCCTCTGTTTCTTAGTCTCTCTCTTCCTGTGTGTGTGTCTGTCTGCCTCCTTTCTTTCTTTCTTTCTTTCTTTCTTTCTTTCTTTCTTTCTTTCTTTCTTTCTTTCTTTCTTTCTTTCTTTCTTTCTTTCTTTTTCCTTTTTCAAGACAGGGTTTTTCTCTGTAGCCTTGCCTATCCTGGTCTCACTTTGTAGACCAGGCTGGCCTTGAACTCACAGGGATCTGCTTGCCTCTGCCTCCCTGAGTGCTGGGATCAAAGGCATGCACCACCACACCCGGCTTCATTTCTTCCTTCTTCCTTCCTCCGTTCCCTCCCTTCCTCTTCCTAACTTCCGCCCTTCCTTCTTTCTTCCTTCCCTCCCTCCCTTCCTGTTCCTTCCTTCCTTCCCTCCCTCCTTTCTCTCTCTTCCTTTTCTTTCTTTCTGTGTATTGCCACAGCATACATGTGACATCAGGAGACAACTTTCCGGAGTTGGTTCTCTCATCTATCCTGGGGTACCAATGATTTCACTTAGGTGGTCACACTTGGCGGCAAGCTCCTCAACCTTCTGAGCCATCTTGCTGGCCCCGGTTTTTGTCTCTTAAAAAGCCCCCTTATGTAAGCATGCCCACTGCTTCTTTGTCTGGCCTCTCTGAACTTACTGGGGAAGACTAGTAATGCTTCCTGTAGACGCCTTTTCTCTATGTGGGGCTCGAAAAGTCTGTCTTAATTTAATGTCCTTAAAATCAGAAGACTAGAGAGTTGTTAGAGGTTAGAAAAGAGAGGCAGTGAGATGATGTGATGGTGTCTTGAAGGGAGAGAGCCTTCCATTCCAGATAACAAAGGAAGTCTCCAAGCCATAAGTTCTCAGGGGCTTGGGGATGCTCCACACCACATGGCCTAGCCTCAACTGGCCTACAAGCCAAGGGGCATCAAAGCAAGCATTCAGTAGGGCCATAAACTTCTCTTGTAATAGGAGGGGAAGGGAGGGGCTGCCCAGCCACAACAGAATCTTCTCATTAGCTCAGTCTGGAGAGGCAGAGACTGCAGAGCATTGGCCTGATTGACAGCTGGAGGGTTGGTACCTAAGGAGAACATCCCAGGTGGTCTGAGGAGCCCCACCCCCCTGGGCGTGGCAGCGTTAAGTAGCACGCCAGTCTTTAGGAAAAGTACCCTGCTTCCTAAGATTAGATTACTAGGACTGGTGAGGCAAACACCACAGTTGGAGATGTGAACAGAAATCCTCCGTGTCTAAGCCTCGGAGGGAGAAAGTCTGAAATTAAGGTTTTAGATCGCCTGCTGCCTCTAAAGGCGGCCGCAGCCCGTGGAGTTCCTGGGCTGTAGTGCGCAAGTCCAGTTTCTGCCTCTCATGGCCTTGTCCTTCACGGGACTGTGTGCACGGAGCACACTTATTAGATTGGGGCCCACCTTAATCCAATACAACGTCATTGCATAGGATTGATTACATCCTTAAACTAAGTCTGTCAGCGTGTCTACCTCACAGTCGTATAAAGGCTGCATTTCCAGAGTGGAGCTCTTCAGCTGCTCCTTGGAAGGCATTTTAGAAGTGCTCTTGGCTCAGATAGGCTCTGTTCAATCTATAGTCTGAGGAGGGAAGTATTTTTTATTTGATTTGGTTTTTATCTTAGATGTTAAGTCCCATTTCCATATAAGTTCATGTTCATGATACTGAACAAACTTGCAGGCAGGTGTCAGAATTCAACCCCTAGCAGCTGCTACAGTTGGATAGATAGCCATGTACTCATTTTATGTGGTAATGTTTTTAACAAAATCTGTCATTTGATTTCACCAATGAAGACTTGGGAGCCAGATGCTGGGGTGAAAGCCTGCTTTCTCAGAGAGACAGAGAAAGCACCCAGCTGACCTTCCTCCTCAGCTGATATCTGGATAAAATAACTCTCCTTCTCCATGCTGTCTCAGAAACTCTGGAACTCAATGTCCCTCCCTCCTCCTTCCGGTGCATCTCTCTGTCTTTCTGACTTCCTCTTACTCTCTGTGGTTTTTCTTCCCTATGTTTCTTCCCTATCAACTGGTTGCTTACTCCGTCTCTTGAACTATGGTTGATTTTATTTTATCTTGTTTACAGTACTCAAGCCGAAAGCTCTTGGATTAAATGTATGCTTTAGGGCTGAGTCACACCATAACTAGAAACAGGTTTTTCCAGTAAACAACACAATCTTGGGGTTCACAGTGTGATCAGATATCCTGCCGCACTAAAGATTTTTCTTTTTGTGAGGTTGTGGCAGTGCACATCTGTCACCCCAGCACGTGGGAGGTGGGGGCAGGAAGATGAACTGGTCAAGGCTGTCCTCGACTCTATAAGGGGTTTGAAGCCATTTGAGACCCTTTGTTAAACAAAACAAAACCAACATTTTCCTTTTCCTTATTTTCCACGTACCTATATGGGTAAAAGCAAGAGGCCTTTGTTCCAACTGGAACTTGATGGTGAGGCTCTTAGTTGTAGCCTGACTGGTTCGCTTTGCCATCTTGGCCTTGGTAAGGGTAACTGTGGACAAATGACGTAGTCAGTTAAGGGGTCAGACAGCAAGGCTACTGCATCTCTGTCCTCAGGAAGTAGAGATTTTAAAAACTGAACTGGAAGCATCTCAGAGACAACTTGAAGGTAAAGAGGAAGCACTGAAAATCCTTCAAAGCATGGTAAGAATTTACTTCTGAATTTTTCCTTTTTGTTTTTAAACAAGTGGGGTTTTTTTCTGTCTTTTTTTTTTGAAGATTATTTTTATGTACATTGATGTTTTGCCTGTATGTATATTCCTGTGAAGTGCCAGATCTTCTAAAACTGAAATTACAGACAGTTGTGAGCTACCATGTAGGTGCTGGGAATTGAACCAGGGTCCTCTGAAAGAACAACCAGTCTGTTAACCATTGAGCCATCTCTCTAGCCCTATGTCTGAAATTCTCATCACTTAATATATTCCAGTAATAAGTGGCATTGTAATCCCTGTACTCAGGAGGTAGGATAGGAGGTTCAAGACCAGGCTACATCCTGGGACCCTGTTTTGGGAACACACTCATACACCAAAAACAACCAACAGTAATTAGTGATATTTTTACCTTGTAAAGTAAACATGTCAGTGCTTAATATTGTTGGTTTTTTTGAGATATAGATTTTGTTTTTGTTTTTCAAGACAGGGGTTCTCTCTGTAGCCTTGGCTTTCTTGGAACTCACTTTGTAGACCAGGCTGGCATCAAACTCACAGAGATCTGCCTGCCTCTGCCTCCCTGTGTGCTGGGATTAAAAGTATGCACCACCATTGCCCTGTTTGAGATACAGAGATGTCATTAGTTTTTAAAGATTTATTATTTACATATTATTCTGCCTGCATGTGTGCCTACATGCCAGAAGAGGGCACGAGATCTCATAGATGGTTGTGAACCATCATGTGATTGCTGGGAATTGAACTCAGGACTTTGGAAGAACAGCCAGTGCTCTTAACCTCTGAACTACCTCTCCAGCCTCAAGATACAGATATTTTAATAGCATAATTTCCTGATCTTTTTTTATAGATATGTTTGGTTAGCTGGCTTAGGGTTTTTTGTTTTTTTGTTTTTTTGTGTTTTTTTCAAGACAGGGTTTCTGTATGTAGCCCTGGCTGTCCTGGAACTCCCTCTGTAGACCAGGCTGGCCTCAAACTCAGAGATCCCCCTGCCTCTGCCTCCTGAGTGCTGGTATTAAAGACATGCACCACCATGGCCAGCAATAATTTCTTTTTTTTTTTTTTACTAATATTGCATTTTATAGCCATACATATTTTGTGTATCTTTCGCCCACCAGCTGATGTATATTTCAGTTATTTCTTCATTCTGATGATGATAAAAAATACTGCTGTGTATAATTCCTTGCCAAGAAAAGTCATCTATCCAGTCACATTTAGGAAGGAAAGAGCCAAACAAAGATCATCTGAATTTTAAACTATTATTCTACACACACACACACACACACACAAGTTGCTGTCATTTTATCATCTCGCTAATATTGTTATCTTAAATTAAACTATGGGGCTGGAGCCAGGCACAGTGGGACACACCTGTAATCCTAGCACTCAGGCAGGCAGAGGCAGGCAGATCTCTGTGAATTCAAGGCCAGCCTGGTCTACAAATGGAGTCCAGGACAGCCAAGACTACACAGAGAAACCCTAACTCGAAAATAAAATGTGGGGCTGGAGAGATGGTTTAGCAGTTACTGCTTTTGCACAGGGCCCAAGTTTGATTCCTGGCACCTATGTCAGGCAGCTCATAGCTGCCTCTAACTCCAGCTCCAGGAGGCACCCCCTTTGGCCTCCTCAGGTTCCTGCACACACAAACACACTAAAAATAAAATCAATCTTAAAAAATAAAATAAAATGTGCACGTGGGAATGTGTGCATAGATGCTGTAGTGTGCAGATAGGAATGCTAAGACGTAATCTCCCTGATGCTGGCTTTGTTTATTTTTCCTCAGGCAGTGCTCGGCAAAGCCACAAGCCACACACAGACAGTCCTTCAGAAAACCATAGAGCAGAAGAGATCTTTGGAGAAGGTATTCGCAGCTGTTAGTCCGATGATATTTAAACATAATTTCCTCGGGCTAATCACAGTAATGGGCATGTCATTTGTGGTGCTCTCCTTAAGGAATACTTTGGTCTTGGATGGTTTTCCATTTGGGCACTTTACATTTCAAAACAGGTTGCCACGTGGGTAAAGTATAGTTTATTTCCCTCTTACGGTAGCAGAGGATTTGCCAACTTGGCACTTCTCATTTTCCTTCTGTTTTTCTTCCTCTGCCCCTGTTTCTGACTATAGATGAAATTAGAATCACCAGGCACAGTGGTGTACTCCTTTTATCCCAGCACTGAGGAGGCAGAGGCAGGAGGGTCTCTGTGAGTTCAAGGCCAGCCTGCTCTACTAAGCGAGTCCAGTACAGCCAAGGCTACACAGAGAAACCCTGTCTTGAAAGAAACAAAAAACCAAGAAAAAATTAGGATCATCATAGATGGGGCCATTTGGGCTAAGACTCCCAAATGTAAATTTAGTTTCTGATGTTTCCATGGGCAGAAGCGGGCACTGAGAAATCTGTGCTCAGCACAGTGATTTTTTTAAAGATTTATTTATGTTTTTTCATGTATGTGGGGTATTTCGTCTGCATGGGTATCTGCTCACTGGAAGAGGGTATTTTACAGATGATTGTGGGCCACCCATGTGGGTGCTGGGAATTGAACTCAGGACCTCGGGGGGAAAAAGCACTCTGGGCTCTTAACCTCTGATCCATCTCTCCAGCTCCATTGTGTTCTCTGTTTTTTGTTTGTTTTTAAGACAGGATTTCTCTGTGTCCGTCCCGGCTGTACTGGAACTCATTCTGTAGATCGGGCTGGCCTTGAACTCAGAGGTCCACCTGAGTTCTTTCTCGTATGTGCTGGCAGTGAAGGTGTGTGCCGCCGCCAGGCAGTACAGCAGATTTTTAACTCAAGCAGTTGGAAATTTCTTTTGTGTGTTCAGTGAGCTTTGGCAAAGTGTGTCTCAGTGCTAAAGAAATCCATTCGATGTATTTCATAAATGGCGTAGACTCTTCTGAGCATCATTTTTACTCCTTTAACTGTTGTATGATTAAATGAGTTCCTTCTCCCTCTTAGGGTCTCTAAGTGATTTATACTGATAATTTTCCATGAATGCTTTTTTTTTTTTTAATTTGAAGGTGATATTTCTCTTTCTGTAGGAAATAAATGCCTTGCGTTGGGAAATGGAATTTGATCAGGATAGATTTAAAAACAGAGAGGAATCTTGGACCCAAAACTATGACAGGTTTGTATACTTAGATGGCACTCAAAATTAAACCTAGGGCCTTGTGCAGTTACACTCCAACTGAGGCATATCCTTAGTCCAGGCAATTTTAAAATGCATGTAATTCAAATGTAGTTTTAGGCATTCTTCTTTGAGCAAACTATAAATAAAATTCTTACTGCTTATCCATTTATCATTTCCATATTTTTCTGTGTTATTTTCATATATATCTATTTATCTACTTATCTACTAGATATACAGTGTGATCCATGACTATAATTTAGTCGGCTGCTGGGGAAGCTGAAGCAAAGGATTCTAAGTTCCAGACAATTTAATGCGATTGTCTTGAAATAATTTTTTTAAAGGGCATGGATGCTGCTCAGTGGTAGAAGGCCTGGCTAGAGCAACAGTGAACAAAGCAGCCTAGGGAGATGGCTCAGCGGGTAAACTGTTTGCTACCCAAGTGTGAGCACATGATTTTCAGATCCCCAGGACCCACAGTGGCGCCTTTATAAGTGATCCCAGCACGCCTATGGCAAGATGGGTAATGGAGACACAGGCCTTTCCAGAAGCCCACAGGCCAGCTAGTCTGGTATATGCAGCAGTAAACATGAGACTGTGCCGCAGCAAGGTCCTGAAAACTCCTCCCTGTTGTAGAGCGTTTCACAGTCTCTTCCCAATGTGGAAGGGGATTCCACTGTATGAACATGCCACATCTGTTCTCCTCCTTCCCTCAGACAAATATCAACAAAGATAAAATACAAAAACATAGTATCGACAGTATTTTTTTTTCTTATGTTTTCAGAAAATATTGCTGGGCACAGTGACACACGCCTGTAATCCTAGCACTTAGGGAGTTAAGGAGGCAGAGGAAGGTGGATCTCTGTGAGTTCGAGGCTAGGCTGGTCTACAAAGTGAGTCTAGGACAGCCAAGGCCGTGCAGAGAAACCCTGTCTCAGAAAACTAAAAAAGAAGAAAACAGGTGGAGGTAGTGCACGCCTTTAATCCCAGCTCTCAGGAGGCAGAGGCAAGTAGATCTCTATGAGTGTGAGGCCAGCCTGGCCTAGAGAGTGAGCTCCAGGAAAGCCAAGGCTATACAGAGACCCTGTATTGTTATAAATAAATAAACAAACAAAGATATTTCCGTTCAGGATATGGAGTCCCACATAGGGTTGCATGCTTGTAATACCCATCCTCAAGAGGCCAAGGCAGGATAACTGCTGGGGGTCTGAGGCCAACTTGAGCTGCAGTGGTATCGGGCCAGCCAGGGCTACACTGCAAGATCCTATCTCCAAAACCAGATAACCTAGTCACATCAAACCAGGTGTGGGAGCACAGGCCTGTACTAAAACTAGGAAGGCCCATGTCAGGAGAATCAAGTTAGCTTGGGTTAGACAGCAAGACTGTCTCAAGACAAACAAACATGGAATGGTGGCACCTGCCTGTGATATCACTGCCTGACCGGAGAGTAAAGAGTTCAAGATCATCCTCAGCTACCTAGAGAGTTCAAGTCCGCCCAAGTTACACGAGACAAAAATCTACAGAGAGGGGTCAGTTGTTCAGCCGTTACCACCGTTCATCCAGGGTCCATCAAACCACCGCTCTTCACTGGTGCCTCCCAAAGGCCTGGTAGCCAACATTCAGTTCCTTGTCCCTTTGAGGGCATAGCAATTCCTCATATGCCCTCCCCCATGCACTGCTTCCTGTCATCAGCATCCCCGCTAGTTTAGTCCACTGGGTACCATCCACAGACCTACAGTGACTCGGCATCGGCATCGACCCACATCCAGGGTTTACATGAAGACCTAAGACCGAAGATGGCCTAAGCACAGAGTCAGTGTCCAAATGGTTAAGTCGAATTAAAACTGTGTTGATGAGAATTAATGTGAATTCTGGCTCTGCTGAGTTCTCAACTAAGTAAAAGATTTAGGATTATAAATTGAGGGGCTGGGGAGATGGCTCAGTGGTTAAGAGCACTGACTGCTCTTCCAGATGGTCCTGAGTTCAATTCCCAGCAACCACATGGTGGCTCACAACCATCTGCAATGGATTCTTGATTTCCTCTTCTGGTGTGCCTGAAAGCAGAGTGTTCATATACATAAAGTAAAGAATATAACTTGAAGATGAAAGGCTGAGTAGGTAAGAACACTTGCCACTAGACCGCCGTGGTGGCGCACACCTGTAATCCTAGCACTTAGGGAGGCAGAGGCAGGTATATCTCTGTGAGCTCGAGGCCAGCCTGGTCTACAAAGCAAGTCCAGGACAGCTGAGGTTACACCGAGAAACCCTGTCAAAAAATAAAAACAGCAAAAACAAAATTGCCACCAAGCCCAATGACCCGAGCTTGCAAAGACCCACGCAGGACAACCCACGTGCACAAGTTGTCCTTGGATCACATGCGCACTTTCGTGCCTCCCACAGACAAAATGTAGTAAGTTGGAGAAATAAAAATGTTTTTGCTGTGAGGTGTTACTATTTTATTTACTGAGTTAAGTTTCTTTTTTCCAGACTAAACTGTGACAATGCAGTCCTCAGGGAGAATCTGAAGGTGAAGACAGAAGAAATAAAAATACTCAAGTCTGAAAATGCTGGTGAGTAATGTATTTTAATGATTCTTTTAAAATATGTTTAAAAACAGCACATATAGAATATTATACAGCAAGAACACTCTTGTCAGTACAGGCAAAATGCTAATATTTTGAAGTAATAAAATGTAAGGAAAATAAAAAGAAATGCATTGAGATTTTTAAACAGTTTCCGTTTTTTGTTTAGATTTCCTAAATCAAGGTGCAGTCCATACAACATAACCTTAATCGTTAAAAAATAAACAGTTGGGCTATGGAGGCACTCACCCTTAATTCCAGCATTCGAGGGGGCAGAGGCAGGTGGATCTCTATGAGTTTGAGGCCAGCCTGGTCTATATAGCGAATTTGACGACAGCCAAAGGCTACACAGGGAGACCTTGTCTCAAGAAAAGAAACAAAAAGCAGCAATTGGGAGGAGTTGGTGGAAGGAGTTGGAGGTGGATATAATCAAACTATATTGTACATTGTCTGAAATTTTCAAAAACATTCTTACATAAGCAAAAGTGATGAATTCAGTAGTTTTGACATACTGCTCGAACTATTTCCACAGCTTTCTGATATTCCAGAACAAAGGCTGTGTTCATTAATCAGTTTCTCTCTAGTATCTCTTGAGCCTGCCTGTGAGTTCCAGGGTCAGCCTAGTTATAAAATGAGTTCTAGAACAGCCAGGGCTCTATGTAGCAAGAAACCTTGTCTCAAATCCTCCAGCTCCCGCCCAAAAAATTCTACAAAGTTCCCTACAGCAAACTAAGAGCAGGCCTGGGTGGCAAAGAGGCTTCCCCATTGGAAAGAGCTTTTACAGAGCTGGAGAGATGGCTCAGCACTTAGGGGCACTGGCTGCTCCTTCAGAGGTCCCAGTTCAGTTCTTAGCAGCCACATGGCAGCTCACAACTATCTCTAACTCCAGTTCCGTGGGATCTGACACCTTCACAGAGGCATACATGCAGATAAAACCAGTGCACAGAAAAACAAAATGAAAAGACAGAGCTATTCCAGATTTCTTTTCTCCCATGACACTCAGACAAGTCAGGTAGGTTTCTTCTGGATGGAGCGCAATCTTGTGGGTAATGTGTGAGGTGTGTGTTACTTAGAAGAAACGAGTGTACAGCATTGGTGTAACTAAGTTCTGACCTCAGAGCTAACTTTGTCATGTGTGGCCCTTCCTAGTTTTGACTCAGCGGTACTTGGAGGTACTCGCCATGCTGGATGTCAAGCAGCAGAAGATGGCTCAGGAGAACATGGGTCAGGAGAGTGGCCTGACTGAGGTGTCCGGGCTGGAGGTACACGTGCATCTATGAAGGATGCGGGACATCGTCCACCCGCTTTCCCTCCTTCCTCCTCTAGGACAGCAACAGAGTTAGCTACTCAGGCTAGGGTGTGAGAGGCCCATGGGATTGCCCAGGTTGGTGCCACACCCAAGAGGCACAACTGTTGGACCCCGGAGAATGTGCTGTTTCCTGCTCCAGTGCTCGGGCTCTTTGCCGAGGACTTTCTCACTTTATCCTCACTGAAGGGCTGCAAGGGGCACCATCCAACTAAGGCTGGGTAGGTCAGCCAGGAGGGACCCGGTTTCTTCACCGTGAGGGGCCAGGGCTACAGGTAACTTCACTACAGTCATTACCTAAGAAATCTTTTAAGCTATAGTGCATGATTGCAGAGTAATTTTTTAAGAATGGAAACATGATTGCTTTTCTCAGGAGCAAAACAGAACTCCCTGTTCATTCTGAGCAGTCTTGTTTTGTTGGAGGGAGGGAGACCTAATGAATGCTGGCTATAGGGGCCACGCCTGTCACAGGAAGCACACATGGTGGTAGGTGTTAGGATTAACACTTGGTTAGGCGAAATTCTTGCTGCACATTCAAAGCTGCTGGGCATGGATGCCAGGATTAAAGGTTTTGAGAGTGAGAAGAAAGGAAGGTAAAATTCTTTGAAGTTTTTGTTGCAAGTAATGATGTCTCATTTGTGGTCATTTCCACTTAGATCATGAGTTCATCTCAGCTTTCTTTAAAATATATATTATATACATCACTTATAATATATGTAAATGCATAGTTTTATGATTAAACATAAAAATAATTACTCTCGCACGTTCCACTTTCTTTGGCGCAGAGGCGTGACTGGCACGTGCAGGCTGTGGGGTGGTGTTTGTATGTGGCTAAGACAGCATGACTCCTGGTAACAGGTGATGCCTTCCGGTTTCAAGCTTGCAGTCCTCGGAGCCTGCCTGTGTCATGGCCCTGGTGGGAGCCCCTGCTCATGTGCCAAAATGGCAGCGTCCACTCGGAAGCTGGTCCTTCAGCTCAGGCATGAGGTACGCATCACACCAGCGTGACAGCTTCCTTATTAGCAGTAGAATAAATGGCAGCGGTAATGACCTTCACCTGAGGAGTCCCTGGCTGTGGAACCCCGGCTTGGTTTTATGTGATCGCATTACCGTGCTTAGCTTTCATTTGCCTGGTTCCAAAATACACATGGTGTGTTACATGAAAGCTGAAGCTGTGTAAAGTTGTTTGACTGAGTGTGTAGTTAATGTTTCTTAAAGTCACACTTTCTCATTTATACCTGGCTCCAAAAACAGTAAATAGAAGGAAAAGGTGTATTTACACTTAAAATCAGTAGAATTAATATTGGTTAGTGGGGAGAACATATTGCTTATATAACGGAAGAAACCATCATGCCCGAACTTGCTAACACCTTAGCACCATTGTTCCCTGTCTGCGTGGCTTTGGGCTGAGTAAGTCTCAGTTTTCTCAGAGGTTAGCAGGACAATAACTACTGTGGAGGAAATAGTGTCAGCATGCCTGGAATTTAATCAACTGATAGTTGTGATTTGGCATACTTCTAAAACTTTTTTCCTTTTTGGCTTTCTAAGACAGGGTTTCTCTGTATAGCTCTGGCTGTCCTGGAACTTGATCTCTACACCAGGATGGCATCAAACTCAGAGGTCCGTCTGCTTCTGCCTCCCCAGTGCTGGGATTGAGGTCATACACCACCATGCTCAGCCACTGTTTTACCCTTTTTTTTTTTTTTTCTCCTTTCCAACTGTGCCCTTCCTCCAGGATGTGGGCAGGACAGACACCTGGCCAAGAGCTGGATTAGCAGGGAGTTGGCAGTCACAAGGCATCATGGCCAGAGTGCTGGTAGAATGGGCAAGTGCTGCTTTAGGTAGACAAACTAGATGGAATAGAGAGGAATACAGAGATTTCTGTGCAAAACACGATTCCAGTTTCACCTGTGTTCGCTCCCCACACTTTCAGCTGGAAATTCTGCAGAAGAGTAAGGAAGAGGCACTCATGACGGCAGATGCATTCAGAATTGCTTTTGAGCAACAGTTAATGAGGAAAAACGACCAGGCGCTGAGACTGGTTCGCGTGGACAAGTGTAGAAGAGCAGCAACGTGGACAAACAGGCAACACCTCAAAGAGGACGGTCAGTAGGGAGCCTGGGGCAAGAATGGAGGGGGGTAGTTGCTTTGGGATACTCTATGAGGCACAGGAAAGAGATAAAATTGAATTATTTCATGTAGGTGTTACTACATGGAATTTAGCAAGTCTTGGGCTGAAGATGGCTCAGCAGGTAATGCTGCTTGCTACACAAGGCAACAGCACTTCCGTCAGCCTGTGCAGAGACATTTAAAATTAGGGAATCCCACATGAGACCTGGCTTTCTGCTGCCCCTGAAGACTGTGATGACCTGGGGCCCAGGCACTGAGTTCCCAACAGCACGGCCCCACCGCCACAGCCTCCCACCCCGAGATCCACATCTGCCAAACATGCTGTACACCTCACACCAGTCCCTGCAGTTTTGTGAGAATGACCCCTGGACTGACGTAGGACTTCATTAGCCTTGGCTCACAAGTATTTCTTTTACTGCAACTGACATCAGTGGGTGTGTTTTTCTCAGCTGAATTCTCCCACTGAATTTCAGGATATCCAGCACAAAGGAGAAAGAAGACGTTAGGGCAGAGACTGCTGGGAATACTCCCTTCAGAAAACAGTTCCAAGAGGGCTGAGGACCAGGACAACCTGAAAGAGGTCTTAAAGATGCTAAGAGATTTGGTTAGTACCTCTGCTTGCTTTTTGTCAGGGGCGTGGTCCTATTCTAAACCATGCTGGCCTCTTAGGGCCCTTCTCCATGGGTCCCACTCTCCACCATCTTCCTGCCAACCCTTTCCTCTTCCATGTAGATCGCCTCTGTGAAGGTTTCAAGTTCCACATCTGAGGAGGGGTCAGCAACTCATTCCAGCCAGTCCAGCTGCCTGCATTTATGTGCAGCTTGGAGCATTTAAGTCTTCCAGGCACTTAGTCACAGTACTTTAAATCATTAACAACCTGCAGTCAGTCCTGTTACCCTTCCATAAATGGCTACTAAACCAAGACGCGGACTCAGGTACTCCGAGCAAGCACACTTTCACTCTGATGACATTATTTATTTGTATATAAATACATAAAAACAAGATTAGATACAGCTTTAAGTATTCTTTCAGAAATACGTACATGTTGGGATTACATACATATACACAGCTGTCCCTGCCTCCAGGTGACTTACAGGATTAAACAGAAGCAACACTAAGTTGTTGAGTTTTTAAGGAAACATCTGTCATTGTATGTGCGATGTATGTGTGGGAATGCATGCCATGGCACGTGTGGGGTCAAAGGTCAGCTCTGTGGGTCAGGTCTTGTGTTTCTATGTGAGTTCACGGACTAGATGCAGTTCACCAAGTTTGAAAGACAAGTACCCTTCCTTGCTGAGCCTCCTCACTGCTGTCCTTACCCCTGCCACCTTGGACAGAAAGTCCTGGAGCTGGGGAGATGGCTCAGCTTGGCTCCTTAGTTAAGAGCACTTACGACCCAAGTTCAAGTCCCAGCACTGGCACTGAGTGGCTCATAGCCACCTGTAAATTCAGTTTGGGGTGATCTGACACCCTCTTCTGGTCTTCTCAAGTACCTGCACACACATGGCATATACAACACACACACACACACAGATAAATAAAAACCTGAAATAAAAATAAATAAATAAAGCAGAAGCCGGGAAATGGTGGGGCACACTGGTCGGGAGACAGGCAGGCCGATGTATAAACTGAGCTCTGGGGCAGGCCGGGCAGGGCGGTTACACAGAGAAATCCTGTCTCCAGGATGGGTGGGGGTGAGGTGATCATAATTTCAGCCACTGAGATGGCCCAGAAGGTAAAGGAGCCTGCTACCAAGGCAGACAACTTGAATTCCAGGACACACATGGTAGAAGGAAAGAACTGACTCTTGCAAGCTGTTCACCAACTCTAACATATTCCATGGCACCCTCATATATAAACATAACACAAAATAAATTTTAAAATTTAACTTAAGTTCCCCAGCATTTGATTCAAGCTTATTCTAAAATGCTATTAATTTAACATTTAAGATGCAGTGTTTTAATAAATGCAGTACATATCCTACAACTCACTACCTTTTTCTGCACATATCCTACAACTCACTACCCGGTACATTTCTGACCTCTGTGTTTACAGCTGAACGACAAGGAAGAAGCCCTGGCCCATCAAAGGAAGGTTAGTTACATGCTTGCTCGGGCACTGGAAGACAAAGATACCGCCTCAAAAAAGAACAAAGAAAAAATTTCCACGAGCCAGAATTTCCCATTCGAAACTGTGTGGCAGGAAGCCTCAGAACTCTGTGGCTCACAATACCCAGTACATTCAGCTGTCCGTGTTTCTGATCCTCTGAGCTGCATTTGTTCTGTCCACCGCTGTCAGAGAGATTCAGTCTGCTCAAGAACTCTTAAAAGATCCTGTTCTTTGCCATCAAATATATTTTACAAATAAACCAGTTGAAATTAGAATTCAGTTTTGGAGTGGAAATGTAGCTCAGAGGTGGACACTTGGTAAGCATGCATAAGGCCTGGGCTTGGCCCATGGTGGCGTATGCCTTTAATCCCGACACATGGGAGGCAGAGGCAAGCAGATCTCTGACTTTGAGGCCAGCCTGGTCTACAGAGTAAGTTTCAGGACAAGGGCTACCTAAGGAAACCCTGTCTCAAAAACCAAAACAGAACAAAAGGCCTTGGGTTTGATATTCAGCATTGCAAAGACTTTGAAAAAGAACCCTGGGTATGTAAGTTCACACCCGTAAATGCCAGCACTTGCGAGGCTGAGGCAGAAGGACCACTGTGAGTTTGGGGGCTGACCAGATATAGTAAGACTGTTGCAAAGACAGAAAAAGAATTACATAAATGTCAATATTAAGTTGTATGCAAAATCAATCAATCAATCAATCTGCTAATTTAAAAAAGGTTGTATGCAATGGTGCATGGCAATCCCAGCATTGCTCTACAAAGTGAGTCCAGGACAACCAAGTCTACACAGAGAAACCCTGTCTTCAAAAACTTGTGTGGGTTCAAGGTGCTTTAAAAGTTTATTAGCATAATAACTTAAAAGTAGTCATTAGCTATCTTAATCTGTGTGTTAACAATGTATGTGTTTTGATCACATCCTCTCTTTCAATGTTAGGATGCAGCTTAAGTAATCACACCCGTAACATCCTACAAGAAATGGATTGGCATTTGTGTTCACACTTTATCTATAAACTATATGTCCCTATTTTATGACCGCTTTAATGTCTATATCTTATAAATATTCTCTGAGAAAACTTAAAAGTTATCTATGGAGCTGAGGCAGCTCAGCTGGCGAAGTGTTTACCATGCAATTGTGAGACTGAGTTTGATCCTCAGCAGCCACAGGAAAAGCCAAGTACAGTGAAGCCTGTGATGTGACTGCTGGGGATGCAGGGGCGGGCGGATCCCTAAGGCTTTCAGGCCAGCCAGCCTACCTAATGGGACCAGACCCCAGGGAGACTCTGTCTTAAATTAAAAAAAAAAAAAAGGTAGACAACACAGAAGGCTGACTTCTCGTGTACATACACACTCACGCTTACTTATGAGGTGATTCTTGTGTTGGGTGTGGTGGTACATCCCTATACCCGCACTCAGGGGGCTTTAGGGTTGCAAGTCTTAGAACAGCCTGAAGGCCACCTAGCAAAAAGAAAAACTGTCTCAAAAAGCCAGACTAGAGGCTGTGTGATAGAGGCTCCTGCTGCCAAACACCATGACTTGAGTTTGATCCCAGCATCCATCCACAAGATGGGAGGAGAGAACCAATTCCCAAGAGTTTCCTCTGACTGTCACACTTCACTGTGGCTTATTCTTGCCACATAAATAAAACTAGGTGTGGTTGCGCATACCTTCAATACCAGTGAGGCAGAGGCAGGCAGATCTCTGCTGAGATTAGACTGGTCTACAAAGTGAGACTATGTTTCAACAAATAAAAAACATAGACAAATGTAGTAAAATAAAGGTATATTAAAAAAACTTTACTAATATAATAATGGTATTTATTTAGAGTAACTATATGGGTTTTAGGTCAGCTAACTCAATATAAACTACCTAGGACCAAATGTTAATTTTGAAAAACCCTTATCTGTCATTTTCAGAAGTTTTCATTTACCATTCAAAATTTTGAAATACTTTTCTCGTTAACTTCAATAATGCTTATTTAGCTGTTCTCTCTCACTCTATCCTGGAAATAGACATGATGGTCCCAGAAAATTTCCCAGCTGAAGTTGCTTGTACTATGACAAAGTCTAGGTTTATATTTCTGCCCGCCATGTGATTGGTATTTTTGGTTTTGGTTTTTTGAAACAGGGCTTCTCTGTATGACAGCCCTGGATATACAAGAACTCTTGTAGACTAGGCTAGCCTGGAACTCACAGAGATCTGGTTGCCTCTGTCTCCAGAGTGCTGGATTAAAGGCCTGGGCCCCCATGCCCAGCTGCCTGCCATATGATTTAAATAAAAGACCTAGACATGAGATTTAAAGTTATGAAAATCACTAGCAAATGATACGAGCACTTTAATTTTCTAGCTATGAAGTTATGTTACATATACAGTAGTCTCATTAGAGGCTATAGCCTAGTGAAGCCCGGACTGTATGTCCACTGCTTGTATAATGACACATTCCCTTAACTGCATCCCTTGTACTTCTTCATGATGAAACATTGAATTTTAAAGTTGACAGCTTACCTGATGATACAGTCTAGATGTCTAGAGTGACAATGATGTTTTCACTGTTCCATTTAGATTATGGACACTGTAATCTTTCTTTAAGTCACTGGTAGCCATGTTAGACAATTAAAGGGAAAGTAAAGAATCACAACATGACTTTGAACCAGCAGTGTGCAATCATGGCAAAAGAGCTACTTAGGGAAGAAAAAACTAAGTGACTCAATAACCCCAGCGCTTCTGAGACTGAGGCAAGACTGCCGAGAATAGCCTGGGCTACACTGGATGTCTCTATCACAAACCAAGCAAAATAAAACCAAACAACAACAAACCTCCATGCAAAAGGACTTGGTAAGTCTTGCTTAATAACCATCAACATGCCAGGCAGTGGTGGTGCATGCCTTTGATCAAGGCCAGTCTGGTCTACAGAATGAGATTCAGAACAGCCAGGGCTACACCGAAAAGCCCTGTCTCAAAAAACCAAAACCACCAAAACAAAAACCTGTTAGCATCTACTTCCCAGAGAAAGGAGTGGTTACTTGGAACTGACTTTTTTGGAGTTATTAAGTAAAAATTATCTCACTGGGTGCAGCATCGCACACCTGAATCCCACACTCTGGGAGGCAAAGGCAGGCAGATCTCAATGAGTTCGAGGCCAGCCTGGTCTACAAAGTGAGTCCAGGACAGCCAAGGCTATACAGAGAAACCCTGTCTTTTTTTTTTTTAACATTTTTATTTTATATTAATCACAGGTTATGTACTTTGTATCCCAGCCGTAGCCCCCTCCCTGAAACCCTGTCTTGCAAAAGTGAAAACATGGCAAGAGTTAACATCTTTGCCTGCCCATAGGAGAAGGCACATCCATGACATCTATGAAGTTGTGAGAAATAATGAGACACACTTATACAAACCTCCAAGGTGAGCTCCACAAGTGAGCAATGTCATTTTTATTGGGGAAGACATTCATGTATTAACATATCACGCACATGTGTAAAACACAAAGGAAAGTCACTAAGATTACCCACTCACTTTCTCTAATAGGAAGTGAAACAGGGTGAAGGGCATAAAGAGGGACACTGGACGCTACATTTTTCTATTGGAAAAATTCTACAAATCAAAGAAAAATGGCTATAAACAAAAGTGGCATGTGTATAGTTTAGAGGTTTTTGTTTTGTTTTTTAAGGCTAAAAACTCTGCAAGGCTGGCATCTGATCCAGCTAGGATCTTACCCTGCACACAGGGGACTGCACACAGATGTGTTAAGGCTAGTACAGGTATGTTAGGCGTTATCAAGGCTCTAAGCAATATAAAAGCCCGTTAGTGGCCTGGCGTGGTAGCGCATGCCTGTAATCCCTCTTGGGAGGCAGAGTTTGAGGCCACCTTGGGCTATATATGGTAGAGACCTTGTTTCAACTGAACAGGTACCAAGAGCTATTTGCAGTGAGCGGGCTCGGTAGGTGAAGGTACTGTCAAGCATGACTACCTGAGTTTGGGTCTTCTGCCCTACATGATGCCTACAAACTGTCCTCTGACCACCACACATTTTGTAGGATGTGTGCACAAGTATCCATGCTCATGTATACACATAAGGAAGTGTTACAGAAAGTTAAAAATAGAGGTTTAGCACAACCATTCAAGGGGCTGTGCACTTGTACGGTGTAATCTCAGACCACAGCAAGGACGAAGCTAGGAATGGCGTCCACCTGTGGCATGGCACAGCTCGTGGGAAACAGGAGGCAGGCGGCTTATGGGGTACAGGGCAGCCTGGGCAACACCGGGCAACCATGCCTGAAAACGCACAAATACCAGAAAGCCTGTCAGGCACACGTGAAGTTTCTTTGGCACTATTACTCCGACTGTAGCAGCGTATAACTTTCAACAACCACCCACTGTCCGCTAAGGGGGTGTTTGCTCTTGGTTACAGCTCTCAACTGTTTGTAAAGCCAGCCTATTCCAAGTTCAGTTTCTGCTATTTCCAGCCTTTGAGAAAATATACGCCATGAGTTGGGCAACTTGGCGTCTGGGTGGCTATTAAAGGGATAGGTGTTTTTTTCTTTATCTTTTTTCAGTTTTTTGAGACAGGGTTTCTTGAAGCCCTCAATATGTGCAAGATGTATTCACGTGCTGTGAAATTTAATCATGGAACAGGAATGCCAAGGTGATTTAAAAAAAAAAAATCACTTTTTTCTTCCACACTGTTTGAAGGCATAATTCTCTATCTGGTGTGGGAGGTAACAAATTAAAAATATCAACACTAACCCAGAATGCATACACTCTATGACCTACATATTAAGTATGCATGTTAAATAAACTGCATATGCAGTCGATACTGGTATGAAGAGATTTTAAAATTGTCAGTGCTGGGAACTGAACTCCAGTCCTCTTGAAAAGCAGCAAGCACACCTGGCCTGCAGACCCTTCTTTTTATTTTCTTAAACTGAGTCTCTCTCAGAAGCTGCTGGTCAAGACTATCCTCTATGCCAAACTGACATCTTGAGGAGTCCAGCTGGGTTTGACTGGGCACCTTCCCTCCTGGAGGAACTGGGGAGGATCATGTGACCCTCCAATATCCAGCCACCAGTCCCCATATGCAATTCTTCCCTCATTGCTCTGGTCTTGGGGCCCATGGAATGGGCTAGAGTATTTAGGTGGGGGGCTAGGGGAGTCACATCCATGCCGGGTTCAGGCGTTCTGCTGTGGCTACTTTAAGGCTGCCCATGCTCCTGCTTCTGACCACTTACCCACCGCTTTTCAGTGAACTCTGGTGTGTCCTTTGGACTACAGGAGAGGGTAGACATGGTTTCTATCTCCCCAGCAGAAAGAAATTTATCAGCAGTAGCCCATGAGAAAACCAGTCTTGAAGCACAAGGATACAATACTTATTTCTAACTTGTAGATAGTGAGCCTCACCATAGAAGAAATGTGAGCTACCTTTAAAAAATCAGCAGTTAGAGTGATGGAACATGCCTGTCATCCTAAATATTCTGGATGCTGAGGTAGGACGGTAAGTTCAAGGCCAGCCTGAGATATCCTGCCTGAAGTATGTAGGGAATAAACAAAAAAGTCAAGCACAGAGAAAACAGTGACTAAACGCTAGGGCAATGAGGCACTCCATTAGAACTAGGAACACTGATGATGGCAGGCAGATTGTATGTGGCCCTGAGCTTGATCCCAGCACCACAAAACAATTTACAAGAACTACAATCAGGCCAGGGTGGTGGCACACACCTTTAATCCCATTACTTGAGAGACAAAGGGAGTTAGTGCTCCGTGAGTTCAAGGCCAGCCTGATCTACAGTGACTTCCAGGATGTCCTTGTCTCAAAAAACAACACTGTGTGAGGTTGGCAGTAGACTCTTCCCTTGAACCTTTGTCGTGGTTTGGATGTGAAATGTTCCCCATAGGCTCCTGTGTCTGAACACTTGCTCTATGAGGTGGAGGTCACTGAAGGAGGAGGTCACTGGGACAGGCTATCTAGCTCCATCCCACTTCTGTTCCCTTTCTGCTTCCTGAGTGCACATGCAATGAGCAGCCAGCCTCCTGCTCCTGCGACCATGCTTTCCTGCCTGTCCTCTCGGCCACAGTAGACCGAATTTCAATGGAATCCTACACCAAAATGAGGCCTTTCTCCCTCTTGTCAGGGCATGTTATCACAGCAACAGAACAACACCTAAGACAGCTCTGAAGAAGTTTAAAATACAGTACTCCGCCAAACAATGTTAGACACCTGAAAACCAGTGAGTACAAAAAGATCCCTCTTGGGGAGAGGAAGACATCTCCAACACACTTGCCACTCAAGCAGAAGGACTGGAGTTTGAAACCCAAGAACACAAGCCAGAAGCAGGAACATGTGTCTGCAATCCCAGTGCTATGATAAGATCAAGCAATCTCTGGAAGCTTGTGGGCCAGGAAGCCTGGGCACGGACAGAGTGGCTTGAGATACTGCCTCAAATATGGTGGCGGGCAAAGATGAGGTTGTCCATCGACCTCTATACATGTGCTGTGGCATGAGTGCACATACGCACACCTACCAGACACACAAAAGGTAAAGCACTCCGTTCTTCGTGTGTCTTCTTAAAAGACATGAGAGGGGGCTGGAGAAATGGCTCAGAGGTTAAGAGCACTGTCTGCTCTTCCAAAAGTCCTGAGTTCAATTCCCACATGGTGGCACACAGTCATCTATAATGAGATCTGATGTCTTCTTCTGGCCTGCAGGCATCTATGCAGATAGAACACTGTATACATAATAAATAAATCTTAAAAAGAAATCCTGAATAATGTAAATGTTGTGTTTAGGTTAAAAAAAGAAATTCATGAGAGGTGGCAAGATGGCTCAGTGGTCGAGGCCTGTGGCCCTGCCAGACGCTTAGAACCTACACAGCAGAGCACAACTATGTAGCTGCAGTGTCAGGAGGTTAGACACCCTCTTCTGGCCTCCACCATGCACACGTGACACAGATACACAAGCAGGCAAAGCACCCATCCACAAATTTTTTTTTAAATAAGACATTTAAAAAAAAAAAATCTTCATACATCTTCAGCATCACAAATGAGAAAGCTGATGAATCTTGTATAACCAGTTCTGTTAATCCCTATTTTCCTAGCTGTTTCCCTTTCAAGCTAAGGGTGGACCAAGCCATTCTGCCTTAGCACTTTTTCATTACTCACTATTCTTTTTCCAATATAAAATAAGAAGCTGACTTTATTATTTGGGAGACAGGGTCTCATGCTGTATCCCTTGCTGCCCGAGAACTAGCTATTTATACCAGGAAAGCCCCAAACTCATAGAGATACCCTTGCCTCTCCTAGCACACCAAGTTGCTCACTCTTATTTTTTGTTTTTTTTTCCTGACAGGGTTTCTCTGTAGCACTGGCTGTCTTGGACTTCCTTTGTAGAGCAGGCTGGCCTCGAACTCAGAGACCCACCTGCCTTTGTCTCCCACAGTACTAGGATTACAGGCATGCGACACCATTGGCACGTAAGCAGCTGACTCTTAACTGGTTCTCTACGTCTTTGTGAGGCTCCGATGCCAAAAATGTTTTTGTTTTTCTTTTTCTTTTTGAGAAGATGGATGGGTCTTGCTTTGAGGGTGTACTGGCACTGAACTGTTTATAATTGGGCTGGCCTTGAATTAGAGGCCAGCCTCAGCCTGAAGTATGGGATTATAAGCATCCATAGCCAAACCTGGCCCCACGAAAACTCACATTAAATAAGCTTGTGCGGTTTTTTCCTCTATGAATTTTGTATCAGTTTTAACTCTTGGGACTCAAGGAGGATGCAGAATTGGAGTGAGGTTTTGCTCTCTTTCTGTGTGGAAAGTTTGTGTGGCTGGAGAGATGACTCAGTAATGAGGCACTGGCTGTTCTTCCAGAGTACCTGGGTTGGATTTCCAGCACCCTCATGCTAGATTACAACCATCCATAATTCCAGTTCCAGAGGATCCAACAACATTTTTCTGGCCTCCATGAGCACCAAATGCACGTTACACAGAATATACACGTAGACAAAACACACATGCACATAACAGTAATAACAAAGTTCATATGACCAACATTTTGTTTAAACTCTTAAGGAAGTTGAGCCACGCTAGCTAATTATCTCACCTAAGAACAATTACCCAACACATTTGTGTTATTTTACAATGGCAGGTACTGAAATCAAAGGCTCACATATGATGGGAAAATGTTCTACCACTAAGCTCCGCCCAAACGTGTGCTCTTTTCTTGAGAAAGGTTCTCACCATGTTGCCCCGGACCTTAAATTGCTCCTGGCCTTAAGTTCATAGAGCGCCACCTGGTTCTGCCTCCCAAATCCTGGGACTAAAGCGATAAGATACCACTATGCTTGGCAATTCCTGCCATTTTTTTATGATAAATTTTATACAGCAATAGAAAAGTAATGTCCCATAATTAAAGCACAGGTAAATAGCATTATTTATACAATACATTATTATATGGTAATTAAATTAACTCGATACATTTCTATTAATATGGAAAGAAAGTTTTTAAATTAAAAAACACCAATAATATGAGATAGAGGCTTTTGTTTTGCTTTGTTTGAGACAGGGCTCACTATGTCACCCTGGCTCACTTGGAACTCAGTATGTAGACCAGGCTGGCCCCAAATTCTCAGCCACTTGCCTTTATTTTGCATTAGGATCAAAGGACTGAGCTACCATAAGGTGAGACAGAGTTCTTTGAAGATACCAGTATAAAACCACAGAAAGACAAACACAAATTTCCCCAAAGCAGTTTCCTTGGGTAAAAAGATGCGGGATGAAAAGTACTAGGAGCTGGTCCTGGTGGTGCGTGGCGGAGCGATCAAAGCAACTCAGGGGCTGAGGCAGGAGGACGCAGTGAGGTCAAGGCGAGGGGAGTAAAGGGAACGGTCACTTTTATCTTTTCAAGCTGTGTGGGGTTAAGAATTTGCGAAACTGCTAAACAGTATTTTTCTGTTTTAAACGTGATTCCTAAAGATCCTGAGCTGCAGAATAACCAGTAATTACATGTTAGTTCACTGTTAGTTACATTCTAGAGAACTGAACTAATTCTTGTACTCTAATCATAAATGACAAATATTTTATTTTAAAATACATTTAATAAAAATAAGCCATAGTTTTACATATTTTACATGTGTAAAATATTTACAAGTTCTCTTCTACAGCATTTCATGTTCCCTATTTTTTTCCATTATTTGCCTTTTGTATTATTCCTTTCAGGAGTGAAACACTGTCCATTGTTTGCTGCAACTAAAATATTAGCTTCTTGGGCAATATTCCTGAAAGCAAAACAAAAACACTGTTCACTCTCTGCATTCCAATGCCATGATTTGACTTGCAGGCACTTGATAACCATCAACACACAGTGCTCTTAAGAACTGTTGGACAGAGGGCTGGAGAACTGACTTAGCAGTTAGCAGGAGCACTCACTGCTTTCCAGGGGGCCTGGGCTCAATTGCCAACAACCACAGTACCACAAAGCATCTGTAACTCCAGTACCAGGAATCTGATGCCCTCTTCTGGCCTTCATGGATACTGCACACTTGTGGTACACATACATGCAAATAAAATACCCATACATGCAAATAAAATACCCATACACATAAAACCAATAAAAAGATTAAAAATAATAAAGTTAAAAACAAAAGCTGTTGAAGCTGGGTGTGCTGAAGATGTTTAATCTTAGCACTCAAGAGGCTGAGGCAGGTGGATCCTGTAAGTTCAAGGCCAGACTCATGTAAACAGTGAGTTCCAGGCATGTCAGGGATGCATAGTGAAAAGGGGGGAAAAAAGAGGGAGGAGGGCTAGAAAGGTTGCTTGGTGGTTAAGAGGATTTCCTGCTCTTCCAGAGAAGCCTCGTTTGGTTTCTAGTATGCATGCCCAGATCTGACAGCCGCCTGTGACAGCAGCACCAGGGGATCTGAAGCCTTCCTCTGGCCTCCGTGCACATATGACATACACTCACAGAGAGCCACACACACACACACACAAATTATTGGAAAAAAAATAAGCAGAAAGTACATACGGACAGCTCTTAGAACTCTCAGGCATAACTCCAAAGAGCTGGAAGTGTGCTCAGTTGAGGGAAAGGAGCACATTCTATCCATAGGGAGCTCTGCAGCTCCATTTTCTCAACTGACTTCCAGTTACTAGCTGCTATACACGAGCTATTTAGAGCTTTCTGACGCCACTTAATTTCTCTGTTCGGTTTTTGCTTTTTTTTTTTAAATCAGTGGGGATCTTTACCTTGTTCTAAGGCCTCTGTTCTTTTCCGTTTTGTAGCCATGGTTGGATTTGACTGTTCCTTTAATGTTTCCACTGGACAGTTTGGTCTTGGAAGCTGGCATCCAGGTGTTGGCCCTGGACGATTACTGAAGTACTTAGTCTTCAATGCCTTTTCAAAGAAAAGAAACTATATGGAAGAAAATCTTACCCCAAATTGTTGACAGCATCTAAAATACTAAGTAAATAACCCTATTGCCCCAAACAAAGAATAAACGTCAACAATTACACAAATAACTATCCACTATCCTATAATGGGCTGATGATGTTACTTGGGGGTGATAGCGGGGTGGGGCACACTCCCTTCTAATATTTCTACAACCACAAAGCCTGCAGCACAATGAGTCACAAACACAATAACCCACTTCGAATGGGTGCAAACTCATTTGGGCCTATGCAAGGTTCCTATTAACCACTAGAGTATACTGTTCCAGAAGTTACAATTTTAAAAAGTGGTTTCTTTTTAAAGGACAAGTTTGTCAGCTACTACCTGTTTATAATATACCAGTACTGTTAACAGCAACAGTAGTGAATTTATTCTAGTCAAGAAGATCAGAGCATTTTTATTTATAAATTTTTTGAATATAGTATATTTTGATCATAATCTTTTCCTCAACTTCTCCCAGCTCTTCTGTACCCACCCATTTTCATACTCTGGCAGTGGTAGCAAATGCCTTTAATCTTAGTACTCAGAAGAGAGGCAGGAGGCCAGCCTGGTCTACAGAATGGTTCTAGGATAGCCAAGAGTACACGGAGAAATCCTGTCTCAACAACAAACAAGCAAACAAAAATCCAAACAGACAAACTGGGGGACCTGGAGAGGGGGTAGGGAGGTGGAGCTTCATGGTAGTGGTGCGCGCCTTTAACCCCAGCAGTCAGGAGACAGAGGCAGGCGGGTTGGAGTCCAGCTTGGTCTACTGTTGGTATAATGTTCTTGTGGAATGTGCCCTTGTTCATTCAGATGCTGATTTCTCCACTCCACTACCTGGTTTCAATCCGGACATTGCACTGTGATACTTATTCTAAGCATCACCTGTCTCAAGTTTGTGTAAACATGCCACCATTTTTTCTCTGTATTGTCAATAAAAACAACCAGCCAATGCTGAGCAATGGAGAGAATAGGGTGGGACATCCTGGTCCAGAGGGGAGGAGAAGGAGCAAGTAGAGGGAGGACATAGAGGTAGGCAGGACAGGACTAGGAACCATGTGGAGAGATGAACCAGACCTAAGATATGACTGGAAGCAAGTATAATGGGTAAAATCTGAATGGTAGGAAACTATATGGGCTTGGAGGTTTAGGATGGAATAACTATTGCCCAGCACTGTGCTCTAGGTTAATTAAATAAATCCCAGTCTCTGTGTGGTGATTTGGGTATACAGCTGGTTTAGGAAAACCACTGTTTAACTCCAGATAAATCAATAATAAATATTAATACTCACAACAGTCTACAGAGCAAGTTCCAGAACAGCCAGGGCTACACAGACAGAAGATGCTAGTCTCTGCTATATACTGAATTCAAGGCCAGCTTGGGCTATAAAAGGTCCTGTCTTGAAAATAAAGAGCTCAAAATGAAGTGGGCTGGAAAGAGGGCTCTGCAGTTAAGAGCAATGGCTGCTTTTCCAGAGGACCTGGGTTTGGTTTCCAGCACCTACATAATGATTCAACCTTCTGTAACTCAAGCTCCATAGAGACCCTTGCTTGGCCTCTATGGACACTGCATATACATGGTATAGAGACATATATACAAGCAAAACATCCATATACATAAATTAAACTAAGAAAAGATTCACCTGAAATATAGCAGTTAGAGTGAAAACACACACACCCCTAAACAAGGGTAAACTCTTATGTGTACGCGTAATAAAATTTAGCACCAGCCTGGACAGTGTATATAGCTTGGGGAAAGGATACAAATATATATACAAAAGATACACGTATCTTCCTGGTATTTATGGGACATTAGGAAATCTTAGAAAGTTGAGTCTTGTCTTACTAACACTATTAAAAATATAACCCTTAGGTTTCCTAATATTAATACCTGTGAGGCTGTAATTCTGGTGCACGGATTAAATAAGAACAAGCCCTGGATGAGATCAAGCAAGTCATCTCCAGCTGCAATGAAGATGTGCTGCAGGGGGATCCCAGGGAAGCTCTTGAATGTCACATAATCTGGGAGGCTGCACATGTCCTAAAAAAAATAAAATTCAAATATAAGCAAAGGATAAGAAATGGAACAAATAAATAAAATGTGACCTGTTAGACGGTCTGTGTAGAAAATCCGGAGAAAACTATTTAAACAAATTAGAACTGGTAATATGTAAAAGCTCTATATTTAAAAATCATTGTTCTATATACTAGCAACAAATATGTGAACACCAGAATAGAAAAGACAATATAATTATGCCAAAAAGAGGGATATTAGTTGAGAAATCTAACAAAATGTGTACAGGCTCATATACAGAAAGCTATAAAATGCTGATGAAATAAGCATCTATATAAAATATGAGAAAGTGTTTCATGCACCTATTTTCAGACCTAACAGAGCAACTGTAGTTCCCACTTGTGGTGCTGAGGGAGGGACAGACAGGGATCGATGAAGCACACAGGGAACCCAGGGAACACAAGCACGGTTTGGAAAAGGCATGGAGGATTCTCTCGTCTTTCAACAAAATAGTGCTATAGCACGTGGACACACCAAGGCAAAAAGACAGCTTAGGCTGGGCATGGAAACAAACAAAACCAAAACCAAACCTAAGTGTCCAAGTTGGTGGAAAAGCAAAAGATTAAAAAGCAACCTATTGTTTCTTTCTGTGCTCTTAGTGAACCAGGGCTTGAGCATGTTAACAGTAAACACACACTCCTCCACTGAGCTACATCGCAGTCCCTCATTTTTTCTTAAAGAATAAATGAGAGAAAATGCAACTCTATTATATGTATTAAGTGCACACTGATAACAACAGCTTTACACCAAACTGAAGGCAGTGGTTAACCCAGAACAGAACTCTGTAGTGGGAAGAATCATATGTACATAAGATGGTGGGTATCATCACAATGTTGATGTCTGCCTTTGTATATTTCGTTTTTGTCATCTGCAGTTTTATAACAAGGACAATTTCATGCATTCATTCACTTTTTTTTGTGACGGGAGCTCATTACACAGCTCGGGTTGGTTTGAAACTGTGTTAACCCAGCTGGCCTCAAATTCAGAGATCTTCCTGCTTCCCAATTAAAAGTGCATACCACCACATTTTTAAAGTAGTTCAGTGGCAGCGCACTTGCCCAGCGTGGGAAAGGGCTTGGTTTGTTCTCTAGCACTGCAAAATAAATAAATTTCTTCAACAGCCATATGGCTGCATTCAGATATAAAATCACTTTACAGGACTGTAACTTATTTCAAAGAGAATGCATGAAGGCTTACAGGCCACTGTTCTTCAGTTGGTGTACCCAAAGTCTCAAATATTCTTGTTAGCTGATCAAGGTCTGAATCTCCAGGCAAAAAAGGAACCTGAAAGTAAGAAATCGATATTTCAATGTTGTTAGTGAGACTGGTTACATAAATAATGCTACAAACTTTGTATTAAAAAAACTAAACTCTGTAACAAAAACTTAGTCCCATAGGGCTAAAAAGAGCTTTACATAGCTTTACCAGCTGTTAAAAGCACTGATTTCCTTTATCATCTTACAGCTTTTCAGTTCCAAACTCACCTTCTGCCCTCTCTGTAAAAAGCAGATCTGGGCAGCTTCTAGCAGGTGCATCCAGACATAAGACTTTCTGAAGCACTTCCCTCGGCACCCTAGAGCATATTTCCAACATATTCCAAACAGATTTTTAGAAATTCATCTCATTATTTCCTATGTGTGTGCAATTGCTCACATGTGCATGTGTGCACCATGTTCGTGCCAGGTACCCTCGGGCACTAGAGGAGGGTATCAAATTCCCTGCAGGCGGAGTTGCAGGTGGTTGTGAGGCACCGTGTACTACGTGCTGAAGATCAAACCTGGGTACTCTAAGCACTGAGCAGACTTCTTGCCAAGTTTCCAGAAGATACCCAAAGCAATCTCTCTGACATCCAGCCCTCACTGTCCCTTTCAAAAGAGTCTAGATTTCAGCCCTGGAATTCTACAGATGATCTCAAGTGGTGAGCCATCAAGTAGGCAGACTGCTGCCTACTCTGAGATACTTCTAGCAAATCCCCATTAGGCCCAGCGCAGACAGCTGTGAGCAGGGAGAGCGGGTGGGTAACTGTGCAGAAACAGTCTACTCCGGGTCACAGGATACTTCAAAATCAAGCCGATTGCCCCTGCCTCAGCCTCCCAAATGGCATTAGGGCTATCACACCTTGCATTATTCCTGAATGTTCCTGAACAAATTAACACATGGCTTGTTTTCTAACTGGACCCAGAGTTGGTACAAGCTCTAGAAGAAAAAATTCAGAAATGTCTTGTGCTCATGTAGAAAGCATGTATCAACAAAGTTAGTATCTTACCAGCCTCTGTGATGGCTAATCCTGTGAGCCTGATGAAATATAGAACCACCAAGAAAACAAGCCTCTGGGCACGACTGGTAGGGTCTGTAAACTGTTATTTAAAGAGGGCAGATACCCTGGAATGTGGGCGGCTCTGTCATAAGGGCTAGAGAAGTGGGCTGAGCACCAGCATTCAGCGCTCTGCTTCTTGACTGCAGATGGGATGTGACCAAGAGCCTCACCTCAAGCTGCTGTCGTGACTTCTCTCATAATGGACTACACTCTCAGGCTGTGAGCCAAAAGAAACCCACCCTTCCTTACTACGGTTAGTCAGCCATCTCATCACAGCAGTGTGAAAACGACTGTACAACTAGGCCTCAGACTCTTAATTTTTCTGCTTTTTCCTCCCAAGTAGCTGCGGCTTTTTTGTCTTGTGAGACAGTTTTACTATGTAATCCAGTATAGTCTTGAACTCACAGTGATCCTCCTCCCTCAGCCACCCACATGCCAAGATTGTACATCATACTTGTTGGAACTATTAGTTGACAAACTGATTTTGCTTGACAATTTTTTGCCGCAGGGATTATGATGAAAAGATAATTCCTAGAAAATTACAAGAACTATATCAACAATACTTAAGGGTGTATATGGATTTAGAACTTACCCTTAGAAGCAATTCTGCTAATATACAGCCAACAGCCCACATGTCCACACCCACACCATACATCCTAGCTCCAAACAATAACTCAGGGGCCCGGTACCATCTAAAACCAAAATGAAATGTCATATGAGAATCCATTTTTTAAAAAATATTCGTTCATTTATTTACTCATTTATTTATTTATTTTGGCTTTTCAAGACAGGGCTTCTCTGTCTTGAACAGCCCTAGCTGTCCAGGACCTTGCCCTACAGACCAGGCTGGCCTCAAGCTCAGAGATCTGCCTGTCTCTGCCTCCCTCGTGCTGGGATTAAATTAGGAGCTCAGCACCATGCCCAGCAAGGATAACTTTTAAAAGATGAGCCGTCCTTGCATGGTTTTAGATCCAACCACTCACTTTTGGTTCTATACCCCCTGCCTTGCCAGTTCCCAAAAAACACTATTCCTAAAATTCTCTCCATCACAAATTCTCCCATAAATTTTTTGCTTTCTACTAGACTTTTTCCACTAACATGCTACTTTATCACTTCTTTATAATCCACCTGTGTCCAATTCCTCTTTTCTCATTGTTCCCTACATTTCTTATTTTTAGTGTTTTTTGGTTTTGGATACAGGGTCTTATGCAGCCCAGGTTGGTCTCAAGATCACCACAGTTAAGACCCACCCTGAATTCTCATCCTCCTGCCTCTGCATTCCATGTGCTGGTGTTTTAGGTGTGATACCATGTCTGGCCCATAAACTCTTTTTAATTATTTTTTTATCATTTATCTGTTATAATTAAAGATTTGTGACTGAATTCAGACTTAGAAGCAGACACTCTCAGTAAGGACAGCCCATGTCTCTTGGCAATGTGTTCCTGGTGTGTTTGACTTCCTTCATTCCTTGGCCAAAAGCTCAAGGAGGTGCAGCCACTTCTTGTTTTCCTTAACGTGTTATTTCCTCAGAGCAGTATGTGGGTGTTTGTGCAGTAGCAAACGTGGAGTAACAAGACACTGAATCTTGGGGACCTTGGTTCGTCCTCGCTTTTTACCTTGTTTACACTGGCAGACATCACCTCCTTCAGAGACATTGAAAAGCTTTCAGATTCTCTTTTGGGCTCCAACTTCAGTGGTATAGTAACATCTTTCAAGCCAGGAATATCCTGCTCCCCAAACCACCATCCCCCCAAGTTGAGAATGCTCAGACTGGCATCGACAATGCAACCTCAGTCTTTCCCTTCCTGTCTCCAATTCTCCTCGGTCTGTAAGAATGCCCCTTAGTAAACAGCAGGTGCAGCCTGCCATGGGTCAAGACACCTTGCTTCAGGAAGAACCTTGTTTGTTGCTCCCATCCCTGATTCAGAACACACAGCCATTACACATTTCACCCAGAGTGTCAACAGCTACTTCTGTGGCCATAGAGAGTGTAACGCTTTCACTCATCCACCTCAATGACTTTCTGACAACAGGTGGGTAAGAGGGAGATATTCAGCTTCATCTTAACAAGGCCAAGGACATCTTTTTTCATGGCATGAAAAAGAGCCCCTAAACCTTTAAAATCAGGGTTTTTATCCCTACCAGTCTGGTTTTGTCAACTTTAACAATATGCACTCTGGTAATCCAACTGTCCAATCTTCCCAGTACTGGATCCACCACCTCCTATCCAGGGTTCAGGTAACTGAGACTCATAAAATTTTTTGGAAAAAGGTGACAAAATGATTTATAGGAGAATCTGAAATTTTTCTCAGGTTTTTGAAAATCTTAAGAATAAATGCAGGCCAGGCCTGGTGGTGCATGACTTTAGTCCCAGCACTCAGGAGGCAGAGGCAAATAGATCTTTGAGATTGAGACCAGCTGGTCTACAGAGTTCTATGACAACCAGGGATACACAGAGAAACCCTGTCTCAAAAGCAGACAACAAACAAACAACCAGAACCCACAAATGCAGGCCAGATGTGATGACAGCATTCCAACACGGTGTGTAGAGGTGGATGGGGGGGGGGGTGAGTCACCCTGAGGAGTGCAGAGTTTGGGACCAGTCTAGGTTATATGAGACCCTGTTTCAAAAGAAAAAACAAACAAACAAAGAACACAGCGCCACCATGACAAGAATTATCAGTCCCCATTTAATGGTTTTTTTTTTCTGTGTTGACACATCTAAAATATGAACAAAGACCATAATTATTTATTTTAGTTTTAGTTTTTTGAGACGGGGTTTCTCTGTGTAGCCTTGGCTGTCCTGGACTTGCTTTATACACCAGGCTAGCCCTGAACTCAGAGATCTGTCTGCCTCTGCCTACTGGAGTACGAGGATTACAGGCATGAGCCACCACTACCAACATAAAATGCAAATGTTTTGTGTAAAGAATTTACATCCATATAGGCTAGGGATCAGTACTGATAATGTAATAAACACAGGGCCGATTAATAAATAAAGCTGAAATATAAGGCCACTGAAGTTGTAGCTTATCTAATTAAAATATAAAAGAAGAGTAAATTATTCCCAAACCTTACTGTGTATGTAGCTTAGATGTAGAGCACTTGTGAGAATGAAAAGATATATATTTGTTTTTCCAAGACAGGGTTTCTCGGTGTGGTCCTGGATGTTCTGGAACTCTGTAGCCCAGGCTGGCCTCCCACTCAGGAGCCTGCCTGCCTCTGTGCTGGGATAAAAGGAGCTCACCATCATTCCTGGCTTACAATAATTTTTTTAGTTAAAAAAAAAGTTAATGGGAGACTCAATAGCTCAGCAAAAATAGGTCTCAAGACCAAGTCAGATTCTGTCTGAAAGAGCTGTGCACATTTCTAACTGTGGCAACGTAGACATGCTATATTCTGAGTGACTCACTCCTGAGGTGCAAAGGTATTTCAGAGAAGCTAGCTGATGCTCATTTGCAATAAATAACCTAAGACCCACAGACTCTCAGTCATTTAAGGCGTTCTTACCGGGTCACAACTTGATGTGTGTAAGCCCTATTGGGGCTCCCGAATGATTTGGCCAGGCCAAAATCCGCCAGTTTCAGAACACCACCCTCATCTAACAACAAGTTGTTTGGTTTCAGATCCTGTATCAAAACAAACAAAATTAAGCAGGATTAGAAAAAACACACATATACACACACATGATGATACAGTTAGTTATTTTACTTTATTCAGTAGCCCCAAGGCTGGCTTTGAATTCACTATGTAGTCAAAAAGAATGACCTTGAACTTATGATGCTTTTGCCTCTAACCCCAGAGTGCTGGGATTATGGGTTTATGTAGCCAGTGTGGTACTGAGGCTTCATATATGTTGGGCATGCACCCACTTTAGCGTCAGTTAGCTTAACTATAAAACTTAGAAAACAAAGCTGGGTGTAACACATGCCTTTAATCTCAGCACTCAAGAGGCAGAGCCAGCCTGATCTACAGGATCAGTTCCAGGACAGCCAGGAACAAAAAGACAGCCAGAGGAAAAAGGAAACCAAAGGAAACCAAAAAACCAAAGGAAAAAGCAAAAACAAAAATCTTAAAAAACAAGACACCAAACTGGGCATGATGGCACACACTGGTAATCCCAGCACTTTGGAAATACGAACAAAGATCATGAGTACACAGCCAGCCAGGCCACAGGGGAAGGCACTATTCTCGAAACAAAAACCTCTAACTGAGCAGGCAAGGTTGCTCAGGGGGTAGAGCCATTTGCAGTAAACTTAATGAGCTCTGATTCTTGAAGCCCACGAAGCAGCAGGAGAGTTGTCATCTGACTTCCACATAAACACTGTGGCACATATCCACCTACAGGCACGCCCCTGCACCCACAAATACACAGACACGTGACCCAAAACACACAGAATAAAGACCCCAACTAACCAATGACAAAAATGTATAATTCAACTTAGGTAGAAACTTTAAGTCAGGTGTGATGAAACACACCTACAATCCCAGCTTCTAGGAGTCAAATGCAAAAAAATAAAATAAAATAAACCATGAATTTGAGGGCAACCTGGGCAAATTCCATCCCAGAATATAAAGTAAGACCTCCTTAGAGATAAGCTGACCATTACTTAAACTCTCACCCTGTGTAGAATCCAATGCTGATGCAGATATTCTAACCCCTGAAGGGTCATCAACATGTAGGCTTTAATGTGGGACGGTGTCAGCACAAGACTGTTATCCTTTATGATGACCTGTAAAGTAGACAGGCAACAGACAGGCATGTCTTATTATTCAAGTCAACTCTAACAAACAAAAACCACAGATTTAAAATAAACATACCATGCATATGAGGTTAGCCAACTCTCCTTTAGAAGGGATGGTAACCATTTCTAGAAGTAGGTGGTTAAAAAGGAGCATCAAGCAGGGAGAAAACAATACTGTCACCCTCCACCTCCAGCTGACTAGTGTTGAGTATCTGGTGTTTGCCCCTCTAACAAGTGAATACTTTGGAAAACCACTTCATCCCAGCTCAAAACATAACACTGGACTGACTGCTACCTGAGACCTCCACACTGTAGCAGCCTCTTGGACAGGAAAGAGGCAGCCTAAGAACAGACACACGACCTGTGACAGAGCACACACGACCTGTGACCTAAAACCTATACCAATCAAGTAATACTGGGTGAAGAGGCATGCCTTTAACCCCAGCGCCTGGGAGGTAAATGCAGGTAGACGTATGAGTTCGAGGCCAACCTGGTCTACAGAGTGAGTGCAGGACAGGCATGGCTATACAGAGAAACCCTGTCTCGAAAAACCAAAGAGGGGTGGGAGAGAAGAAAGAAACCCAAGTAACTGTGGTAGAATCAGAGGGAAGCAAGCATTTCCTTACAGGAGTCATTAGAACTAAGAGTATATGGCTTGGAATTGCCTGGGAAAGCAGAGTAGAAATGTATGCCCATGACTGAAGGCAACAGGGGAAAGTGGACTGATTAGAATGAGATTATCTGTAAGCTCCGCCACAGTCCGTTTACTATCTAATTAGTTCCTTTTTATTTCTCAGTAGTATTTTCTTATATGTGCAACTGTCTGTTCATATATCCACTAGATGAAACACATCTTAGCTGTTTCAAGTTTTAGTGAACTCCCACACACCAAATGATATCTGTGCTTGCAATGCTGTTTTCTTGGATAAATGCAATAGATCTAGCAACAGTGGTTGCTAGATCACAGTATTATTATAATGACTGCAATATTACTGACATTATCACACATAATATAATACTGGTGAATTAGTGGTACCAATGCCAAGACCCATAAGATACAGCACGGTCACCAGTCTCTATATTTAGTGCATTCCTTTTACTATTTGATGCTGTGTCATAAAAATCCCTTTTACCTTTGATCTTATAGTAAATGTGACTTTAATTTAAACTGTACTGTTTTCCAAAGTGACTACGGTATTTGCACTCAAATCAGCAATGTATGAGAATCTAGTTGTTTTAAACCCTTGGACTATCAGTGTTTCTGAGCTTCAATTAGTGAAAATTAAAAAGAAACTTGGTTTTCTTAAAAGATGACATTAATCTGTGATAATATGGGGGCAAACTTAAAATTCTGTCAAGTTTAATGTGCATAAAAATATTGATAAGCTAAACAGAACTTAGTAAAAATGCCAATAAAATCTAAATCTCTATACTTAATACTAGAAATACAACTAAATGTAAAGAAACCAGAGATCATTTTGACTTCTGCAAAATCAAGTTGTTGTTGTTGTTTTTTTTTTTTAAGGCAGAACATACATACAGGTTTGTCTTTCACTAAGTGGAGGCAAAAAAAAAAAATCACCAGGAATCGTAATCTTACCTCTAGGTCAGTTTCCATAAAATCAAAGACAAGGCTAATATTAGATTTATGTCCAAAGGCATCGAGGAGCTGCAAAGCAATAAACAAACAAACAAACAAACAAACAAACAAACAAATAAATAGAAGTTTTAAAAAGTTAAACCATTATTCTCTCTTTAATAATGTTGAAATTTATTGTTGGTGAAGTAATTTTTAAAAAGTGATTTGTTTGCTTTTTCCACACACTGGTAAACACAGGGCCTTCAGCATGCTAGACAAGTAACTGTTCTACCACTAAAATATCCAAGTCCTCGAATTTTTGAGTCGAGATATCACCATGTAGCTCAGGCTAACCTAGAACTTGCTATGGAGTTCAGGCTGGTCCTGAATTCATAATCCCCCTGCCTCTGTCTCCACCTCTCAGGTGATTCTAACACAAATGTGCACTACCTGATTTTAAATTTTAAACTGCTGGTTAATTTCCTGTGAATCTGAAACTCTTTTATTAAATTTACATTTGCCCCATTTTTCCCCCAACAGGAATTAGTATTCTCAGGCAAAAAAAAAAAAAAATTAAACCCTATTTAACAAACTCACCAAAATCTTAAAAACTACTCTACCCTAAACCTGAGAACTAGAATAAATAAATTAACGAAAATTTCACAGCCCTGGCGTTGGTGATGCATGCCTCTAATCCCAGCCTCTCGGGATGCAGAGGCAGGAGGCTGAGTTTGAAACCATCTTAGTTTACAGAGAGTTCTGGGACAGCCAGAGCTATACAGGGAAACCTTGTTTCAAAAAACAAAACAAAACAAAAAAGAAAATTTCACCTTAATTTCTAGTTGAAAAAATTCCTGGGACTGAAGCTATGGCTCAGCACTTAAAGCCCTTGCCATGTAAGTGTAAGGCCCAGGCCAGAGTTCAAATTTCAGAAACCATGTAGGAAAAGTGGACTTCCAGCCTTGGAAGGTGAACTCAACAGTTCCCCAGAGCAAGTAAGCTCGGGAAAACAACCCACATCTCTGGGTTTGACTGGGAAACTCTGCCTCAATGAATAAGATGGACAAGTAATGGAGAATGGCCTCCAAACACACAAACACATACACAAAACATAGAAACACACATGCACATCACACACTTAAAATAGGAGAAAAGAAAAACATTTTTAAATTTAAGAAAATTTCTTGCCAGACATGGTGGCACACGTCTTTAGTCCCAGCACTCAGGAGCCAGAGGCAAGGATCTCATCAGTAATATGTACAGTGCTAAAGATACTACTCACAGCAAAAGTGGGAGAGAAAGTGCATTTCAAGCTGACCAACTTTCAATTACCTGCAAGGTTTATCTACTTCAATTCACCTTGCTGAGCCTGTGATCACTCTGCATCATATTCAGGTATGGAGGACCCCACAGAGCAAACAATGTAGATCATACTCACACCAATTATATTCGGGTGACTTAGCTCCTGCAACAGTTTTATCTCTCTTAAGGCTGTTCTATTTATACCTATGGAAAAAGAATGCAAAAAAATAAACAAAAATTTTGAAATCTCAAACCTTTTGCAAATATATTTTTTAGGAAAGGTCATTTCAGGAAATAAACATTTCACACACACACACACAAGCCAAATAGTAATTTTAACTATTTTTATGAGAAAGTTCTTTTTCCCCCTACATCGTTTTAAATACTTATATTATCCCTATAGCAATATCTACAATAGCATATATAGCATGTAACAGACATGTCATATTAGGATTTTTCCCTTGACCTACAACCATTAGAGGAAGACTGTGTGTGTTGATAACAAATTAACATAAGGATACCCTTTTTCAATACAAATGACAAAAATAAATATTAAAACACAAACTGGTCACAGTGGCATGTGCCTTAATACTAGTAGTTGGGGAGGTGGACGCAGGCAGATTTCTGTGAGTTCGAGGCCTGTCTGGTCTACAAAGTGGTATCCAGGACAGCCAAGGCTACAAAAACTAAAACAAACCAACAAAAAACACAGTGCACAGATGTTTTTATTATAACTATTATTTGATGGCTAGACAGGAATAAAAAATAAAACTTTTCCCACTGTGTTCACTCCATAGAAATTTTGTGTTCTTCTAGGAAGATGCAAGCACCAGAAATCCAAAAAGCAATGACTTACAACACCCAAAACAGCACTGTAGATCCCAACCAACTCACTGTTCTCCATTTACAAGATCGGAATGTTCCTTCCGATAACATGTTGTCGTTGTTCTCTAAATAATCTCTATTTAATCTTATTTTATGTGTACTGGTATGAGGGTGTCAGATCCCTGAAACTGGAGTTACAGGTGGCTGAAAGCAGCAGTGCTCTTATACACTGGACATCTCTCCAGCCCTACATGCTGTTTTTAACTGGATTCTATAGCCTCTAGAGCATGGCTCTCAACCTTCCTAATGCTGCAACCCTTTAATACAGTTCCTCACACTGTGGTAACTCCAAATGAAATTATTTTTGTGGCTGCTTCATAACTGTAACTTTGCTTCTGTTATAGATCATAATGTAAACATTTGACATGTGACCCTGGGAAAGAGTCATTCAACACCTAAGGGGTCATGACCCACAGAGACACTGTAATAACTCTATAGAACTATTATTAATGCTCATTGACATTTTTAAAAATCTCCTCAGATCAGAATAAACACATATTGTTTGATTGAATTATATGTAAACTTACCATCTTTAGCTTCTGATCTGTGTCCAAGTTTGATCTGGGATAGAAAGAGGGAAGAAAAGCCGAAACACATACATTAACAATGTGTTAAGGGTGGAGATGGATCAGGGGCTGAGAATACTGGCTGCTCCCACAGGCTCTAGGTTCAGTCCCCAGCGCCCCCCACAGCTCACCACCGCCAGTGCCAGCGGGATAACGCCCACTTCTGACCTTGTTTGGCACTGGGCACACAAGTGGTGCACAGACATACACGGAAGTAAAGCAGTTAAATTAGCGTATAATCCATATGCACAAAGACTGAGCAACAAGCAGGCCTGACATGGTAGTGCATGCCTGCAGTCTCAATACTTGGGAGCCAAAGCCTGGGCTACATAGCAAGATTCTGCCTCAAAGAAATCAAAACAGCTGGGACTGGTGATGCACTCCTTTAATCCCAGCACTCATGAAGCAGAAGAGCAGCAGTCCAAGTTTGAGGTTACCCACATTTACATACTGAGCTCTACACTTTGTCTTTCAAAGAATACAAAACAAAAGCAAATTACCCACAGTAAACATATGCGGCAGTATGTGGCCCCAGAACAATGAGAAATCCAAAGGCTGAAGGCACTGCTCAGGAGCAGAGTGAGAAGACAGAGTTTGAGCTCCAGCACATCAGGACCAAAAAGAATCAAGTATCTACTTTAAGTTGCAAGAACTACACACATAAACAACTGAACTTAACAACAATAAAGATTTTGGACCTGCAAGATGGCTGATAAACCAACTCGAGGCCAAGATCTACAATCTGAGGTTCATCCCCAAACCCACAAATATGGAAAGGAGGGACTTCCACAAGCTATTCCCTGATCTTCAGAGCATGATGTGGTACGTGTACAGATACACACGAAATAATAATTGCCCCCTCTAGCCCCTCCTCATTTTGTTTTCCCAGACAGGGTTTCTCTATGTAGCCCTGGCTGTCCTGGATCAAGCTGACCAGGCTGGCCTTGAACTCACAGAGATCTGCCTGCCTCTGTCCCCCAAGTGCTGAGATCAAAGGTGTGTGCTACCACCAATCCCCCTTTTCTTGTTGGTTTTTCCAGACAGGGTTTCTCTTTGCAGCTTTTACCCTGAGTTTTTGTTGGGGTGGGGGTTGTTTGTTTTGTCTTGGAGAAAGGGTTTTGCTATATATAGTCCAGGCTGGCCCTAACTTTGAAATCCTCATCTCCGCCTCTGAAATGCTAGGACTACATGTGTTAATTACTACACCCACATCTCAGTGAATTTTTCTGAGTTAAATATGAACCGGATAAATGCAGATATGCTAATTAATTTCCCCCAAATTACTTCAATTTTGTATACTTGGAAGAAAAAAGTAACATACACAGAAAATAGCATAGAGTTGGTAATATGTCCTATCATACTACCTTTTTCACAAAGCAAACTTAGAAATGTGATGGATATAAGAAACAGCTAACGATGAATAAGCACAACAAACTACACACAGCGATAACCACAAAGAGCATTCTGTTCCTTACTTCTTTATACAAGTGCTGTCAATTGTTGAAAAAAGATTACCTCTGGAAAACTTACTCTTCCTTTAAGAAAATTCTCCTATCTGCACATCCAGAGAGAACTTTCTATTTTAAAGTAGGTCCTGTATTACAGCTCACGATATAAGACACTCAGAGCATTGACAAATTGATTATAAAATTTACATGGGAAAGAACTCACAATAGACACAATAAAAACAGAATAATCCCACGAAGCCCTTTATCACTTAGATTTAAGTGATTAGTATTTTGTCATGTTTAAGTCAGCTGAAATGTTTAAAACCATTTCACTCCTCCACCTTCACACATACAAGCTGTCCTCTAACACCCACGAGCACAGTGGCCAAGTGCTCCACCCACTCACACAGACACAAATATGTACAAATAATCAAAAATTAGAAGCAGAAAATAATAATGGAGGTTAGGGATGTGGCTCAGCGACAAAGCTCTTGCCTAGAATGCTCAAAGCTCCGGGTTCAATCTGCAAATACACTCATCCAACCAATCACACATACATATGTATAAAATTTCAAGGGGGAGAAAGGTCCTGCGGTAATGGCTCAGTGGGTAAGACTGGCTCTGCAAGCACGAGACCCTCAATTCAAATTCTCAGTACCCATGTAAAATGGCAGTCATGGCTGTGTGTGCCTCAAGTCCCATCACTGGAAGACTAGGACAGAAAGGTAAGTTTGGGGTAAGCCAGCCAGCCTGACCTAGCCAAACCAAAGCAGCAAGTATCTGGTTTTAGAGAGAGAGATACACTGTCTCAAAGGCAATTAAGAGAAAGAGGAATGGAATGTCACATTCCAGCTTGAGCACAGGCAGACCTGAACAATCATGCACCACAAACACCTACAAGACACACTCATACAGATGCACACACAGATACTGAACCAAGAGTCATCAACAGGGCAGGCTGGCTAAGTTGGGAAACAGAGAAAACAGTAATTCCATATAACTAAAGAATACATAAGTTTATTTTATGTGTATGGGCGTTTTGCCTGCACTTATGTCTGTAGACCACATGCATGCCTTCTGACTGTACAGATCAACTGGAACACTGACAGCTGTTCACCACCACATTAGTTCTAGAAACCAAACTTGGGTCTTTTATAAGAGCAGCCAGTGCTCCTAACTGCTAAATCACATCATCAATGCTTTAAGAAGTCCAAGTCATAATAAAAGCAGAAGTAGTTGGATGGGTTTGTATGTGTGTGCGTGTCAAATAAAAGAGGTACTAGCAAATGAATGTGAATAGAAATTATGAATGCTGGAAAAGAAGGTTCACAGCACCAAATCCTCAATGTTCACAGAAGAAAGTACAAGTGATTTCCAAGTTGGGAGAGGAAAGACCCACAAACCAGCCTCACCAAAAGTTCTGAAAATAAATTTCAGTTGAAAGAACTCAAAGAGAAAATACAGCACGTTATCTTTGCATCATTAGTAACTTTCAAAACCACAAAAATGAATTATTTGAAATAAAATAAAAAATACTTAAGCCACCTTCAAGTAGAAAACATTTTATACTGGCATAGGATACCTAGCACTTGGGAGAAAAGAGTCCAGAGTTTAAGGTCATTCTCTCCTACATAGTAACTTTAGAAGCAGGTTGGAAAGACTTAAAAAAAAAACAACAACAAGAAGAAAACTGGCTGGATTGTAAATTCCAATGACTGTTAGAAGCAGATGAGAAAGCCCACTTGCACTTATAATTACAAAACCCAAGACATGAACCATGTGAAAAGACTGTACCAGTCAACTCAAGGTTTTCTTTGTCCTAAATACAGGGTGTACTATGCGTGGTCAGGCTGGTCTCAACCCCTAGACTCAAGACGATCCTCCCACCTGCCTCCTGAGAACATTCCACTGTATCCAGCTAAGTCAGGACAGGTGAGATGGCTCAGTGGTTAAAAGCACAGGCTGCTCTTCCAGAGGACTCGGGTGTGATTCCCGCGGCCCATACAGCAGCTCTAACAATCTGTAACACGGTCCCAGGGTATAAGGCACTCTCCTCTAGCCTCTACACATAGTTGTACAGACATACACGCAGGGAAAACACCCACACATAATAAACAAACAAACGCTTATAAATCTGCTCACCACAGTCTCAGGTATAATACTAGTAGATTTTTGTGAGCAATGAACTCAGATGGAAGGATTTCAGATTGTGATAATGGCATAAAGATGATATAGAATGAAGAATTGCAAAGAACAGGGAAGGAAAGTGAAATACCTATTTTACTGCAATTAAAAGATACCTCTAGGTGGAGGAGAGATCTAAATGAAACCTAAATAAAAACAATTCCACCACACCAAGTTCTTAAGAGAAAACACAGCTATTCCTGCATAAGTACCACCCGAAAACAGAGAAAACACAGTGATCCTGGGACTAGAACACATCCAACAAGTCCAAGGAATAGAAAGGTCAGTGTGGCTAGGGTGAACCAGAAGTAGAACTGAAGAAAACAAAGACATCAACAGATTTAAGAGGAAATAGCGGGTAATGGCTCAAACCAGTAATATTATCATTTGAGAGGCTGAAGCAGCAGAACTGGCAGGATTTGAGGTCAGCCTGGGCTACACAGTGAGTTCCGGGCCAACCTAGGCTACAGAGTTCCTGTCTCAAGAAAAGAAGGATTTAAAAAGTTTTTGGTGTCTCGTTGCTATTGTTTTTCCCAGCAGTGGGCCTCATATATACTAAGTGAATATTCTACCACAGGGTCTAATAACTAAGTTGCCCAGGCTAGCCTTGAAACTCATTCTTTAGCCCAGGCAGGCATTTTTTTTCTTTTTCTTTTTTTATAATTAATTTATTTTCATATCAATCACAGGTTAGGTACTTTGCATCCCAGGCGTAGCCTCCTCCCTTATTCCCTCCCACACTCCCACTCCCTCCCTCATCTCCCTCCTCCCCGCCCCCTCCAAGTCCACCTACAGGGGAGGACCTCCTCCCCTTCCATCCAACCCCAGCTCATCCTGTCTCCTCAGGGCTGGCTGCAATGTCCTCCCCTGGGATCTAGCCAGGCAGGTATTGATCCTTATGTGTGTATGTTTCTAAGGGCACATATGTAGGTATGTGTGTGCCTGTCAGGTGTCCTTCCTCGGACACTGGCCACCTTGGTTTTTTTGAGACAGTCTCTCTCACTGGCATTCACCACACAGGGCAGGCTGCATGGAGCCAACCTCTGGGATTTGCCTACCTCCACTTCCCTGGTGCTAGGAAGTACTGCCATATGCTTCTCTTACCTTAATTTCTGGAGGAGCTGTGATTATAGACATAAGCCAGCAAGCCCAACTTGGAGAATTAAGAGTTTAACAAAGGAGTGAGAGATGGCAGTAGATCACAAAGCAAAAGCTGGAATGAGAAGTTAAAAACAAAACCAAACAAAACAATATAGGCTAACAAGATGGCTCACAGGGCGAAGGCACTTGCCACCAAGAAGTTCAATCCCTGAAACCTACAAGGTGGTTCAGCATGCTCGCGCACACACCTGCAAATATTTATTGACAAAAGATAATTTCTTAAAATAAAGCAAAGGTAGTAATAGCAACACGTGAAAGGAGGACCC
>CM053750.1:6296078-6309034 GCA_028658305.1 Pachyuromys duprasi
TGGCAGGCAGTATTTGCCTTCTTGGCAACAACCGACTTTTATGGAGCAAGAAGTCATAATTTCTATTATTTTAACAAGAACTCGTTCAGCCCGAGTACCATCTTGAAACACAAGACACTAAGAAACACTACTGTTTCTAGAATTCTTGTAGTTCCCACAGTCAGAGTGTGAGCGTGGGTAGTAAAATGAAGCCAAACGTAGTCATTTCTGTAATCCCAAAACTCGGGAGGCAGAGGCAGGATTTCCTCGAGTTGGGAGACGAACCTGGACTACATAGCAAGACTGTCTCAAAGACAAAAAGAGCCACCAGCCAACTGTTAATGTACGCGTGTTTTCTGTAAGAGTTGCCCGCCACGGTGGGGCACGGGTGCATAGCCCAAACCCAGCACTCGGAATGCCGAAGGCTCCCCGCAAGCTCTAGGCCAATCTAAACAGCCCGCGCCAGCAAGGGCTACGTGGCAAGCAAGACACAAAGACTGGAGGGTGAACAACACAAAAGGGTTAACTCACTTTCTTAATGGCGACAATTTGGTTGGTGTTCTTATCTCTGGCCTTATAGACTGTAGCAAACTAGAAAGGAAAACAGTACAATCCGTGAGAGGTCCTTATGTGATGGTTGGTTTTGGATCCCCGCCCGACCTTTATTATTATTATTATTATTATTATTATTAAGAACAAAGAAACCCTGGTTCTGCAGCTGACTCGCAAGGGCTCGCTACGTGGCCAGGAGGCCTCTTCTCCGGGAGGGAGGCACTAGCCGGGCGAGGCTCTCCCAAGGAGACCCCGCAGTGGCCAGCGCGAGAACGACCGCGCGGCCCCGGATCGGCCCAGGGCCTCACCTGCCCCTCTCCGAGGAAATCCAGTTTCTCATAGCGCTTCGCTCGAGACTTCACGTCCACAGCCATGCGAGGGGGAAGCCAGACTCCAGCAATTAGGCAAAGCGCTCCACCCCGCAGGAATTTAAAGCGTCTGAAAGCTCCCAACAGCTACTTCCGTTCACTGGACGCACACAACCTACTGGCTCCGCCCATGCTTCCGCTGTGGGCGGGGCCAGGCCTACGGAAGCTGGGCGGGGAGCGGTGCCCTCCCCCGCTGCCACGTGCCCACCCTGGTCGGAAGCGAAGTGTGCTGGTCCGCTGTCGCTGTCGGTTACTGTTTGTCATTGTTTTGAACTTGGATTTTCTTCGCTCCCAAGGATAGGTCAGCGTTCGCTATGGACACCAAACCCCTGCCTCCAAGTTTTTTTGTCCACCTGCCTCTGCCTCCCTGAACCGCACGCAGCCGAGAGCCAAGTTCTTAAACTCATTAATGGAAGAAACAGGCCCCGGGTAGCAAAACCAAGTCCTACTGAACATTGTTATGGAATAGGCCTTTGGTATTCTATAAAATAGAAACGAATGAATTAAGAGAAACATACAGGGTTTAAACATAGTAAGTAACATTGTCACCTGGGATTTAAGAATTAATCATCACATTGTTCAGTTTTCTCACGAAAATACGAATGAAGCCAAAATTATGAGGCAAGAAACACGTTTTAATACCTTTTAGAAAATGTACGTGTATGCATGTTTTGCTTGCATGTATGTCTGTTTCCCATGTGTGCAATGCCCATGGAGATAGGAAGAGGGCGTTGGATCCCCAGAAACTGCTGGGAACTGAACCTAGAAGAGCAGCAAGGGATCTTAAGAGCTGAGCCATCTCCAAGCCCCTAACACCTTTGGTAATAAAATTTATTGCGAGCATTCGTTTGAACCGAGTTCTATACAAGGTTCACTCTATCGAACCAAAACAGATTCATGCATGCTAAAGTTCCACACTATGCAGAAGCTAAGTTACATTCCAAGAAACTAGCAGCCAGATCTGCCAAACTGGCCAGTTTTCGGTGACATGAAGTGCTTTAACCCTCATGAAAAAGTAAGCTTAATTAACCAATCAGATTTTCCTCTACTGTTTCTTGTTCCATTCCCAGGCAGGAAGCTTGCAATTTCCAGAAAGCCTGGGCTAAACATGGTCTGTTATTCGTCATTGGGAGTTCTACTCAATTCATGAATCACAAATTTCTGAAACAAAACCAACCTGGTTGTGATTAGAATCCAACTTCTTAGTTACCATAAATCATAATACAATAAAAAAAAACCCCTCATTTAAGATGCATGCATGCCTTTAAGCCCAGCACTAGGGAGGCAGAGGTAGGCAGACCAATGTGACATACAGGCCAGCCAGGGATACAGGGAGACCTTGTTTCAAAACAACTAAAAAATATTAAACAAATATGTATTGCTTTATCTGTGCCAAACATTTTTATGGATCTAAAACTATCTTGAAACAAAACATACTGTTGTAGTGGAAAATGAAAAAAAAAATATATATATATAACATATATAGGTCCGGACCAGCCAAGTTTACATAGTGAGATCAGAAAAAAAAGTGTTAAATACGAGCCACGATGTAAGTGCTAGAAGAGAGACTGAGACAGGTATAGTGTTTTTTAAATAGGCCAGTGCAAGAAAGATGTCACTGAAAGTCCATTGGATTTTGACAATAGAATCAGATTAATTTTTTATTCCATTTTGTTGTCATTATGGTGGGGGTACCACAGTGCACATTTAAAGGTGAGGTCTTCTTCAGGCTTGAGGGTCCAAGTCTTTTTACCTGCCCATTCATCTCTCTGGCCAAAGACACTACACTACAGGTTTAAAGAAAGCCTGTTGGTGAGTTTTGGTGACACAGAGGGCTTCACCAGAAGGATTATCAATTTTGACTCCCAGCATACACTGTATTAACAGGCTGATCCCAACGTTCTGAGCTGGAGTACCCGTCAAATGGCTATCTTCTCTTTCTTTTGCAATTGATGTATATAAAAATTAGGAATCTTAATTTCTAGAGATATGTTGGAGAAGCAACAGAATACAAAGACTAGTAATTAAGATGCTAGTATAATGTAGTATAATGCTTATGCTTTTGAATACTGGTCAACCAGTATTCAACACTAGATGAATGACTTATTTCTAGCTGTACCTAGCTTCCTCTATAATAGGACCCACTTAAACACTGCTGTAGACTTAAATGACTTTGCAAAGGTAAAGCCAGTATCTAGCAAGTGGGTTAGATAGTATTGCTTTGGCCTTTGACACTATTTTGATCCAAGTAAAACACCCATACACTGCAGAAAATCACCTTGTTTTGAAGACTCCAGAGAGCTCCAGCATTCTGTCTTTCTGCCTTCCCAGAAGTAGGATTACACAACTGCTCCCAGCTTTTACATGCATGCAGAGACCCCAGCTTAGGCCCTCAGAACTGTTTGGCAAGAACGCTGAGAGTCATGAATCGCAGCTGGGCATGGATGGGCATGCCTTTAATCCTAACACTGTAGAGGCAGAAGCAGGGATCTCTGAGTTTGAGGTCTATAAAGTGAGTTCCAGGCCAGCCAAACTACATAGTTAATATCCTGCCTCAACAGATAGACAAAGACATATAAAAATGTGCAAAAAGACCCTATCTCAATAAAAAAAGAAAAAGATGAATTATGTACTTTTCATTAGTTACTAGGATAGATTACTATTAATATCAAATGTAAATCCATATTTCTGATTAAGGCAACATTCATAGCACAGAACTTAAGAGAGAAATCAACTCTTGAATGCTAGGGGAAAAATGCTTATGGGCAAGTGAACAAAAAATAAGTAACAATTCTGCTGTCTAGTGCTCATGGGTTACTCATTTAGGGTGACTTCTCTATAAAGTATACCTTAGAAATCATTACAAGTATGCATTTGGTCAGCTTTGTGGAAATCAGTATAAGGAGAACCCATTATAGTTTCATTGGTTGCCTCTTCAGTTAGAATCTGAAAGACTCTGACATTAAAATAGGGAATGTTAATTTTGAGGATTTGCAACCAGTGAAATGCGTGAACGACCTCACAAACATACTAAGAGGCAATTTCTAGTGAAGCATTTGTTGCTACGCTATCTTCATCTTGTCTAGTCTGGAATCCCGACTAGGAACAGCAAAGCCATGAAGAAATGGCAGACACAAGCAGATATCAAGCAGAGCTGGGATGAGGTGGCTTCCTGCCCCCAACCCCTCCACCTGGTTTTCGGGTACAGCAACAGAGGGAGGAGGTGGCCTTTGGAGACTGGAAAAACATGCTGGAGGAAGAAGCTGGTCACTGCACACACCGACAACCATTCATAAAGACTGATTAATTCGGTCCCTCTGAGCCACCTGGGAAGCCCTTACATTCCTGTGTGGCTTCACTCGCTCAGGGCTGTCTCTGCTCCCTACCTTTTCTGAACATAGGTACAAATAACCTCTTACATCATCTTCATAGTCTTAATCCCACTGCCAGTTTTTATTTAAATTGCATTTTTATTACTTCGAATAGCATATGATTACTTCAGTTATACTCAGATAAACTTGTGAATGAAAAAAGTCAGAAAATAAAGAATGGAAATATCTTACTGATCCTCACCTAATTGCAGGGGGAAAACTTCCTTATAGCAGTAATTATGCTTTATAAATTATCTTAATGTCTAAACAAACAGAAATAGGGACATTTATGATAGTTTACTAGATACTGTGTGCTTTTTAACGGCGTATCACTGGTAACACTTCATAATCAAGAAGTTAACAGGTTACCATTTAAAAGTGTAGCCTGTGCACAAGCTGACCAGGATACATAAAGTAGGAGATACAAGTGGCCACCTAGAGTGTCTACACTTCATTCTTTTTGCAGAATATTTATTAAGGTTTTTAATATACAATTTTTTATTTGACATTTTCGAAGTCCTTTATTGCAAAGATAATCCTTTCGTCTGATGACAAACAGCAGCCATAATTATCACTCTGGACCTCCACGCTGAAAAGAAAAGCATAACGTAATGAGGTGAAGTACTAGACTAGCCATTCCTTATACACTAAAAATGATCTTCAGGCTCTGGCTGTTTTTCACTCTGTAACTCAGGCTGGCTTAGAATTCCCTAGGTAGCCCAGACTAGCCTCTAAGAAATCATGGCAATCTTCCTGTCTCAGCTTTCTAAGAGCTGATATTACAGTTATGAGCCACTATGCCCAGATAGCTTTTGATTTTTTTCCCGTCAAAAGAAAAAAAAATTCCATGTTTTAAATAGTTTGGAGACACTAATGGTAACTGCTGAAGGACTCAATATTGATGGCAAAGCTGGGCTGTGGTAGTGTACTCTTTAATCCCAGCCTGTGGGAGGGAGATGCACATAGAACTCCGACTATGAGTCCAACCTGGTCTACATAGCAAATTCTATGGAGAGAAACCCTGTCTCAAAAAATATATATGTAATATATATTATATATATAAATATTTACATATAATATATAAATATATATTTACATTTTATATATTTATATATTTATTTATATATTTATATATTATATATGACATGATGTCATATATATATGCCATATGTATATATGTTTTATATGTATATATATATATATATATAACTGTATATATATATGACATCAGTTACCCACAAATTTATCCGTGGTCTTAGGAGCCCCTTATACTTTGAAAAGTTATTAACCCTTCACCCAGAGCTTTTTTTTAAAGATTTATTTATTACATATATAATGTTCTATCTGCATGTATACCTGCGTGCCACAAGAGGGCACCAGATATCATTCTAGATGGTTATAAGCCATCATGTGGTTGCTGGGAATTGAACTCGGGACTTCTGGAAGAGCAGCCAGTGTTCTCAATCTCCAAGCCAACTCTCCAGCCCCCAAAGAGATTTTTTTAAATGTGGTTTTATATCTTGTTGGGAATGAACACCCATGGTTTGGCACATGCTAGGCAGGAGTTCTACAAAAGAGCTACATCCCCAGCCCTTGTATGGCTTTATTTCTTCACGCCGTGCCTACTTACTGAGAGTCCTAACAGTGATTTGTGACAGACAGCCCTGGCCTATCTCTCCATATCTCTGTTAGCTATGATCCCGTTTGACAAAACAAAGGCAGGAACGTGTAAATCAGCAAATGAAATTGCAAAACCAAAATGTCACTGCACTTTGCACAATCTTGTGTTGAATGGCAACAGCATACCTGGATGAAGTCCATTTCTTCTTGAGATATAGGTTTCCTTCTGTATTTCTGAGGTAATGTTTTTATTATTTCTGCAGTGTCTGGCGGCCCCTGATGCATCCGAAAATCTGAGGATATACTTCCTTTAGAATTCTGTGAGATTACAGATGAGTGAGAGGGTAGCCCAGCTGATCTCAAAGCTTCTGAGGCTGAAATTAAAAACAAAAACAAAAGGACTACATCGGGAAATTACCCGGCATCTTTAAATGTTACCTTCTGAATTATCTACTACTGTATAGTCAGGTCATATTTTACAACAGATCATTGGGGTTGGTGAGATGGCTCAGCAGTGAAGAGCACCTGGCTTTTCCAGAGGACTGAGGTTTAATTCCCAGCACCCACAGAGGAGCTCCAGATATCTGCAACTCCAGTTCCAGAGGATCTAACACTCTCTTCTGGCCACTGCAGGTATCAGGAATGCATGTGGTACACTGACATACATGCAAACAAAACACACACACACACACACACACACACTGAATAAATAAAACTTTAGGAAATAAATCATGCCATTCTTCAATTTGTTGTAGCAACTTGCTCAGTGCTAAAATTATAGATATGCACGGCTATACAATGCCTCAAATGTTTCTTTTCTTTCTTTTTTTTTTGGTTTTCAAGACAGGGTTTCTCTGTACAGTGGTGGCTGCCCTGAACTTGTTTCATAGACAAGCCTGGCCTTGAACTCAGCTATCTGCCTGCCTCTGTCTCCCTGAGTACTGGGATTACAGGCATGCGCCAACGCACCCAGCCAGCCTCAAATAATTATTGAACTATTATAATTCAATACACACGCATAATGTTCTTTTTGAAAGAAATAGTCTTTTTTTTAATGTTCTTTTTCAAATATATAGTAAGTCTTTTTTGTTTTGGGTCAGGCAGTACTGAGGATGGACCCAAGACCTTGTATCAGCTAGCCAAACAATCACTGAGCCACAGCTATAGCCTTCGTGTGCATGTGTGTACATGTGTGCGTGCTAAGTTCTCACTTGTTGGCCAACTGGCTAACCTGGCCTTAAATTCCTGGTTTCAACTGATCCTCTGCCTCAGCTTCTTGAGTAACTAGGACTATAGGTGTGTGCCATACCCAACAAAGTAGTCTAAAAGAAAGTATGTTATGATTAAAGAGATGCCTCAGAAGATTATCACCAAGCCTGACAACCTGAAGAGAACTAACTCCTACAAGTGTCCTGACTTATCATACATGTGCTAAGTGTACACATGAGAACTAACATACTAACACACACAGAGAGACAGAGAGACACACAATACACTGAAGAAATAAAAAGTTTAAAAGACAAACTACAAGTTTACATTCCCACAATTCCCGAAATGGAGGAGGGTTCCCCTTTCTCCACATCCTCTCCAGCATGTGTCACTTGAGTTTTTGATCTTAGCCATGCTGATGGGTGTCAGGTGAAATCTCAGGGTCGTTTTGATTTGCATCTCCCTGAGGACGTTGAGTATTTCTTTAAGTTGTACAACCACTCTGGAAATCAATCTGGCGCTTGCTCAGACAATTAGGAATAGCGCTTCCTCAAGATCCAGCTACAGCACTCCTAGGCATATATCCAAAATATACTCAAGTACACAACAAGGACATTTGCTCAACCATGTTTGTAGCAGCTTTATTCGTAATAGCCAGAACCTGGAAACAACCCAGATGTCCCTCAACTAAGGAATGGATACAGAAATTGTGGTACATTTACACAATAGAATACTACTAAGCAATTAAAAACAAGGAAATCATGAAATTTGCAGGCAAATGGTGGGAACTAGAAAAGATCATCCTGAGGTATTCCAGAAGCAGAAAGACACATATGGTATATATTCATTTATAAGTGGATACTAGACATATAATGTAGGATAAACACACTAAAATCTGTACACCTAAAGAAGCTAAGCAAGGAGGGGGACCCTAGGAAAGATGATCAATCCTCATTCAGAAAGGTAAACGGGATAGACATCGAAAGAGAGAGAAAGCAAGCAACAACGCAGGAGCCTACCACAGAGGGCCTCTGAAAGACTCGATCCAGCAGGGTATCAAAGCAGATGCTGAGACTCATAGCCAAACCTTCAGCAGAGTGCAGGGAATCTTATGAAAGAAGCAGAAGATGAAAGACCTGGAGGGGACAGGAGCTCCACAAAGAGACCAACAGAACCAAAAAATCCGGGCACAGGGGTCTTTTCTGAAACTGATACTCCAACCAAGGACCATTCATGGATATTACCTAGAACCCCTGCACAGATGTAGCCCATCGCAGCTCAGTATCCAAGTGGGTGCCCTACTAAGGGGAACAAGGACTGTCTCTGACATGAACTCAGTGGCTGGCTCTTTGATCACCTCCCCCTGAGGGAGGTGCAGCCTTGCCAGGCCACAGAGGAAGACAATGCAGACAGTCCTGATGAGATCTGATAGGCTAGGGTCAGAGGGAAGGGGAGAAGGACCTCCCCTACCGGTGGACCGGGGAAGGGGCATGGGGGGAGATGAGGGAGAGGGAGAGGGCTACAGCTGGGATACAAGACGAATAAACTGTAATAAAATAAATAAACAAATTTTAAAAAAGAAGTAAACTACTAGGCCAGGTAGAGTGGCACACACTTGTAACTCCGGCACTCAGGAGGGAGAAGCAGGAGGATGGCTGGGAATTAAGAGGCCTGCTGGTCTGGAGTTTTAGGCCAGGCAGGACTACCTAAGCAAGACCTTGACTCAAAAGAAAAGCAAATGGCTTTTGAACTAGAGACAGCTCAGCCACTAAAGGTTTACACATACCTTCTAAAAGACAGTGTGGTTCCCAATATCCACATCATCAAAGCCTGCTTCCCCAGCTTCCTTTAGGGGCTGTGAGATGGCTTAGTGATTAAAGGCACTTGCTGCCAAGTCTGAAGACCTGTGTTTGATGCCCAGCTCCCTCACAGTGACTCAAAACCACCCATAACTCCATTTCCAGGGGCTCTGATGCCCTCTTAGGACCTCTGTGGACACCAGGCATGCATGTTGTATACGGACAGACATGCAGGAAAAACACCATACTCATAAGACTGTTTCAATTTATTTTTAAAAGTACAATACAATAAAAAAAAATAAAACAGGGATAATAAAAGGTTAATTACTAGCTGGTTGTGGTGGTATAACACCTTCAGTCCCAACACTCTGAGAGGCAGATGCGCTCTGCCTCCAGGCCAGCCTTGTCTACATGTCTAGTCCCAAGTTACCCAGAGCTACAAAGTACAACTTTGTATTTAAAAAAAAGTTAATTAGTTGTATGCTATTTTGATCAAAACCGTAACAACCTACCTGATTACAAAATGAGAAATGCTGTCTCTAATATTTCTAAATAGGTGCACATTTTAAAAAATATCTAAATGAAATACAACTTACCACTGAGTTTAGGATTGTCTCTTCTGTCAGGGAACCTTATTAATGGAGTATGTGGCTTCACTACCTGAAAAAATAAAACACAGGGGAAAATGACCTCCTAACGACAAAAGCAACAACCCACCGGTCCTCATAATTAAATCACTGCTCAGGGGGGGAGAGATAAACACAGGGGAAATGACCTCCTAATGACAAAAGCAACAACCTACCAGTCCTCATAATTAAATACCTACCAGCCCTATACCTACTGCTCAGGGGAGAGAGAGATGATTCATTCTGTTAATGTTACCTACTGCTCTTGCAGAGGACCCGAGTTCAATTCCCAGCACCTACATCGGAAAGGCTCACAACTGCCTTTAAGTCCGGAGGGATGTGATACCTCTGGTCTCCTTGGGTACCTGCACTCACATGGATGTCATACTCACATATAATGAAAAAAAAAAGCACTTGCAAGCAAGCCTGACAAGTTGGAACCCACAATGGAAGGAGAGAACTGACTCCCAAAAGTTGTTCTCTGCCCTCCATACACATATGTACCTCATATACATCATCATCATCATCATAATAATAAACAAAACGGACACAATGAATGGGCTAGAGAGATGGCTCAGTGGTCAAGACCACTTCCTGCTTCTGCTGCAGAGGACCCACAGCAGGTGGCTCACAAGTGCCAGTCCAGCTCCAGGGGATCCCATGCCCACTCTGGGCTTATACACACAAACATACATACATGCATAAATAAAAACAAAAATAAACAAGTAAAAACAACGAAGATGTATCTTGTGTGAAATGTCCTGATTTGTTATCGATATGTTACTACTCAGCAGTTCGGGACAAGCAACCAACCCTAACAGGCACTAGGCCGTTAGAAACATCTGCTCTAAAATGTGTGGTGGTAGAGACCTTTATAATCCCAGCACTCAGGAGGCTGAAGCAGGTAGATCTTTGTGAGTTCAAAGCCAGCTGAGTCTACAGAGCAAATTCCAGGACAGCCAGAATAACACAGAGCTAACAAACAAACAAAAACCTGCTTTAATTTCAAAAATTTATATTCAAGTAAAGGCAACAAAAATCAACAACTGCTATACTATTTTAAATTATACTTTACACTCTGCTCCTGATCAAAGAATGAATGAACGTTTACACAGTGAATAGAAATCCCTGAACTAAAAAAAAAGTCATTAAGCAATCATCCTATCAATTCAAAATCATATAAGGATCTTTCTACTGAACAAGATTTCAACCTTATTTATTTTAATTATTAACTGTTACTGGTTACTACAAGAAAGCTAAATCTTACTATAATTAAGAAAGGTCAGAAAGAATTTAAAGAACAAAACATTTGTTCTGACTACAGAATCTGTGAAATCTGAAAAAAAAAAGTAAAGAAAAATACAAATTAGCTGAGATTATCTAACTCCTAAGCCTATAAATCCATTAAACTATTTTGAATCTTTTTGTTTTAGCTGTTTCTCTTATGTACAGAAATCTACTGCTTTTAGAAAACAGTTTTAAAAATCTATCACTTATTTTGTGTGTGAGCATGTGGAAGTCAGAGGAGAACTCTCAGGAGTTGTGCTCCCTCTCTCCATCCAAGGGATCAAACTAAGGTCATCACACTTAGAAACAGATTCCTTTGCTCCTTCAGCCATCACACCAGCCCTAGAGTAATACTTTATTTTTCTTTTCCTTCCTTTTTTTAACGCAGGGCCTCTCTACAGAGCCCTGGCTGTCCTGAAACTCACTATGTAGACCAGGCTGGCTCCAAACTCAGAGATTTGCCTGCCACATGTGTATGTGTGTGTGTTCTTTTGTGTAGATGTGTGCACATGTGGTGTGCGTGCTTCTGGAGGTCAAAAGTCAACATGGGGTTTCATTCCTCAGTTGCTTTCTGTCTTATATTTTGAGACAGGGTCTCTCCCTGATCCCAGAACTCACTCACAGTCTAGGCAGCCTGAAGGCTCCAGAGACTTCCTGTCTCTGCCTCCTAGTCCCAAGACTGGGTTATAGGCGGTTTTCACACGGTGCTGGAGATCTGACCTCATACCAATGTGCCAAGCACTTTCCCCACCGGCAATCTCTTCAGTCCTCTATGAACATTCTCAGGCAAGTCTCTTTGTAGGTAGAGCCACTTCTCTTGGGTAATAATCAGTAGTAAATACTTTATGAGTTTCGAGTGCTTCTGCCTGTGTCCCATTTGGTATCGTCAATCGTTTCATAACAAGGACCGTGCGTCGCTCAGAGGTAGGGTGCATGCGTGAGGCCCTGGGTTCAAACCCCAGCAACTAAAAGTAGACTTTAGTTATTTTGTACCTCCCGGTTTTAATCTGTATTTTCTTGGCAATAAGAATTTCCAAGTATCCCTTCATATGCTTATGTGGTGGCTATCTTTCGTGATATCAATTCCTACACATACACACACCAACCTTTTTTTTTTTTCCGACATAGTTTTACTATGTAGCTCTGGCTGTACCTCGCTATGTAGACCAGACTGGCCTCTACCTCACAGAGGTCTGTCTGCTTCTGCCTCCTGAATGCTGGGATTAATGGTGTGGGTTGCCACGCCTCCTCCTTCCCCCATTTCAGACTGATGTATGAGGTTACACGGTATGGGCAGCAGACCTTTGTCAGCTCTTCTGTACTCGCAGAATCTTGCACAACGCTCAGTGCCTACCAACCGAATGAGTAACTATGGATTATTCATTGCTATGGTACCAAAGGTCTAGGGTCATCATTAAGACAGCTTCAAGGGATGTGTTTGTGCAAATGAAAATGCACTTGTATGAAAAGTGAAAATCAGATGATAGTCCCCATTCAGAATCTTAAAAACTATAATTGCAAAGGGCTGTGTCCACTTACTCATGAATTTTCACCTCTCCTATTATGTTAGAGAACTCAGCTGGAGAGGCAGATGCAAAAGCTGTCAGGAGTTAGCAATTGATGGGTGGATTATCAACGTTACCCTTGCTGCCTATCCAAGCACAGCGGGGAAAGGCTTGGCAAAGCACCCCTGAAACGCATACACTAGTAATAAATTTAACTATTTCACTTATCCCCGCAGCTGTAGCAAGGTGCCTGAAGAGATCAGATCTAACCGGCTCCAAAGTGAGGAAGCAGCCCAAGGGGTCAGTTACCCGGCCATTCCCAAGTCCTTGAAGGGACACCAGGTCAGAACCAGGATTTGCTTCCTTCCACGCCCCGCTCTGGCCTTCCCTCTTATTGGCTGGCTGGGGGAACATCACGGACATTATTAAGCGACGATTGGCCGAGCTGCTGGAGGGCAGCGTAGTCCGCAGACTCCCAAGGCTAAAGAGGAGCTGGGGGACCTCGGACGTGCACGAGCCTACACTACTAGAGGCCGCCTCCCGCCGCGGGCGTCGAACCCCCGGCGCCAGACCTCACTTACTCTCGGCCACTTGGAGCCCGAGGTCCCATTCTCAGACACACACCCGCCGGCCCCTCTCC
>CM053750.1:6309134-6341877 GCA_028658305.1 Pachyuromys duprasi
CCGCAGAAGTATCAGGAGTGGGCAGCGAGGGGCGGAGCCTGTGTGATGTCACTGAGGAGCTATAAGAGCGAGCTCCACCCACTCTGCGCTCGGCCCCGCCCCTCTTCCCGCCTAGGCGCTCACCCCTGGCCTTTTCTACCATATAGCGTTTTGCAGCAAATGGTTCACCATGCCAAATTATCTAGGAACATTTTCTTCTCAGATAGCTAGTTTCTAATTTCAGTACAGTTCAAAATTTAATCTGAAACCACCTAACACGAACAATTTTATTAAAACTTGGGATAAAACATAGCTCCCTCCCTTACTCGGCCATGATCAGAAGAGTCTCCTCCTGGAGCAGTTGGGAGCAAATGCCGACATCCACAGCCGGACAATATATATCACCATGAGAGTCCCTGAAACACTCAGCCTCAAAAGGGATGTCTCCATGAAATCCTCCCCCTCAGGACTCAGGGATCACTACAGAAGAAGAGGAGGCCAAGTGTTAAGAGGGAGGACACCAAAGAATCAAAGTCTTCTAGATAAAATAAAGCAGGCACACGCACGAACTCACAAAGGCAGTAGCAGCATGCATGGAATATGCACCGATGGGGTCCTAGAGCCAAAAAGGAGAAGTGAATCCATGCTCCTATCCCTAACCCTGAGACTATCTCCTATTGATAGCCACTTGCAAAAGAAGTTCTCTCATTTTCTCCAAGGGAGTCTCACTGGGCAAACAAACCAGTCGTTTGTTTTTATTTTATTTTTATTTTTCCTTTTAAGATGTATTTATTTTGTAAAACATGTTCTGCCTACATGTAGGCCTATAGGCCAGAAGAGGGCACCAGATTTCATTATAGATGGTTGCGAGCCATCTTGTGGTTACTGGGAATTGAACTCAGGACCTTTTGGAAGGGCAGCCAGTGTTCTTAATCTCTGAGCCACCTCTCCACCCCAAGCAAACTACTCTTACAAGTAGGGCCCCATGCCAAGCAGTATACACAAGATGACAAGCAGTAAACAGCCAACACAAATGAACTCAACAGCATCTTTGCAGATCCTTTGTCTCATAAAGTTAAGTCAATACTTATTTTTTTAACTTACAGGTCTTTTGCATTTATATGATAGATTCTGGTTTTGTGTTTTTATGGAATTCCTGTGTGTGCAAACGTGTGTGTCTCTGCATCTTTACCCATTTCTTGTGCTTTTTTCTTCGGCTCTTTTTCTTATTTGGTTGTTTTGCTCTATTCTGATTTGTCTATTTTTGTTTTATCATATTGTATTGTATTGTACTGTACTGTATTGTATTATTCCTTAGATGCCTGTTTCTTTTCTAACCTGAGACAGGAAGAGTATGAGTCTGGATGAGAGAGGAGGTAGGCAGGAATTGGGAGGAGAAGGGGGAGGGGAACCATAATCAAAATACATTATACAAAAAAAAATCTATTTTCAATTAAAGAAAGAAAATAAGCCTGAGAGTTACCTCAAGCACAAAAGGAATGATAGGCTCTGGCTTAATAAGGACCAAACCCTAGTCCCTTGCTGGTAAACATTGCTTGATTTTAGTTTGCTTCTGTTTTCTGTAACTCATTATTTCTGCTAATTAACCACTTCTACTTCTAGTTTAAGATTACTCAAAATATCATAGTGTAATTTCTGGTTTTGTTTTTGCTTTTTGAGAAAGGGTCTTTCTACATAACCTGGGTTATCTTGGAACTCTCTATGTAGACCAGGCTGGCCTCAAACTCATAGAGATCCACCTGCTTTGCCTCCTGGCTCATGGTCTAGTTTTTGAAACATAACCAGCTTCCATCCCAAATTACTATATTAAAGTCCATTCTATAGCAATATTAATGCTTAAGGCCGAAGCAGGAGGGTTGCATGTGTGAGCCAGTTAGAGCAACAGCATGGGCCCATCTTAATATATAAGGGATAGGGATATAACCCATAAGGCACTCATGTAGTATATATAAGTTTAACATTCAGTACCACATGAACATATACACAAAATATGTGTGCATTTAGATGCATATATATACATATATATGTGCTTACCTGTATAACAATGTATATGTATGTTTAGCTCTATAACTGATGCTGTGGCCATTTAGGATAACTTTGTGTGTAATGTATCTTTAAATTGCTGTAAATATTGATAATTACCTAATAGTTTTGTTGACAAAGGTTAATGATTAGTGATTTTTGCATCTGTTCACCTTTTAAGAAATGTAAATTACTGATCTCAAATATGGGGTATCGGTATACAGGTGAGAAGCCGACACAATGAAAACCCAGACTACATGGCACTGAGTGTGGAGAGAGGTGAATACTATCAGAGCTTGAAAAATAACGATCACTTCGTTTGGCAAAACCATCTGTTGTGCTGATAAGGGGTAGAATCAAGTGACACCTGGATCAACATCTCCAGGTGAAGAAGCTGGGAAGGTGGGTATAGCCGTGGATACTGGCTGTGTTTACCACGTGCTACTAAAGAGAAACCCAGAAAAGAGCTGGCCTTTCCACAAGTAAGCACACAGAAAACATTGCCTTCCAAATCCAGAGAATTGCAGAATTGGTCAGCTGATCGCTTCTCAGCTCCTAAAGTCGGAGATGAGAAGTTTGTCATTTACCGTTTTTTAAAAAAAACTTATTTTATGTTTCTATGTGTATATGCCTATGAGTGCAGCTGCCTAAGGAGCCAGAGGCAGCAGATCCCCTGCACTTACAGGCAGTTGTGAGCTCCCAGATCTAGGTGCTGGGGACTTGACTCTGGTCCTCTGCAATAGCAGTATGTGCTTTTAACTGCAGAGCTGTCTTCTCCAGTCTCCTGTATCATTTTTATGTGAAGAAAGGTATAGATTCATATGCAACTGTAAGAAATAGGACTCAGGACTGGGGAGGTGATACAGTGGGTAAATCATTTGCTGAACAAGCATGAGGACCTGAGTTTGGATCCCCGAAACCCATGTAAATAGTTGAGCATAGCCCCACACAGACCTGTAGCCACAGTTCTGTGTGGGATTGGAGATAGGAGGATCAGATCATTGATGCTATTTGACCATCAACCTAGCTCCGGGTTCAATGAGAGACTCTGTCCCGAAGTAATAAAGCAGAGAATGGCGAAGCAAACACACAAATCCTCCTCTGGTCTCCAGATCTTCCTCTCCCCTTTGTAAAAATGCATAGGCACAAAAACCTGACATATGCATGATGCATACACCACAAACATATACTGTACTCAGCAGTTAAGAGCACTGGCTGCTCTTCCAGAAGTCCTGGGATTGATTCCCAACAACCACATGGTGGCTCACAACCGTCTTTAAGTCCTCTGGCTCTGAGGGCACTAGGCACAACCACAGTACACAGACGGACATACAGGCAAAACACCCATACACGTAAAATATAAATAAGTTTTTTTTGTTGTTGTTGTTTTTTGAGGGTTTTTTTTTTTGGTTGTTGTTATCAATCACAGGTTAGGTACTTTGCATCCCATGCGAAACCCGCCCACTCCCCCCCACCCTCCTCAACCCTCCCTCATCTCCTCCCCGCCCACTCCAAGTATAAATAAGTTTTTTAAAAAGACTTTAAAAATAAAAGCAGGGGGCTGGAGAGATGGCTCAGTGGTTAAGAGCACTGTCTGCTCTTCCAAAGGTCATGAGTTCAATTCCCAGCAACCACATGGTGGCTCACAACCATCTATAAGGTTAACTGATTCCCTCTTCTGGCTGATGTAAATGCAGATAGAATACTCATATACATCAAATAAATAAATAAATCTTAAAAAAATAAAAATAAAAGCAGGTAAATTAAAAAATATGTATTTCCAGGGGCAGGAAATTGCTGAGCCTGTAGTATTGGCTATGCAAGCACGAAAACTTGAGTTCAGTTCCTAATTCTCATTAGAACAGGTATGGTGCTAGGCACAGGTAATCCCAGTGCTGGGAAGGTGACTACACAGCGGCTAGACCAATCAGGTGAGTTCCAGGTCAGTGAGAGACCCTGTCTCCAAAGCAAGGTAGATTCATGAGGTTGACCTCTGCCCTACTTACACACACACACCCTTGAGTTAGAGACCTAAGGACAGGCCCTCTTCCCTGCAAGAAGAAAGGGTGGAGTTTCTCAGGGCAGTTAGTGTTATAAGCCTTTGGCTCATCCAGCTGGATCGCAGGAGTCGGTGGAGAGCAAAGACTTTCTCCCCTGAAAGCAGAACTGAGTCTAGCACTGGCAGATTTCTGACACTCAACCTCGACTCGACCTTGCACTCTGGTCCAGTTCTGTGTCAGACAACGCGCTCAGGGGTGAGCACGGTGCTTCTAGTTCCAGCCCGGGCTGTGGAGCTCTACTGGACAGGTTTTGAGGTCTGAGCTGTGCCGTTTTTTGCTTTCCTTGAGACACTGTCTAGCTACATAGCCGGAGCAGGCCTAGGCCTCACTATGACCAAGCTGGTGTGAACCGGTGATCTGCCTCCCTCTGACGGCTGGAGTGCTCCACCATGGCGACACTCTTGACAGGAATGGAAAAAGCATGGAGTAAAGGAGTCGGAGATCAAAGGAATTAATCCACATTGCTTGTCTGTGTTCTTCCTTCCTTCCCTTCCTTTCTTCCTTCCTTCCTTATTTATTTATTTTCAAGAAAAAGTCTCATGTAACCCAGGCTGACCTCAAATCTCCCATACAGCCAAGGATGACCTTGAAGTTCTCATTTTTCTGCCTTCACCTCCCAAGTGCTGGGATTACAGGTGTGTGTTACAACACTGGATAGGTTCTCACAACTGTAGCTCAGGCTAGCCTGGCAGTTGCTGTGTAGTCCAGGCTGCTTTGGAGATTAGAAAGTAAGGGCCTAGCTGGAGTTCACTTGAGAGAACAAACAGTCCTGCACAATTCCCCAAAATGGATGCTGTGAACAGTCACCTGCCCCATGTCCTCGCTCTCTCCTCTGAGACAATCATCCCCAACATGATGTGACATCTCCATTGTCTGCTCTGTTGAGCAGAAGAACTGATGGTCAGACAGCTTGAGATTGGGCCTGGCACTGCTGCTTTCTCTGAATCCTCATAGTCTAATTTGTTTGTGATCAGAAATAATTCTGAGATGTCCTAAGTTCCATTTATGGCCAGAGACTGTGGGGAAGAAAGACGTAAGAGGCCATCTTAGCTCACGGCTTCAGGTTAAGTCAAGCAGGGGAAACCACTCCATGCCCTTTTTCTGTATGCTGATGTAAATTGAAGATTCTGAAAGCCACATGTATGTTTAAGGTTATGCAGTTGATTGACTTGGTGACAGTGGAGAAAGGGGATGCTACATGAGAGCCCGAATCATCTTGGACTCTCGTTAACCCTCTTAGTGCCCATGTATACTGTTTATAGCAGTGGTCTACAACCTTCCTAAGGCTGTGACCCTTTCATACAGGTTCTCATGTTGTGGTGACCCCCAACCATAAAATTGTTTTCATTGCTACTTCATAACTATAATTTTGCTACTGCTATGACTTGTAATATTTTTTTTAGTTATAAATATTTTGGGAGGTAGAGGTTTGCCAAAGGAGTCAAGAGCCCACATGTTGAGAGCTAATGGTTTACAGAGAAGTCTGTAGTTTCCTGTGGCCTCCACCCAGCCTGGGTTGTTATGCTCCTGAAACAGAACTCATATGGGACACGGTAGTAGAGCAAGTGTCAAGAGTTTAGTTTGAACTAGCAAGGAAACAAGAATACAGTCTTTAGAAAAACCATAGGCTGTGGCTGGTGAGATGAGAAATGATGCTGATGACCTGGGTTCAATCCAATCCCCAGGGCCTTCGTGGTAGGAAGCAACTGCTGCATTATAATTCTGAGGAAATGCTGTGACATGTGCACACACACACATAGACACACACATACACACATACCCTCCCCTCAAAAACTGCAAGCTAGCTGGGTGATGGTGGTACACACCTTTAATACCAGCACTTGAGGGGCAGAGGTAGGCAGATACCTGAGTTCAAGACCAACATGCTCTAAAGAGTGACTTCCAGGACAGTACACAGAGAAACCCTGTCTCAAAAAACAAAGAAAGAAACTGCAGGCTGAGACAGGCAGCAACAGCCTCCAGCCTGGCAGCCGTGGGTTTCGATTCCTCTTCTCCCTCCACTCCCCTCCTGCCCTAGGCTAGTTCTAGGACAGGGGTATAGTTTTCTCACAAGCCTGTTTAACCCAGATTTCAGCTTATTATATATACGCAGATGTATAAGATGCGAAAATATGCATAGGGTTCACCTATGCCTAAAGTTGAAGATTTTACTAGGGGAAGATCTTAAAGTTGCTTCAAGCTTTCTTAGCCAGCACGGACCTGCCAGCTTATTTCCTGGCCCATTTTTACTTGACTCTTCATTCACTATCTTCATATCTTGACCCCTGGCCAAGCACCATCATTATCTCTGCACTCTGTTCCAGGGCCTCTAGCTGACTCATCCATTGTGTGTGTGTCCTATCTTTGGTGGCCTGTGGGCCGGTCCCTCCCAAAGCTAACCTCCTGCATAGCGCTACCAACTTCTGTATCTGAGGGAACAGCCTGTGACTAGGAGAGAAGACTCTTGGAGTGCAGTGATAGAGCTTCCACCAAAGCTAAGGATGGCATCAGTACCTTAGAGCTGTAGCCAAGCCGTTTGTGCTTTGCTGGAACTGCCTCCCTGATGTTCCCAGCACTGCATTTGACAATCACCTTGTGACTGTAGAAGTTCATGTGATCTCTCCATCGTGGAACATGTCATCCAGGGCAACCGGAATCCGCGTTCTCTGGCCATGGCTACTGTCTGGCTCAGAATAAGCAATCTCTTAGTCCCTTTGGAGGGGAATCTGTGCTCTGTGATCATCAAAGCCACACTGCATTCTGGTTTGGGAATGAAACAACCAAGAAGTAGCAACACTTTTGTCTTAGGCTTTCATTGCTCTGAAGAGACACCAAACTAAGACAACTCTTTTAAAAGAAAACATTTAGTTGGGGCTGGCTTACCATTTCAGAGGTTTAGTCCATTATCATTGTGGTAGGAAGCATGGCTGTGACCAGGAAGACATGGTGCTGGAGGAGCCAAGAGTTCTGCGTCTTGATCTGTGGGCAGTAGGAGACTGGAATTCTGCACTGAGTAGGGCTTCAGCAGAGGAGACCTCCAAGCCCACCCCACGCACAATGACACACTTCCTCCAAAAAGGCCACTCCTACCTCAAAAAGGCCACTAATAGTGCCGCTCCCCATGGGCCAAGCATTCAAATACATGAGTCTATGGGCGCCATTCCTTTTCAAACCAACACACCTCTCGAACTATTCCAGGATTGTCCTTTGGTCTTTGTTCTGCCTGTCTTGTGGACAGCCAATCTGAGCTAAAATGAACATTTGATATTGCCTCTCCCTGAAATGTCAGGAAACAACATGGCCGCTTCCGTCCAGCAGATATTTGCCTGTGGGTTGTCTGGCTGTGTCACTGGTGGCCATGGGAGTGTGTGTCAGGACTGGCCCTACGCTTTTGCTTTTGCTAGAATCTGTAGAGTCCAGGGAGCCCTTTATCTCAAGCTCTTTGATTTAACACCCTTGTGGTGGATCCGTCCATCTCAGCAGGGACGTGTGATGGTGAGGCTTACAGGACCAGCTGAGTGGGAGTATGACTGTCTGTTTCACTTTATCAGTCATCCCCGTGGGGAACAGAACCACCGTCAGGGAGCCCAGGCCTGGCCAGGTCGGAAGTGGAACACAGGGAAAGGCACTACCTGTTCCCGTCAGATTAGTGCCTGGAGCTGGGATCCATTCCTCTAGGCTTCAGGCAGAGCCCCAGGCTAGGAACCTGTGTCACCTGCATTGGGATTCCCTGGGGGCACTGCCCTTCCTCTTGGTTCTGAGATCTTGCCAGGTCCTTCTTTTACAGTGTTGCACCACGTTGTGTACTTATTTGCTTATTTCTTTGTTCAGTGTTTTACATGTTTTCATATTTCGTCTCCCCCCCCCCTTCTTTCTGTCATCTGGGGCCTTGCTAAGTAGCTTATGCAGATCTTAGACCTTCCTACATCATCAGTCTTACAAGTACGGGGATTACAGGGCACATCCACCTTTCTCATTGCATTTTCTTGCCTCAAAAAAGCAAGTCCTCATTGGGCATAGTGGGACATGTCTTTAATCATTACACTCAGGAGACAGAGTTTGAGGCCATCCTAGTCTACATGGTAAGTTCCAGGCCAGCCAAGGCTACACAGTGAAAACCTACCTCAAACAAATGTTCCCCAGTAGGCTCATTTCCCTGAACTTTTGAAACATTTTTAAAATTGAATATTAGTGTTTTGCCTACATGAACAGCTGTGTTGTGAGATATCTACCAAAGAAGACTACTTGTACATAGGTTCAAGGCAACAGAGAGTCTGTTTTGGGAGCTGGGAAGATGGCTCAGTGGTTAAGAGCACTGACTGCTCTTCTAGAGGACCCAGGTTCAAGTCCCAGTACCCATGTGGCAGCTCACAACTCCCTGTAACTCCAAGATCTGACACTCTCACATAGACATACACGCAGGCAAAACACCAATGCACATAAAGTAAAAATAAACACATTAAGCTGGGCGCCATGACACATGCTTATAATCCCAGCACTCGAAGAGGCTCTGTGAATTCGAGGCCAGCCTGGTCTACAAATCGAGTTCAGGACAGCCAAGGCTACACAGAGAAACTGACCGCCCCCCCCCCCAAAAAACCCAATTAATTAATTAAAATCTTTATTAGCAGGCTGGCTGCTACACTAGGTTTTTTGAGAACTTTGCAATCTTGGAGCCTTTCTCAGCACAAAACTCATATCCTGGGTTAGCAAAACAGTCAGTTTGAAGAGGATCTGCGGAAACCAAAAGCAAGGTTAGTGCACTCAGGGTCTTTTCCAGCACCTGTGGACTTTGATGGATTAGGTCTTTGTTTACATTCTGGCAGGTGTTGCTGCCTACATGCTGGGTTCCAAGGCTGAATGGTACTTCCATCTTGGTGGTCAGATGAGTTGTGCTAGGATCTGGGGACTTCTAAGGTCAGAGAGCCTGTTACATCTGTGATCCACTTGTATGCTTAGCACCCGTGGAGGTCAGAAGAGGGCATCAAGTCCCCCTGGAATTGGAGTTACATGTGGTTGTGTGCTGGAAATCAAACCCAGGCCCTCTAGAAGAGCTGCCATGCTCTTAACTGAACTACCTCCCCGGTTCCTCCCTGCATTTTTGTTGTTTTGTTTGTTTTTAAGCTGGGTCTCTTGTAGCCTAGGTTGGTCTCAAGCTCACTGTGAAGGTGAATGAGCATGGCTTTGGTCTTCTGATCCTCTAGTCTCCCCCCCTTGAGGGCTGGGCTCACAGCCCTCTACCATTTTGCCTTGTTGACAGGGTGCTAGAGACTGAGCCAAGAGAATCATGCATGCTAGGCAGGCACTTTACCAACTCACATGCACCCCTAGCATTCTCTAGACCAGCGGTTCTCAACCTTCCTGATGCTGCAGCCCTGTTGTTTATAGTCCTCATGGTGTGGTGACCCCAACCACAACATCATTTTTGTTTTTACTTCTCAACTGTAATTTTGCTACTGTTATGAATTGTAACGTAAATATCTGATATGCAGGATATCTGACATGAGTTCCCTGTGAAAGGGTCCTGTGACCCACGGATTGAGAACCGGTGACCTAAGCTTTTCAATTCCTCTTCCACACTCGATACAGCAATCCAGGTGCTTTAGTTTAGCTCAGTGTTGGGTAATTTCTTTTCTTTCTTCCTTCCTTCCTTCCTTCCTTCCTTCCTTCCTTCCTTCCTTCCTTCCTTTCTTTCTTTCTTTCTTTCTTTCTTTCTTTCTTTCTTTCTTTCTTTCTTTCTTTCTTAAGACATGGTTTCTCTGTGTGTAGCCTTAGATGTTCTAGAATCACTATGTAGACCAGGCTGGCCTCAAACTCACAGAGATCTGCCTCCCTGGAATTAAAGGCATGCTCCTCCACGACCCAGCTGGATAATTTCTTTGGGCTTCTAGAAGCCACTGTATCAGTAAGTATGCACCAAACCTTAGGGTCATTGGCAGAATGTTAAATCTTGTATTCTAAGGCAGACACCCACACAAACCACCCTTTAATATAATCTCATGCCACAGCTTCTCTACAGAAAGCATCTTTAAAATCTAGTCCCATAGGTATCGTCTGTCTCCTGCCTGTATATGTCAGCTGACTCTTACTGTGCCTTAGGGCATTCTCCCCTTTCCCATCTGGGTCATGATGCAACAGGAGTCCTGTTATCAGACTGGCCACATGGTTGGTGACATGTCTGATGAAGTGGCCTGTGGCTGGCTGTGTGCCTAAAGGAAGGGTAGGAACAAGCTGTGGCTTTTAGAGGGATGGCAGGTCTGTAGGGTGAGAGGTCAGAGGTCTGAGAAGTCAGGCTTTTGAACCTTTGAAAGCATGCACTTAGATGCTCCATCTCAGGTATGAACTGGAGTTTCCTGCCAAAGCTACATCATGTTCAAGATTCTGCAGCCTGGTTGACCAGAGCTGCTTTGTGGGGACCTGGAATGCTGCAGACCAAGAGCCAAAATTTTCTGAGGCTAGCTTTAGTCCTCTTAATAGTCATTATTACCTATTTCTTACCTGAAATAACACATTTTAACCCTTAGGTAAAATCTTTGGAATGCATTAACTAAGTTATCGGACCACTAGCTGCCACCAAAGCTAGACGGTCATCAGCTAGCAGCTGCACACTCTCCTTGTCCTGATTGAATACCTGACAGGAAGCAATCTAAGGAAGGAAGGGTTTATTTGTTTGAGGCAATAGAGTTCATGCTCAGAGGGAAGGCACAGCAGCAGGAGTGTAAGGCATTTGCTAACACTGCTCCTGCGGTCAGGAACCGGAGAACCCATAGGAAGTAGCGGCAGACTAGAATCACAAGGCCAGTCTCATGACTCAGGCCCTCCGTGAAGTTCCGCCCCTTGAAAACGCCACAGCTCCGGGCTGGACAGATGGCTCAGTGGTTATGGGCACTGGCTGCTTTGGCAAAGGACTTTTCCGAGCACCTACATGGCAGGTCACAATCATCTGGTTCCAGGGGACCTGATGACATCTTCTGAACCTTAAGGGCACATGCATGCATGCACAACACATACACAATTCAGATGCACTAGATTAAAATTTAATAAGTTAAAATCCCACAGCTTTCGAAATCAGCACCAACAACCAGAGATCAACTGTCTAAATAAACCAGGTTACAAAGGACATTTCACACTCAAAGCACAACTGCAGAGATTTTCCCACTAGCTGCCGGTCACCTGATGTCCTGCCCAAGGGATTTGGCAATGGCCTTGATATATGGCGTCTTTTGTTCTATGCCTACAGAAAGTTTATGAAATCACTTTCACAGTAGGTCATGTCACTAGGGCAACTTGACCCAGTGTTCCCAGCGGTCACTCATTTCTCTTAGAATAAGCTGTTTCTTCTTCCCCTTGGAGCAAGCACAGTATTTGGTTTGACACAGAATCATGGTCTCAAGTTTCACCAACCAAGACCCTGACTGTGCATAACAGATATCACTTGGGCATTCTTCCGGACCTTTGAATTGCTGTTTTATTACATCCTGAATGAGGTCCTTGGTCTTTTCCACCCACCTTGACTTCATTCTTTGTTTTTTCATTCCTTTTTTTTTTTTCATTTGAAAATTACTATTTATTGACAAAAAGTCACAATTGGTGTTGAATACTATAACTTTTTAAAGTGCAAGAGGGATACATTACAGAGCTCTATGATAAACGTGTAGACCGTATGCTTTTAGTTTTGGCAGACACTGTTTATTTGTATGTATCTTGGAAGCACTGCTACGAAAGCCAGCTGCCATCATTCACAGAGGACAAAGAAGTGGTTCTGAGTGTTCAAGACTCATCCCTACACCCAGTGGAGACACAAAGTTCTAGAAATCTCTGTCCACACGGGAAGACCAGCATTTTCCCCTTAAAATCCACAAAACCCAGTTGTTGTTGTTGTTGTTGTTGTTTTAAGTTCTCAATGTTTACTCCAGGAAGTTTATTATCACATGCACAACAGAACTGCATGTTTCTTTTTGTCTGTTTGCATTCTTTCAAACAGTATTTCTTTTTTCTTCTAAAGAGACTCTTCTAGGGGCTGGAGAGATGGTTCAGTGGTTAAGGGCACCGGTTGCTCTTCTAAAGGAACCAGGTTCAATTGCCAGCACCCACATAGCAGCTCACGACTGTGTGTAACTCCAGTTCCAGGGGATCCGACTTCTTCACATGGACATACATGCAGATAAAATACCAATGCACATGGAATAAAATAATTTTTTAAAAGGAAAGAGACTCAGAGGAGCCTTCAGCAGGTTTTTCTTGATTCAAAATAGACTGGAAGACAAGATCAAGGAAAGGGCCAAGATGTAGGACTTTCCATAAGTGTCTCAGACAAGAATCTGCAGGTCCCATGACATTCTCCCCCATTTCTCCAACCGTCAGGGATACAGCCAGCCATCATTTTGGCTCTTGCTCTTCATCTCCTTCTTCCAGGAAAGAATGGTCCTCAGAAGAACATGGTCCCTTATGTCTCTCCCTCTATGATCATCTTCACCAAATGTTCTTTCTTCTCTCTTTACACTTTCTTCTTGTTGTTAGGGAACATGCTATTATGGGGGTGGCTGGTTTTAAGCTGCAAGTTCCTCAGGCTGATGGGCTAACTGTGTGTGGTGTGTGAGGACAGAGGAGGTACTTGGACAGGAAAAGTGCAACGGTTCTGTGTCCCTCTAACACCACCTGCTCACTCCCTAACCCACTGACACTAGGTGCTCTCCTCCTTCAGACTGCCTGCTCTGCTCATGATTCTTTTTTGATCAATGACTTGCCTTCTAGTGGGCGTTCCCTCATCCTTGCATGTGAACTGGCCACCAGCTCCTTCTTTTAGACACACTCAAGTCACACTGGGTGAGACATCCTTCTATTGCAGTACCCTTCCCAAAAATCATGCTCCACGTTTTAGCAGTCGGTGTGCCCTTGTGCTGTATGTGAAGGGATGCAGTGAAGGAGGTCTGAAGCCAGGTAAACAAGTTCTTACAGCTCAAACTGCTCAAACTGCCAGGGACCTAAGTCCCTAGTCTAGGTTGTCTTCCTTTTGTATACAGATAGACTACAAGTTTTCTATATGAAAACTGTATATAAGAGTCTCATTCCGAGTCTGGAATATAGTGCCAGGACTTGGGACATGGGAGGAAAAGGCAGGTGGACTTCTGGGAGTTTCAGGCCAGCCAGGGTTACACAGTGAGACTCTAAAGAAAAGAAAACATCTGGGAGTGGTGTGGTGGTGCATAATTAGCCACAGCACCCAAGAGGCAGGTTGATGTCTATTTGAGGCTAGCCTGTGCTACATATAGAATTCCAGGATAGCCAAGGCTATGGTGTAAGACCCTGCTAAACAAACAAACAAAACCACCAAACAATCAAAGAAATAGCATCTCATTCTGAAGTCATTTGAAGGCACTGTTTGGGTAATCTAAACTTTGGCTGGGCACAGTGGCTCATTCCTGTAATCTTGGCACTGTTGGGGGTTGGCCTGGTGTTATGCATTCTGATGTTAATTACTGACCCCCAAGATCTGGTCCCTGCTCAGACAAGCACATTCTCAGGTATACTTATCCTTGTTGTGTAAAGCTTGCTCCAGCTGATTGAAAATTGATTGGCTATCATTAGAAATACTGAAGCTAAGGATTCATCAGGAGAGAAGGGAGTGAAGTTTTGAGGTTGCAAGGTCAGAGGTCGAGGAACCAAGAGGAGGGGAGGGGAAGACAGGAGGGGCGAAGAAGGTGGTGCAGAAGAGGAGGAGAATGGACAGATTCCAGAGAATAGAATAACATGAGTACCTGGGACCTTGGAGAGGAGGAAGAGAATATGATGGTGGGATGATAGATTAGTTATGATGTTCACCTCTATGTTGACTTTTAAGTGAGTCGCAGTCTCAGTATATGGTTGTTTGGGGGAGTTTATTGATTAATGAATAAAGTTTTACTAATTTTATGACTGAATATTAATTATTAATGTTCATTAACACAGCACTCTTGGGAATAGGGCAGGAAAACCACACGTTTGGGGCTAGTCTGAGCTAGCTATACAGTGAGCTCTAGGTGAGCATGGGACTGTGAAAGCCTGTCTCAAGAGAATCTCAAAAGAACATTTAAAGTTAGCCTTGCTTTTTAAAGAAACAGTACAAGGCAGGAGCATCCTGGAAGTGGGTTTACACACACACACATCCTTCAAGACACGTCTCCTGGGAGTACCAGATGATGACTTCAGAAAGTGGCAGACGCAGCAAAAGTTTCTAATCCTGCTGGCACGGATTTCCCCATTTATCTATCTGTGTATCCATCCATCCATCCATCCATCCATCCATCCATCCATCCATCCATCCATCCATCTTTGGGACAGGGTTTCCGTATGTGGCTCTGGCTGTTCTAGAACTCACTGTGCAGACCTTCTGCATTGAATTCCCAGACATCTGCCTGCCTCTAGAGTGCCGGGATACGAGGCGGTGCCGCGTCACCCAGCTGGAGTCGATTTTTCTTTTCTTTTCTCCGCCCGCCTCCCCCCACCCCCCTAAGACATGGTTTCTCTGTATAGCCTTGGCTATCCTAGACTCACTTGTAAACCAGGCTGGCCTCGAACTCCCCGAATGCTGGGATTACAGGTGTGTGCCACAGCACCCCGCTGCTGGAGTTTTCTTTGGGGTTGTCAGACAGACAACAGATCATTATGTGTGACCTTTTCTTTTTTCTTTTGCAAAGTAGTTTTGTTGAACCTGTTGTGTGTGTTGCAAGATAAACAAGCAGCAGAAACATGGAAGGTGTACATTCAAAGTATAGGTGTCTCACATTAATACCCTTTCTGCAATGATTTTTATTGACATGCATTTACTGTATAAAATAATGGGCTTTATTATAGTTCATACTTTTACTTTAAAGTGGTTTGGTTATATGAACACAACCACATCAATACCCTCTATTTATTGACTTCCTTTTTATTCATTAAATTTTTTATTTTATGTGTATGAATGTTTTGCCTAGTGCCATGGAAGCCAGAAGAAAGCATTGGATTCCTTGGAACTGTAGTTGTAGACAGTTTTGAGCTACCATGTGGGTGCTGGGAATCGAACCTGGGTCCTCTGGAAGAGCAGCTCTCGATTATGGAGCCATCTGTCCATCTTCAGTTTCTCCCTTTTTAAAGAAGATTTATTTTTATGTGTCTTTGTGTATGCAGTGTCCCTGGAGGATAAAAGAAAGTCGGGTTCGCTGAAGCTGGATTTACACACCCTTGGGAGGTGCCATGTGATACTGGAAACTGAGCTTGGGGCCTCTGGAAGAGCAACAAGTACTCTTATCCCTGTGGCTTCTATTTGATAAAAACAAACAAAAACCACAAAAATCTATGTGGACATGTGTATGATGTGTACATGTATGTGTTCACATGGCGTGTGCATGCCTTAGTGTGTACTGATGTTGGAGGGTATTGGGTGTCAATCCTTACCTTTTGCCTTGGCCTTGAGAAAGGGCCTCCTGTTGCTCCCCACTGCATATACCAGGCAGGCTGGCTCTCAGCTTCTGAGGACCTTCTCATCCTTGCCTCCGATCTCACCATAGTAGGAGCGCTGAGATTCCAGATATGCATGCTACTATGCCTCGGTTGTGTGGGTTCTGGGGATCTGAACTTGGATCCTCACACTTGCACAGCAGCGTCTTACCTGCTGAGCTATCTCCCAGGGCTCCCGACGGCTTGTTGGGGAGTATCGGCACTCACACCCCTTGACGGACTAGAACCGATGAAAGCTTCGGAGATTAAAGCATAAACTGCCTAAGTCCCCAAATCCTGTCTTCATTTCCTGTTCCAATGACTGAGCCCCTGGACTCTCATCAGGCGATAAAATTACTAACCCTAGGGATTTATTTAATATGCTATCCGATTCTCCCTCTCATGCTGTGTCCTCGTACTGTTCCTATCTTACTTGGCCTCTGACTCCCTTCTGCGTGTCTTGTTCCATGCCCCCTCCCTGACTATGAATTTACTGGCAGATCTTAATATATGATGCAATATAATGTATCCGTTCTATTTTCTTTTTGTTGTTGTTGATGAGACCAGGTCTCACTACATAGCCCTAGGCTGGCCTCAGATTCTCAATTCTCCTGCCTCAGCTTTCTAAGTGATGGAATTACAGACACATGCCTTGCTGAAACTCATTGATTAAAAAGAAACGAAACTGTATCTGCTAAAGAATATAGATCTACATTTTAGTTTACAGCAACATAATGCTGAAACAAACTGCAGGAACTGCAAGGAAACATGTCAAAATAGAGAACATTCTACAGAGCCTTTCCCTCTATCTCACTCATCTCTGTTCCTCTATATACACCCTTGTAGCCCCTCCCCCACAAAAACATCTCACCATGAAAGCTGTAGTGTCATAGTGTGTCATACAGTACACTCTTTTCTCCACACATCTGTTTGCAAATGTTCCTTGCAATGAGTCATTGGTCTGAGGCCTCATTTCTTTTCTCATTGCCGTATAAAATACCCAGCAGTGACTTAAGAAAGGAAAGCCTTATGTAGGCTCATGGTTTTGGACCATCACAGCAGGAAGGCGTCTGTGATACGGGAGCATGTGATTCTCATGGCATAGGAAGTTAAGCAAGGAGCAGCAGGCTGAAGCCCACCCCCAGTGGCCTCCTTCAGCCTGCCCCTCCCACCACCAGTGCTGGAGACCCAATCCAGGGCCTTGTACAAGCCAAGCAGGTGCAGTACTACAGCCAGGACCCACCATTTACAAGCTCTGCAGCCATAAAGTGTCACACACTAGTGTTCAAAACATGCCCCTAGGGTATCATTTCAGATTCAAACGGAAATACCTCCTTTTCTTTCTTTTGAGGCAGGGTCTCCCTGCCACTAGCTATTGTAGATCATGCTGACCTCAATTCAGATATCTGCCTTCCTCTGCTTCCTGAATGCTGGGATTAAAGGTGTGTACCATCACACCTGGCCATTCCTTCCTAAATTACTTTTCTTAGCTGTTGTCAAAGCCAGAGAGAGTAAACATCTAGGGAAGAAAGTTTATTTTAGCTCATAGCTCAAGGTAAGGTCTTGAAGGCAGCAATGAAGCTGCTGCTCAGTTCCCTTCCTCCACTCATGCCATCAAGGATCCCCACCAGAGAATGGGGCCACCCTCGGTGGGCAGGTCTCCCTGGAACTGAGGCAATCAGAGAATCTCTCAGATGACTTGTACATTTTGTCGGGCAGACAGCTAACACAGTACCAACCTCGAAACACAGTGCTCAAAAGTCATCCAAAAATAGAACACGGAGTCGATAGAATGCCAGTTTTTAATTTTTAAAAAGATTTGTTTCGCATGTGTATGTAGGTGCTCCACATGCACACCTGGTGCCTGGCTGCGGCCAGGACAGGGTGTCAGCGTCCCTGGAACTGGAGCTGTGAGCAGCCACTGGGTCCTGGGACCGGAACCTGGATCTTCTACAGGTGCAGCCAGTTCTCTTAACTAAGAGTCATCTCTCCAGCCCTGCAAATTTCCTTTTTTAGTTATATTAAAAAAAAAATTCTTAACTTATAAAAGTAAAATGTATGTTAAACAGAGAAGGGAAAAAAAAGGAGAAAGTCACAACCTTACTTAAATAATCACAACCTTTACACTTTGTACACTTTTCTAAAGAAAATCCGATGCACAGATGCATAAACATACTCTGAAAGGAAGGGACTACAGAAAAATGTCTGCAAAATGTTCACATTCTATGCAGCAGGACCAGACACCTTCCTTTCAAGACTATTATGCTCAGACTCCTGCACTGTGTGCCAGTCACACTAATGATCATATTAAAACAAAAGATTCCACATCATACATCAACTCGAGCCCTCAAAGTTGAAGCAGCAGATTGGTTCCAAAACCACTACTTCCATTTCTCATAACTCTGCTAGTTAAATGACAGATTGGGCACAAAAACAACTTAAACATGCCAAAGCAGGAATCTTGTTAGATTTCGGTGAGATCCTTCTCCAACTGTAGCACGATCTCTTTGAGGGCAGAATCCTCTGCCCAGTTGACTTTACTCCCCAAAATAAGGCCCTGAAATTAAAACAACAACAAAAAAGTAAGCACTTAATTTAACAAGACTTTAACAAATCCTTTCCTGATTCTTGCTCTCCCCTGGACAGGTTCCATGTAATAGGTTGGCCCTGAACTTGCTATGCATCAACTTTCCAGCAGAGGATGGCGTTGAACTTCGGATTCTCCTGCCTCCACTTACCCAGCATTGGGATTACAAGCATCTGTCAATACATACAGTTCATGTGGGCTTGGGATCAAACCTAGGGCTTTGTGGCTGCCCAGTGAATACTGTATCAACTGAGCTATGTCCCCGGCATCCTTGGACTGACATCATCTAATATTTACGGAACATCCACTGATCTGCAGATTACATTTTTACTTTCCCACTTTCAACAGGATGGCAGCCTTGCTTCCCATAATGTTGGATGATACTTCCAGTGTTCACCTATGGTTTCCTGAACAGTTTTTACCCAATAAGGATACTTGCAGTTTTACCCCAGACCACGGGGAAAGTACTGTTGCCTGGGCTAGCTTTGCATTGCCTTTCACACTCTCATTCCTCTATGGTAAAGTAGTAACAGTCTTAACTAATGTTTTCTTTCCTTTTTAAAAATTTTTATCTAACAGGAACTATTTCTGACATGAACTCAATGACTGGCTCCTTTACCTCCCCCACCACCTGAAGGAGGAACAGCCTTGCTAGGCCATAGAGGAGGACATGGCAGCCAGTTCTGAAGATACCTGATAAGTTAGGGTCAGATGGAAGGGGAGGAGGACCTCCCCTAGCAGTGGACTTGAAAAGGGACAGGGAGGAGATGATAGAAGGAGGGTGGGATTGGGAGAAAATGAGGGAGGGGGCTACGGCTGGGATACAAAGTAAATAACCTGTGATTAATTTAAAAAAATAAAAATTAATTTAAAAAGTGTTTATTAACTGTAGAAGCTTCCAGGTAACATTTTTAAGATCTTTTATGCATAAAATCATATCACTTGCAAATAAAGATACTTTGACTTCTTTATTTCCTAAAAAAAAAAAATTTATCTGCACTGGTGTTTTGCCTGCATTCATGTCTGGGTGAGGGTGTTGGGTTCCCCAGAACAGGAGTTAAAGACAGTTGTGAGCTGAAATGTGGGCACTGGGAATTGAACCAGGAACCCCTGGAAGAGCAGTCAGAGCTCTTAACTGCTAAGCAAGCTCTCCAGCACCAATGATGGAAGCGTTTAGTTCATCAAAGTTTCAAGCCTTTGAAACAGTGAAAAACATTTTTGTGGCAAATAATGAGTGATTATTATCTGTAATGAAATGGTTAGGATTATAATAATGAAAATTCTGGTCACTATGTTTTGATAAACAAATGGTTCAAAGATAGTAAATTATTTATTGCAATAATGTTAGATTTCAGAGAACAAGTGCTATGCTGTTATATTAAAAAATTATTAAAAATATTGGCCTATAGAAGGGACACTTGCCTAGCTTGGTGGCGCACACCTTTAATCCCAGCACTTGGGAGGCAGAGGCAAGAGGATCTCTATGAGTTCTAGGACAGCCAGAGCTACACAGTAAAATCTTGTCTTGAGAGGGTGGAAAAGGATATTCCTGTTAAGGTTGATCTGTAGCTACTATGTATTCAAATAGTAATCACTTGTCTCCTAAGATCCCGATGAGCAAATTCTCACATATCCAAAATGACCTGTTGTAAACCTTGCCTCCCAAAGCATCTCTAATCGGCAAATAAAGTTGTCCACACCTGGGCTTGGCAGAAAAGAGGTAGGGGGAGCCAAGGTTTTTGGGTTTTGGGGGTGGCAGAGAGACCACGAGAAAAAGAGAGGAAGCAAGAAGAAAGAAGTCACCATGGGTTAGCACGAACTAGAAGCATGTGTCCAGGAGGAGCTTGCTCTAAGGATTGGCATGAAAGACAGAAGCAGCCCAATAGAAACATGTGCAAGGATTTATGGGGAGTTTGGCTGTGGAGCAGACAAGATAGCTTAGAGAGTTAATATCTGCCCAGTCCCAGTGCATTAAGGCGTATTAAAAATCTAACAGGTTTCTGTGTCCTTTATATAATAGCAGGCTAAGGAATAACTGCTGCCTTAATAATTATATGAATCAATATTAAATATTAACAATTATTCAACATACTCTTTTGCTTGTTTGTCTTTTTAAAAATTAGTTACTTTTATGTGAATGGGTTTTTAACTACATGCCTGTCTGCTTATTAGGACTATTGCCATGAAAGCCATCAAGATCAGATCCCCTGGGACTAGAGTGACACATAGTAGTGAGCTGCAATGTAGGTGGTAAGAACTGAACCTTGGGCCTCAGGAGGAGCAGCCATTGCTCCTAACCAAAGAACCAAATCTTCAGCCCATTTCTGTTTTTTTGGTTTTTGTTTTGTTTTGTTTTGAGACATTGTCTCATGCAGCTCAGGTTGGCCTTGAACTCCTGGTCCTTCTGCCTTTCTCTCCCAAGTATTCAGGTTATAGGTGTGCTACCATGTCCAGCAATCTCTGTTCTTAATATATAAAAATGTTACCTGGAATGTATGTTGAATAACTGTAGCAATCTTTATCTCCATCTGTAGATTTTCTTTCATGGTCTTTATCATTTCTGAATTTTCCATATTGTCCAAATCCTCTTTCTGTTTGTTCTTCTCCGTTTGTATTTCTAAAAGCTTACTTTTTGAAGCTTGTTTTAGCTCTGTTAGGTTAAAAGCAAAACAATGTGATATCTATATACATCATATACCTATGTATATGTGGGGTTTTTGTTTGTTTGTTTTTTTCCCCCTTTAAAGATAGGTTCTCTCTGTATAACCCTGGCTGACCTGGAATTCACTATGTAGACTTACCTAACTAAAGGCATGTGCAACTTTATAGACAAGGGCCATGAAAGATTATAAGGCAGAGAATTTCCTGGTTATTCCAGTTATATGTATATGGGTGTTTTGTATTCAGGTAGATCTGTGCACCAAGTGTGTGTAATACCTACAGAGGCCAGGACAGAGAGATAGATACCCCAGAACTAAAGTTACAGATGGTTGCGAGCCACCACATAGGTGCTGGCAATCAAACCTGGGAACTCTGCAGGAGTAGCAGGTATTCTTAACTTCTGAGCCTTCTCTCTAATCTGAGACAGGTTCTAATGTGGCTCAGGCTGGCCTTGAAATTCCTGATCCTGTCTGCCTGTCAAGTGTTGGGATTACAGGGGCATGCCAGAATGCCTGGCCCACACTTATGGCTTCTTGCATGTTGGGCAAACTCTACCAACTGAGTTATATCCCCAGGCCTTGGTTCTTATAAATATTTAGCCACTTCCAGTTTTACATTCACTGAAAAAATATCCCTTGGGGGTTTTGTGTTTTTCTTCTTATGTTTTTGTTTTTCAAGACAGCGCTTCTCTGTGTAGCCCTAGCTGTTCTGGAACTTGCTTTGTAAATCAGGTTGGCTTTAAACTATATCTGCCTGACTCTGTCTCCTGAGTACTGGAATCAAATGTGTTTGCCACCATTGCCTGGTATGTATGATATGTGCTTTTCTAATCCAAGTATCTTTATTATTAGGTACCTGTTTTCCCACATGAATATATTTTTGTAGTTTTCTTTTAAAAGGCCATTATGGATCCCCAGTTTTCATGATCTGCAGATAAAATGATTTATCTAGAATCCTTGATTTAGTAAATTTGTGAGGAATCCAATCTGTAACCAATGAGACAACCTATACATTTAATCATAGTCTAGAATCAGCTCTAAACTACTGAACATAAAAACTCCTGCCTTTTGTGTAGTGACTGTTTCAGGGATTTGAGAGGAGTTGAGGCACTTTGAAACAGACTTTTCAATTATTTCAATCAAAAGGAACCATGATTGGCTGGCTCTTTGACCCTCCCCCATACACGCCAGGGAGTAACAGCCTGGCCAGCTCTGGGGAGACAAGATGAACTGGGGTTGGATGGAAGGGGAGGAGGTCCTCCCCCGTTGGTGGACTTGGAGGGGGCAGGGAGGAGATGAGGGAGGGATGGGGAGAGTGGGAGGGATTGAGGGAGGGGGCTACGCCTGGGATGCAAAGTACCTAACCTGTGATAAATATAAAAATAAATAAATTACATTAAAAAAATTTTTTAAAAACCCATGATATATCAATTTTTTTTTTTCTTTTCCAGAGCTGAGGACCGAACCCAGGGTCTTGTGCTTGCTAGGTAAGGGCTCTACCACTGAGCTAAATCCCCAACCCCTCAAATACATTTTTAAAAAAAGATTTATTTATTATTTATACAGCATTCTGCCTGTACACCAGAAGAGGGCACCAGATCTCACTATAGATGGTTGTGAGCCGCTATGTGTTTGCTGGGAATTGAACTCAGGACGTTTGGAAGAACAGCCAGTGCTCTTACATTTTTAAAAAGCTCTTGCTATGAATTCCTGTCTAGCCTGCTGTGCACTGTGTAGCTCAGAGTGGATCTGAACAAGTGGTGAACCTCGTGCCTTTTGAGTGCTAGAATTATGTTGTGGTCCAGCCATGGAACCATATGTACTGGTCATTGAGAAACTAAGAACTTTTAAAAATGCTCAAATGGGCATGGAAAGGGTTTAGAATGACATATACCAGACCGAAGTCACAAACAGAGGCATGACTTTTGCAGTACAATTTTCTCTATCATTTAACTTCTTCACTTACTAAGAGAATGTACTAATACCTTTTTTAAAAGCCAGGTTCTCATAAAGCCCAGGTCGGCTTTGAACTGTTATATTGTAGAGGATGACCTGACCCTGTCCTCCTAAGCTTTCAGAGTGGCTTGAATGGCTTCTTCCACACCTGACCAGAATTTAAAGTTCTAAAATGACAAATCTCACCCTATTTCCTTAACTGCAATGTTCAAAAATTTAAGAGAATTTGAAAATTAAATGTTTGTGTAAGGGTGTGTGCTCTTGTGCATGTGCAATGCAACAATTGTGTAAATAAAAAGGTAAACATATTCTACATACGCAGTCTCTTCTTTCTAACGTCAAGCAGCTTTTTCTCTAATTCCGAAGACTCCTGTTATTAAAACAAAGATTAAAGCATGCCACTCAATGATAAAGAATCACTGAGTTTAACATAGGCAAATTTTCTTAGGCTCCAATTTCCCTTTTTGCCTTATCTTTGTTTTCATTTGCATGTTTTAATTTGGAACAAGTCTACTACGTAGCTGGCCTTGACCTCACTCTGCTGGGATTAAGGACCAAGATGGAGCAATCCACCACCCTTGGTTTTTTGTTCGTTCGTTTTGTTTTGTTGAGACAGGGTTTCCGTGTCACCCTGGCTGTCTTGGAACTCTCTCTGTAGACCAGGCTGGCCTCGAACTCACAGAGATCCTCTTGCCTCTGCCCCGAGTGCTGGGATTAAAGCCAGGCACTACCACTGCCTGTCTGCTATCTTCATTTTTTAAGACAGGGTTTCAAATAGCCCAGGCTAGCCTCAACTCACTTTGGAACCAGGAAGGACAGCACTCCTGGGTCGCGTTCTCCAATCTTAAGTGCTAGGATCACAGCTGTGTATGGTCATAGGCGTACATACCCAGCAACACCTGGCCCTGAGCTGGATCGCAATTCCTTGACTTCCACAAAGCCAAAGGATGGAGAAAGACAGTCACTTAAATTATGTTGGTAATTTGTAACCTCAGGAAAAAAGAAGCTCTATGACAAAAACAAACTAAGGAAATGGTCTACAGTCCCAGAGTCCCATGGAACATCTCTATCCTGTGAAACAGTTACCAGGAAGATGTTGTCAAGACCACAGAAGCACAGGAGCAGCCTACTGTGCCTGCTTACCTCCTGGGACTTCATTATTAACTTATGCAGCTTTAATATGTGCTTCATGTCATCAGTGAGCACACTGCAACAGAAACAAAAATACGACTCATTTACTTCAGCTAAAAATAATCTCGAGGCTGCAGAGGTAGCTCAGGGGTTAAGTGTACTTACTGCTCTTGCAGAAGACCCGTTCAGACTCCCAGCAACCACATGATAGCTCACAACAGCCCCCTGTAGCTCCAGGAGTCTGATGTCTCTCCTGGCCTCTACAGGTACTCCTACATACACACGTGCCCACACTCATCCATGTAAAGAAAAAACTAACTAATGAATCTTGGGGCTGGGAATGTAGCTTACTTGGCAGACTACCATGCCTAGAAGGAACAAATTTGAAACATGCTCTAGGTTTAACCATTGACTGCATAAACTGAGCACATGCCAGGAGTTCCTAGGCTTAGCAGGGTGGGACAGGAGGACTCTGAGTGAAGCCAGCCCGAGAGACACGAGAAGGCCCTGTCTCAAAATAAAAAAAGAAAACATCAAGACAAAACCCAAAAAAACAATCAACAGTTAGTGCCTGTATTTGAGCAGGCCAGACCTGTGACTTGGAGCACAGCAGACCACCTCAGTGCTTTTCAAGAGCCAGGGGACAAAGGAAAGACTCTTGTAAGATACTCATGGAAGTCAATAAAGACACATTTGGTTGGTTAAAAACAGGCGTGTCTGTTAAATGCTCACTGGTGGTTTCTGACCAGTCACGTGATTGACTTTGCTGTTTACACTGGCGTTCATTAGGGTGCTCATCTAAGAATGTGACACACTCCAGGAGCTGGAGATGTCCACAGCAGTGATGGTCCCATTTAAGTTATTTTAACAGTTTGGTCTGCTTGAGTTTTCCAGCTTCAGGAAGGACCCGTATGTATGGTGAGTCTACCTTGCACTGTGCTCCTTTCACGTAGTAAAACTGTTTGTTTTTAAATTATTATTATTTTATGTCTGTGGGTGTTTTACCTACATGTACATAAGTACATCAAATGTGTGTAACGCCCTCAGAGGCCAGAAAATGCTATCAGATCCCTGGAACTGGTGTTACAGATAGCTGTGAGCTGTCACGTGGGTGCTGGGAATTGAACCCTGGGTCCTCTAGAAGAGCAGCCAGTGCTCTTAATTGCTGAGCTATCTCTCCAGCCTTACCACAACACTGTCTGAAGGCTTTATGAGGGCTGAATAAGTAAAGGCACCTGCTGCCAAGCCTTATGACCTGAGTCTGATCCCTGGGACCCAAACAGTGGCAAGAAAGGACTCCTGCAAGTTGCTTTCTGATCTCCACATGCCTCACCTACCCACCCCTACACAAATGAATAGATGTTTAAACGTTTGGGGTTTTTTTGAGATGGTGTTTCACTATGGAGTCTAGGGTAGCCTCAAAGGCACAGAGATCCGTCTGCCTCTGCCTCCCAAAAGGTGAGGTTAGGGCATGAGCCACCACACTTGAGAGCTGGCAGAACTGTCAAGGGTTACAAACCAGCCTGAATGAAGACATCCAGAGGGGAGAGGCGCCCGGGTCCGTCTCAGAGCTTAGCTGATGCTCATGGGAGGGTGTATTTTATCACAAGATTTTTAAGAGTTTCGGGAACAAAGGTTACAGGTGGGAAGGGAGGAAAGAATCTGATGATTTCCAGAGCCTTTGTTTATATTTCCTGACAGAGTCTTTGAGCAGAACCAGAGCCTCCTTCCCCTCCCACCCACCTTTTCAGCACTGAGGCTAAACTCACGCGTCATACGTGCCAGCTAAGCAATCCACTGCTGAGCTGCACTCCCAGATCTTCTTAAAACTTTATTTGAGACAGGGTCTCATTAAGAGACTCAGGCTATCCTTGAACTTGCTCTGTGGCCCAGGTCAAAGCAGCTCATTTCTACCAATGAAACAAGGTGTCCTTCTATTTCACTAAGTTGTTATTGGAGGTTCTGAGTTCAATTCCCAGGGCCCATATGGCAGGAGAAAACTGAGCCACCCCTCCGGGTATGCACACGTATCACTGACTGTCCTGGAATTCACTATATAGACTAGACTGGCCTCAAACTCTGCCTACCTTTGCCTCCCAGTGCTGGATCAGGCCCATGCACATTTTTTTTTTTTAAATCACACTCTAAAATCGGTTTACAGACCTCCTTTATTTTTCCTATTCTTTCTAAATCCAGGAGAAAAAAGGTCATACCTACTCCCAGTGTCCATGTTTTCCATGCTATTTTTAAGTGCGACTGAAAGTTTCATCCTAAAAAACAAAAACAAAACAAACAAAAACATTAAATAACACAACCCCAAATAACATCTCAGAGGAAAAGCTTGCATTGGACAGAACAAGTAACATTTACAGAGCATTAAGATTTTTTTTTCTAACTATAACAAGATTGATTTCCCTTCAATACACATAAAATACAGTATGTTTTAAAAACAGTATGGTATGGGGAATATTTAAATTTTTTTATTATTTATGTCTAACACGTGTAACTACCTGAGGAGTGAGGAGGACAGAGGGTGTCCAATTCTCTGGAGTTATAGGCAGGAGTGAGATGCCCCATGTGTGTGCTGAAAATTGGACTCAGGTCCTCTGCAAGGGCAGGATGTGCTCTTAGCCACTGAGATCACTCCAACACCAGGAAATATTTTAAAGAAATGAGAAAGAACAGCAAGAGGATGAGGCCATGGCCTGGGGCTGTGTGTGGCGGGGCTGAGGCGTCAACTAGAGCTTCAGCCATTCACCTTGCTGTGGAGCGAGGCCTTCAGACATCAGCATGCCCACTGAGGAGATGTGGGGACACACATGGAAACTTCATACTTCTCCTCATCGAGTAGCTCAGGCTAGCTTCAAACTCTCTTGTAGGTGAGAATGACCTTGAATTCCTCACCCTCCTGCCTCTACTTCCTTGCACATGTACACACATCCCCACGCTACACACACACACACACACACACACACACACACACACACACACACAGCACAGTGGTTATATGCCTATAGGCGCCATAGTTTTGTTTTTTTTTTAACTGACAAGTGTTGCATCCATACAATACACAAGAGATTCCTTCTACAAACAGTTACTGAAACAAATGTATCTGTGTAGGCTTTTAAACACCAATGTGTTTGAAACTTGTACATTAACTTCATGAAGACTCCTCACCTCCCCACCCTACATACCTTCTTAAAAGGAAGATACTAATGAATAATGCAGTTCTCCTCTCAGGGTTCAAAGTTTCTGTAACATTACCTAATCATTTTTTTCTTGTTCCTCACTCTTTTCTTTCCTTGCCCCTCCTTTGTTTGGAGACAGGATCTCACTACTTAAGCATGGCTGTCCTGGAACTTGCTGTGTAGACCATGCTGCTGAACTTGAGCTCAAAAAGATCCACCTGCCTATGCATTCATGGTGCTGGGATTAAAGACGCCCTTCCAACCACTCCCAACTTCCTCTCCCACTCCGCCCAGCTAAGACTGTCCTCTTGGGTGCTCGAATCATAGGCTTCCATCACTATGCCTGATTTCTAACCATCACTTAATTCAGCTGAGTTTAAAAATCCCCCCCTTCCCTGCCTGCTCATGTTTGCATATAGTTCACAATGGTTATTTTAGTAGTAGTAAGGTAAGAATTACCTGTTTAGTGCAAGACTTTTCATTTCGAATTTACTTTTTACATCTTCAATTTCATTCTCCAGGCTTTTGATTTTACTATTAAAGAAACATGAACCAAAGAATTTCAGTAATGTCAAAGTTGTTACTGAAATGTGTACAAAGCAAATCTTGGGGGAAAAAGTTGAACACCTTTATTTGAACAGAAGAAAACTACAGCTCACCTCACAGGAGCCTATGCACACAGCTGAGGAGCTGAGCTGAGCCTCGTCACTCAGCGTCTAGACAATATGAGGGAATGCCAGGTTGCAGGGAAACAGCCACCCCGTGGCACCAAATATGCCACTGTAAATCAACAACTTCCCAGCATGAGCATGACTTATTTACTTAAAACCATAGGGGAAAGACAGCATTATAACATAGATCGTATGATTAAGTAAGAGGCACAAATAAAATATTAAAATATGACATACACTTCAATTTGTTTTTCTTGCATGATCTCATCTGGAGTTTTTTCTTCATCTACAAGAAAAGTTTTTTTTTAAGTCAGTAACATTTTCATTTAAATAAGTATTTAGCGTGTGTGCACACCCCAGGGAACACATGTGACAGAGTGCAGCTTCTCACGCCAGTTCTCTGCTCTGCCATGCAGATTCTCGGCACTGAGCCCATCAGGCCATCAGGCTGGTGGGCAAGCACCTTCACCAGCTGAGCCGCCTTCTGGCTCCCACCACACTTCATGAGTGTCTTGCACATTTCTTTGTTTACTGTTTTGCCGCACAGAATGTACATAACTTATTTTCTTTCCCAAGAACACCATTCATCTGGGTGCTGGGATGGCTCAGCAGTGAAAAACACTGGCTGTTCTTGTAGAGGGTTCAATTCCCAGCACCCAGATGGTATCTCAGCACCTCTGTAACTCCAGTTTCAGGGGATCCAATATCCTCTCTGGCTTCGTGGGGATAGCCATACAGTAGGCAAAACACATACATATAAAATAAATATAAATAAATTATTTTTAAAAGCAAGTACCATTTATCTGCAAATTCACAAAACTTACTTGAAAATGAAATTACTTACGTGCCTCAATCATCGACTTGTATTCTGAGAGTTGCTGTTGTGTCTGTGCTTTTAGCCTGAAAATTGACAAAGAGAGCAGTTAAAAGTATTTATGGATGGTGGCTATAGTCACCATGCAATAAAGGAAACTTGACATGGAAGTCTTCTCACCTAGCCTCAGTTTATGCAAAACAGTTGACAAGAGGAAGACATAAAATGGAATACAGTGGGAGAACAACATCTTGGATAAAAAGTTAAAAAGGAACCTCTTATGCAAATAGGCCAGATATAAATGTACTTAATAAAAACTGCTACAATAGGTAGTCCAAAGCAACAACCCCACACTCCAGCAGCTTTACATACATACTGTAAGATCTTCAGGAGATGCTGGAAAGAGGGCTTAGTCATTAAGTGGGTATCTGAGTTCCATAATTTATTTTTTAAGTTTTTTTGAGACAGGGTTTCTCTGTGTAGCTCTGGCTGTCCTAAAATTCAGAGACCCACCAGCCTCTGCCTCCTGAGTGCTTGGGTTAAAGGCTTGTACCTCCCCCACCTGATTTCAAAAAAATCATCTTTAAAAAAACAAAAATAAAGCCTTTAAAGGTGCAGGCCTTTTAATCCAGCACTCAGGGAGGCAGAGACAGGAGGATCACTCTGAGTTCGAGGCCAGACTGGTCTACAAAGTGGGTCCAGGACAGCCAAGGCTACACAGAGAAAAACCCTATCTCGAAAAACCAAAGAATAAATAACTAAAATAAAAATAGTAGAATCTTAAAAAAAAAAAAACATTTTCAGTAAGTAAAAAAAAACAAAAACAAAAACAACGAAAAAAGAATCTGTGGACAGCTAAGTAATTCATTTTTTTTCTTTGATTTAATTATTTCTAATCCAAAATCAAACATAAAATACACAGAAAAAAAAGCTGGAGTGATGGGTGCACGCTGTTTGTCCCTGGAGACCTATATCAATAGCTAAGAAACACATGACACATCATGAAAGCTTTACGATACATGAAGTTCTTGTTTTTTTTTTTTTTTTTTTTCTCAAGATAGGGTTTCACTGTATGGCCCTGGCTTCCTGGAAATCACTGTGTAGACCAGGTTGGCCTCAAACTCACAGAGATCCGTCTGCCTCTGCCTCCCAAATACTGGGATTAAGGGCGTGCGCCGCCATCAGGTTATCAAGATCTTTAAACGACAAAAATTCCAAATGAAAATAACAATTTAACACTAGGTACGAGGGTAGTCATCCCAGTCACTTGGGAGGTTGAGGTAGAACAGGAAGGTCAGTGAAGGTCTACCAGACCGTAGAGTTTAGGCTTTAGGGCAAATTCAATCTCAAAATAAAAATTCAAAAGGAGCCCAATCTTAAAATGCTCGCCTAAGATTCTTAAACCCTAGGTTTACTCATTACTCCTGCCCCAAACAATCCCCACCTCGGACAAGTTATTACAGATTAAGGTAGAATTGAGAGTATGGATACACTCAAAAAGTAGTTTATTCTTCATCTGAAATGGGATGACATTTTATGTTTAGAGACAGAGGGGCAGACACGTCTTTGTCCGGCTGGGCACGGTGGCTAATGCCTGTAATTCTAGCATGCTGAAGGCAAAAGCAGGACGGCTACAAATTCAAGGTCAGCCTGGCATACAGGCACGGCGCTAAGCACTTCCTCAGCATCTCTGCGCAGAGGGTACCCTTTGAGGCCCCCTTCCCCACTGACCAGCCTAGGGCGGTTAAACTGTGCAGTCAGGCTCGGAGGCAGAAGAGCCAGCCGCCGAGTCTGAGTTTGAACCCCGGGCCTCCTGAGTGAGGGCGGGATGCCCGGCGGGAGCACCTGAGCAGCAGGCGGATACGGTCCTCGGTGCGCATCTCCGCGGCTTGCCGCAGACCCTGCACCTCTTCGCAGGCCTCAGCCCCGGCAGCAGGCGTCTCCCGAGGCTGCTCCATTGCAGAGGCCACGGTCTGAGCTCTACAGAAACACCCTAAAGCTTCTTCCCGCCACCAAATTGATACCCGGAAGTGTCTGCCCGTCCGTCCCGCCCCTTCCTCCCAGAGCCACGCCCTACACTGGGTTGCCGTGGTTACCGCCGTGCGTTCCTTTCCCAGGCTTCCCTAAAGAAATAGTTTCTATTCCCATAGTTACATTCCCACCAACACAAGCGATGGAATCGAAGCCTTTGGGTAGGAATGTATGGAGCTGTAGCTCAGTGGGAGAGCGCCTCCCTAGTACGCATGTCCTGGGATCGATGTGGCGCTGAGCCAGGGTCTGTAATCGGAGAATACTTTTAAGTTATATCCTTAAGAGTGTCCACGAATAAGGAAAGCTCTGGCCTAAATGGATGTCAGTAGCCCTTCTGCCTGGGTACTGTTTTTGTCTCTCTTGCAACTCCAGGTCAAGGGTTGGAGGGCGAATATGCCCTGTAGGGTTGGACATATGAACCATGTGTGCAGGTGGCTGCAGAGGCCAGAGGGCATCAGATTCCCTCCAGAACTGGAGTTACAGGCAGTTGTGAGGTACTTGATGTGGGTGCTGGGAACTGAATCTGAAAGAGGAGTTGGTGCTTTTTAACGAATGAATCACCTAAGCTTCAGCTCTCCTTAGCCTTTTGAGACTGGATCTCAAGCAGCCAAGCTGGTCCCCCAGTCTCCGCCTTCCAAGTGTCCAGAATCACACGGGTCTTTATCTTGCTGTGCTGGGAACAAATCTAGGGCCCCTCAATTATTGAACTACATCCCCAATCCCTATTAGAGCTCCGGAGGTCCATACCTCGGGTTTAGTGGAGAAATGAATGCCTCAAATAGGAGGCAGTGCTGGCACATGCCCTCAAAAAGACTTTTACCATGCCACATCCATGCTTTTCAATTCTTTGCACTGGCACTCCATTTGGCCATCAATGAGATTCCTAGCAGAAAGAGGGAAAGAAGCCTGCAATCCCAGAATTTAGGAGGTTGAGGGAAGATCGTAATGGTAATGAGTTCAAGCCAGGCCTGGGATACACAGAAAGTACTTGGACAAAGTACATGGCAAGAGATCCTATTTGCAGGTAGGGATTGAAAATCATTGAAACTGGGCTGGCAAGATCCCTACCAGCCTCCTCCATACCAACAGAAGTAAACCAGAGGCAGGCATATTGAGTGAAACACATTTAGGAAGCTGAAAAAAAATTGAGATTAGGAGATACAGGCCAGCTACAGTTTACAAGCACTGTATTCTAAATACTTATCCTTGTACCAACAAACCACAACCCATTAAAAGCCAGAGCAAGTGATCCTGGGGTGGCCCACCCCAACTCAAGAATCAACACAACTCCTGCACTTAAGGCTCAAGAACACTGGAGACATAAACAAGAGCCAGAGAACAGGAACACTGCTTGAGACTGTCAGGGAAGCTACACCCATGAAGTCTACCTAAACAAGACTTCAACAAGGATGATGCCAATGAACGTGCTAACACAAAGGAACCTCATGGGGGCCCCAAATCCTAGACAACTACAGGCAATGAAGTAATTCTGAGAGGGGCAGGAAGTCTTCTCTAGGAAGTTGTTCAGTTGATCTCTAAAGTAGTTAGTGCTGAAATTATATAAATACAAGGAACAGACTGAGCAGCTTTTTTTTTTGAACCAGGGTTTCTCTGTAGCCTTAGCTGTCCTGGACCAGGCTCACAAAACCATCTATGAGATCTGGTGCTCTCTTCTGGCATGCAGGTATACATGCAGACAGAACATTGTATACATGTTAAAAAAAAATCTAGAACTACAGGACAATGTTTATTAGCAACATTAAGTTTCTATATAGCAAAGACAACATTCAAAAGGGCAAATGAGAAATTGGGAAAGCTTTTCATTAATAAGGTTTTATTTAACTTGATATCAGGTATAAAGCCAAGCAAGATATAAAATAGCACTCAAGAAGCATTGTGTAGAAGGCAATGAGAGAATGCAGTTTGAATGTCATTAAGGGAATCATTGAATAATTAGTTTATTCATACTATACAATGCAATATAGGCACTGAAAAGGATGCAGACAATGAACCTATATAAAAATCTCAACATTAGGCATGATTGTATTTATACAGGACATGCAAGAAAACACCCTTATCTGTTGGTAATGAGATTGAGGGCAAATTCTTTTAAAAGACATCCTGTTTTCCAAGTCAATTAAGAACAAATAAATAATTACAGAACAA
>CM053750.1:6342377-6418011 GCA_028658305.1 Pachyuromys duprasi
GGGCGACCCAGACTGAAGTTCAAAACTCTTAGAATCTTCATTTCCATCTGTCTAATCTGGTGCTTTGTGTAGGTATTGTTAGTCACAAATGCAAAGTCACCGATTTCTGGTGGGTACATTTCTTCATATTTGCTTGCAATAAACATGGCAGTCACACCAACCAGCTGCAGCATCTTCTTGGGCACACAATTGTTCTGCAATGGCATGTTCAATTAACAGGGTGTACTCTAACAGCTCAACTGATGACACCATACTACCAAGAAAGAAAGATTTCACTTCCTGGCTAGGTATAACAAATAGCTCAAAGGCTAAGGTACCTGGCCTACCATGGGACCCTGGGTTCAAACTTCCATGTCTAAATCCCGTCCTCACAGAACTCAGGAATTATACATACCTGCATAAACCGATCAATAATGGAAACAGTCATGTACATGGTCTCCTGCAGCAGCCTAAACTTCATCTGAACTTGTACTAGCCAGTCAATGAGGATGGCTCTCATATTTCCTGTGACTTCACGACCCAGTAAATATTTTGGTCTGACTGACTGCTCTTCCTGCAAAAAAAAAAAAAAAGTCAAGTTACTCTAAAATCATCACTCCCTATACTGTTTGTGTCCATAAAGACCAGTTAATATATAGAGAACAGATAGCTCTGGAGAAGTTCATTAAGAAACAGCCAGGCTCTTCATATCGTTCAGACACCCAATTACGCAGAACCACTGCAGTTTATACCCCGTACCCATCAGTTATCTCAGATCTTTTCACAAGACTAACACAGAATCTGAGCTTTGTGATGCAGAAAAAATAAATTTTAGAACACAGCTAAGGATAAGACATTAAGGACTAATTGTTCAACTACCAAATCCAGTTCTGCAGAACACAAATCTTAACTAGTAACAAGAATTAAAAAGCAATGGCTAGTTTGGACAGATACCTTATTGAAGGCTCCTTTAGGAAATATAGATGCAAAAAGCAATGGGAGCCATCAAGACGGCTTAGTGGATAAAAGCCTGGTGGAAGGAGAGCCAGCTCTTGAAAGCTGTTCTCTGACCCACACCCACCCTGTCCCAAAGGACAAGACACTGAATAAACCAATGATAACCCGAGAAGACAATGCTAGGGCTATGGTTCAGCAGCCAAGGGCTTACTTAGTATGTACCAGGCTGTGTTCTGTCCCTAGGACTTGGGGCAGGTGGTGTTAAGTCTGATAAAACGACATTAACTATAGAATGTATTGTTTAAGGAGGTGAAGAGCAAATGTCATCAGTACCAACAAGCACATGCACACTGACACAAAATGATGCTTTGAATTAGGACAGCTACAATCCTTTAGCATGTCATCTACCTCTCCTCAAACACTGAGGTCTACTTAAGAGTTCTGGCAGTCAGTATTTCCCCAACACAGAAATCTTGTATTTAACATGGCAAGTCCAGTTCATGGGGTTAGTGACTTTATTCCTACTATTTGAAAACTGGAAGTAGTGTTTAAAGTATTATTTAAGAAATGTCAAGTGTGGTGTTGACAGCTTTGATAGCTGAGTTGGTGGCACAGGACTTTAATCCCAGTACCAAGAGGCAGTTCCTAGCCAACCTGGTCTCTATTGTGAGCTCCAGAACAGACTAGTCATGACATAGAGAGACCCTGCCTCAAAAATAAACAAGTAAGTAAACCAGGCAGGTGTGGTGGCCCTCGCCTTTAATTCCAGCACCGAATAAAAGTCTTTAGTAAAAGTCTTGTAGTAAAGCTACAACATTAATACTGACCTCCAGCTGTCTGAGATAAGTATATATATCTTTCACATATTCACTACAGAGGTTTGGATCAGCTCCATCATCTGCATCCACATCACTCACGGCAAGGATTACATCAGAGAAAGCCTGGCACAGATATTCTTCTGCAGGCGCACATCCAGAAGTTTCCATTGGGCATGGAGAAGGATTATCAACCTTGGAAGAGATAGACTCCATGAAACAAAGAGAAGCACATGCCACAGCCTAGGAAGAAAAGTCAGTACTGGTATCCCCCATCCAAAAATCATTCTGAAGAAATGTAATTCATTTTATTAAAGGAAAAATATTTCAGGTTCCCCCCCAATTTCTTTCTGGGAAATTATTATTATTAAAAGTAAACATTGGGGGCTGGAGAAATTGCTCAGTAGTTAGGAGCACTGTCTGCTCTTCCAGGTCTTGAGTTCAATTCCCAGCAACCGCATGATAGCACATAACCATCTACAACAGGGTCTGATGCCCTCTTCTGGCATGCAGGTGTGCACTGAGATTGGGCACTCTCATATACACACTAAATAAAGAAACCTTAAAAAAAAAAAAAAAGCAGTTGCTTTTTTTTTTTTTTTGCCAAGGGCTGGAATTCAGCTTTTCTACAGAAACCAGATGACCGGGGCCAGCTCCAGCATATCTGATGCCCTCTCCTGGCCTCTCTGGGCATGGCATTCACTTGCAAACCTATGTCTCATGCATGAAAAAGGAATCGTTAAAACAAAAACCAGACATGCCAGAGGCATGCCTTTAATTCCAGCAGGGGGAGGTAGATCTAAGTTAAAGCCAGCCTCGTTTCCATTGGAAACACAAGGCAGCAAGATCTGGTCTCATAAAAAGGCATAGCTCAGAGGTTAAGAACTTTGGCTGTTCTTCCCAAGATCCTGAGTTCAATTCCCAGCAACCACATGGTGGCTCATAACCATCTATAGTGAGATCTGGTGCCTTCACACATGCAACTTAAATAATAAATACATCTTAAAAAAAAAAGATAAATCCCAATTTGATTAAGCCAGTTTAAAGTAGGAAGAACTGGGAGGGTAAGATGGATAAAGGTTCCTATTGCTAAGCCTAACAACTGAGTTCAACCCCCAGGACCCACATGGTGGAAGAATAGATTCAAAAATTGTCCTCTGACCTTTGTATTCACACAAAATATAATGTGAAAAAAAGGGGGTGGGTGGGTGGAGGTTTGGGAGCTGGAGAGATGGCTCAGCAAATGAAGAGCCCTTGCTGCTCCATCCTGAGGACCAGAGCTCAGATCATAGAGCCCACACTGGATGGCTCAAAATGCCTGGAACTCTGGCTCCAAGGGAACCTCTCCTGTCCCCTTCAGGCCTAACATGCACATGTCTGGGCACATAGAAATAAAAAAGGACTAAATACTAACATGTAAAGAAAGTCAAAGGACAGGTAATAAAGTGTTCATTTGCACCATGTGAAGTTGATTTAAACAAATGACAAGTCTTCAACCTTTATTCAGGTGGATACACGTTCTTGATTACAAAGACTTTACAGAAAGTAACATAAACGGATATAGCTGTGCTAGTTAGCGGAGGCTAGCTCCCCCTACCGTACTATCACACCTAGTAGTAAAATTTGGTGGGTTTGTGTGTTTGTGTATTTAGTACCCAAGGCCTCCTATGTGCTGGAACATGCTACAAACTCAGCCAAAAAAAAAAAAAAACATTTTTAGGCTTAAAATGTTAACCCATCACCGCCCCTTTTTCCTATAATATATATTACATATTCAAACACTATTGTGTGCATCAGGGTGGAAAGGAAGTCAGAAGGAAATGAAGGGTCTTGCTATTTGTGGCTCTGGCTGGCTGACCTATACAGACAAAGCTGGCCTTTTTCTCAGCGCTCCACCTGCCTTTCCATGGAGTGCTGGGATTAGAGACACCCATTTAATCTTATTTTCTGTGTGAAAATTTTATAACAGGCTTACTAATTTTGTGCCTGTACTAGGGAGTAGAAGATTCACAAGCACATCTGTGTGTTATTCAGCTAATTCCGGACAGTTAGAATTGCAGACCTACACTAAAAATCTTTGGTTCAGGATGCTACACATAATAAAGCAATTAAAGATCTGGACTGGCCATACCATCGCAGCACTGGAGAGGTGGGGGCAGAAGACTCAAGTTCAAGGCCGGCACGGGCTACACAGTGACACACAAAAGATGGTGCCCACCTCCGGATCCCAGATCTCAAGAGGCAGTCACACCTCATCATGAAATCCTGTGCACATACAACAAAAATCCTGACATGTTTGTCTGCCACCATCTCAAGCAGAGGTAATACGTACCCAGGGACTGTGTTACTGCATGCAAAATACCTTTGCTTAACACTCAATAAATAAATATTATGTATTCAAACACTGTGTGCATCAGAGTGGGAATGAAATTGGAAAGAAATAAGACTTTGTAAAATGCTAAGCTTACCAAAATAGGTTCGGGAGAAAGCTTTTCTTCCATAACAGGTTCAGGGTCAACAAGTTCCACCTCTGGCTCACACACAGGCACCTTCTCCACAGGTTTTGGTATGATTTTAGCAGTAACTTTTCCAGGAGCTGAAGTTTTTGCTTCCTGTGGAAGGAATGGAGAAAAAAGAACGTTTTCCCAAGGGTGTCAGCTGGAAGACTGGCTTTTTCAGTATAGCTGGGCCAAGAAGATAGTTACCTTTTTCAGAGGCATGCTTGCCTGTACCTGCTCGCTGACTTTGTTACCAATGTCTCCAAGAGCGGTTCTGGGTCTCAGTCCGGGCTTGGAGGCTGCAGCAAATGCCACAGGCACTCGCTTGGCGCCTGCCATGCTGACCTTGGCCTTATTTTCTGTGTTAATTTTCGAATTCTGGAAAAACAAAAACCACTTGAGAGCGGATCCATGGCGGCTGCAGGAAGTCAAGGGTTAATGGAGGTGGGCCTCAACTGAGGCCAGAAGCAACGCCAGGGTTTCTCAAGACGTCCTTCCCCTGGGACCCCTTCTCCCCTGAGCTGTGCGTGGCTCCCGGGCTTCCGAGTCCCAGGACACCCTTCCGTGCATCCCAGCAGGAAGGCCAACAGCACCCGGGCCGTGACAAGCCCGTTCCCCACCCAAATCTCCCCCATTCGCCTATCACCCAGCTTCCTCCTCCGTCCGTGCAATCCTAAACACCGTGAATGTACAGCAGAGAGGAAAGGAGTGGTTTCAGACAGCTCTCCGGGAAGGCGAAGGGCTCGCTCCGGGGCCTCCACCACCAAAGCACGCCACCCACGCCTCCCCAGGGCTCCCGCCGGTCCTCCGCTCCCGCGGCGCCCGGCCCGGCTCACCCTAGTGACCCTGAGCGCCATGGCTCCGCCTGAAGTAGGGGCTCGGCGACCAGAAGCAGACACCCCGGCCCCGGCTGGCCACGGACCGAAACCGACAGCCGTTCCTCCGCAGCACGCCGGGAGGAACCTGCCGGGCCTGGGTTTAAACCCCGGGCCGCTCTCTCCTCATTGGTCCGTTCGTGGCACTTGCTCTCTTCCCATTGGCGCTGCGGGCTCCCGTAGAATGCGTTTCCTGGGCGACCCCGCGACCACGTTCGGAGGGGCGGGGCCAGAGCGAGGCGGCCGCTGGCTGCACCGCCCACCCCTCGCGAGGCCAGGCTCTGCGCCTGCGCGCTCGCAGCTGTGCGGGCCCTCGGCTGCTGCCTTAGGAGAGGACTGTGGGCCCTTAGCAAAGCTTGGCTGTCGGTCTTCTTATTATTGTTTCTCATTCTCCTCCTCTACGAAAGTGCCAATGCTATCTCAGAGCTCATGGAATGGTCTATCTGAGATGGGCATTTGAGGTCTACAGCAAGAAATTATAGTACATATCCACAGTAAATGGTTATTATAATCAAACAGATTGACATGGCAGCCGCCCCAGTGATAAAAGAAAATGTACCTTCTGCTTTATTTTGCTGTAAGCCTAAGGTTACTCCAAAGATACAGTTTGGTAAAATCTGAATCCCTAATGCAACTCTCCATCTTTCGACCCCAGACTCCTTATGAAGGTTTATTAACTTTAGTAAAAAACTTTCCACATTAGTTTTCAGAAAGACTAATGAGGATTTATTTGTTTGGTTTTGGTTTTCGAGACAGGGTTTCTCTGCGCAGCCCTGGCTGTCCTGGAGCTTACTCTGTAGACCAGGCTGGGCTTGAACTCACAGAGACCTGCCTGACTCTGCCTCCCCAGTGCTGGGATAAAGACGTGTGCACCACCGCCCAGCCAGATCTCATGTACACAGGCTGAGCTGCAACTCCGTGTATAGCTCCTATTCTCCCTCCCCCTCCTCAGTGTGGAGGTTACAGGTGTAACCCATTGCGCTGCGTTTGTGGGACAGTGAGGATTGAACCCAGGTTTTCAAGCATGCTGGGCAAACACTACAATGGAGCTCTATCCCTAGTCCTCTAATAATCATTAATATACAAATTATGTACTTAGTAAATAAATACCATATCCCATTCCTGCCCCAACCCACCATCTCTCTCTCTCTCCCTCTTTCTATGCAAGAACAGTTTGTTTTGTTTGAGACAAGGTCTCTACAGTGGCCTGAGGTTGGCCTTGGGATCTGTAGTAATACTACCTTAATTTCCTACATGTTGGCATTAAAAGAATGTGCCACCACACCTGGCTAGGATTGTACTTTTTTTGAAGGGGGACCATTGTTCAAGACAAGGTTTTTCTGTGTAGCCCTGGCTGTCCTGGACTCACTCTGTAGACCAGGCTGGCCTGGAACTCACAGAAATCTGGCTACCTCTGCCTCCCTGAGTGCTGGGATTACAGGCATGTGCTGCCATGCCTGGCTGTTAGGATTATACTGTTCAAAGCAGTGTTAGGCTTTTAGCAGAACTTTGCAGAAGTCCAGCATTTTCCTGCCCAGCCTCTTCTAGCACCAGCAGGGCACATCAGCAAGGTGTGGTAACTTACACCAGTAACCCCAACACTTACAAAGCTGAGGCAGGAGGACTGCCATGAGTTCAAAGCCAATCTGAGCCATGTTGTGAGTTCCAGGCCAGCCTGTCTTTAGTGTGAGACCTTGTCTCAAAACAAATAACCGCTTACCCCTAAATGGGACACCTGTATCATCCCTTCCAAGGCTCAGGGAATATTGTGGAAGAAGCAGCAGAAGGAATGTAAGAGCTGGAAGATAGGAAAGTATTGTGAAACAGTTTCCTCCAAAACACAAAGATTCTATCCTGCAGAAGCTTTATAAACAAGAGGGTGGGGGGAATACTAGCTTCCGGAAGTCCCCGAAACTTACCAGATTCACTAGGCTTCTCCTTGCCACCATACGCTTAGCCAGGATGCAAAAACACTCTCAGACAAGCAAAGCTACAATGAAGACTCAGACCAGACTAGCTTCACGGAAGAAGCAGAAACTAGATGAGCTGCCTAGAAGAGGTTTAGACCAGCCGATGGACCTGGAAAGTACACTCTCCAAGCTGTGGAGTTACCATCAGGCTGTGTAGTGTGCTCCAGGATTTGTGAGATGTCACCTGAGCTAGGGTTTTTGTCTCCTCATGGAAAGTTTTGTCACACTACAGGCATGATGCTAAATGACACTCATGAACTCTCTGCAGTAATGGGTACTTGTACAGAACCAGCATCAGATTGGGCCTGTTAGCATTTCATCATGGATTAGGAAGGGACTCATAAAACCCCATCCCTCCCTTGAGGGACCACTGAGAGTCTGAGATAGGATGAATAACTATTAGCCTGAGCAATATAGTGAGATAAGAGGGCGGGGAAGGTGTCTTCGGCTACCTAGCAAGTTCAAACGCTATTTTTAAGGCCCTTTCTCAAAGAAAAAAGTAAAAGAGAAAAAAAACGAAAGAAAGGATCCAGGGACCTTTGATGTAGACTATGGGCCCACACAGTAACTTCACTTGAAACAAAAATCCTACCTGAGTATGCTATTCGTTTTACTTTTTATTCTTTGCCAGTTTCATACATGCTTTTGAAAAATCTTAGTAATTTTCAACCTCCATTACTCTCCCTCATCACTAACCCTGTTCCATCGAAATGACTCCTCCTCCCACTCAGCAGCCCCACTCCTACTTCATGTCTCTACTGTGTGTGACTCACTGAGTTTAATTAGAGTCGCTTGCATGGTTAGGGTGTTGCTTACTAAAGTACGGGCAGCTTTTCAGTGGCTACACCACTAAAACAACAACAGCCATCCAGCCAACCAGCCAACCAACCAACCAACCAAAAAAACCCAACCCCCTCTCTCCCGGCAACCATTAACTGCCAATGGTTCCCACGGGTACCTGCATGGAGTCAATTGCACGCAGTGGATCAAATTCAGGTGGGTGCCTTTTCCCACTGAGCCATCTAGCTGTCTGCCCCTTTCTTTTGAAAAAGCTGCGGCTGGCCTAGAACTTGTTATGTAGACCAGGCTGGATGAAAAACTTACTGCCACGCTCCTGCTTCTGCCTCCTGAGTGCTAGGATTAGTATGTACGGCTCCGTGCATGGCATTTTCCACTTCCATGTCCGTGTGACAAGCAAGAGTTCCTGTTGTTTCACGTCCTAGTCATTTGATGTTAGTTTTCAGTTTCAGTCACTGTGCTGAGTATGCAGTACTTTGATGTTATTTTGTTCGTTTGTTTTGGTGCTGGGGATAGACCTCAGCCAGCTTAAGTAACTATCAAGAAGGAGAGAGAAAACCTTGTTGACTCTGTTCTTTTCCAGCTTCATTAAATCACATTGCGATTATTATGACCTCTCACCCTCTTTGCTCTCCTTCCTCCCTTTATCAGCTCCTCTCTCCCTGCAGGTCCTCCCATTCTGGACATTCTGTTGTTGTTGTTGGGGGTTTTCTGTTTTGTTTTGTTTGTAAAGACCTACTGCGTTTAAGCCAGGTGTGGTGGTGCACACCTTTAATCACAGTGCTCAGAAGGCAGAGACAGGCGTTATCTCTGAGAGCTGGAGGCCACACGGTCTACACAGTAAGTTTCAAGTCAGCCAGGGTCTATGCAGTCAGACCCTATCTAAACAAAACAAAACAACAACAAACCTGGGCACTGTGGCACATACACCTGTAATCCTAGCACTTGGGGAGGCAGAAGCAGGCCGATCTCTGTGAGTTCTAGGCCAGCCTGATCTACAAAGCAAATCCAGGACAGCCAAGGCTACACAGAGAACCCTGTCTCAAAAAACAAAAACAAAACAAACCCAACAAAACAACAACAAAAAACAACAATCTACCGAGTTTGATTATCAGTGTGACCATGGCTCAGGGAGCCTGCTGGGCTCCTCTGTGGTACACAAACTGTAGGAGACAATGACTGCCCCTTTCTCCTAATGTCCATCAATACTTCAGCAAGGAGGGTGGGATCTGATGGGGCCCTCTCTGATCAGCGAGTGACTGCTTGGTAGGCTCATTGCAGGCAGCCACAGCTGTGTGAGGTCATGATCGCATCCCCTTTGCCATACCCAGAAGACAGCACTTCACAGCCCTTCTCCCCGTTTTTAAGGAACTCACATTGTAATGTGCAATTCTTTAATGGCATACGGTACTAAACATTTTAAAAAATGTTTATTCATCATCTGTGAGTCTTTCACAGTGAATATCTGCTCAATGTTTTGCTCTAGACTTTGGAGACAGGACCTCATTGTGTACCTTTGGCTAGCCTATAACTTGCTTTGTAGGCCAGGCTGACCTTGAATTCAATCTGCCTGCTTCTGCTTTGAAATAAAATATGATTATCTTAGCATTTCAAAGCCTTAATGATAAGAATGTAGTCCTGTTTTCATATTGTTATGCCAGGATCACTAGACCCTCAGAGACCACCAGGAGATGACTCGATGCAAGAGAAAGGGAGCTTTATTATGAGAGCGATTGAACTCGGGACCCAAGTCTCACTGACACAGCAGTAGAGAAGTGGGACCCGGAGCCCTGAGTGAGCAGGGTTTTTAAAGGGAAAAACTACAAGCAGGGGGTTTCCATGATAGCAAGAAGAGGGGTTCATGCCTTGACATTACAGGATTGTGTAAAAGCCATAGGGGCAAGGTGACCTACATAATCACAATTGCCGTTCTTCTAAACTACATCTGGAATGTTGGGGAGAATTTTCCCAACTGATTCTCATTGATTATTGCCAGGGAGACTGACTCTATTTTCTATCAAGTATTTATTCTGTGATATTTCCTGGAGGCTGTTGCTAGGAGAGTTAACTCTGTTTTCTGCCAAGTGTACATTCTGTGATATTTCCTGGTACCTGAGTTCAGCTCCTAGTCAAGATGACTCCTAATTTCAAAATGGAGTCACCCAGGCTAACTTAAACTCTTCAGTATCAGTGTCTGTGTGGAAGTTAGAGGATAATTCACTGGGGCTGGTTCCCACCTTCCATTATGTCAGTTCCAGGGATTGAACTCAGGTTGTCAGGCTTAGCAGCAAGCACATTTACCTGCTAAGCTGTCTCAAAGGCCCAGTATTTATTTATTTACTTTTTTATTTAGACAGGGTATTATGTAGCTCAGGCTAGTCTAGAACTTGCTCTGTACCCTTAATCCTCCTGCTTCAGCCTCCCAAGTGCTGTATGACAAGTCTATGCTCCAAAACCAGGCTATCCTATTTCACAAAGTTCAAAACAGAGCTTTGAATGAAGCATGTGCTTCTGTGTGCACAACACAGACCCTGAACCCAATTCCCACCGCAAACAAAGAGAAAAGGATAACTCAAAACTATTTATCCAGGCATGGGAGGCTGAGGCAGGAGGCTTACACAAGTTCAAGGCCAGTCTGGGTTACAGAGTAAGATTCTATCTCAAAACAACAATTGGGGCTGGAGAGATGTCTGGTTCTTGTTATCTGAAGTATGTCAACTCAGGAAATGGCTTTTGTGCTTAAAAGCTTACCCTGAGAAAGGCTTGGGGCTACACTGGGATCTAGAACACCCAGTGTAGTCGCTAGTCAGTCAATAAAGACTTTCTTTTGGCTTAAATCCATGTTGGCTGGCTCATGACTGCTTGCAACTTCAGATCCAGGAGCTCCAAAGCCCCTTTCTAGCCTCTGTAGGCATTCACACATAGGTTTGCACACACAGACATAGACACAGAGAGACAGACAGGCACACACACACACCAGAAAAAAAAAGCCCAATGGCAAAAGGCCATATTTTGTTATATTTTATTGGGAACATACTTTCCATACATAGACCTATAAACACACATAATTAAAAATAAAATAATTCCTAAAAAGTAAAAGCTGGGGTCTGGAGAGATGGCTCTGTAGTTAGGAGCACATGCTACTTTTCCAGAGAACCTGAGTTGGGTTTCTAGCATCCATGTCCAGCAACTCACAGCCACCTGTAACTCCAGCTCCAGGGGATCTAATGCCCAACTGTGGCTTCTATGTCCCGTCTGTCTACATATCCACACATAGATGCACATACATCCACATAAAAGAAAATATGTCTATAACAATTTCTCTTTCTCTCTCTCTTTCTCTTTCTAAGAAATTGTAAATCTTTATACCAGGTTTGGTTTTTGTCTAAAACATGATGATAACAGTGAGTTGTGAATCTTAGTTATGCTGATGCTAGCTGTCACTATATGTCAACAGGCATCTGTTTGTTTGTTTGTTTTTAGACAGTATCTCTATGGAGCCCTGGCTGTCCTGGAATTCTCTCTGTAGATCAGGCTGGCATCAAATTTACAGGGATCCTTCTGCCTCTGCCTTTAAAGCACTGGCTTTAAAGGTGAGTGGCACTGTGCCTGGCTTGTCAACTGACTTTTAAATGCTATTTGTTAGGCTAGTGAGATGGCTCAGTCAAGTAAAGGGGCTTGCTGCTAAACCTGCCAACCTGAACTCACATAGCAAAAAAGAACCAACTCCTGACAATTGTAAAATATGGTGGTTAAGGCATTCTGTAAGTCCACAGAAGGTGGTTTTGGAAGAAGCATTACATACAGAAAAGGCAAATCCATAATCAGAATAAGTGTCCACTCCAGTAAGGACAAAGCATTGTGTTTTCCATGGAGGAAGTGGTCCAATGTAGCCAACCTTCTACCAGTCACTGGCTGGCCACCTCTGGGAATGGTGTCATATTTGGGGCTCCGTGTTAGTCTCTTCTGTTGGCAGATCTGGCGCTCAGCAGCTGCTGTAGCCAGGTCAACCTGGGTGAGCGAAAGACCAAACTGTCAAGACCATGCATAGCCCCCATCTGTGCCACCATGGCCACTTTGTTCATGGCCCCACTGGGCAATGGCAGGGATAGCTGGGGAAAGAGGCTAACTGTCCACTGAATGGGTCATCCTATCTACTTGGTTACTGAACTCTTCCTGAGCTGAAGTCACTTTTAGATGAGTGTTTTCACGGGACACTGTATTTTCACATCCTCTGTCCACCTGGAGAGATCTCTCCACATACTTTTTCCCCAGATGTCTTTCTCACCAATTTCTCAATCATGTCTTTCCAAGTCCTTGACCTTCCAGCCAATTCATTGGCTACAGTCCATGAATCTGTGAACAATTCCACATGTGGCCATTTCTTCTTCCAAACAAAATTATGACCATGTCAACTGACCAAAGTTCTGCCTACTGTGAAGGTTCCTCCTCCCCAGCATCTTTCAGGGTTGTTCCAGAAACTCAGGAGATAAAGGCAGGCAGATCACACCCTGGTCTACAAAATGAGTCCAGAACAACGAAGGCTACAAAGAAACCCTGTCTTAAAAAATTCAAAACCAAACCCAAAACAACAACAACAAAAGAAACAAAACAAATAAACAAACTGAAGCTGCCCACTTCTGATCGGTACCTGCAAAATGTACAGAACCATCAGTAAAATCAGGTCCTAGTCTTCTCTGTAGTCGCCTGCAACCACCAAGAATAATGGCCTGCACAAGGAGCTGGGAATTAAAAGAGAAGATAGAGAATACGAAGTGACACCAAGACAGTGCTCTGATCAAGGTGTCGTCTTTATTACAGAGTAAACCACTTACATAGGTTTCCAAGTAAACATATCCAAGCAAAACAGGAAACTTAACCAAGCAAAACAGGAGGCTTAACTAAGCAAAACAGGAGGTGTCTGCTGAAAACAATAAGAATAACAAGCCAGCATGACTTGCACGAATGTGACCGTCTCAGGTCCAATGAAATGGCTACCTCAGTTCCCCGTTTTTCATTTATGATCAAAGACTCATAGGCTTCTTTTCTTTTAATACAATAACAATTATGAAATTATGAAAACAGTTAGATAAAATCTACATGTGCAATGTCCAGTCCATGTGTATTTAGCAACTTAGGGGAAAGTATCTGATTATCCTATCTATCTTGACAAGTTTAGAGTTCTATACCTAAATTAACTTTAATCCTTATTGGCATTACTATATGAAAGGATTTCTTAACTTCTAAACAACTTAAATTTAATTGTGGCACTATGACTATTTGGACTTCAACCTCATCAGAGACTTGAGAAGGAATAAAATTAGTTATTAGACTAAACAGGAAGTGCATGTTAGCAGCTTTCAAAAAATAAAAATTGACGGAGACAGTTTGCTGCCTGAACAGTCACCCATAACTCTTTATAACACTGGAGCATCATCTTCAGCCTTCTGGCTCAGAATATTTGACAGACATATATGTGAAGCAAGAACTATTTAGGACTTGCTTACCCTGTCTTGGCAGAGTTCGGCAGTCAACTTGTCCTGCATTAAGTTTGCCCCTTTTTTGGCAGAATCCTGTCTGTTGTGAAGTGAGGGTATTTTCTTCACCTGAGTGGCTTGTTTGCCACATTTGAGCCATCTCCATATGGAGGTTCTTCGATGCTCATCATCTTTTTTTAGGTAGGGGGTGCTGCCAGGAGATGACTTGTCTCATTGTCAAAGAATCTTTAAAATAATAAAGACACTTTTAAATGCCATATTCTGTAGGTCTTTGAAGTTTTTGAAGACTACCTATCTTTATATAATCGATCTATCTACAAAATCCTATCTATCTGTTACACCTAGGATTTATGCTCCTGTGATAAAGTGGACTAGTGTCTGACATGAGTATGAGTTGAATAACTAGCAATTAACTTGTATTACCTAATACCCTAACCCGTTTTTAATATCTGTTTAAAAGTATTAGAAGTAACCTTGAATTTGTAGCAATATCCTAAAGCTTATGTATCAAAAATACTTATTTTTGCATCAATATGCAGAATCCTATACCATAGTTAAAATTAACCATATTTGAGAACAACAAATAAAACCTTAAGTTGAGTAGATTCAATAATCTACCTTTTGTTTTATTTCTATAAGATATTCCTGTATATTACTTGTTTCACTCTGAATAAGATCATTAATAATTATAAACATCTCCCAATGACAATAAACATCCATAGCCACAGAAAACAACCAAAAACCTACTCAACCCCCTTTAAGGAAAATTGGATGTCGTTCTCAAGGATTTCTTCTAGCTGACATTTTGGACACGTAGAATTCCTGTAATGGGACCCAAAGAAAACAGGACAAAATGGTTAATTAAGCAAGCAACAACATTTGTGGTCCAGTCTTTGAATGTTGAGAAATTTCAGGCTTAATAAAAGTCCTCTTTGGAACAGTCTAAAATGCTGGACCAATTAAGATTAGTAGCTTTCTTCAAAGTTCTTTTGGAACCAGGCTTTGATGAGAAACAGCAATTGAAGCAGTTGAGGCAGGAATAAGCAGAATGCTGGAAGATGCAAGATGCTCCTGGCAGGCAGCACACTTGAAGCACTCCAGGTGATACACTTTGTCTTTTATTTGCATCGTCATCTCCTAGGCATGGATACACTTGTTACAGGAAGCACAGTCCTCAGACAGGTCTCTGGAACACCTGCCTTAGGCTGCAAAAGCTAAGGTGACTACTATAAAGCCTGAGAGCGGTTCTGCTCTTGAACAGGTACAATGCTCCGCATTATGCGCTGAAGGCAAAGTGCAACTGAGATTTTCTTAACTATTTGTTTATATGTCTAGTCTGTGGGACAACAATCTCTTTACATAATTTTGCTTATTACAGTTTTTTTCTACAAAGACTGAATTTACAAGTATCCACAACATTTTCAATTACAGTAACAACACATTAATAAATTATAAATTGACAAAATTTTTATATTTGCTTAAAAATCATTTATCAAATGCTAACTTCCAGATTATCTGAAAACTAATGATACAAGTTGCTAGAAATCTGGCATCCCAATTAAATTCTGATTTTTAAAAGTATATAAAATGTCCCTCAAATTACTCCACGTCCCACTGCAGAAGTGTTTATTTCACCCTCTTCATAAAGTATTAAGTTTACAACTTGCTAAACATTTTACCCAAACATGGGAAAACTGTCTGGAAATGCAAAGCACGATGAAGTAGGACAGAGTCACTTCCGCCCCAGCACTGAGACCTGCAAATCTAGACTTTTCCAAGTTGCATTGCTGCAAGATGGTCACTGCTAACAAGCTATTGCTCAGCTTTATTTCAGAAGAAACAATGTATTTCAGAAACTGCACTTCAATAGACTGTTCTACATTTACTCTTTGGCTGGACCAAAAAAAAAAAAAAAAAAACAAACAAACCCAAATACATTAAAACAGCAGCTCTACAGAACTTAATAAAAAGTAAACCAACTTTGCAATTAGTTAACTTTGGCAACTGGATACAAAATGTTTATCAGTGTCATCTATGCAGTGACTAGTCCAGGATGTGCAGCATTTTCAAAATCCCTGTGTGTCCCTTATATGCAAGTTTCTCTCCCCCATAAATTAACAGGCAATCCTTTAATGAATGAAAGGTTTAACAGTTCCTGAATTTTTCTCATATTTCTAAGTAAGCATTTGAGAGCTAATGTTCAATTCTCTGAAGGTGGGTAATGGTAGGCCCTTTAGGCCATTTCTGGGGTCTAAAGTTTTTTACCCACTTGGTCCCAAACTCCCACTTTTAGGAAACCAGGGACAATTAACATCTACTTGATTTAAAAAGTCCTAAAGAGTTTGACTTTCAAACCCAACTCCTCGTGTTTTGAGTAATTGTTTGAGCGTTTCAATAAATGCTCCCCTGCTATTGCACTGTCCCATATTGCGCTGTCTGGCCCTTACCTTGCACTCTCGTTGATGGGCGATCACCGATGCGCTTTCCTTTTGGCCCAATGGACGTCCTAAGTCACAGCGTTTCTCAGCAGGTCCCTCGTTGTCAGGTTCAATGCCCAGTTTTGGCACCACCTGTAGTCGCCCGCGACCACCAAGAGTAACTGCCTGCACTAGGGGCTGGGAATTAAAAGAGAAGACAGAGAACACGAAGCAGTGATGCCAAGACAGTGCTCTGATCAAGGCGCCATCTTTATTACAGAGTAACCACTTATGTAGGTTTCCAAGTAAACATATCCAAGCAAAACAGGAAACTTAACCTGGCAAAACAGGAGGCTTAACTGAGCAAAACAGGAGGTTTAACTGAGCAAAACAGGAGGTGTCTGCTGAAAACAGAATAGCGAGCCAGCATGACTTGCATGCATGCGACCATCTCAGGTCCAATGGAATGGCTACCTCACTTCTCTTTCTCAGTCTACCTATCCCAGACACACCCCATGAGGTACATGCTTGGCCGAAGTCAGCACTGTAACAGGATTAGAAACCATAGGCAATTGGGTAACTTCTTCGTGCAACTTGCTTGTGCCTTCAGGACCTGCTCAGGCCCGACTGTGTATATACCACTTCCATTTAACAATTAATTGCTGCTGTGCAGTCCTATGTTATGACTTGGTGGGTTGGATAATACCCAGCTCATGATGGGCAGCTCAGGTCGAATGGTAATTGGTGGCCCAACGTCAAATGTTCAGTGTCATGGACATTTTGGTTTCTTCATAAATTCAGTTATGTTGTATAAATATGTTTTTGTTTTAATCCCAAGTGTGGGGTTTTAGCTGGGCTTTAGTCTGTTCACAGCTGATAGCTGTCTCATGTGAGGCGTGGCCTTTGATGGCTGGTAACAGCCTGCCTCACGTGGCACGGAGAGAGGCGTGGTCTAGGGCTCTGAGGATTTAATTACGAGAGGCCAGAAAGAGAAAGTGTCCTGGGTGGCAGTGGCGTGTAGCAGTTTGAGGAAACCAGAGACAGACGGAGTGGCGGTTTGGAGCAGACAGAAGGAGAGAGATGCTTCAGTTGCACAGTGGCTTGGAGAAGACTGCGGCTGCGTTTGCTGTTAATGGAGATTAGTAAAGCCCTAAAAGAACCCATCGACCCTGAAGGGCAGGGAGAAGTAAAGAGGTCTGCCACCCCCTCTCCCCACCAACCTTCTCTCTCCTGTGTAGGGTTGGGAGTTTGGAAGGGAGTTAGAGGTTTAAATACCACAAATAAAACAGTTTAAAAATGAGCACGGCTGGCTGTGTGGCCCTGACCCACAGGATCCATACCATTTATCTGCAATGAATTTGTGCCACTTCAAGGTCTTCTTGCTTTCTTACTGGAAATAGTTTCCTTTTTCTTGTTCAACAAAATGCGTCTAACCTACCTTCCCTCTGCCCTCCGTGGGTTTCCCTCCTGCGAGAGCACAGAGCACAGCTCCCCACAGCCACACACTCCTGCAAAGCTTTTTTGCTGCTTGGCTTTTCTCTGAACAGATCTAAAGTTGCTGCTCCTGTGGTTTCCTCAGAATTAACTTTGTCATGGTTTAAAAAAAATCAGAATGCATTGTTTTAAGCTCTTTTAATAAAGGAAAATTATGGAAAGAAAATAGGAAACACCAGCAAATTATATATTGACAAGTCTAAACTCTATATATAGATAGAAACAGATATATAATCTATATAAATAATCATCTAGTTCTTACTGTCATCTTACTGAAAGGAACGAAACCACTAAGGATCACCAGTTCTGATAAGCTCTTGGAAATCTTTATGTCTAAGTGATTGTATTAGATCAGCAATAATGACTGTCATCTCAAAAATATTCTTAAAACTCAAAAAAAAAAAAAAAATGAGTGCTACAGTTCAGTTTCCACCAAGGTCCAGGAGGGGGCCAAGAGCTGTCTCTCAGTGGAAGAATGCTTGTGTGCAGATGGTAGAGTTTTGCTCCCAAATCCCATCGTCTCTTCCTTGATTCAGCTATGGGACCTGCCAAAGGCTCCAAACAGCATCCCTATCTGCCACTGACACCTTCAGCACCATCAGGTCTGCTGGGTCATATGGTCCATGTGTTAGAGTAGCCTGCACAGTGGCCTGGACCCGGAGAAAAGCCTTCTTCTGTTCCAGGCCCCACACAAAGCTAACAGGCCGTCCAGATCACCTGGTGTATGTGCTGGAGTAACACACTCATGTGAGAGATACGTTGTTCCTGGAATACAAATAGGTCCGCTAAACATTGTGCTTCTTCTTCGGTGGTGGGAGGAGCCAGGTATGATAACCTATTATTCACCTTAGAAGGAATATCTCTGCATGCCCCACACCACTGGATTCTTAAGAATTTCACTGAGGTAGAAGGACCTTGAATTTTGGTTGGATTTATTTCCCATTCTCTGATGCACATATGGGTTACCAAGTATTCCAAAGTGGTGTCTACCTCCTGTTCACTTGGTCCAGTCAGTATGATGCAATGACTATAGTACACCAATGTGATATTTTGTGGAAAAGATAGAGGCTCAAGATCCTCTATCTTATAGAGGGTCAAGATATGACCCCCCCCCCCCCGGACTGGAGAGTTACTGTATCCCTGAGGTAAAACTGTAAAGGTATACTGCTGGCCTTGCCTCTGAAAGCAAATTGTGTCTGCTGACCTTGCTGGACAGGTGCCGAGAACAGGCATTTGCTAGCTCAATAGCTGCATACCATGTTCCAGGAGCTGTGTTAATCTGCTCAGGGAAGGACACCACATCTGCTAGAGCAGCTACAACCACAATCACTACTTGAGTATTCCATAGTCAGCTGTCATTCTCCATGGTCCATCTGTCTTCTGCACTGACCACATAGGATGGTTAAAGGGAGATGTGCTGGGAACCACCAAACCTGCAGCTTTCAAGTTCTTGATGGTGGCACCAATTTCTGTAATTCCTCCGGGGAAGAGATACTAGTTTTGAGGGCAGAGGCAACTCCAAAGGCTTCCATTTAGCTTTTCTTTTAATTAATTTTAAATGTTTTTTATTTTTATTCTTTTGAAAATTTCATACATTGTATTTATTTGTTTTTTGGGTTTTCAAGACAGGGTTTCTGGAGACAGGCTTTGGCTGTCCCAGACTCACTTTGTAGCCCAGGCTGGCCTGGAACTTAGAGCGATCCACCTGCCTCTGCCTCCCTGAGTGCCAGGATTAAAGGTTTGCACCACCACACCTGTCTATTCCACTTAGCTTTTCTAACCACTGTACCAACTGTGAGTAAGATTTTAGCCAAAACTCCGTCTCCTGCCCCCCATAGGCCCTGTTTTAACTGGAGGGCCACAGTGTTTCTTGGGATCGTACAGAAAGTGTCAATTCAGAACCAGTATCCCATAGACGCTGGAAAGTGTTTCTTTCCCCAGTGTACAGTTCCCCTTGCAAGAGGCTGCAGTCCCTCTGGAGTGGGTCTGGAGAAAGGCCAACAGTAACATCTCCAGGTATTTTATCAAGGTTTTCAGAGGAGCCTGGCTACCACTTCATCCAAGGTGTTCCGGGTCCAAAAAAAAAAAAAAAAAAAAAAAAAAGTGCTGGGTCCACACACTAGCTCACATCAGGAAAGTGGTTAATGGGCTAAGATGCACTTTTGCCAATATCTAACAGAAGCTTTCTTTCATTTGAGAACTCTTCACTAATCAAACCAAAATTCAGGAGGCTTCTTAACTTTTCACGCCTGAAAACACCCTGCTAGATTAGACAATACCAGAGGTCCATATAAGTCATGCCACCATAAAAATCACCTTTCCTGCGCTGACCCTTCTGGGTCAGGCCACTATGGACACTGCCTTGTCTGTGCTGCCCACTATAACTCTGGTCACCTTGCCTTTGGCGATTCAGAGCTGCCACCTGGCCCCTGCTGCTCTGCTATTTTAGGACCTAATGAATCTCACTGCATTTAATTCATCCAACTGGGCTGCAGCATCTCCGTCCCTAAGGTCCAGCACAAGGAAAAGGGTGACAACAAAGCTCTTCAAATGTGCTGGTGCCCACCTCACCTTTCACCCTATAGGACTAGTGAAGGGCATGTCTCCTGGGCCTTCCTATTGTGGAGGATCAGGTTTTACCCAGAGTACCCACTCTAGCATTGCAGTTTCCTTATCTTAGAGAGTCTTAAAATCTCTTCATCAACACTAAGCCAAAAGATCAGGATTCTAATCCCAGCACTGGGGGAGGCAGAGGCAGGCAGATCTTTATGAGTTCGAGGCCAGCCTGGTCTACAAGGCAATACCAGGACAGCCAAGGCTACACAGAGAAACCCTGTCTTAAAACTAGCCCCCCCCCCCACCAAAAAATGTATCTGCAATCTCTGTCCTAGTTAGGATTTTATTGCTGTGAAGACACCATAACCATGGCACCTTTTTTTTTTTTTTCAAGACAGGGCTTCTCTGTATAGCTCTGGCTGTACTAGACTAGCATTTGTAGACCAGGCTGGCCTCAAACCCACAGTGATCTGCCTCCAGAGTGCTGGGATTATAGGTATGCGCCACTGCCCCTGGCTCATGGCAACTCTTATGAAGGAAACTATTTAATTGGGCTGGCTTACAGTTTCAGAGATTTAGTGCATTATGGTCACGCTGGGAAACAGGCAACTCGCAGGCAGACATGGTGCTGGAGAAGTAACTGAGAGTTCTGGATTGGCAGGCGGCAGGAAGAGGCTGGCAAATTATCTGGTTTGAGCAGCTGAGATCTCAGAGCCCACCCTGAGTAACACATTGTCTTCAACGATGTCGCCTACTCCATCAAGGCCTCACCTCCTATAGTGCCACTCCCTGTGAGCCTAAGGGGACCATTTTCTTTCAAACCACCACCATCTCTCAGCTCTTTTTCAGTGGGCCTGTCTTCAACCATCTCCTCCAATGAGTAGCCATGGTGAGTTATGGCCCCATGTGTATTTCCTTCCTCTAATATTGCGGCGCCCTAGACTGGGATAAGGTTTTCTCATCCTCACAGTCACTATTGCATACCTATTGGTCTTTTTGAAATCACCCATGGTGGCACTTCTAGCTACTGTGACTTACCATTCTTTTGCTTTTCCTCATACTCTTGTTTTAAATCTGACAAGTGTGTTTGACTTTGTCTTACTTAGCCTTGTTAGGTTGTTATCTTCTAGAATACAGTTCCTTAACCTACAGATAACATTGTGACAGGGATATCAATCACTCCATCTACACCAACAGGTAACTGTCAGCACTGATTGACATCTCGGCTCTGAATGATAGCTGTCTGGCCTTCAACCTCCTGCAGGAATGCCTACCCCCCCCGCCCCCCGAATCCTCTTTAAAATGTGGATGGGGTTGAGGGTAGAGTGACCATTTCTTCAGGTGAGATAAACGCTTGAGAATGAGGATTCAAAGCTCTCTGTTTCAATAGTGTCCTTCCACACATGCCCATCCCAAGTCACAAGATCCCATCCTTTACCAGTTAATGCCCTTAACTGTTGAAACCCTCCAAGGCTGGAACTGGAATTCTCACTGTAATTCAGCCATCTTCTAAAGAGGGCTTCAGTTTGATTTTCCTCAACTTGAGCTCTGTGGCTGCTGGAAAGAAGAGTCCCTTCTGGGGCACACTGTTTATGTGTATATGGAGCTGGCCAATTTTATCACTAACTCATTGTCCTTTGCCATCTTTTGAGATGCTACAAGTTGGTTAATTTTATCATGGAGCTCATCCTTATCCATTGTCAATTCATCCAGAGATGCAAATGCATTATCTCCTTAAGTTTGTAATATGGTTCATGCCACTCTCCAGGCTCCCAGGAGAGCTTCCCTAACGGGAGAGGCTTTGATAAGTGTTGATGAACTGAAAAGCCTATTCCACATACTTTACAGATGGATCCTTTCTAGAACCACCCCCGACTTCTGGTCCAACAAAATCTGTATTAGTCAGGATTCTCTAGAGTTACAGAACTTACACGATACTTTTTCTCTATGTATAGAAAGGGGTTTAGAATGACTGGCCATGAATGTGCAGTCCACAAGGCTCTTTCAGCTGGTCTTCATTAGACCCTGAATCCTGAAGTAGGTTCTAATGCCAGTGAAGGAATTGGGCTAAGCACCTGTGAAAGCAAGCAGGCGGAGAGCAAGCTTCCAGTAGGTGTGCTGCAGACTAAAGGTGGGTCTTCCTACTTCAAATATCGGGATTAAAGTGGGTCTTCGCACTTCAAATGACTCAATTCAGAAAAAGAACCCTCACCCAGCAGTGCCAGTGCAAGTCTTTAACCACAGCAGAGGCAGGCAGATCTCTGGGAGTTCGAGACCAGCCTGATCTACAGAATGAGTTCTAGGACAGCTAGGGCTACTCAGAGAAACCCTGTCCCAAAACAAATTCCTTACAGGTTTGCCCAGCATTTTGGGTTTTAATTCCAGATATTGTCAAGCTGACAACCAAGAACTGCTGTCATACTCTAACACTTAGAACCTGTGAATATTCTTCCTTATGTGGCAGAAGGGACTTCAAACACCTGAAGATGGGGAGACTGTCCCGGATTCTTCAACTTTATTCAGTCCATCATTTTTTGCAAGCATTACTTTTTGTTGCTAATCCTTGTGAAGTAGATTTTATTGGCTTTGTAAGTGATGGGTAAAAAGTTACTGAACTGGGTGTGGTGATGCACACCATTAATCCCAGCACTGGGAGGCAGAGGCAGGTGCATTCAGCAGTCTCCCTATATTCTGCCTGCACTTCCTTCACCTTCAGCTCTCTAACAGCTCATTCCCAGCCACATTAATTCAAGTTCTTTTGCTAATTCTATTCCTTTGAAGGGAAATGAAAATTTTAACATTGGTATATTTACTGTACCTCACTATCAGAAATGCTTTTTATAAATTTACATTATAACATTAATATACAATTATCTTCTCATCACTCAAGATTTTTTTAATTTAAAAAATTATTTATTTTTTGCTGGGTGGTGGCATAGACCTTTATTCCCAGTACTGGGAAGGCAGAGGCAGGCAGATCTGAGTTTCAGGTCAGCGAGGTCTACACAGTGAGTTTTAGGATAGCCAGGGCTACATATGTTTGTGTATCACATGCATACAGTGCCAAAAGAGGACATTAGCTCCCCTGGGAATGTAGCTAGCTAAGAGACAACTGTGAGCTTCCATGTAGGATGCTGGCCAGGTCCTTGCATTTTTAACTGCTGAGACATCTTGTTAGCTCCACTACTCAATATTTTAATATGTGCTGAAAATTCTGGACCAAAACGTGCAGAAAGAAGATAAAGAGCACCAAAGTAACTTGTAAGAAATTTCTAAATACCCTCATATATTAAAATTGGTAAGATAAAATATTATTTAAAATGTCTGTCACCATGATAGGAAAATATCTATTCTAAATCATCCTACTTATCAAAATTCCTACTGTAATGAAAATATTCAAGTTTGCACTGAACAACATTCTTTGGCCATAAAACTGTATATATCAATCATAATGTCACTTTAGATTATACATCCAGCTAAAACTGGAAATGATTATGGTAGACAAAACTATAGAAAGTAATTATAGGACATTTCACTTTCACAACAGCCAAAAGCCGTGTACAAGTTTCACCTAAATCTTGAAAAAACTACTCTGTTATTTATTATATGTGTACATTTCTCCAGAAATCAGAAAAATAAAAAGTTATAAGCACAAGTGGAGAACACAACTCTCAACTCTTTAGTGACAGGACGAAGACTCTGGCCCGCCGGGCAGCACGGCGTCTCAGAAGGCCAGATGCACACAGGACGACAGGACACTCAGCCTCGGAGTAGAGAGATGACAGGGAGTGACATGACACAGCTCGGTGTAAGTTCTTTACTCTAGCCAATTATTCATTTGCAAATGCTACCAAAAATAAAGTTTATTTAATGGAGTGGTCAAATCTCATAACACATCAAGAACTATATTATAGTTCTCTATTCTCATTGTTTATCTCAAATCAATGGTTGAAATTTCTCCTGAATTCTTTACATTTCAAGTAGAAATACAGCTTTTACTTAATAGACTTAAATTATAACTAGAAACCAGTTTTATATACAGAAAATTCATAAATATAGAATTTTATTCCCATTTTGTTCTTCAGATATGCAAAAAATCGACTAAAAACTTCATCTGGGTTTTTGTAATAAACATGTAAATACATATTTACAATGGAGATGCTTTCTCATAGAAAGTAAATGCACAGAAGAAATTTTGGTCTTCACCAGAATCCATCATTATGTGTCCATTTCTGAAGACGATGTGATATGATTACATCATATTCAAATTTCAGATTCTTTTCATACACATAATTCAGAGTAACAAAGTTTTCTTATACAATTAATGCTTCATTCTGCATTTCAATTTTCTTTAAAAAAGACTCCTTTATCCAACAATGGGGAGCTTTTAAAAGTTTAAAAGTTTTTGTACAATTATGTGCAACTTTCATTCTGGTGTGACATTATAAACACGGTCACTCAACCTCCATTGTCCATGCCACAAGGTACATCTCACATGATGTAAGTACCATCTTTGCAGTATTTCATGGATTCCATTTGTTTTGTCATAGCCAGAACATCATGAAATCCAGTACTCAGGCCAGACATATGTTGAAAGTATGCCTCCTTTTCCACTTGAATTGTTAAGTTGTTTATTCCAGCATCTTTAAGTATTCCTGTAACCTGTTAAAATATTGAGAAAATTCAACAATTTAAAATACTGTATTTAGTACAAGTTTTCTTTTTGAGATAGGATCTTGAGATGTAGCTCAGGCTGGTCTAGTAGTCATTCAGCTTTGCCTGCTTCTGCATCTCTAAGTGCTAGGTTAAGGGCAAGTGCCACCATGCCCAGCAAGATTGGTATTTTTAAAGAGTAAATGACTACTAAGCCATATGGGGCGTACAATTCTATACATGAATTATCACAAACAAAAATTACCTGCTGTACAATTCTTTGTTCCAGCACATCAGATGTCACCTGTATATGAATTGTTCCTGCTACAATACTGGCAGAATGGCGCCAAAAATGAGGGTCTCGGTATGATATCAATCCTTCAATCTTCTGTATCTGTGAAATGAGTGGGGAGGTGGTCTAAGTGATTTTTATGAAGTACATAGAGATTATTGATCTAGAAATCATCATGGCGAGACCAGAGTGGTAAAGAGAACCGGATACAGACAGCCTGACACACAGAACATGTATCTCACTCTAAACATCACGCGAGCGTATTTAATGAACTGCAGCTTCCTTTACACTGACAAACGCGTGCACACACTGTTACAGAGATGAGGATTTAAGATAGATTTAGCCTCAGTTTTCAACAACAGAGGATTGGTTAAATTATCAACTTCAGAAAACTAAATATAATAAATAAATATAATGCCATTAAAATGTATGTTCTTCCAATATGATATTAAGTTGAAAAAGCTTATCAAACAATATTTTGCTATTTTAATTTCCAAAGTTTTTTTTTTTCCTTTCTTTTTCTCTTTTATGTGTATGGGTGTGTGTCTGGTGTTCACAGAGGCCAGAAGAGGGTGTTGGATCCTCTGGAACTGGAGTTACACAGACTGATGGGAGCTGCCATGTGGGTGTTAGGAAGGTGGGTACTAATTGCTGAGTGACCTCCTCACCTCTTTAAGTATTTTTATGTAGTGAAACAACTTATAAAGGGTTGTAAATTTTCATCTGATTTTTCTTTTTTATATTTTGCTGGACTTCAAACTTTTCTGCAATAGGAACTGTTATTATTATTTAAAAATCTATTTATTTTTATGTATGAATGTTTTGCCTTCAAATATTTAAGCATATGTATGTATGTATGTATGTATGTATGTATGTATGTATGTATGTATGTATGTATGTAAGTATACTATGTGTGTTCAGTGCTCACAGAGGTCAGAAGAGGTCTGGATCCCCTGAAACTGGAGTTCTAGACACATGGGTACTAGGAATGGAACCTGAGTCCTCTGCAAGAGCAACAGGTGCTCTTAAATGTCAGAACATGGTCTGTGTGAGGGGAATTCTGAATGCTATGAGAAAACTCTAAGAGAGCCAGTCTTGGTGCCCATAATCCAAGCAGAGTTCTATGAGTTCAAGGCCAGCCTGGTTTACAAAGAATCCAGGACAGCCAAAGATAAACAGAGAAACCGTGTCTCTAAAAAACCAAACCAAACCAAACCAAACCAAACCAAACAAAACCACACCAAACCACACCCAAGCCAACCCAACTAACCAAAACCCCCCAAAACCAAAACTCCAAGAAAGCAAGTTTAGAGCCTTGTGACCTCAATTTGTTTGTTTTCTAGCCATGGTTTTTCTGTGTAGCCCTGACTGTCCTGAACTTACTTTGTAGACCAGGCTGGCCCCAAACTCACAGAAATCCCCCTGCCTCTGCCTCCCCGAGTGCTGGGATTACAGGTGTGAGCCACTATTCGTGGCTCTGACCTCAGTTTCTAAAAAAATAAAATTGCTCTCAACTGTGCTTTTGTGCCACCCCACTCCTAGGTAGAGCGGGTAAGAGTGAGTTTACTTCAAATTCTTCAATATAACTGGCTATTGTTATTTATGTGCCGCTATGGCAAAACGTGTTTTTGCCATGTGTGGCTTGCCCTTGACTACACTTTAATCACGTGACTTTTAACCCTCAGAGTATAAACTGTCTGATGCTCTTAATAAAGGAGCTATTACATGACTTTAGCTGGACTCATTTGTAGGCTCTACTTTCCCAGGCACACACCACCAACTAGTTGTAAACACTTTACCACTGAGAGATCTAATTCCTTGTGAACTATTTTTTGGAATAAAAAATATTTTTAGAACTGAGGATAGAGTGCTTGCCTAATATTTACAAAGCCCTGGGTTCAATCCCTGGGGAAAAAAATAGGTGAGGTGGTACATGTGTACATTTCTAGCACTTGGAAGCCAGGGACAGAAGGATCATAAATTCGAGGTCATCCAAGGTTACATGTGAAATTCAAGTCCAGTTTGGGCTGCACAAGACCCTGTTTCAAAAACAAGGCAGCAATAGAAAGTTAAAAAAAAAATAGTATTCACTGATTATGAAAACACGAGAAAACTTATGTAACGTAAGCTGGGTGTGGAGGCACATGACTATAGTCCTAGCACTGGGGAAACTGAGGAAGAACTAATTGCAAATTTGAGGCCATCTCAGGTTACACAGTGAGTACCAGGCCAACCAGAGGTATGTAGACCCTGTCTCAAAAACACTTTATAATCACAAAATACACTTCTACTAATTACAGTTAACTCTATATATTTTATTTACTTTGTTCTCAAGAACTTTTTTTCAAATAAGCTTTTTATGTGTGAGTGTACTTGTGTATATGCAGGTCCAGTGAGGCTGCCCTAGAAAATGGTGTCTACCTTCTTTAGAACACTGTCTTACTGGCCCAGAGCTCACATCTCAGGCTGTCCCGCCCCGCTGGGACAGTAGCATGCTGTCCACGTTTACATGGGCTCTGGGGATCGTGTCAGACGCTCAGGCACGAAGCTGAAGGAGTGGGCCCCTGGCTTCCTGCCTCTTCTTTTTGAAAAGGGTGGTGTAGCTCAGAGACAGCTTTGAACTGCTCTTCCTCCCCCCCCAAGTGCTGCAATCTCATCTTCCACCATGCCCTGCTCATGCACGTTTTAAACAATACAGAAAAGAAACATAATGAAACAAACAAACAAAACCTCCGAAATTCTAATGTCAAACAACTGAATTGAGATTAGAAAAATCACCATCTTCGTCATATAAAACTGTTGTGGATATAAACATGCTTTTGTTTTGGTCCGAGGTGTGGGGTGTGGACTGATTCAGATTGTCCACAGCAGCAGACCGTTTGCCTTCTGTAGGCTCTGAGAGGAGCTTTTTGCCAGCTGCAGACAGTTTGAACCTGAGGACCACGGAGACAGAGTAAATGCCAGGGCCCAGAGGGTAGAGTGCGGAGAAAGAGCAGTGCTGCTCCTGCCTCCTCTAGTAGCTGCTCCTAGCTGACGTGAGACAAGCTGGGGTCTCCTGAGAGGATTGGAACTGCGCCCCTCTCCCACTAATCTTTCTCTCTCCTACCTCATGTTGGGGTGTTGAAAGGGACTGGGGTAGAGTAGGGAGAAAAATATACAAAAAACAAATACGAGTTCTTGAAGAAAAAAACAACCAAAAACAAACAAACAACAACAAACCGCCAACATAGAACCTTTTCATTTATTCAGTTCCTGTTTTGTGTACCGTTTCATCTCTTCTCCCTCCCCCCTCTCCTTCCCATTCACCCGACTCCCTCCCTTTCCAGTTGTACTAGAGCTGAGTTTAGAGTTTCCATATGCAGCACTGGATTATACCCTCAGCTCTTTATTTTTCAGACAGTCTCCCTAAAGATGCCCAGGCTGGCCTTCAACTTTGATCATCTTATAGAGCAACTGAGATTACAGGCTTATTCCACTAAGTCTGGATCTATTTTATTTATGTTCTTTAAGTTAAACTGTATTTTATTAATTTGTATGTTGCATAGTACTCGTTAGATCAATTTATTCAACTTTAAGTGCTATTTGTACAGAACAGAGTAAGTAGTGAGGAAATTACCTTTTCTAAAGCAATATGCAGTTCTTTTTCGTATTCAGGTGGTAGTCTCAGAAGTAAAACTTGACAGGCATCTTTAATCAGTGGGATAACACTGAGGAATATTAACACAGCAATAAAAAGAGAACACAGGGGATCGGCAATAAACCATCCAAACTGCTCTATAAGCACTGTGGAGACAATCACGCCGATGCTGCCCAGTGTGTCTGCCAAAACATGCAGAAATACACCTACAAATAAAACATTAAGGACATCAGAAATTCAAGTTCATCTAGTTTAGCCCTTTCACCCATTCTAGCAGTATTGCTGGTACCTATCAGTACCAGGCCCTTCAAAGTGAGAAACCATGGTTATTGTCAAGGAACTGAGAGTACAGAATAGGTAAGGATGCAGGCAACAATGACAACAGTGTGCTACGTTTAACACAGTATTCTTTGCCTGTGACGGCTTCCTAAAATTTCATGCTTGAAGCAAGTTTCTTTGTTTCTTCCCCTTGCACTCAGAGCCTTGCATGTGGTAAGCAACAGCTCTACTACTGAGTTATGTACTAAGCCTCTGACCAATTTTTTTTTTTTTTTTTTTTTATCTATTGCCAGTCACGGTGGCATACACCATTAATCCTAGCATCCAGGAAACAAAGGCAAGGCACATCTCTGATAGTTCCAGGACAGCCAGAGGTACACAGTGAGACCCTATCTTTAAAAAAGTTGTACCACTAGTTAATAAAGAATGGGAGTATTTTTCATAATCTTTCCAGAAGGATCTTTTAGAAAATAATGCAGTCAAGTTCGTATTTGGAAAAAGAATGTTCTTAAAGGTTATTTCCCACAAAATTTTAAAGTAAAGTTATTCTTTGAAAAAATATGTATTTATTACTGGGTGTATATGACCTAGGTGTGTGGACGTGCCTGACTCAGTGCACGTGTGGTGGTCAGAGGTTATTTTATGGAACAGGAATCCTCCCACCTTTAGATGAGTTACAGGGATTAAGTTTTGGCCATCAGGCTTGTGTCATTGGTCAGCAAGACCCTTTACTGATTCACTGTATCAGCTTTCTTGAGCCATGTTTTGACGTTACCTAAATTACTAACATTAAACAATTGGTATCAATGACTCAATAACAAATGAAATTAACACATCTCAATTATTTTTATAGTATAACATACATTTGTTTTGTCAGTCAGAAAAGTTTATTAAAAAAGTTCACTAAAGTGTTTCCCTTGCAATCAAAACATCCTACTGCATATACGAAAAGACTATACCTATAGCAGTTTAACCATGGATATTTTTGCATGTATGGTAGGCAACTCTAGTTCCTTCATTCCCTTTTTAAAGGACTTTATTGAGAAGTGAACCTGACAAGAGATCTGTTCTCTTGCCTACTTTTCATGAAATAATCATCGTTGCCCACAGGTACAGAGTTTCATAGATTTTTCAGAACCACTCATTAATGGGAACATCAGGCCCAATGAGCAGACTGCTCTTACCCCTCTTCCCAGCTAACATCCACGCTGAGTTTCATCCTGTGTTAAGTGAATCACCAGATAACTGTCTTTCTGTGGTGAACTTTCACTGAGCACCATGCCCTCAAGGTTCATCCACACTGTCACACTTTACAGAGTCCCTCTTCCCTCTTCTTTCCATGCTGGGAGCCTTGGGCATGCTAGGCAAGCCCTTTACTGAGCTATAATCTTAGCTGTCTCCTTTCAGAAATTCCTGAGTAACAACTGTACCAGAATCCTGGCACATGGTCATGTGAGGACAATGCTGAGAGCTTGAGAGAACATTTCAAGAGAACGAGAGTCTTGTTGACCTCAGTTTCTTCCAGACATGAAGCTGTTCCTGGAATGTGCCTTTGCACTTCCCCCAGGTGTATCGAACAGGAGCGAGTTTAGATTACTCATTATTGCTTGCTGATGTTATTCAATTAAATGTCCACACAACCCTTTATACGCCTCTATGGAAAAAGAAGTGTTTGCCACATGCAGATAGTTCTTGTGATTGTATACAGCTTGAACTCATGAGAACTTTGCTCCTGTGACCTCTCTTTTTGGTGTCTGTCTGCATGTATGTCTGTGTGAAGGTGTCGGAGCCCTCGAACTGGAGTCACAGACAGGTACAAGCTGCTGTGTGGGTGCTGGGAACTGAACCACCTCCCCAGTGTCCATGTGACCTTTCCTAAGTCTCAGGGCATAAACTGCCTAAGGCTCTGAATAAAGTTGGCTACTGCATGAGACTTAGGTCTGCTTCATTTACTGGCTTCATTTTCCCAGGTCCCACCACCTGTTGAGCAGTCACACCAGAAAGCCAATTATTTAATAAAAACAAGTAAGAGCATCAACTGAGGAGACAGCTGAAAGGCAGCTCAGTACTTGATAAGGACTCACCCCTCATGTTAGCATTCATGCCTGTGAACCCGTGGCTGTGACCATGATCACTGTGTCCATGAGAATGGTGGGAGTGGCCGTGCTCAGATGAGTGACAGTTTCCTTGAGAAGCTCCATGGCCATGGCTATGGGCATGGCTAAAGGCACAGATACCAATAAGGTTTACTATCAGCCCTCCAATGGAAACTGGCTAGCAAAAAGGAGAAAAGAAAAACTTTAATTTTGAAGCTTGGGGAAAAAAAAGTTGCTGTTTAGAAGTTATTACACAGCTGTACGTGTTTCTACATGAGAGTTTAAAAACTATTTGTAGTATACCTTACTAAGTTTCCCAACTAAATCTATAATGTTAAAAATTTGAATTGTAAAGTATTTTGGAAGGATCATTTTAACTTTCAAATACTAGAAAAAACTGGTACAAGAATTTGATTTAAGTGATTTAGAATGGCAAATCCTGGTGGGGCATAATGGCACATACCTCTAATCCCAGCACTCAGGAGGCACAGACAGGTGTACCCCTGTGAACTCTAGGCCAGCCAGGGTTACACAGTGAGACCCTGTCTCAAAAACAAACAGGCATATACTTGGTTTTAACCGTACAACTGAACTAAAATTCCAAGCTACTTTCAGTGATTTGAGAATTGTATTAGAGGGCAGCAGTTAAAGAGCACTGGCTGCTCTTCCAGAGTTTAATTTAGACCAGGGTTTAATTCCCAGGACCTACATGGTGGCAACCATTTTTATCTCCAGTTCCAGGGGATCTCATGCCCTCTCTGGCCTCCATGGGCACTAGGCATGTTATACAGTATATGCATACATGCAGGCAAAACACCCATATACATAATTAAAAATTCAAGTGCCAGCATTAAAGAGTTAATGATACAGAACTCAGGGTCTAAAAACACACCTTAGTTGTGGAAGAATGAATGACTAAACAGCAACCGCAAGTCTGTGTTGCTAAAAGGAGTCTTCATAAGACACAACAGTGATACTGAGAGGAAGATCTGAGAGACTGTGAAGATCGAGAGACGAATGGCCTTGAGGGAAAGCATCCCCACAGAAGACACATGCAAGCAACATCTCAAAGCAATCAGAAGGGCAGAGTGAAGGAAGGACATGCTATCGCCAAGAAACAACATAAAAAATGGCTGGGGATAGGAAGAACTAAAAGTTGCTATCATAGCTGTATAATCTATTGGGCAAAACCTGTACAATTTTTATTCTTCTCTGATTTTATCTCTAACATTGTACAAATGCCTTCAGGTGTTTAAAAATACAATTTTGCAAAAAATTATTAACTATGTATTTTATAATATAACCTTGTATCTGTCTAAGACTTTTGAGAAAAGAATTAATTTCTAAGAGTCTGCACCAACAATGAACATAGCAGTCTCTGTTTATCATCAGGGCATATGCTGTAAGACCTCAATGAGTGCCTGAAGTTATGGATGGTATCAAACCAGTCCACATATGATGCTGTGTTTTGTTCTACATATACACACCTATGATAAAGTACAAGTCAGGCACAGTAAGAGACCAACAACAGCAATGAAATAGAATCATTATAACAATGCAATGTAATAAAATAGCCAGAGTTCTCCTGACTAGTTCTGAAGTGCTGGGATTAAAGGCATGCATCACCACAGCCTGCTTAAAAATGATTTGAAACTTTATATTTATTTGTTTAAATTTTTTTTCATTTAGTAGACCATGGCAAACTATTTACCAAAACTGCAGAAGAGGAAACAGTGTCAAAGGGAGACAATGTACCACGAGTGGAAGTTTTGTTGATTTAAACAAAGTTCAAACTACTCCAGATCACTAGCTATGACTTAACCCTTGGTATGGAAGAGCCTTCCTCGTAAGTATGAGTAAAAGCTTATGCAGGAGAGGAAAAAGACTTACTGTCAACATGTTTGTGTCTAGTTCCGGAGGATCGATCAATCTAGCCACTGACTCCATAAACACAAAAAAAGCTATCACTATCAGGAAAAGTCCATTAATTAATCCAGAGAGAATTTCTATCCGGCCATACCTAAAAACACACAATACTTTTTAGAAAGAAAGACTGACAAGTATTTTAAAAATACAAACATTATAAACTTATAGTAAGTGAGGACACAAGTCTTAGCTTCTCATACTAAGTATACAATAACGTAAAAATATCAAAACTTAAAAATACTGTTCAAAAGTCATTCCAAATATTCTGAAATTTTACATATACAACTTTATGCATCCTTACAAAAGCCTTGTCTAATTTTTTTTAACAACTATTTCTCTCTCTCTCTCTAAACCTCAGATGTGTCAAGCATATCTCACGGAACACATATTTTGTTCTGTACCAAATTTGGTTCATTCACCTTCCAAAATATAAACAATTGGGTCTGGAGAGATGGCCCAGAAGCTATAAGCACTTGGTGCTTTTCCAGAGAACCTGGGAACCTGGGGATCTGACTGCCTCTTTTGGCTTCTGTGTATATCAGGCATATGGCACACACACATACATGCAGCCAAACACTCAACATACACAACAAAACAAAAATCTTAAAACCATACAGAAACCACACAAAAATTTCAAAACATAATCGATAAAAGGTGGATTTATTCACATCTTACTAAAATACCTTTTACACATGAGATTATAACATTTGTTGAATTATTGGTAATAGTCCCTTCAAACTTTGAATACAAAAAAGATGTGTGAATGGCTACGAATATTTTATTACAAAAAGAAACATGCTAAACAAAAATGTAAACACTTTTAGGTGGTATTTTTTTCTCTTTGCCTTTAAACAAATGTGTTAGGGGGAATAATCTTGAGCTGACTGCCATTCAGAATTAATTAAATGTGTACCTGTATTCCCAATCAACTCCAAATGAAATGAAACTGAAGATCTGAAATCATCTGTACTGGAAATAACACAATTTTGTTTCTGAAGACGGAATCTGCACTGTATTAAAAAAGTCAAGTGCCCTGATAGTGTACCTACCCATAAGAGAAAATCCGGGTTGCTTTCCATCGACTCATCAAGGCAGCAAAGAGTCCCATCACCAAAGCCGAGCAGTCAAAGAGCATATGGAAGCCATCTGAGATCAGGCCTAGACTGTTGGTCAGCACTCCATAGAACAACTCCACAAAGGTAAAAAGCTAAAAAGAGGTTTAAAACATTATGGGAGGAGTACGTTGAGAAACACATGGCCACAGAGATTAGATTTTAATCATAAGAATTTAACCTTTAATTACCCAAATCTTCTTTGATGTTGTACTTAAAATTCTAATGCTGGAAACTGTATTTCATACAGATTATAAGTAACTAAGCTAATCATATATATCTCCATTTTGTAAACCAAAAGGCACTGTTTGATTTATATGTCTGTAGGAATCAATAACGAGGCTCTAAAATGTCAGCATCAGCATTATGTAATGACATCATAGTAAGAGGCAACTCTACCTCTTACAAGCGATTGTAGACAGCATATGGAACCAGTATTTCTACAATAGTGCAAAGACTGTTTGCCTCTTTTGAATAGGATCCTCACTACTAATTAGAGAAAAATTTTAGCCCATCTTTGTTAGGAATTTGTGAAGCACTAAAATTATATATCCTGTCAAAATTAAAACATTGTGCTTTAAAAATACAGCACTAATATTTAAAACTCTTACCAGATTCAAGCACAAGAAGTAAAAGATCTGCCTAGAGTCACTCTCCTCAAGAATCTGTTTTAGTGATTCCTTAATAAACCTAGGGATGGACTGAGAGCTATGCTGAAAAGCATCACCCATGAAGTGATAGAGTGGTGTTCCTTCAGGAGAATATCCAATAAGGGTACCTTTCTGTCCTCTCTTAGAGGGAGATGATAGGATGTTGGCCGCTACAAAGAGAAAAAAAAAGAGAAGGTTATGTAAGTTTTGAATGGTTAAACCATCAATTTGGGCACTATCAGCAAGTACTAAAATGCAAGCACTGAAGAATGTCTAAACTGGAGGCTTAAACATCAGAAACTGGGGCTGCAGAGATGGCTCAGAGGTTAAGAGCACGAGCTGCTCTTCCAAAGGTCCGGAGTTCAATTCCCAGCACCCACATGGTGGCTCATAACCATCAGTTCCCTCTTCTGGCATGCAGGTACACATGCAGGCAGAACACTGTATACATAATAAATGAATCTTAAATTTTTTTAAACATCAGAAACCATAAAATTTAGTTAATAAAAACAAGGGCAGATGCTTACACAAAATGAAGAACACAGCACTCACTACCACTCCTCCAGACAGGACATGCTCTGTGCTCTCCTGGTGTGTTGCTCTGTTCATAGCCCGGAGTTGGTCTGTTATTGGATGTGTCCAAAAATTTCCAAAAAGGAGAGCACTTATAAAAATGGGAAAGGATCCATAGCGGGCACATTTGGAAACTTCCATTTTGACTGAACAAATGGAATCCATATAGAAGTCCAGGATCATGACAAAAAATATAACTGTGGTGAAAGGCATGATGAGAGAGAACCAAGACTCGACTTTACTCTAGAGACGAAAAACAACAACACAGCACAGTCAGTACTCAGACTTTACAAGATGTTTCTGCTAACCACTGTATCATACATAGACAAATACTCATGACTCCATATGATTCACAAAATATAAGAGTCACAGAAAAAAAAAAAAGGATTCACAGCATGTAAGAGTCACAAAGTATTAATATATTTCCCAAGTATTCTCCAGGGTACTCACAACAAAACCTCACTCCTGTTAATTTTATAAATACTAAGCAGCCAAAATCTGTGAGTTCAAGACTATTAATTGGTTTTCTTTCCAGATTTCTTTGGGCCATAGGAATATGAAGTATACACAAGTGTAATCATATTTGACTTACATTTTTATAAACAATGAAAATTAACTCCAATTAAAAAAAAACTAAAGAAAAAGGAAGGATAATTAGTCATTGTCAACCTCAAATTAAACAATTGTGAACTGAAATTTCTTTCTAATAGTAACTTATTTTGCTTGTTACCAACAACTCATATTCTTACCTCAGTTGTCACAGAAAGAACAATCACCCACGGGCACAAGAGAAACACAGAAACAAGCTGGGATAAGGCCTGAAGGCGCTTAGCTCCACCGACATCTAAAGAGAGTTTTCTAGAAGCTGTACTAAAACCAACTTTACAACATAGAGCCAGCACGAGCAAAAGTACTCCACCCTATGAGCAAAATGAGAAAAGTCGCATTAAAAAAACATATGCTATTAGATTCAACTTCTTATAGATTTATGTTATTTACAAAATTTTGCAACACAACTTCACTATGCAGTTGCAGCTGACTTGGAACTTGTGTAGATCAAGCTAGCCTCAAAGTCAAGAGAGCTGCCTGCCTTTTAAGGTGCCACCGCACCTGGCAGTATTGAGGACTGAACCCAGGGCCCTGTACACTCTAGGCAAGCACTCTACCACTGATCTACATCCCTTGCCCTGTGTGTGTGTGTATACACACACCTGTATATATTTTAAAACGTGTTAGTTTGTGTATGTCTACATGTGTGTACTTGCACTACTAGTGTAGGGGACTGTGGAGGACAGAAGATGGTAGCAGATCTCCTGTAACCGGAGTAACAAGTGGTTTTGAGTTTCCTGATACAGGTGCTGGGAACAAGTCCTCTGCAAGAGCAGTAAGCACTCATAAGCACCGAGCTGTAGCTTCAGCACTCAATGTTCAATTCTTGATTATATATTTGAAGAAATGGAACTGTCTACCTCCCCCTCACCCCCATATCCTCAACTATTTTGCTTAAATGGCAGGCAGTGTTTTGAATTTGGTGATAATTTTAATAATTAATTTTACAGTGCTAGGGATTTGATATGGTTCCTTGCCCATGATAGGCAAACATTTCTACCACTGGGCTATACACGCTGTACCTGAAAGGGCTGAGAAGCAACTATACTCTGAGAAATTATTTTAGTGTTTTAGAAGTTTTATGTGCATGGGTGTTTTGCCTCCACATATGTCTATGTACCACCAGCATGCCTGGTATACTGAATTCCCTGGTACTAGAGTAACAGATGGCTGTGACCTGCCATATGGCTGAGAGAATGAAACGAATCATGTGGAAGAGCAGCAAGAGCTCTTAATGGCCTTAGCCATCTCTCTAGTATCGAGATAATAAATATATATTTTGAACAGTACTGATGATGTAGCTCAGGCTGGCCTTGAACTGGAGAGCCCCTTATCTCAGCCTCCTCAGTGCTAGGAGTAAAGGCATGTGTTAGGTAAAAATGAAATTTAAAAATTATAAATTCCATGGTAGCACATGCCTAGAGGTGGAGGTAGGAGGATTAAGTGTTCAAGGTCATCTCTGGCTACATATCAAGTTCTAAGACAGCCTGAGCTACATGAGGCTCTGTCCTTAATCCCCAAAGTTATACTTGCTGTGACCTTTCAATCATATTTGCAACAAAGAGAACATACCTTGTGATCTGCCACACCTAAGAAGGCAATAGCTGTATAAAGCATGTGAGTTAGAGCACTGTCATGATGTCCTTCAGCTGAGGAAACTGGAGTAAAGGAAAAACACTTCTAAATCTCAACTCCCAAAGCTAAAGTTCTGTTGAAATTTTAGCTACTTTATTTTGAAGACGCACTACTCAGGGTATGCCAAACTCAATTATCCTTAGTAACATGTTACTTTTGAAAACAAAACAATTTAGCTTAATTCTAAAAACATAATTTATAAATTGGAATGCTTCTTTTATTTTTCTTCCATTTCCCCCCAGTTGGCTTTTGAGCCAGAGCCTTAAAACACAGCCAAAGACTCTCCTGACCTCCTGGCCCTGCCTCCCAAGTGATGGGCTTAAGGGTGTGCTGCTGCCTCCAATGATGACTGTGCTTGAGACAGTAACTACATTTTGGTTCTTAGCCTCCAGAAGAGGTATGCTTCAAGGCACGCCCTTGGTCTACACCTGTCTGGCAGGATTAAGGCTGCAACTTCAGGTCAGTCTGTTGAATCAGTCTTGAACTTGTCTTCTTTACACTGCTGGCCACACAGGCCCCAGCAAAGTGAGCAATAAACAGGAGGGTGTCGGGAGGACAATGTATCACAGCAATCTGGAGCCTTTTCTGCCCCACCTCAGTGTAACAAAGGAAACTGCTTTTAGTTTACTAATAAACCTCAGGATACTAGGTATCAGTACTCAGAAGAAAACTGGTACTTTGAGTACTGGAGAGTAGACAGAGGGATGTGACTGGGAAAGAATAAGGGAGATGACAGAGTAGAGCATACATATACTTGAGTAGAAAGCCCGGCCTGAGCTGGTAAGAGTGATTCTGGGCAAGACAGTAAACACTAGGGCAAAGGAATTTAAATGTTCTGTTGTCTTCTGCATCAGGACATTCTAAAATATGAGCCCTGTAAAAACATACTGAGGATACTTTAAGATCTTCAAGTAGGAATGAATTTATTACTTCTTTCAATATCGATTAAGGACATCAACATGAGCCTATGAAAGTGTCACTTGTGACTGACGAGTTTAATTCCCTTCCACCTTTTCCCATTCTGCCAGCTTCTATTTTTCACCCAGACTTTAAGTAACCCCAGTCTGGAGCAAAAGGATACGGTGCTCTGCCATTTTGGCCATGAGATCATCGTTGTCAAAAAGCAGTAAACAGACCACAGCAATAATGAAAAAAGCAGCTCCCCTTGTCTGAAAGAGAAGAAACAGACCAAGTTTTGTTTTCCTATTTTTAAAAGGTTAATTCTTAACACAGTAACCACACAAATGCTAGAGGAAAATGTTTTTCCTTTTTACCTTTGAGACAGGACCTCACTGTGCAGCCCAGGACTACACACACAATCCTCCTGCCTAGGCCACCTGAGTGCTAGGAGTACAGGCTTGTACCACCGAGCATGGCTTGAGAGGAACATTAAAATAATGTATCAACATTTAATGAAAAATAACACCCTGATATAATCATTTTACATAAGTTTATAGTATAACAAATAGTAAGCTACAAAAATAAATTCTTCAGAGTACTTTAAGAGTGTTTTTTTCGGCGAGACAGGGTTTCTCTATGTAGCCTGGGTTGTCCTGGACTTGCTTTGTAGACCAGGCTGGCCTCACACTCAGAGGTCCTCCTGCCTCTGCCTCCGTAGTATTGGGATTGCAGGTGTGGCCACTGTGCCCAGACATATTTTAAGAGTTTTCCAGGCATATAGTGCTAGCAATGTATCTCCTTCTAAATGTGAGTAGGCATATTGATCTGAACCAGTCATGAGGGCTTACAGAGATAAGCTTCTTAATTTTTGGTTGAAAAGACCTAAGTAGCTAAAAAAACAATAACTGATAGAGCTGTACTGTATTCTGCAACATTTAAGAAATAGAATAGTTTATAATAGTGTTCTCCTCTTGGGAAAAAGGTTCATGAAGCCATACTGAGAAAATTAAGTCATTCCTAAGACAGTGAATTGTGAATGTGTGTTATATATGTGTATGGTAGATTTGTGCAAGCATGAGGAAGGCATCTGGTAAAATCTACTGCTCTCTACTTTAAAAAAATTTTTTGCTTCTTGACTATGTGTATGTGTAGGTATTGTACACACAAATGCAGGGGCCCTCAGAGACCAGAGAAGGATGTCAGATCCCCAGGAAATTGAGTCACATGCAGTTGTGAGCTACCCAGAGGGGTTGCTGGGAACCAAACTCCAGGCCTCTGAACCACCAAGCAATCTTCATCCCTCCACCCTATATTTTTGAGATAGGGTCTCTCAAAGAACCTGAACTTGGTGTTTTAACTAGGCAGGCTGGCTAGACTGGCCCAGGACCTGTTTATCCAGGTTCCAGGCATACATACCCAGGCCTGGTTTTCACATGGGTGCTGGGACCTCAACTCAGGTCTTCTTGTTTTCACTGCAAGTGCTCTTATACACTCAGCCATATCTCCAGGGCCCTGACACACTTTTTCATGTTCTCATTGCAGGGAAAAACAATGACTAAAAGGAAGTTATAACCCTAGTTTATATAAGTACTTAATAATGTTAGATATAAAAACCTCATATATTCTTACTATAACTTGATAGTTGTAAATTTCTAAGTATTTCCTACGTAATATTTATACTTATATGTAATATTTTATACATTTATATAAAAATATGTACACTTAGCAATGGAACTATAATACTTCAAGTAAATAAAAATTTCCAATAAAACCAGAATACTAGTCTATTCAGTATATGACTGTCATTACACTCAATAAATTATTATTGTGGTGGGCATTATGACAAAAGGCAACATACATTAAAAACCTATACAATTAAAATTTTCTTTTCCCTTAACCCCCATTTCCTTTTACACCCCTCCCCACTTCTCTGCTGCCCTTTCTTTTTGTTTGTAAAGACAGTCTCACTATGTAGTACAGGCTGGTCTCAAAGTCTCTTATTAGGAATTACACTTAGTTAAATTGTGTGGTAGAGGAAGGGAATGCAAGTGCTATGGAATCAGGTGACAACTTTCAGGCCAATGCACCATGGGCAGGAATTTTTTATTTAAATTTTTATTTTTTATATTAATTACAGTTTATTTACTTTGTATCCCAGCTGTAGCCCCCTCCCTTATTCCCTCGCAGGCTTTTTATATTAATTTAAGATGAAGGCAGAGAGCTGTGGTCACCACACGAAGGAACTCTTTCCCGGTGATGTATCAGTTCTCCATGTTGGTTACCCGAGGTGCTTAATACAATCTACAAACACAATGTAACACTGCTAACACCGGAATAAAGGGTTTAGCATGGGTTACACTAATATCAACCTCTAAGTCCCCACTGGGAAAACTGACTGGAAAGTATGTCTGTAGTGTTTTCACATTGTTCTAAGAATCTGTAATCATATCAAAATGAAATAAACACAAATGTTTTTGTAAGAAAAATGTTAAGCTAGCATTGCCTCTTCATTATTATAAGTGGTAAAAGAAATGATTTGTTTTTTGCTATGAGTAATGTTTAACACCTGTTAAGTAACAATGATGAACAATTCTACCTTTGCTGGTCCTCCTCCAGAGCTCGTGAATAAAACGCTGAGCAGTGAGATAATGACAATATCACTGTGTTCAAACAGCAGCAATGTCCTATGAAAATAAAACACCAATCAGAAATGTTTGTGACCTTTTTCAGGGAGCATGAACTTAGTTAAGAGTAAGAGAAAAGAAAACCTCTTGGTTTCACAAAACATGAAAAAAATAAATATGGACAACTCCCTTGGAAAACATTTTGGTATCAACTGCCTTAGAAAGAATGAGGCTCCGAATACCAGAAAAAATAACAATCTTCAATCTTGGAATTGTCATTTAAAAACATATTTTGAAAATATATCATCTTTTTGTTAAAAATTATTATTTACTGTGTCACAGTTTGTTGGGGAGGGCAGAGGAAAACTTTCAGCAATCAGCTTTCTCCTATCAGCTTCATCATGTTGGCCTGCACAGCATGTGCATTTCCTTCTGAGCCACCACGCTGGCCTAGGTTTCAGTGATACATATGTGATGTGTGTGTGCACACAGAAGCTTGATGTTGACATTGGGTATCTTCTTCCACTGCTCTTTATACTATTCTGGCTTCTTTGAGACAGGGTTTCTCTGTATAGCTGACCCGACTGTCCTGGAACTCACTCTGTAGACCAGGCAGGCTGGCCTCCTGAACTCACAGTGACTGCCTGTCTCTGCTGGGATTAAAGGCAGGTGCCACCAATGCGCAGCCGATTACACAGTTTTTAATTGCTCTCCACATTATTTTTTAAGACGGGGTCTCCCACTTAACATAGAGTTTTCTTTTTCAGCTAGACTGGCTGTTTAGGAAACCCCAGGAACTGCCTGTCTGGAGTACCCCAGCATGCCACGCTTGACTCTGCTGGGCACCTGAGCTCAGGCTACCATAGCTGTGTAGCAAGCAGTTTACCTACTAGGGCAACTCCCCAGTCCTTGTATTGTGTGTATTAGCAAATCCTTAGTAAGTTTGTTGGTGGGCTGGAAGATGGCCCAGTGGTTAAGAGCACTTTCTGCTCTTGCAAAGGTTCCAGGCTTGGTTCCCAGCATCAAACTGTGCAATTTCAGGGTCAGGGGATGCCATACCCTCTTCTGGTATCTGCAAACATGAGGCAAACATGGTACACATACATGCAGGCAAAACACACATGTAAAATAAAAATAAATAAATCTTAAAAAAATGTGTGGTCTTACTGGCATTGATTATAGGAGACCCAAATTGGAAGCAACTTACTCATTAGTAGGAGAATGAGCAATATCAATGGAATGTTTCTTTTTTAATGTTTATTCATTTATGTATATGAGCACTTTGTCTTCATGCATATCAAAAGAAGGCATCCCATTACAGTTGGCTGTGAGCCACCTTGTGGGTGCTGGGAATTGAACTCAAGACCTCCGGAAGAGCAACCCATGTTCTTAGCCACTGAGCCATCTCTCCAGCCCATCAATGGACTATTTCTATTTCAAGAACTGATGTAGGAGTAGATACAAATGAAATTTTTTAAGTATACAAAAAAATAGTAAAGTATACATTAAATTTCTTGTTCTGAGAGGATCTTGATATGCTGCCCAGGCTACCCTCAAGCTCCTTGGATGAGTGATCTTGTCTCAGCCTTCCAATTAGCTGAGGCGGCCAGCACAAAGTCCACTATGCCCAGCTCTGAAGTATTTCACATTGAAAAGCTGAATTTTAAGATAAGCGAATTACTTCTCTGGGTGTCCTGGAACTACCTCTATGTAGACCAGGCTGGTCTCAACTCATAGAGATCAACATGCCTTTACCTCCTAAGTGCTGGAGTTATAGGTGTGTGCTACCATGCCTTACAAAGAAGAGAGGCTTCCCAGATCAGGACCTGGATTCTTCTTAAAACATACTTGTGTTAAATGAGCAACTGCTTTTACAGAGGACCTGGACGGGTTCCAAGCACCCACACAAGAGTGCACAACCACCTGGAACTCCAGTTTCAGGCCACCTGACACCTTTCCCACTTCTTCAGCCCCCAAATGCATGTGGTGCACCTTCATACACTCCTAAATGCATGTGGTGCACCTTCACACACTCTTAAATGCATGTGGTGCACCTTCACACGCTCAGATGCACACTTATGCCTCAAGTAAAAACAAGCAGGGGCTAGAAAGGTGCTTCAACAGTTACATTATTGTTGTTCTTCAAGACGACCCAAATTCAGTGCCCTGCACCCATGTGAGGCAGTTCCAGAGGAAGTGACCCTTATCCGGCATCCATGGGCACCCACACATAAATAAAAGCAAGAAATAAACTTAAAAACATTTTTCTATATTTATTGTATTTTATATGGAAATACTTCATTAAAAAATTAGGTTGGATGTGGTGGCACATGCCTTTAGTTGCACCATTCTGGAGGCAGAGGCAGGTGGACTGCTCTGAGTATGAGGATAGTCTGTTACACAGTGAGTTCCAGGTCTGCCAGTGAGAGCTACGTAGTGAGACCCTGTTTTAAAAAAAAAAAAAAAAAAGACTAAGAAACCCTGCCTCAAAAGTGGCTGAAGAGAGACGCAGCCCAGAGGCAGAGACTGTCTAGTAAGTGTCAATCTCCAGGACAGCCAAAAACCAGAGACCCCAAATCAATGAAAATTTGTCTTAGTCTAAAATATTAGCCCATTTCCAGCTCTGTTAGTTAAATGTGTCATTTTTCTTCTTAAGTCTGTAATGAAAATACACTGATTATAACTTCAATTTTTATCATATTTGGGAAACTATAATATAAGGAATAAATATAGATCGACATGGCAATACTAACCTACACAAGCTAAAAAACATCCTTGGCTCTGAAGCAGCCACTTTAAAGTGCATCATGAGTTTAGTAAAGGTAGAGAAAGGCAGTGTGGGTGGTGGTAAGGGGTGTAAGGCAGGAAGCAGATGACTAAATAAGTTAAATATTTTCCCTTTCCATCTGTATCTTAAGGTACAGGGATTTAGTAAACATAATTTCATGAATAGGAAAGTTAAAATACAGTGGCTAATAATAGTACTCAATTATGATCAGTCACAAACCAAAAAGGCTCTACCCAAGTTGAGAAATTGTGGCTGCTACATGGTGCATCTGAAAACCACAGGGCGAATACACCAACGAACTTCCAGCTCAGAAGGTTCTCTCTACTGACCACCAGACGCCTGTCTCCTCCCAACACCATCCATCCTCACTATTCTGCTTTACAACCCTTCGGTTTCTTCTTCACACTTCTCCCTAACTAAAGGCAAAAGCAAGGCAACTTTTCTTATACTTTCTTGCTAATACCTTTTAGAGACAATTAAAAAGAAAATAAAGAAAGAAAAAATTTTAAAAGCCAGGTGTGGTGGTGGTGCATGCCTGTAATCCCAGCACTTGGGAGGCATAGGCAGGTGGATTTCTGAGGCCAGCCTGATCTACAAAGGGAGTTCCAGGATAGCTAGCCAGAGCTGTTAACACAGAAAAACCCTGTCTCCAAAAACCAAAATAAAACTCAAACAAAAACCAGACCAAACCAAAAACCTTAGATTGAGTTGTACATGTTTCCATGTCTATTAAATTATGTTTAAGCATTTCTCCTCTAAACTGCCCCATATGCACAAAGATTCCTTACACAGAGCTAAGAGATAGGAGAGCAGCCTAATTCATCCTTCACACCTAAAGGTTTGATGACCGCACACTACTCATTTATGAGTGTATTTGAAGGTTAAGAAAAAAAAGGAGCACCTTTCATGATGTCTCATCTTTATTGGTTTATTTCATTTCCCATTTCAGATCTTTACGCTTCTTCATCTGAAACTTTTTGGATCCTAGCCAATAAAATAACTATGATAGATCATTAACACATATATTAACAGTATTTACCCAAGAACTACTCCACAGACTAAACTGGCTCATCTATGTTGAAATGTGTTCAGTGCTATAGAAGTGAAAGAAACAGTTGTGTAAGTAAATTCCTGACATAAAATATGGAAGAAAGGCCTGTGATATGGCTCTGTGAATAAAGGCATTTTCTGCCTGATCCCAAGACCCACATGGTGGAAGGTGTGAACTACCTTCCCCAAGTCCCCTGACCTCCACATGTGTGCAGACAAACACTGAAAAATAAATACAGAACAAAATTAACTCAAATGAAGAAATGTAAACAAATAGTGAAAAATACATATTTTATTTACCTTAGTGGTCCACAAAGAGTAAGGCCAAAAAACCATAAAAGTGATATGATACATCCAGCAACTGCATGTTTAAATATTTTGATCCACTATAATAGAAACAACAACAAAAACTTCAGTCACATTTATTTGCCACTAAGTGTTTCATGCTTAAATAAAATCTACAATGAGGCAGTGTATGGTGGGTCATGCCTTTGATTCCTGCACGCAGGAGACAGAGGCAGGCAGAGCTCTGTGATTTCAGGCTACATAGTAAGTTCCTGGTTTCTCAGACCCAACACAGGGAGACCCTGTCTTAAGGAGAAAGAAAGAAAGAAAGAAAGAAAGAAAGAAAGAAAGAAAGAAAGAAAGAAAAAGAAAGAAAGAAAGAAAGAAAGAAAGAAAGAAAGAAAGAGAACCAAACAAACCCAGAGGGAAAAATGATAACAACACAACCGTTTTGGAGGTTAAATATCATATTTTAACATTAGGTAGAAAACGTCAAGATCATCAGACTAATTAGGTTCACTTCTGTATTCTCATCTGCCAGTTTTTCTTTTGTTTTTGAGACAGTCTTATTATGTAGCTTTGGCTAGCCTCTAACTGAGAGCTCCATTAGCTTCTGCTTTCTTAGTGCTGGGATTAAAGACATGGACAACCACATCTGGCTATTAGCTCTTAATTCTTTTTCCTATGCAGCACAATTTCCCACTTTTTTCACTAGTTTTTGCAGCAATAACTAAGGATTTATTTATTTTAGAAACAAGGTCTCCCCATGCTGCTTAGGTTGGCTTTTAACTCATACTGATCTTCCTGTCTGACGTCATGCATGTTGTCAGGACATGTGCATAAGACCGTGTTTAGCTTTTCATGAGCAAGTTTTAAGGTACAGACACTTGAAAGTAGAGAAAAGGCTTAGGTGGAGTTAGAAGGATTACCTGTGTTTTAAAGATGCCCTTGGTCTCTGAAGTAGACCACGCTGACAACGTGGCAGAGGACCCTAACTGACATGAGACAGACACGCAGTAGAGTATAACTGACCCCAGTGAGTACTAAGCAGAACCGGGAACTTTCCTGGCATGAAGTCACTGACGGGAATGACAATGATGACCAGGGTGACAGAGTGCATATGTACTGCATACTCATAAGTGAGGTATAGCTAAAAACCTTACATGTGAAAGCTAGCTTGTTCCTCACAGAGAGATGCAGGACACTGTTACCCCCATTTCTTAGGCGAGCAAAATTAAGGCAGGCGAAAATCATGTAAGTAGTACAGGACATGGATATGACAGATCTTAGGGCCTCGCTTCCAACCCCTGCACATAATCTACCCCCAGTGACACTCTATGCTCTCAGCATGACTTCATGTCTCATCTGTGTATCTTTTGAATTAGGAGGCTGCATTAATAAACACATCCCTTTAAAATCTGCTACCCTTTTCTACAGTTGAAAACATTTCATTACATTGAGATTTTACAGTTCATTCTTAGAGCCTCAACTCTAAAGTCAAGGGTGAGCTAACCCTAGTACTGAGCAAGTGGCTTGGCTGTGCAGCTTGCCCAGCACTGTGCACATGGGAAGTGGCAGTATAAGCCTGCAACAGCAGTGCTTGGGGAAGTAAAGGCAAGATGAGCAGGCCATCCTTGGCTGCATAGTAAGTCTGAGCCAGAACGGACTACAGGAGATCCTGTCTCAAACTAAACCAAACCAAACCAAAACAGGAAGTGAAGCCGGGGAGGGGGGAGCCACTTTATTATGGTCTACCAAAGGGAACCTGTTATGAATAAGTTATTCTGTCAACATGTTACCTGATGTTTTGTAATAGTTTTCCCAGAAGAAAACGGTTTTTGAAACAAAACCATAAAAAATGCAGTCCTGTAAACATTAAGAGTAACATATTAATATTAAATATAAGGTAGTTTTAACAAATATATTAACTTAAAACAACAAAGAAAACAATTCATCTTCTCTTAAATTCTGTAGTAATAAATCTTGAACCAATAACAGTAACATGCCTCCATCTTTTTATTATCAGTTATATAAAAATGGTTAGCTCTTTTAGTTAAGAATCTCTTTCCTAAATCAGCAAACTACACCCTCAAGGGTCTTTGATAAGACTTTTATTAACACACAAGAGGGAAGTTCACTATTAATCTCTAGGTCCAAAAATCTCTACTTAGAACTACACAAACTGTATAGTTTACAGAACATCAGGACCCTGTACTCTGATGGTGTTAGACAGAGGCACAGCACAGCATGACTTAACTGGAAACATGGGATGTCCATGCTAAGACAAGCCTTAGATAAGTTTTGTGACTGCCTCAAGACTGACCTACATCAGTGAATAGTCTACAAATCCCCAGGGAGTACAAAGTCAAAACTTTTTTGTTTTTTAAGACTTCCTTTATTTTCAGCTATGTGCATGTCTGCATATGTGTGTACCAGAGGCCAGAGGCCAGAAGAGTGTCAGATCTGGAGCGTCACTGGAGGCGTGTGAGCCACATGAGTAGACGCTGAGAACTGAATTTATGTTCTCTGCAAGAGAAGTGATTGCTCTTAACTGCTCTCTCTCCAGCCTGTCAAACTATTTTTATAAAAATTCAACATCTCCATTTTTTTTTACAGTTGTTCTTAGGTGTGTAAAGAGGGGCCCTCCCCCATGAGAGTAAATGGTACACGATATCAATGATTGCTAACGCAAATAGGAACCAAACTGTCTATTAAGATAGGCATTAAAAAAGCTTTACAAAAATCTTAGCAATACAAACTAAACTAAAGCCTATGTTTGGCAAGTCATTAGAATTCAACCACTTCCTTTTACTTTATTTTTGAGGCAGTCTCTCTGTGTAACTAGGGCTGGCTTCAATTTCCCAAGTGTGGAGACTATAGGTGGCTACACTCAGCTAAGATAACCCCTTTCTGATGGGTCTCTCTATATCTACCCTTATGTTAAGCTTCTGTTTAAAGAAAAAAAAAATCATACAGTTGTTACAAGAAATAAACTTCACAGAATACATAGGTAAGATTTCTTAAAGATACTTAGTCAAAACAGTATCTTCAGAGAAATAAAAAATATTAAGGCCCTCTCCATACTCACCCAAGTTTTAATATAAAAATAAATTGTACAACATGAACAGCTTTTAGGAGATCATACGATTCAAAAAGTCCTACAGCCTTCAAACATTTGGTTAAACACAGTAATACAATGTATTTTGTTAATCTGAAAAATAAAAACAGAAAAAAAAATTTTAATATAATTGAAATCACTAAGATCACTGTAATCTTAAGTATAACCTTATGGACAGGCATAATAAAACTACAGAGGTATACAAGAACACATAAAAAACAGTAACGAAAACCCTCCCCAAACAACTGACCATCCACATGTTAACAGTTGGTAACATTTTGGTATATACACTCCTGGCTTATTTTCAAGGCAAATTCACATCTAAGGTAGGCCTGGTAGAATATTCCCAGTTACCTGGGAAGCTGGGCAGAAGACAGGTCTTTTTTCTTTTCTTTTCCCCTCCCTCCTTCCCTTCATTCTTAGCAGCCTTTTGAGACAAGTTTCTCTGTGTAACAGCCCTGGCTGTCCTGGAACTAGCTTTGCAGACTGTGCTGTCCTCGAAATCAAGAGATCTGCCTGGGAACAGAGTATGTTTAAGATCACTACAGGCAACTTAGTGAGCCCCTATCTTTAAAAAAGAAAGTGAATGAATAAGAAGCTGAGGATGTAGCGGAGTGGTAGAGTGACCATCTAGATTGTGGGAGGTCCTAGGTTCAATTTCTAGTGTCCCTTAACCCCCACAGATAATGTATACAGTCTAGCAAAATTAATGGAGTAAATTGGAATCTAACTTGTTATTCAAAAACAAGGAGAATCAAGAAAACAAAACAGAAACCACATTCAATGTGCAAAGAGACTAGATAATTACAACACACAGAAAGAGGCATTTGTCCCTCTTCTGACTCACTAAATGACTGCACTGCGGGTTATAGTTGAAAGTCAAGTGACTGGACTCAGATCCTGAAAGAAGAACTGGACATACGTCAAAAGGCAGCAGGAAGCTGCAGAAGGGGTGGGAGTCAGGCAACTCTTCCAGGAAAGCAGGACCCCGGGTCCCTGCTTCTCCATGTCCAGGCAACTACTCACTGCCAACCAGTATTCAAGAAAGAGGCTGAATTTCTGGTTAGGTCTGGGTGAACAGCCCATGCTCACTTAGTATGTGTTGGATCACTGTAGGTACAGCTGCACTTCTTCCTATGGACAGGGAAAGACGTTCCTTGAGCTACTCTATCTTATCTGGATTGAAAAAAAACCCCACATTTATTTATTTATTTTACATATATGAGTGCTCTGTCTGCATGAACACCTATATACCTGAAGGTGGCAACAGATCCCAGCATAGACAGTTGTGAACTACTATGTGGGTGCTGGGAATTGAACTCAGAATCTCTGGAAGAGCAGACAGTGCTCTTAACCACTGAGCCCCATCTCGCCAGCCCCTCTTATTCCTATCTTAAAGGAAAAACTTTTATTCCCATCCCTCTTTTTGAGACAGGGTCTTACTACATAGTCCAGACTGGACTCAAAATCATGACCTTCTTTCCTCACACCTAATATACCTAAATTTTCTATTTTTAGCCAAAACTAAAATACATTAAAAATAATTTTTAAAAATTTAGCTAAAAAAGCTGAATCTATTTTATGTCCCGGGGGCATCACTGTGGGCAATCTGGTTTCTTTTATGTGAGAGAATTCCTATTTATTTACGCTGCTCCAGTTTCATGATTCTATGTAATAAACACATGCAAGGACCATGCCCTCAAGGAGTTCCAGATCTCCAAAGAACTAGACAAACCCACATGACCCAAGTAAGTTGGCAGAGGTTCTAAAAGATGTGGTAAGTACAATCTCTAGAGAAGTGAAAGGGCATCTCCACAGAGCTTGAGACAAATGTGTACTGAAGACAATACAGGAGTCACACAAGAAAAGGGAAGATGAGGCAGTGCCAGAGTACAGAGCAGCATATGCAAAACATGAGTACTGGGCAGGACACCTTGAAGACCTACTGCATCTAAGTTTAGTTCAATCTAGTGAATTTCATTTATAAATAGATTGCTTATGATTAAAATCAAGAAAAAGACAAAATTACATTGAACACACTTGTTTTACAAAGATTATAAATAGATTTCTGTACAAAATACTAAAAATTCAAAAATGGTGTTTGAATGAGAGATATGAAGCAATTCATGTAAAATACTCATTGATAATATATTAGTATTAATAAACAAACTTTATCTTCATACACACATGCATGCATAGAGCCGCTGAGGTTACAAGGTTAATTCCTGAATAGCTGATTACTGCAAAGGTTTTAAATAAAATCATTTCTACCTTTTTCTTCACAAGTAACCAATTTAAGTATGCCTTTACACACCTTTTCCTATATGTGTCAATAAATATTTTATTCATATTTGCAACTGTACACATATTCTGATACTGTAATTTTTTACACAATATACAGTGAAGATCTTTTTGCTAATTATCAAATTAGAAAATCACCTAACAATTTAAACACTGTATTCTTTGACTTTAAAAATTTTTGCAAGGGGGCTGGAGAAATGGCTCAATGGTTAAGAGTATTTTTGCTGGCTGCTCTTCCAGAGGTCCTGAGTTCAATTCCAAGCAACGACGTGGTGGCTCATAACCATCTATAATGTGATCTGATGCCCTTTTCTGGCATGCAGGCAGAATACTGTATGCATAATAAAACAAAACCTTTAGGGAGGTGCTTAAATTTTTTTTGCTTATTCATACATTTATTTTAGTAGTAGTAATAATGATAAGCAACTGTGTGGGGGTATGCAGATATATGGAATCCGAGGAGCATTGGTGGGCGTTGGTTCTCTCCTTCTACCTCATGGGGCCAGATCAACCTGAGGTCATTAATCTTGGCAGCAAGAGCCTATACATGCTGAGCCACCTTGCTTGGCTCCTGCATTCTCTTTTCTTTCTTTCTTTTCTTTTATTTTTTTAAAGATTTATTCATTTATTATATATACAATGTTTTGCCTGCATGTGTGTCTGCATGCCGTAAGAGGGCACCAGATCTCACTACAATGGTAGTGAGCCAATATGTGGTTGCTGGGAATTGAACTCAGGAACTCTGCAAGAGCAGCCAGTGATCTTAAATTCCAAGCCATTTCTCCAGCCCCCTCAATTTTTTTTTTTTTTAAGACCGGGTTTCTCTGTGTAGTCCTGGATGTCTGGAACTCATGCTGTAGACCAGGCTCCTGCTTCTGTCTCCCAAACGCTGGGATTAAAGGCACGTGCCATGCCTGGTGGCTCCTGCTGGACACCTCTGAAGCACTAGTTAAGGCCAAGTAATCATATACAAAGGTACTGCAGAAGACGGGGGTGGGAGAAGAGATAGGCTCTTGTAAAGGCATTGAGCCTCACGGTAACAGAGGCATTCAAGCTAGCTCTCCAGCTCAGAAGCCAGTATCTGCTATTAAGCGATCACATAAAAAAAGTGTCTCATAAAAAGACTGTTAACTGCTCTTCTATGTGGTTAGACATTTCTTTGGTTCTCTGAACTTGCAATTATTAAAATTTGGATATGGGTTTATAGCTGGTTCTTGAACTTTGTTCATGGCTGCTACTCAGTGTTCTCTACATATTAAAAAGAGGAGGAGGGCATGAGGGAGAATATGCCTAGCAAACGATTTACCTATATAAAAACTTTAAAAATTATAGTAAAAGTAGAGAATTGGGAAAGTGATTCAGTGGATAAGCGCACTTGCCGTGTGTGAGGTCCTGGCTGTCACATAAAAGCCAGGTGGTAATCACTGCCCTGCAGAGACTGGAGGATGATGGATGGGGCTTGCTGCTCCAGGTTCAGCAATGAAACCCTAACTAAGACAGACATTGGTACCGGGGACTGGGGCACCACTGTGATAGGCCTTGATTATACTTTGGTTTGGAGGAATTTGGATTTTGGGTTAGGGAAGCAGTGGAATGCTTTGAGTGTTGCTTAATGGGCCATACTAGTAGAAGCATGGATGACAGTGGTGCTGAGGGCGACTTAAACCATGGAAGCAAGCTGTGAGGTCTCCTGTGCTCAAGCTACACCCTGTGGTACACAGGCCCCTTCTGCTGCCTGTGGATCAAGAGGTAGAACTCGCTCGGCTCCTTCTCCAGCACCACGTCTGGCTGCCCTCTGCCGCATTTCTTTACCATGACCACAATGGACTAAACCTCTGAAACTGTAAGCCAGCCCCAATTAAATGTCTTCTTTTATAAGAATTGCTGTGGCCACAGTGTCTCTTTGCAGCAAAAAACTCAAAGACAGAAGCTGGAGAGACTCTGTCTAGTAAGGCAGTGACAGAGCAAACACGAGTTCATAACACACACACACACACACAAATAAAGTGGTCCTCTGACCAGGCACGGTGGACTATGGCTGCAATCCCAGCACTTAAGAGGCTGAGGAAGGAGGCAGCCAGCCTGCACACCAAAGTGTGATAGCTTGCCTCAAAAAGAAACATGATGAATAATAACAATAGTTCAATTCATTGAATACACATCCATAGGTGTAAGCAGAAGGCATGAGTAATTACACAACTTCTGAAACAAATCAGACTCTGGAGTCATTCATTAGTTGTATGACTTAGGCAACTCAATTTCCTGTCTTGTCAAACAAGGATACCACCATGTAGTTTGTAGGGCTCTTGTAAAGATTAAAGGAAAGTGTACTAAGAGTCTTTGGGGCATAGGAGGTGCTCAGCAAAAGCTGGCTGTCCTGACCATCAAAGATTTAAAGAAGCCAAAACAGAAACATTTATGGACTCAGGCATAAAAATAGCCACAATGAAAGGATCTGATAATTTTTGTTGCAGTTACTAACCAGTACTTGAACATACAGAAAACTCTGGCAACCTGAAATCTATTAAAATTTGGCCAGTCCTGAGTCAAAATTTGAATTTTGCAATAAACTACAATAGAAATGCAACTCTGCTAAGCAAACAATGCAGGTAGGTTGGCAAACAATGGTTACCTTATTTGTCTAAGACAGTAGGCTCTTAAGCAAAACCACTTCTAAAGTACTCACATTCTCTCAACACACACACAAAACCTTAGAACTATTTGAGAGTAAATGAAGTATGTCTCATTTTATCCTTCAATATCTGTATTTCCTTAAGAATATGGCAACTTGGCTATGAAATCAGCAGTTATCAACAGGAAATTTAACTATGATCGGACACTTTAATCTGTCACCACTCCAATTTTGTGAACTGACATAATAGTATTGTCCCTTCAAGTATTTCCCCCTCTATTACCAATCCATACCAGTAGCCCCTTCTGCATTTAGCTGTTATGGGTCACCGTTTATCATGTGACATAAAAATGAATCGCTCAAAATAGACAGAAAACCAAATGCAGCTACAAATCCCGCAGTAGGTTTGAATTCTATCCAGCATATGTGTTCTTTTCACAAACGAAAGTGGGCTGCAACGCTGTACCTACGGTCTAAGAACATTACCAAAACAATCAAGAGATCTCAGAGTACATCCTGATAATCCGAAAAGCTGACTCTCCTTAAAAATGAAGGGAATAAATACCAGTTTGTATGAAGTGGCTGGGCTCTAGTTTATGCATCTTTAACACTATCTCAGAAGTTTGGACGGGCCAGGAAGGACGCAACTGGCTAGTGTCACTGTGCGCTACTCACTTTACGGATTCCTGTACCGCATGAATTTTGGGGGAGGGAGAAAACACACATTTCTTACAATTAAAATAAGCCCTCCACCCTTCCCCACAAAACCACGGCAACGAAAGCTCGGTGGCAGGATTGGATTTGGGCTGTGCCGCACACGCAAGTTCAGCCGCTTGTACTTTGGTTTGTTCGCGAGACTCGGGTGACACCTCCCGCACGCTCTCGGGGAGCGTGGGAGACGCTAAGCAGCGCCGCGCTACCGCGAAGGGGGACACGTCCAGAGCGTGTCTGGGGGCTGGAGACCGGCGGGCGGTGCGTCCCACGCCCAGGCTCCCGCCCGCGGCCGGCGCGGCCCGAGCACGGCGGGGGCAGCTGGGCCGCGCCGCCGCCAGCCGCGGGGTCGCTCCTTACCGGGCGCTGGGCACGTCCACCGGCCCGAGGCCGCCGCCGGGCCCGGCCCGCGCGTCCCCGCCGTACTTGTCCCCCATGCCGGCTCAGGAGCCGCCGCTGCCCGCGCCGCGGGCTCTCCTCATGTCTCGCCGCCGCTGCGGAAGCGCGGGCGCGTCACTCCTCCATGACAGCGGCGCGCCGCGTCCCCGCAGGCCCCGCCGCTAGCCCGGGCTCGGCGGGCAGGCACACGCGCGCTGGGCGGGACTAGGCCGCGGGCTGTTCCGGCGGCGCCGTTCCCCGGAGGCCGGACGGGCAGGGACGTTACCAGGCCACGTCATCCGGCCCAGCAGCCCTCACTCCCGGGGGAGTGACCAGCCCTGCGCCTGCGCGCCGGAGGACACGTGGCTTCGCCCGGGCCGCAGGCTCCTCCCACCGTGGAAAGGGCTCGAACCGCCCCGCCCCCTACAAGTGTAGCCTAGAGACGCCCTGGGCGCGCTTGCTCGTCCCTGCAGCGCCACCTAAGGTCCATCTCGGGCACAGCGCATTCTCGCAGCGCATCGGATGGGCCGCCTTCTAGAAGTACGTGTGTTCTCAGAGTCTTAGCCCTTTGCGTTAGGGTTCTTCTTTTTCAAACGGCCTCACTCTATAGCCCAAGGGGTCCAGAACTCAGCTTGTAGCCCAGGCTAGCCTCCAACACTCTTGCCTCATGTACCGGAGTACTGAATTTACAGGTGTGAGCCACATCTAGGCACTGATAACTCAAAATACATAGGAAGTGCATCAACTTTTTTCCTGATGAGAAGCCCAAAACTTTAAAAAAAACTTTTGTCTTCCACAAGATGATAACTATTTTTGGACCCTACAGAGTCGGGGCTGGAAAGATATGCCCACTGAAAGGCAAATGAGATGGACATCAGAAGGAGAAAACAGGGAACAGGACAGGAGCCTACCGCAGAGGGTCTCTGAAAGACTCTACCCAGCAGGGTATCAAAACATATGCTGAGATTCATAGCTAAAGTTTTTGCAGAGTGCAGGGAATCTTATGAAAGAAGGGAGAGATAGAAAGACCTGGAGGGAACAGGAGCTCCACAAGGAGAGCAACAGAACCAAAATATCTGGGCACAGGGGTCTTTTCTGAGACTTGAACTCCAACCAAGGACCATGCATGGATATAACTTAGAACCCCTGCACAGATGTGGCCTATGGCAGCTCAGTGTCCAAGAGGATTCCCCAATAATAGGAACAGGGACTGTCTCTGACATGAACTCAGGGGCTGGCTCTTTGATCACCTCCCCCTGAGGGGGGAGCAACCTTACCAGGCCACAGAGGAAGACAATGCATCCAGTCCTGATGAGACCTGATAGACTAGGGTCGGAGGGAAGGGAGGAGGACCTCCCCTATCATTGGGCTGGGGAAGGGGCATAGGAGAAGAAGAGGGAAGGAGGGAAGGTGGGATTGGGAGGGGATGGCTGGGATACAAAGTGAATAAACTGTAATTAATAAAAATAAAATATAAAATAAAAAAGAAAATAAATGAAAACAACTGCTTTTGTGGGTTTTATTTATTGCTTGGGCAAGAGTACTGGTGATACGGCTAGATTGCTCAAATGTGTGAGGGCCCAACACAGAAGGAAGGGGCTTTGGCATGCTTTTGTTAGCAATTTTATCCCCTTCCTGAAAATACAGATTTCCCTTCAAATCTGCTTTTGGAACTCTATTACTTAATGGGACACATTCATATAAAAGCTATTTTTCTGTTTCCAGAGAGGAATACAGGCACCTGTGCCTCTATTGGTCTGAATCTCAATACTTAATAATTGTGGTCACCTTAGTGAGGTGGTGAATGCCTGTAAATCCCAACTACAGCCAGAGGCAGGAGGATTATGACAAATATGAGGCCAGCCTGGCCGACATACTGAGTTCTAAGACAACCAGGGCTACAAGATGAGGTCCTGTCTCAAAAGTAACAAGCAAAGAAATAAACAACTGTAGTCCTCCATCTAGTTTCCTCCCCCCCTCCCCTTGTTATGTCCAGACAAGGTCTCATGTAGCACAGGCTGGCCTCCAACTTATTATATAGCTAAGGATGGCCTGGACTCCTGAGCCTCCTGCTTCTGTCTTCCAAGTGCTGGTGACACAGGCGTGCACAGCTGTTCCTGGAAAATAGGAATAGTAATATCTATATAACAGAGATGCTTAGAGAGGCTTTTATAAGTTAATATCCAATGTGTTCAGAAGAGTGAGAGCTGTGTGGTACTACTCAATAAATGTTAATGTTACTCCTCACAGGAAATTTGGGCTAGTGATTTGAAGAGGAAAATGGGCTTTTCAGCAGGAAAAATAAAAAATTAGTTGATATATTACTCTGCTGAGTTTGAACACACACAGGTGACATGTATGAGCAAGATACCAAAGACTTTGCCGGCTGTGACCTTATAATCTGTTGTGGAGGATAGTTAGTAGGCTGAAAGAGACTCAGTGCTATATGTTCCACTCCTGCTGGTGGAAGAGAGTCTGAGGTGTTTCGTTTTGATACGAAAACTTTAGTGCTGGGAGTGGAGAAGAAGAAAGGGCTATTAGCTCAAGCCCTGGTTTTAGCTTAGGCTTCAGCGTTTCAGCTCCTTGGATTTTTTGCGTTTTAAGCTAGCAAGGCTTTGGCCTTGGGTTTTTTGTTTTGTTTTGTTTTTTGGCCTTTTGGCCTGGACTGTCAGCTGAGCTAGTGAGCTTTTTGGCTGAAAAAGAAGGTCAGCTGGTTACTTTCTCTGCCTCTCTGAGCTAGCAGGTTTTCACTACACTCCAGCATTTGGCTCCTGAGTCTTTATTGGTAAAGCAGAATGGTTGGAATTTTCCTTACTTAAACAACATTTGGTGCCCAATATGGGGCAGGACTGCACAGACAGAGAGATCACTCCAGAGATCACAGATCACTGTTGACAAGCTGAGAAGCCATCAGATTCAGTAAGTCATCTGGGATGTCCTCTAGGAGACAGTTAGGGATGGGAACTACCATAATAGAAGACTTTAGAACCATGTTTAGTACTACTCTAGATGGCCTAAAAATAGAAGCATTAAATGAAAAGCTAAATAACATAACTGAAATTAGTTCAATACCATTTATGATTAATACAAATTTTTTATTTTTAAAATTTATTCTTAATAGTCAATGTGGCTTTCTGTACTGGGATTAAAGGTGTGTACCACAACACCAGGCTCTTGCTTGCTTCCTTCCTTCATTTAAATACTTTATTTATTTATTTTATATATATGGGTGTTTTGTCTGCATGCATGGCTGCACACCAGAAGAGGGCATCAGATTCCATGGAACTAGTTATGCATGATTGTGAGGTGCCATGTAGGTGCTGGGAATCAAATACAGGTCTCCTGGAAGAGCAGCCAATGATCTTAATTGCTGAATCATCTCTCCAGCCCCTGATTTTCCTTACTTAACAAACTTTCTTTATTTCTAAGAAAACCGACAGAATCCAAAACTCAGGTTTTATTATATTTAGTGAGTAGCTTTCATTTATCTTAAAACTTCTACTTTGTAAATGGCATCACCTTTGTGTTCTAATTTTATTTTATTTTTATACTTATGTATTTATTTATTTTGATATTTTCAGGTCAGATCTTGTTATGTAGTCCTGGCTGTTTTGGAATTCACTATGTAGACCATGCTGGCCTTGAACTCACAAAGACCCATCTGCCTCTACTTCCTGAATGCTAGAATCAAAGGTGTGTGCCACTACACCTGACTTATGTCCTCATTTTTATGATTTAGAATTGGATTATTTCAAGAAAGGTTACGACATAATTATTAAAAATATTTTGCAACTAGAGCAGAGAAGATAGCTCAACCGAGAAAATGCTTGCCTCAAAAACAGGAGGACCTGGGTTTGAGCCCCAGAACCAACATAAAAATGTTCTGTGGTGTGTGCCCTACGCTGTTGTGTGTGTGTGTGTGTGTGTGTGTGTGATATGTATGTATTGGTGTGTGACATGTACATGTTTGCTTATGTGTGTTTGTATGAGTGCATTCATGACCTCTGGAGGCTAGAGGTCGATACTGGGTATCTTCTTTAATTACTCTCCACTTTATTTTGAGACAGGGTCTCTGTTCAGTTTGGTTGTATCTTCCTTTCCTCCCCAGTCTCACCACTGTCTTTCCTGCTTCACTGCCCGAGGCGCAGTCACCTCAAAGAACAAGATTCTTGAGTGGCTCCATATAAGGGGCAGTTGTTGTTCATGTGACCAGAAGCACTTTAAAGCATGACTCATTTTATGTTTTGACCTACAAATATTTTAAAACCTCACGAATAACAGAAACAGTAAAAACTAAAGACGAAAATGCACCGTGGCAGGCACAGAGCTATGTGTCCCTGATCCACTCCCAAGGGAGACCTGTCAGCTCCTCAAGGCTTGCAACAGCTTTTCAGAGTGGTCCCAAACTACTGTGGTAAGGTTACCAAGGCCTGGCTATTCTGCTCAGGGCAGGCAGCTTTGATGGAGCCAACACACTCCAGAGCATGTCCTTGGGGTGGGAGCCTTGGTTGGGTTTTTGTCACAGTAACCCTTTCTATCTACTCCTTGTTTTTTTTTTTTTAATTATCAATTTTATTTTATTTTTTTAACGTGTATGGGTGTTTTGCTTACATGTATGCTTACATAGCACAGGAGTACCTATCTGGTAGTTACAGAGGCCAGAAAAGGGTGTCAGGTCCCCTAGAACAAGAGGTATAGATGGTTGTGAAATCACTGTGTGGGTGCTGGAAATCAACCCCAGGTCCTCTAGAAGAACAGCCAGTGCTCTTAAATGCCGAGCTATCATTCCACCTTCTGCTCCCTGTTTTTAAATGATTATTTACTTCTTGTTTATTGGTAACAAATGTCTTATGCAAATTCTAAATCACTGCCTTCCCTTGGGGAGATCAACCAAGTCAGATCTCTCTCTGTTTTCAAAACTTCAACTTGTCCTGAATGAACTACAAGGAATAGTGATAGAGGAGTTATGGGTGATATATATTATTTTGTTTCAACCTTTAAACATTTTATCATTACTTTATTCTTTCAATATTATTTCTTTTGTAGTTTGAGGAGCTACACTACGAAATTATGTTCATAACAGCAGAAAGACTAGAACTGTTCTCCAGGATCCAAGTGTAGCTGGGCATGGTGGTATCATCCCAGCACTTGAGAGTCAAAATGACACTGAGTTGGAGGTTAGAGTCTAAACAACAATGAGCTGGAGGCTATCCAGGGCTACAGAATGACATCCTGTCTCAATCAAAACTGAATGAACAAACCCAAATCCTCATTAAACTATAAGCTATGGAATAAACACGCACACGCACACACACAGAGTGGGGCTGGAGATTAAATCCAGGGCCTTTTGCATGCTTGGCAAGCATGCTACTACCTAACCACACCCCAGCACAAAGTTCTTTCACATTCCTTTTCAGGCAGTCTCCTTCCCTACTGTTCTAGTCTGTTCAGTTGGCTGTAATAAATTATCACAATACCTTGGCTGGTTAATAAACAACATACGTATCTTCTTCTACACAACTCTAGACACTGGAACGTCCAAGGTCAAGTGCAGTTGTGGTGTTATATATAAGGGACCACTTCCTGTTTCATAGACGAATCTTCTTGCTCTGTCTTCATATGATGCAAAAGAGATAGCTAACTCACTGAGCCTTATATCATTTGATCCCAAAAGTCCATTTGCTAATATTTGTCATTGGCAATTAGATCCAGCATATGAATTTTGGAAAAACCAACGTACCCACCAAATAGATAAAACAGCTATTTAAAATTATATTTTCCTTTAAGAAATTTATTTAATTAATTTTGAGATAGGGTCTCACTCTATAGCCCTGTCTAGATAGAACTCACTATGTAGACCAGGCTGGCCTCAGTCTCACAGAGACCCTCCTGTCTCTGCCTCCCAAGTGCTAGGATTTAAAAACATGTACCACCGCATTTGCCCTCTCCCCCAGAATTTGTCTCTATTTTTGTGTATGAGTGTGAGACTATGTGATATGTGTGCTAGTGCATGCTGGGGCTCGGAGAGGGCGCTGGGTACCCCGGAGCTGGAGTTGCAGCCCTGTTATCTTCCACCACAGAGATCTGTCTGCTATAGACCTTCAGATGAATGCAATCTAGACAGTGATAGATTACAGAGGCTCCTGCAGATTCACATACTGTTCTGAAATTTTCTGCTGTTTCTGTGCGTACCCACAACTTTTTTTGTTACTATTTGGTTGAATATTCTTCCCATACGGACAAATGACACTTATTTTCAAGTGACATTTATTTGTTCTCTTCTTCATAGGTGATATGGGATGTTTCGTTTCTGGGATGTAATAGATGAAGCATTACACAGGTCTTTGCATTGGCTTATGTTCCCTCACTTCATGAGAAATGTCCAGGGGTTGAATTGTCAGATCACCCGAAATCATTATTGTAAGCACTTTTATGTTTATGTGAGCATGTAGACCTTCAGAACGCCCAATAATTTCACAATTTCGTAACCCTATCGACAGTGTATGAGAGTTCTTCTGATTGTTCTGCCTCTGCCTTAATCTTTGGTGCTGTCAATCTTTTTAACTAAAGACATTCTGACCGGTGTACACATAATAGTATCTCTTTTAAACTACATTTCTCCAGTGACTAATAAAAAAAAGTATTTTTTATGTTCCTGACATTTCAATGTCTTCTTTTGAAAAGTGTCTTGGGTATTCCAGACCAGAAGTGTAAATTCAGCTTGATAGGCCTGCAGCCATCTTGAGTTGTATGCCGCTATGGTTGCTCCAGAGAGGCCACAGTTGATGTTTTTCAAGTATACTATTCCTTTCCCTTTCTCTGTCTCCCTCTGTTTCTGTGTCTCTGTCTCTTTCTCTTTCTGTGTACCTGTGTACATGCATGTGTGCTTGTTCTTGGTTTGTAAGACAAGGTCTCACTGTGTAGCTCAAGTTACATGAAACTCCCTGCTGCAGCCTTCAAAGTTCTGGGATTACAGGAGTTTACCATAACACCAAGCTCTCAGCTAATTTTTCTTTCCATATGATATTTGATAAACCTTTTGAGGCAGTCAGTAACAAGCGAGTGTTTATTCTACTTTAAAATCTAGTAATATTTTTGCTCCCTGAAGCTATGGTTTAAGTATGTATTGATGACATTAGCTCTAGTCACTGTTTATTTTCTGTGGTCTATTGGCCATTGTGTGGTTTTCATGCAGGAATAAGAGACAGATGTTGAACATTCAAAGAGAAATATTTCAGAAGAGAATTATTTTTGAATACCCCAAGCTCTTTTACTATTCCTCTATGTAGCACTTTGTGATGCTGAGGGTATAGAATATGTGTGTACTCTGGTTTCTCCTGACACTATGAATACTTTGAGGGTGTGCTGGCTAATTTTGACATAGGCTAGAGTCATTTGAGAGGAGGGAATCCCAATTGAGAAAATGCCTCCATAAGATTAGGATGTAGGCAAACCTGTAGAGCATTTTCTTAATTAGAGATTGATGGGAGAAAGCCCAGCCATTGTGGGTGGTTTAAGAAGGTAGGCTGGGAAAGCCATGGGGAACAAGCCAGTAAGCAGCACTCCTCTACGGCCTCTGCATCAGCTCCTGCCTCCTGGTTCCAACTCTGTTTGAGGACCAGTGTTGACTTCGGTAATGTGGAAGAGCAAGTTGTTTGGTCATGATGTTTCATCACAGCAATTGAAAACCTAATAAGACAGACGGCATGAGCATGTTTCATTTTTACCTCCTACATCCTCCCAAATTGATATTCAGTGAGTCTTATACATGTAGAATGAAATAAACAAAACAAACACTTGTGTGATAAATAATATAAAGCAAAACAATACAAACCCAAGACAAAAATTTCAAAATCCCTACAATATACAAAGCCAGAACAAAAACTAATTAATGAGTCGTAAGGTTACATCATTGTCTTGTCAGTAAGATTAGATGCCAGGCCCTTTCCAGCAATCCTTGTGGGCACAATATTCTGGAACAGAAATCAGTTTTAAACACACTAACTGATTGTACTTGTTTCAATAGGAAATTTATGGTCATCAGTTTCAGAGGCTTGTGCTCACAGTCATGGCCCCAAACTTACACTGAGCTACCTTGAAATTACACGAGTCTGCTTTAGTCAGTATCAATGCACCATGGGTAGCAACACTTAGTCTTCAGTTTTGGAGGGCAGAATGTCAAAGTTCAGGGGCTGGGGATGCAGTGCTGGTCTAGTAGGCATGCTTGTCTAGTGTGCACAAAGCCCCGGGTTCGAGCTCTAGCACTGCAGAAAGCAGGTGCATAATTGCAATCTTGGCACTTGGGAAGGAAGAGGAGGCAGGGAGAACCACAAGTTCAAGGTGATATTCAGCCACAGTTTGGTGGTGGCGGTTGTGACAGCCTTATGTAGCCCAGGCGAGGCTCAAACTCACTGTGATGCTAGTGTATCACACCTTCTAAGCCTGGGCTATAGGAGACCCCCTTCCTCCCACTGTGGAATTCTATTCCATGACCAGTGTGCTGGGATGGTAGGGCTTTGATAAGTTCCGCTCCTGGCTTCTGTGCGCATATCTGTCTCCTTCCTGTGTCCTCACAGAGCAGGAATTCTAATGCCTTCCCTTTCATGGAAGGCAGCGGTTCACAGCCTGTGTGGGTTGTGAACCCTTTGGGTGGTCAAATGACACTCTCACAGGGGTCACCTGAGACCATCAGAAAACACAGATATTTACATTTTGATTCATAACAGTAACAAAATTACACTTATGAAGTAGCAATGAGAGTAATTTTATGGTTGGGGGTCACCACCACATGAAGAGCTGTACTAAGGGGTCACAGCGCTGGGAAGGTTGAAAACTGCTGATATAAGGACACAAGTTTCACTGTGGGTGGTCCTGCCTTCACAACTGGATATAAACCTTATTATTTCTCAAAGGCCCCACCTCTAAGTACTATCACCTTGTATGATTAAGGTTTCAACACAAAAGCTTTGGTGTCAGGGTACACAAACACTCAGCCAGGTATGGTGGTGTGCACCTGAATCCTAGCATGTGAAAGTAGGGGCTGGTATCCACTTAGAAATGAGTATACAGCATGTGTGTCTGCTTCTGGGATACCTCACTCAGGATGATCTTTTCCAGATCTCACCATGTGCCTGCAGATTTCATGATTTCCTTGTTTTTAATTGCTGAGTAGTATTCCATTGTGTAAATGTACTGTAATTTATGTATCCATTTCTCCGTTGAGGGACATCTGGGTTGTTTTCAGATTCTGACTATTATGAATAAAGCAGCTATGAACATGGTTGAGCAAGTGTCCTTGTTTACTTGAGCATATTTTGTATATATGCCTAGGAGTGGTATAGCTGGATCTTGAGGAAGCGCTATTCCTAGTTGTCTGAGAAAGTGCCAGATTGATTTCCAAAGTGGTTGTACAAGTTTACATTCCCACCAGCAATGGAGTAGGAATCCCCTTTCTCCACACCCTCTCCAGCATGTGTTGTCACTTGAAGTTTTGATCTTAGTCATTCTGATGGGTGTAAGGTGAAATCTCAGGGTCATATTGTGTTTCCCTGATGACTAAGGATGTTGAGCATTTCTTTAAGTGTTTCTCTGCCATTCCTCTATTGAGAATTCTCTGTTTAGCTGTATCCCATTTTTTAATTGGATTACTTGATTTGTTGCTGTTTAACTTCTTGAGTTCTTTATATATATTAGATATTAGCCCTCTGTCAGACATAGGGTTGGTGAAGATCCTTTCCTAATCTGTAGGCTGTCGTTTCGTTCGGATGACGGTGTCCTTTGCTTTTCAGAAGCTTTTCAGTTTCATGAGGTCCCATTTATTGATTGTTGATCTTAGAGCCTGTGCTGTTGATGTTCTGTTCTGGAAGTTGTCTCCTGTGCCAATGAGTTCAAGGCTCTTCCACACTTTTTCTTCCAACAGGTTAGGTTAAACATACTAAAATCTGTACACCTAAAGAAGCTAAGCAAGAAGGAGGACGCTGGGTAAGATGATCAATTCTCACTCAGAAAGGCAAATGGATGGACATTGGAAGAGGGAGAAAACAGGGTACAGGACAGGAGCCTACCATAGAGGGCCTCTGAAAGACTCTACCCAGCAAGGTATCAAAACATATGCTGAGATTCATAGCTAAAGTTTTTGCAGAGTGCAGGGAATCTTATGAAAGAAGGGGGAGATAGAAAGACCTTGAGGGGATAGGAGCTCCACAAGGAGAGCAACAGAACCAAACTATCTGGCCACAGGGGTCTTTTCTGAAACTTGATACTCCAACCAAGGACCATGCATGGATATAACCTAGAACCCCCACACAGATGTAGTCCTTGGCAGCTCAGTCTCCAAGTGGGTTCCCTAGTAAGCAGAACAGGGGCTGTCTCTGACATGAACTCAGTGGCTGGCTCTTTGATCATCTCCCCCTGATGGGGGAACAGCCTTGCCAGGCAACAGAGGAGGACAATGCAGTCAATCCTGATGAGACCTGATAGGCTAGGGCCAGAGGGAAGGAGAGGAGGACCTCCTTTATCAGTGGACTTGGGGAGGGGCATAGGAGAAAATGAGGGAGGGAGGGTGGGATTAGGAGGGGATGGGGATGGGGATGGGGCTAAGGCTGGGTTACAAAGTGAATAAACTGTAATTTATTAAAATAAATAAATAAAGTAAGGGATGGAGGGTCAGGAGTTCCAGATCACCCTCTGATACATAGTGAGTTTAAGGCTAGTCTGGGCTACACGATACTCTCAAAAGCACCACCACCAAACCAAACCCCATTCACCCCATAGCAGAGGCAGTGAAAAATTTATATCATGTTATCTATTTTAAAGACAACCACAGTGGTCTGAGTTACCTGAGCTTAAGCTGTTCGAATGCTTATTCTCCTACTGAAAGTAGGCTTATTGTCTAGTCTCATCAGGTAGGATGTGTATCATTCATCTCGGTTTGCTAGGTATCATTTGCTAGGTATCAAGTGTTGTATGATGTAATGAAGAATTCTGCCTGAAGAGAGGGGAGGTGAGGAGAAATGTGAGGCCACTAGAGGACGATATAATACAACAATACAATGAATCGAGACAGTGCAAGAACTGAGCAGGGTGGCCAGCCACTGCAGCTTCCTGAGCCTGGGGCGAGAAGCCAAGGAAAAGCAGTGCATACGCTTCAGAGTGCCCACTTCAGAGGCTGACTACCGATGAGCTTTATCAAAAACTGGGCATGTGTTTGGCTGATTTGCTGCCTCTATCAGGTTTGCTGAACCCTTTTTCTCTCTCAGAAATTCTCACCCCTGGAAATGGGCTGAGATGTCGCTCAGTTGGTAGAGAGATCATTTTCCACCCACAAAACTTTGGTTTCAACCTTGAGGACCCAGTAAAAAAGGGCATGGTGGCACGTGCCTGTAACCCCAACTCCCGGGAGTTGGAGGCAGGAGGATCAGAAGTTAAGTTCAAAGCAACAAGTTGGAGGCTATCTGGGTTACTTGAGACCTTATTTAAAAATTGCCCACTTGTTGACTGCTCAGAGTGCAGCTGTTTTGTTGTGGTGGTTGTTTTTCAAGGTTTCTCTGTGTAGCCCTGCCTGTACTGGAACTTTCTCTATAGACCAGGCTGACCTCCAACTCACAGAGATCACCTGCCTCTGCCTCTCGAGCGCTGGGATTAAAAGTGTGTGCCACCACTGCCTAGCAAATGCAGCAGGAGTTTGAACACCCAGAGGCTAGTTTGTTTTCTACCTAACATACTTGGTTTTTTTCTTGTCTCTTTTAAATCTCACTGCAACTTTGTTTTTGAGGCTCAAGCTGTTGGTTTTCTTTTTTCTTTCTTTTTTTTTTCATACTTTCTTGAGTTGTGTTTTTATTTTATTCTTTGAGAAAGGGTCTCACTGTGTAGCCTTGACTAGCTTGGACTCACTATGTAGACCAGGATGGCTTCAGACCCATACAGACCCACCTGCTTCTGCCTCCCAAGTGCTGGGATTAAAGGCGTGGGCCATCATACCCAGCCTTTAAGTGGGTGTTTTGCCTACATATATTTCCATGTACCACACATGCGTGGTGCTCATGGAGGCCGTAAGTGGGGATTCTATTCCCTGAATCTGAGGTTACAAACAGCTGCCATGTGTATGCTGGGAATCAGACTTGGGTCCTCTGGAAGATCAGCCAGTGCTGTTAACCACTGAGCCATCTCTAAGCTCCCCTTGAGTTACTTCTGCATCACCTTGAGAAGCTTCTCCTTCATCTTGGTGTGAGGAAGACACCCACACCCACACCCACACCCACACACACACACCACACACACACACACACACACACACACACACACACACACACACGCATGCACATTTGAATCAAGGTCTCAATCAGTCTGACTTTGAATTTTTTTAGGTAGCGAAAGGTGACCTCTATCTCCTGATGTTTCTACCTTCACTTTCCAAGTGTGGCGCATACACCACCATGCCCCGCCACATCTGTATTTCAGATTCATGAACTATATCAGAGGCTCTGATTCCCTTCATTTTCAGGTTCTCCCAGAGCAGTGTCTTTACAGCCTTCACGCGCTTGGCTTGAAGGGGGCTGGCAGGCTGTAACCCAGAGCCTGCGATGTTTAAGCCTTCTCTTTTCTAAGGCATTGCATTTTGTCCATAGCAGCAGACTACAAGGACTACTGTTCCTCTCACCTCTATAAGCAACTAAAGGGATCAAGTATGTGCTACTATTATGAAAAGAGACGTAGACCTATCTGCATTTGTATACACACACACACACAGAACATTCCTCTTTAAGGGTACATTTTGTGATTTGGTTGAGGTGGCTATTGGCTTGTGTAAATGGTGTTACAGCTCTAGAGAAAGTGTTTGAAACTGCAGAAATGTTTCAATTGGACGACTGATTAACCAGGTGTTACCTTTTCCTCCGTGGACAAAACAACTCAAAGATATCTACAGGTGCTTATTTACCCCTTTAAATATTATGTTTTCTCAGAGAAGGAAAGAGATGGGGTCTAGGAAGTTGATGATGAATGGAATTAGGCGGAGATAGGCATGCGGTTCAGGTTTCAGGACGCGAAAGCAGGATTGTAAGTTGCATGTCAGCCTGGGATACATTTGGAGAGCTTACCTCAGAAAAATTCAACCAACCACGCACCCAGGCAAGGGGAAAAAAAGGATTAACAAGCGATGCGTGGTTGCACAGATCTTTATTCCCAGCACTTGGGAGGCAGAAGCAGGTGAATCTCTGAGTTTGAGGCCAGCCTGGTCTATAAAGGGAGTTCTAGGACAGACAGGGCTACACAGAGAAACCCTGTCTTGGAGAAAAAAAAAGAAAGAAAAAAGAAAAGAAGAAAAAGTATTAGCATAGTAGGAAATATGAGGTCAGATCAAGTCAGCACAGAAGACATAAAGCAAGCAAACAAACAAAAGCAAGGAAGCCAAACTAAAACAAAGCAATCTCTGTGAACCAGATATTACAGGGCTGTGCCTGTAACTGACCAGTACAGAGCAATAGCATGGCACCATTTTTGCAAATTTGGTCATGGAAAGAACAAGGTTCTTATTGTTTTGGGTTGTGATGGACGGGATAAGTTTTTCTTTTCAGTTTACAAGCATTGCTTGTCAATTAGACTGAACCTAGGACCAAAAATTGTTGAGTTCCCCCCACTTCCCTAGTAGACTGCTGGCATGTAACAGACAGCAAACACAAAAACAACTACTAGGTTAAAACACAAAGAACAAAACCCCAGAAAGCTAACTTATTCCAGAAATGAATGGATTTGGCTGAAATATTTTTTATTGTTTGAGATGTTCATACATGTATTTAATGTGTTTTGTTCAAATCTACCGCCTTTTGTAGATTCCTAATGTTAGGGCGTTTTCCTGGATCTGAGACTTGAATGTAGGAGCAGGGTTTTCATGATCTATGGCGTTGGTGGTGACATTTCTTGGTGGACAGGATGAATTCTCTGTGGGCCTCGTGGATCTCGGGGAAAGGTGACAGGGAGGAATGAGAAAACCAAGCTTACCGCCCAAGGAGTGGTAGGCTTTGTCAGGAAGAGCTAGCTACCATGTCATGAGCTTCTAAAGCAGCGGTCCTCAACCTGTGGACCGTGACCCCCACAGGGGGGTTATAGATCAGATACCCCGAATATCAGATATTTATAGTTTGAGTCATAACAGTAGCAAAATTGCAGCTATTAAATAACAACAAAATAATTTTATGCTTGGGGGCAGGGTCGTCACAACATGAGAAACTGTATTAAAGGGTCACAGCATTAGGAAGGTTGAGAACCACTGCTCTAAAGAATGAAGTATACATCTTCATTAGCTGTGGGAAAGGGAACCAAACCCAACCTTATCTGACACTGTTTAAAAGTATAGGGGAGCAAAAGTTTGTTTCATTTTCATTTGTTATTATTTATTAATAATGATTCATAATTAAGCAGGATGCCTGGGATGTGAATGGGCCGTGGCTTTGACATTCAACGGATGCTGTAATTCAAGACTGACCAAACACGTTGATGCGAAGCGCCGTAGCTGAGACGTTTAATATGAGGAAGGCAGAAGGCCAGAAGTGAGAAGCGCGATAAACTAAAGCACCAAGTGACTTGCCCGTTTGAACTGTAACATCTAGGTGTGTGGAACCAATGGATTTATATTTCTCACTAAAAAAAAAAAAAATAGACATCTTGTTATGTATGGCTGGACACGATCCTCGAAGTCTGAAAGGTGTGACTGACTGGTTATAGGCTCATTTTAATACTACAGTGCCACCTGTGGTCCATTCCTAGAAATTACATCCACAAGTTAAAATCTAGACTCAGGATTTGAGAGGTACTTTGTAGTAGGACCCAGGGCCTCAAACCTTGAGCTATATTCCCACCTCTCCTCCTACTGTGTTGTTGTGCCTGTGTGTGTCTGTGTATGCCTGTGTGTGTGTGTGTGTGAAGGTCAGAGGCACAACTTCAGATGTTGTCTCCAGATGCCATGCACTTGTTTTTGAGACTGTCTTTCCCCAGTCTGTTGCTCACTAAAGTTAGCCTGGAGAGCCCCAGCTGTCCTCCTATCTTCAACAACCCAGTGCTGGGATAACAAGCACGCTTAGCATTTCTTACATGGGTTCTGGGTGTTAACCTCGTGTCTTCGTGCTTGAGAGGCACGAACTACATTGACTAGACTATTTCCTCAGCTCGTTTTTTTTTTTCCTTTTTAATTTTTACTCGACAGGGTCTCACTAAGTTGCCTATGCTGCACGTGAACTTCCTCTATAATTCAAGCAGCCTTTGAGCTTGCCACTTCCCACATTAGCTTTCTAAGGAGTTGGGATTGCAGGTGTGCCCGACTACACCCAGCTCCTGAGTCACTTTTAGCACATGTTTGATTAACAGTTGTCATATTCTGCTTGAACCTTGGGTGAACAGAATCAGCCCTACTCAGCATTTTGTTCTATTGCATAAGTCTCTACCACCCTCAGGGTCTATTCCAAGATTCCCAGTTGATGTCTGAAAGAGCAGATAGCATCAGACCATACATATTTATTCATCTTACCCAAACACAAATTTAATCCTCGGTTTGTCTTATTTGTTTGTGGCATATCCATGTATGTATGCATAGGTGTGTGAGACCATAGATCCATGTCAGGAGTTTTCCACTATTACCTTCCACCTTGCTTTTTTTTTTTTTTTTCTTGAGAGAGATACTCGCTCATCGAACACAGAATTCACCTTTTTAGCTTGACCGATTGGCCAGCAGTCCCAAGCATCAACCTGTCCTCACAGCCCAGCGGGTGACAGACACCTCCTGTTGTGTGTAGCTTTTTCCTGAGTGTGGAGATCTGAACTCAGGTTCTCATGCTTTGTGCAACAATTCACTTTACACATTGAGCCATTTCCCTAGCCCCCACCTTTGTCTTTAATAAGCATTTATAACACTGGGGCTGTAACTTCTGCTGTTCGACTTGTGACAGCAAAAATAAAATACATTCCCTTATCCACTTCAAATTTCACAGAGAAAAAAAAATCTACTTCTACCATAACCTAAACTTCCTACTCATGTTGAGAGGGAGTGGAAAATTTCCCTTCTAGCCTCTGAAGGGTCAGTGCAGGCAACTGAAAAAGACATATTAAATGATGAGAAAAGTTGCATAGTCGGTGAGTAGAGGCAGTCACATAGTTTTATCACCTGTGGCCTGAAATGATTCAGAATGGGAAGCATAGGTAATTTGAGAAGTGATAAGTTATTTTGGGGGTAGCTCTGGATTTGGAGACCATGCAATGGCCTGGGAACTCTATGTTGCGGGCAGAACAGACAGTAATGTGGATGTAATTCTTTCTTCAATATTGAATGGGACCAGAAGAAAGATGATAGCATGAGACAAGTGTCTGAGTGTGTTGGGAAGACTTCAGTCTTTCTTCCTTTATATGACTGACAGTTGATCTGTTTTCTAGCTGGATATTGAGTGACTAGGGGTGGCAACTGACTAGGTACCAGAGATAAGTTGCTTCCTTGACAGGATGGAGCAAGACGGGGCACAGTGTTCAAGGCAGTGTGCAATTAAAAACTTATGAGTTATTTATTCTTGGAGTTTTTATTTTTATATTGTTGAACCGCGATTAGCTGCGGGGAGCTGAGACCTCTAAAAGCGAAACCGTGTTCTCGCCAGGCGTTCTCAGGGGCGTGACATTGTCTTTAAACCCTGCCTGGGAATCCCTGATGCACCACCGTGAATAGAGAGGAGGACGACCAGGAAGTCCAGCTACTTCCTTAAGATCACCCAACTTTTGGATGATTACCCAAAATGCTTCACTGTGGGAGTAGACAATGTGGGCTCCAAGCAGATGCAGCGGATCCGCATGTCCCTCCGCGGGAAGGCCGTGGTGCCGATGGGCAAGAACACCAGGATGCACAAGACCGTCAGGGGGGCCACCTGGAGAACAGCCCAGCTCTGGAGACACTGCTGACTCACATCAGGGGGAATGTGGGCTTTGTGTTCACCAAGGAGGACCTCACTGAAATTAGGGACATGCTGCTGGCCAGTAAGGTGCTGGCCCCTGCTCGGGCTGGTGCCATCGCCCAGTGTGAGGTCACTGTGCCAGCTCAGAATCCTGGTCTGGGACCTGAGAAGACCTCGTTCTTCCAGGCTTTAGGCATCATAACTAAAATGTCTAGAGGTACCGTTGAAATTCTGAGCGATGTGCAGCTGATCAAAATTGGAGACAAAGTGGGAGCCAGAGAGTCCATGTTGCTGAACCTGCTGGACATCTCCCCCTTCGCCTTCCGTCTGATCATCCAGTAGGTGTGTTCGACAACGGCAGCATCTACAACCTGGAAGTGCTTGACGTCACAGAGCATACTCTGCACACTCTCTTCCCAGAGGGTGTCCGAGATGTTGCCAGCGTTTGTCGGCAAATTGGTTACCCAGCTGTTGCCTCAGTGCCACACTCTATCATCAATACAAGCGGGTCCTGGCTTTGTGTGTGGAGACTGACTAAACCTTCCCACTTGCTGAGAAGGTCAAGGCCTGCTTGGCTGATCCATCGGCATTTGTGGCTGCTGCCCCTGTGGCTGCGGCCACCGCTGCTGCTCCTGCTGCTGCTGAGGCCCCAGCCAAGGCTGAAGGCAAGGAAGAGTCGGAGGAATCAGATGAGGATATGGGGTTTGGTCTTCTTGGCTAATCACCTCCCAAAGCAATCAGTTCAGCTAGCTTATTTTGAGGAACATGGAAATAAGGGCTTACTTTTTTTTTTTTAAAGCAAAACCATAAACAAGGAAGGAGGGTACATGCTGCTACATGATGTCTGTTCGCTTTGCTTCAACACTCCCTTTCACAGTAGCTGAGGACCAGGAGAGCTGCTACGTGATGTGCACCCATGTCCACGGTTCACTCTCTTGAACATTTTCTTCTGCAGTATACCGGGAGAGCCTAGTCTAGGATCCCTAAGCATGAGTTGCCCTATTCCAGTTCCCGTTTTCAGGCATTGTTTTCGGAGACGGCTTCTGCCAGCTTAGTTATTAGGTGCTTTCTGAGTTTCAGAGTGTTCACATTTATTGTTCTGTATGCTTCTTATCTAATCCTCTTTAGTCTTAGAAACTTACACACTTTTTTTTTTTATCTTGAGGAAAATCTATCTGTTTACACTTGGTAGATTTCTTCTGAAGGTAGAAAAAAAATAAAAGCAAGAAATTAACCCTACCAAGTTGAATTGGAAACTTTATTTCCTCCTCCTCTTCTTTTTCTCTAGACAGGGTTTCTCTGTGGAGCCTTGGCTGTCCTAGACTCAGTTTGTAGACCAGGCAGGATTCAGACTCACAAAGATCAACCTGCCTCTGCTTCCCAGAGTGTTGGGATCACAGGCGTGCGCTACCATGCCTGGCTTTGTGATTCCTTCTTAATAAATATGTTTTTATGCATGAACACTTAAGTATTGGATTTCTATGTTAATTTCAATGAAAAGTTTTTGACTTACTGTTAGAGCTCCTGGGTCTTCATTCTACTGTTGATATCCTGGTTCCCTTTCCGAGCCATCAAAGAGCACAGAAATAACCCAGCTGTGTACCCAGCTATTGCTCAGCGAATGGCTCAGGGCTGAAGGCACTAATGCTCTGGACTTGTGCTCACTCATAGTTAGCGTCTATCTCTGATCAACTGGACCACTTTCCTCTGTCTTGTTTACAGATGAGCATTTCTATCAAATACTGAGCTTAATGCTTACAGTGAGTGTAGATGGCTTTTTCCGACTTGGTGGTTGGGAGAGATTGGCTAAAGGGAAACGCGCTGGAGAGGTGGCGTGATGGTTTAGAATGCTGCCTGCTTTTGCAGAGGACCTGGCACCTACATGCCACCTGTAACTACAGTTCCAGGAATCTGGTGCCCTCCTTTGCCCTCTGTGGATGCCAAGTACACACGCAGGCAAAAATATCCATACACATAAAATAAAACAAAACCTAGAGAAATGATGTGCTGTCTGTTTTTCCGGTCACAACTTGCCCTTATGCATAATGATAAGCTTCCTTTTATTCTTTCTCTGCTTGAGGTAATGTGTGGTAGCCTGACTGAGAACTGCATATCCTATTCTTTTTCCCAGTTTCTAGGAGGTTTGTTTTATTTTGAGACTGAGTTACATGTAGCCTAGGCTGGCTTTTGACTTTCCAAGCCTTCTGCCTCTCTCTCCCTAGTGCTACATCCCAGGTGTATAACTTCACACTCAGCTTTCTAGGGTTCTCTAGCAGCTCGTCTTTTCCTCAGTGCCTTCTGTCATGTCAACGTCACTTGCCACATCTAGGAGCTTCCCATGGACACAGGTCCTGCTGCTTTATTGCTTCTCTCCGAGTTTGAACTTTTAGGTTGTCAGTGCAAAACCTTCCGGGGCTAATTTTCACCCAGTGGTCTTTCTCCCGGGCCAAGCTGCAATTAACAGTTAGGAGCTGAGGCCTATGGCCCATGCGTCGGTGCTGTCATCAATCTTCCCCTTCCCTGTTCTCCTGACTCTTGTCACACAGTCTGTTAACTTACGCTGAACGTTTAGAAGTTTGTAACAGACCACTTTACAAGGAACTGTGTTACTCAACAGTCCTGTTCTTTATTAAATGGCTTTTTTGCTGGCTTGGAGGAATGTAGTGTAGGCTTCGCAAGCTTTGGAGTGGAGTTCTTGACTCTGCAAACCATAGGTTAAAACTTACATGTAGGAAGAAAGAAAAGAAAATCTGCCAGCGCTTCATAGTTTCATTAAACTCTCTGCTTTGACGGAATGTGGGTAGATCTGATGCTGCTTGGCCATGCCAGCATGTTGGATGGCTTCAGCTTGCAGCTTTGGATCATTCTCCAGCTCTGGAAGGCACGTTGCATGCACATCAAAGCCACCTGGGTTCTCTGGCTTTCCGCAGGACATGGGGGGAGGAGAGACGCTATGTCTAGGTGTTTATTTCTGCAGTGAGGTTGCCACCGGCTGCTGTTTCTCTCAGCCATCATTGCCCCTGTCTCGGTGGTGGCTCACTCAATTTTTCCCTCTGGGTCTTCAGTCCACAGTGAGCTGTCTTGGCCACTCTTTAAATAAAACCTCTTCAAAATTCCCAACCTGAATGTTTCATTTGTTCTGTCCTTTGTGTGTGTGTATTTGTTTGTGTGTGCCAGCTTCAACTGATATGGAAAGTTTAAAATTCTGAAGGAAACGGTTATACTATTTTAAGTTTGAATGAATTATATGACATAACAGTCTTGGACACTCAAGGAACTGAGAATAGGCTTTTCGGTACAAAATACAGAAAAAGGATCAAAGAGAAAACATATTTAATAATTTTTTTCATGTAAAATTTATTTTGGTGTTGTGCTTGACCTCAGCACCTCCTACATGCCTAGCAGGGGCTGTTCAACTGAGCTAGGCATCCTCAGGCCATAACCACCCAATGTTATACTTCAGAAAGGATTACTGATATCTAAAAAGTTTCCAGAGTGTTGGTGTCTCGGTTAGGGTTTCTGTGCCCTGATAAACATATGACCAAAAGCAGCTTGGGGATAAAAAGATTTATTACATATTACAACGCTCAGATCGCACACCATCACTGCGGGAAGGCAGGAACTCAAGACAGGAACCTGGAGGCAGGAACTGAAGCATTCTCTTGAGGAATGCTGTTCACTGGCTTTCTCAGACTGCTTTCTTACACAACAAGGGACCACCTGCTTAGGGGGTGCACCACCGTGAGCTCAAAAACAAAAACAAAACAATACAAAACAAATAAAAACAACTAACCAGGACAGTTGGTAAAATTCTGCTCACCTCTCTCTCTCTTTAGTTTTTTGAGACAGGGTTTCTCTGTGTAGTCTTGGCTGTCTTAGGCTCCCTTTGTAGACCAGGCTGGCCTCAAACTCACAGTGATCTGCCTGCCTCTGCGTCGCTCCCCAACACAAGTGCTGGGATTACAGGTGTGCGCCATCATGCCTGGCCTCTCTCTCTTTTTTGATAAGCAGTTTTCCATTAATTAATTAAATAATATATTTATTTTGTGTATGTGTGTGTGAGTGTGTGTGTGTGTGAGGGAGTTGTATTTCTTCTTCCTGCATGTGAATTCTGGGGATCAAACTCAGGTTGTCAGTCTTGGTGAGCCGCTTTTCAGCCCTCTGCTGATATGTCTCAAACAAATTAATAATTTCTAGAATATAGATCGGACTCCCAAAAATCAATATAAAAGAAGGGGGGAGGAGAGACAGGCAAAGGTATAAATAGAAAGTCACAGATGGAAAGTGTATATGAGAAGATGCTCAACTTGGGAATGCGGAAAACGCAAACTAAATAAGATAGTGCTTCATATTCACCGAGATGGCAAAAAAGTCACATAATAGTCTGGATGGGTGGGTGGAAGTGTGAATTGTCACAACCACTTTGGAAAGTGGTTTAGCAATATTTTGTAAGGCTGAAAGTAAGCATAATATAAAATTCAACAGTTCTATTTCTAGGTATCCATTGGTCGAGGATGGCAGTTTTGCATAGGTGCACGGGGAAACACTTACAAAGATCTATATTGTAGTAGTATCTGTGCAGGAGGAAGATTAGAAACAAGTT
>CM053750.1:6418511-6440495 GCA_028658305.1 Pachyuromys duprasi
ATTATTCATTAGCAGAAGAATGCTATGTCATATCTAAATAATGACAGCATGATGGGACCTGACCAAGGGCAATATGCCAACCAGCAAACAAGTGTTGTTAAACAGTGACTTGTAGAAAGATGTACACAGTGTTAGCTTCCAACTTCCCTCTGTGTGTGTGAGAGACAGAGAGACACACACACACACACACACACACACACACACAGAGAGAGAGAGAGAGAGAGAGAGAGAGAGAGAGAGAGAGAGAGAGAGAGAGAGAGAGAGAGAGAGAGAGAGAGATGAGGGAGAGAGGGGGCAGACTTTGCACATATGTGTTCTACATTGCATATGTGGAGGTCAGAGGACAACTTTAGGGAGCGAGTGTGTGAGCACTTGCCATCCATCTCATTGGTCAGGGTCTCTCTTGTTGCTGCTGCTGTCCTCCACATTCCAGGCTAGCTGGCCCACGAGCTTCCAGGCAACTCTCCTGTGTTCCCCTGCTGTCTCTCTGCAGTGATGACATTACACATGTGAGCTACTACATCTTGTTTTTACCTGAGTTATCAGACAAGGGCCTTTAACCTGCTGAGCCATCTTCCTGGCTAGTTTAATTGTGCCGAGGAAAGAAGAGCTGGTGGCTTCAGAGTTAGGCAGCCCTTTCTCGTCTCCAGGTTGGACTAGATCTCTAAGGTCAAATGTCTCTCGTTCTTCATTTCCTTTTTGAACGTGGCAGGCCACTTTGTTGGGATAAGGGAAAACAACATTCTTATAACCAAGCTCATGATTCCAGATTCAAAACTGTCCATCGTAGAGCTGAAAGACCCGTTTGCCCAACTCTCTGATTCTGAAGACTGGAGAGGTGCAGGGACAGTAAGAGATGTGTCCAGTAGCAGCAGAATATTGTAAAGCATGTCGCTTGCAAGGGCGACTGTCTTAACTCTGCACATGAGGAGATGTGTGATCGGAGACGAAGCAGCTGGTGCAGGGAAGCACTGAGAGCTGGGAGCTTAGGTGCAGAGCAGCCCCCTGATTTGTGCTCATGGATACCACGTAGCTTCTGAGCATGGAGAGGAATTTAGAAATGGCTTGTCTGCTCTCTAACACTGCATTTTATTTTCCTGTCCCCGCTGCAGGAGCATATACATATTAGCAAAATTAAATCGCCTTTACCATTTGAGAAAGCACATAGTATAATATTGCCAAAGCACAGAAGGGCATATGCCCTGGGAATACAAGTCCCCTCCACCCTCCTGTCCTTCAGCTTTTTAATTTGTTCTCCGTCTCTGTGTCTCTGTCTCTCCGTTATCCACTCCGAGAACTCACCCCAGTCTCTTGTGTGTCCTCTGGGTAAGATGTGCTAACAGAAGCCAACAGACATGCTTATGTGCACTTCTAAAAAAAAAAAAAGGGAAAGCACACTGTATTTGTTCTCAAAAGCATCTGAGAGATTTTGGATATCCATTCTTATCAGTAAACACAGAAGGGACCCATTCTCCAGCAGGAAGACATGGCTGGACCGTCTAAGTTAAGCCCTGTGGGGTCTAAGTTAGACTCTTGAAGGTCCTTACATGCAGCTTAGAATGGAAGCTGGCCCAGAACCTGGTGTTCGGAGACTGAGGCTGTAAAGTCAGAGGTTCAGAGGCGAGGGGCCAGCTGGGACTTTATAGCTTGTCACATACAAAGATGAATTGCTCTGAGAACAGAGCTGTGTTCCAAATGATAGCAAGGCACTAAAGTTTTGCAGCTCACGAGATTGATGAAAGGCTCACAAGCAACTAACTGGATAGTTAAAATGTGGTAAGGCAGTAATTGCATTTAAATGTATAAAAATGAGATTTTGAAGTTTACAGAGAGGATATGTCTGTGCTGGAAATGTGCTACATTAGTTATGGTCAAACCATGAACGGAATAGTACAAGGCTGTCAAATGAATGCATTTGGATCCATATATATGGACATGGAATCTTTCCCAGGAAGTCAATAAATGGAAAACTCAAGATTAAGGACAGTGAGTAAGTGTCTTAGGCTGAGATCTCTAGAAGCAAAAATAGAGGTTGTAGGAGAGGATCTTCCTCAGAGGAGAGTGGGAGCAAGATAGAGTATGGGGTTCTCTGTAGAATACAGAATAACGAGCCATGACTCAAGACTTAGCAGCTGAGAGCTGAATTCACTAGCTAGAGGTGGGTTGGACAGAGTCTAGACAGCAGCCACTGCAGAGTCTAGACAGCAAGCCTGTCTGCTTGCACAGGCTGGAACCTTCCAGTTCTGCATCCTAGAGGTCCCAAGTCCCTAAGGGTTGGGTGGGTAGAACTGTCTTGAAACCTATGTGATATCCTTTGTAAGTCTTTGTATCCTGTTTTGCATATTTTCAAACATCCTTCTAACAGGGGGATCCATCAACTTTATCGGACATCTAAGGGTCTGTGGGACACACAAAAATAATGAGAGCACAGCGGTCGCTGAGCTTAGCTTTGCATTCTAGGACTGTGGAAAGATAGATTCTATGGGTTCGGAGTGAGTAGTGGGGAAAATGTTTTCCTGCATTGTGTGTGTATGTACATGTGTGTGACACTAAAAGCCGACCTTGGATGTCTCTTCACCTTTTGTTGCTGTTGTGTGTGCAAGTGCACACATGTGTGCTAGGGAATGCATGTGGAGGCTTGGTTCTTGCCTTCCATATTATTTGAGACAAAGTCTTTCATTCTCAGTTTCATTTTCTAGATTCCTGCCTACAGCTTCTATGGGGTTCTCCTGTGACCATCTTCTAGCTCCTATCCTGCACAGGAGCAGTTCATGCAGGTTCATGCAGTACTGTGCACACAAGGCCTCATACTTACATAGCAAGCACATTACCCACCAGCCATTTCCCCCTCCTCCTCATCCTTCCATCTTTTTCTTCCTTCCCTCTTCCTCTCTCTCTTTCCTTCCTTCCTTCCTTCCTTCCTTCCTTCCTTCCTTCCTTCCTTCTTTCCTTCCTTCCTTCCTTCCTTCCTTCCTTCCTTCCTTCCTTCCTTCCTTCCTTCCCTCTTTCCTTCCTTCCTTCCTTCTTTCCCTCTCTCTCTTTCTCTTTCTTTTTGAGAAAGGGTCTCAATGTATATCTCTGGCTGTCTTGGCACTCACTCTGTAGACCAGGCTGTCCTCAAAATTACAGAGATCTGCCTGCCTCTGTGTCCTAAGTGTTGGGATTAAAGGCATGCCCCCACCTGTCACTACTTCCCCGGTGCTGGGACCATAAGCATGTGCCACCATGCCTGACTTATTTTTATGTGGGTGTTGAGAATTGAACTCGGGCCCTCAGGCTTGTGTAAAAAAAATGCTTTATGACTAAGCTACCATAAGTTTTTAAGAAATATATGCATGAATAAGACTTCATCAGCGATGAGCACTGGCTGCTCCCACAGAAGACCCAGATTCGGTTCCCAGCACACACATGGCAGCTTACAAACATTTGTAACTCCAGCTCCAGGGGATGTGATGCCCTCTTTTGGCCTGCTGGGCCATCAGGCTCAGGTGTGTGTTGTGCTTGTTTGTAAACTCTATTTCATTTGGGGTATTTGAGACTCTACCTCCCTTCCACCAACCCTTTAACCCAGGTAAGAGAGAGAGGGGGCACAGACCCCTTTACTTCTTCTGGCTGTTGAGGGTCAATAGATTCTTTAGCAGCTCTACCAATCTCTGTTAACAGCAAACACAGCAAGCAGTCTCCTTCAAGCCGCTGTGTTAAAATGATTCTGTCTGTCTGTCTCCTCCAAGCGGCAACACCATCCGTCTCTCTAATCACCACACCTTCGCTTTCTGGGCTCTCTATTTATGTCCCTTAGAGTCTTAGACCACGCCCCTCTCCATGCTGCACGAGGCAGGCCATGACCAGCTGGCAAAGACCATGCCCTGCAGGAGGCAATTATCAGCTGTGGATAAACTAAAGCCCAAACTAAAATCCCACACTTGGGATTAAAACAAAAAACATTATTGAGTTTTTAAAGAAACCAAAACTTTCATTACAGATGTGGCACATATTTTTATGGCTAGGCAAACACTTACTATATACATAAAACAAAATAAATAAATCTTTTAAGGATTCCTTTTAAGATATTTTTATTTTATGTGTATGAATGTTTCACATGCATGTATATGTGTGTGCCTGTGTGTGTCTGGTGCCTACAGAATCCAGAAGAGGGTGTTGAGGAGTCTCCTGGAACTAGAGTTACAGACAGTTGTGAGTTGTCATTTGGGTACTGGGAATTGAAGCAGTGTCCTCTGCAAGAGGAGACACTACTCTTACTCATCCAGTCATCTCTTCAGTCCCTAAATAAATCAACCTTTAAAAATACATGCATAAGCTATGTTCTGAAAAGATTAAAAATGTATTCTGTGTGCATGTGTGCATGGGACTAGGTACCTACCTTTTTTTTTTTTTTCCTTTATCCACCTGGAACTCAGCAAGTAGACAGGATTGGCTGGGCAGGAAGCCCCAGGAAGCCTGTCTCCATCTTAACAGCCCGAGGAATACAAGTGTGCACTACCACCACATGTGGTTCTTAAAATGGAGGTTCTGGGGACTGAACTTTCATCTTTGTGTCTAACTGAGCTATCTCCTCAGCTCAATATATTTTAAAACATTACGCAACTGCTCCAAAGAACCAGGGAAGAGAGACAGAGGAGAATGTGCTGGCTAGTTTTATGTCACCTTGATGTAAGTTAGAGTCATCAGAGAGGAAAGAGGCCCACCTGAGAAAATGCCTCCATAAGATCAGACTGTAGAAAAGCCTATCAGGCATTTTCTTAATTAGTGATCGATAGGTGAGGGCCCAGCCCATTGTGCGTGGGCCCATCCCTGGGCTGGTGGTCCTGGGTTAATAAGAAGGCAGGCTGAGCAAACCTTGAGAAGTAAGCCAATATGCAGCACCCCTCCATGGCTTCTGCATCAGCTCCTGCTCCAGGTTCCTGCCCTGCTCAAGTTCCTGCCTTGACTTCCTTCGTGATGGACTTGAAAACTAAATAAACCCCTTCCTCCCCATGTTGCTTTGGTTGTGGTGCTTCACCACACCAATAATTACCCTAACTATGAGAGAGCAAAGGTGAGTCAGTGTCATACAGGTGGGCCTGATCCTACTGGGGTTTCTCCTTAGTCTAGTTTCCTGGTTGTCCTTTCTGTTTTGTATCATTTCTCTGAGTGCTTGCCTTCCTCTTCAGAAGGTCTTTTTCTGTGTCTCTGGTGTCTGCATTCAGTTTTGAAGCTGTTTTAGCACACTTGGATGGAGCCCTGTAAAATGATCTTTTACTAATTTTTGCTCAGATTCCTTATCAAATGATCATAGCACAGAATCACTTCCTAACATATCCATTTATGCTTGCAACAGCGACTGCTTTAATTTGCATACTATTGTGAGTCAAAGTATGCTTTTAAATGAGGAAAATGTTTTTATAATGTGAATAAAATTTGGGAGTTGCTTTAAACTTGGGACTCATGAAGGTTTTTAATCAGAACAAGCTTGAGGACACCTGATGTCTCTCCATTATTCACAGCACATTTATAAAATGGATTTACAAAATTCCTCCTCTCGGGATTTGAAAATGGATGTGTACTCCCTACCATTTTTGTTGCCAAGGGAGCACACATCTGTCCTGGAAAACCTTCCTGCAGTGTAATGTCAGCAGAGATAGATGAATGAGAGTACACACGGTTCTGGAATAATAGTGCACTTTCTCTAAAGGATGATGTCATCTCTTTGCTGTTGTTTCTGCCGTCCTAAGTAGCACAAAATCCACTCGGCCTAGAGAATGAATTACAAGGGCATCATGCTGGCAAGGTGAGATGAAATTAAAAAACAGACTGTAAAATTTAATTTAAAAAGAGGAGAGCTTTGAAAAGATCCAGTTTGCAATGTATTTTTTTCTCAAGTAAGGTCTTGATCTAATTACTGTATCATAATTTGCTATCATTTTGGATTAGCAGGAAAAAATGCAAAGCTTATTCCTAATAACTGGATTGTTAAAGGTACACTCGTATACTACCAGACTATAATTAGGCACGCTGTAATTGATTTCAGTCTTTAAAGGGCACATTTAAATGCCAGCAAATAAAGATGCCTTTTTATCAGTTAAACCCGCTCACTGCACTGCCACACGGCTCAGGGTGACGCTGGGAAAGGTGTGCTGGCTTTCTCTGGACACTAAGAAAAGAATGTCATCATCCTGAAAAACAGCTTGTGACTCTCTACTACCGGTTTTGGAGGTCAGTATTAACTCAGAGCTTTTGCTTTGTTCTCTGTCTGTCTGCCTGCCTGTCTGTCTGTCTCACTCTCTCTCTCTCTCTTGCTCTCACTCTCATGTAGGCCAGGCTAGCTTCAAGCTCTGTATGTAGCCAAGGATGTCCTGATCCTTCTGTCAACACTTGCTCAAATGTTGGGATTACAGGTGTATGTCACCATGCTCAGCGTTTCTCACACATCTCCGTTTATCTATCTATCTATCTATCTATCTATCTATCTATCTATCTATCTATCTATCTATCTATCTATCTATCTACCTACCTACCTACCTACCTACCTACAGGGTCTTATTACAAAGCCCAGGATGATCTTGAACTCATTGTCCTGTTCTGTTTTAAAAAAATTATTTATTATGTATACAGTGCTCTGTCTGCATGTACACTTGCACACCAGAAGAGGACACCAGATCTCATTATAGATGGTTGTGAGCTACCATGTGCTTGTTGGGAATTGAACTCAGGACCTCTGGAAGAGCAGCCAGTGCACTTAACCTCTGAGCCATCTCTCCAGCCATCCATTGTCCTGTCTTAGCCTTCCATTGCTGACTGGGTATGTGCCACCATAACCAGCGTTCCATATTTTTGTTGTTAGAGTACTATGAAAACATGAATCTTCAACTTTCCTCATTCTTACCCTCCATTCTTTCTTACTCTTCCTCATCCCTCCTTCTTCCTGCCCTGCAGTACTGGGTATGAAACCTAGCCCCCTTTTTTACTTTTTGAGACAAAAATCTCATTAAATTGCCCAGGCTGGCGTTGAACTCACTATAGTTCAGGCAGGTCTTGAAGTTGCCACTGTCCTGACTCAGCTGCTGAAGGAGCTGGGATTATAGGCATATGCCACTAGCCATGGCCTTCTCCCTGACTCTCAGTCTCTAAAGACAATATGTGAATTTCAATAGGTACAGGTAATAGCTGGGAGGAATAAATACTATAGTTAGGTTAAATCAAAGAATCATATTTCAAAGTTGGATTATGAAGTCATGAAAAGGAGGGAGAAAGCAGAAGTAGAGAAAGAAGGGACAATAGAAGTATAATGAGCTGTTGTTCATTGAAAAAGCAAATCTGCTGTTTGACTAGAGAGCAAAGGGCTTTCGTAGTGCTACATAGCTGGGCCTTCTTTTGAACAACAAGTCCTGAGATAAGGAGGCAGAAGGAACTAAGATGTTAATTAATAGTAATAAAAACTTACAAAACATCAGTAACAAACTCACAAGGCAATTTCATTTCCAAGCACGTTTCCACATATCACAGGTAAAAACACTGTTTTCGTGAATACATTTTTAACATAGGGTTTACTTGCAGAAGCTATTTTTGTGGCTTAGGGAACAAATTGTTCATTGAAACAGAACTTTGTTGATCTGGTTTCAAAGAATTCTCTTATATGAAAAATTTTGTAAAGCAGATGGGATCAGAACGAGAATATTAGGTAATGAAAATGTTCTTTTGGTATATAATATTATACTTTTTGCTTTAAAAGTATTAGTATGCAAGACACTGTGACAGGAACAGAAAAGAGGAAGTAAGGAGAGATAGTATTTTAAACCTGTATGTGCTCTGTACTTTCCAAAATAGACCCCACGAAAGGGGCAAGTACTGCCCTCATTCTGCTAATGAAAACACGCTTCCAAGAAGGAGTAATGGAGAAACCAGAGTGACTTAGGAAGTGAAGCATATGTATGTCTCTGTCTTGGTCTCTCGACCAAGTTCAGAGCTGACACTTCGTGGGAAGTCTTGAAAGAGATATCTCACTAGGACCTTCAGGACCTGGTTGCTCTTGACATTGCCCAGTTCTGTTTCTCTATGATGTGGTTGACTTGGGTTACTCAGGCCCCACATAATGACTTCTGAGCTGACTACATGCAGGTGGGCAGGTCTGTTCTCTGTAGGGAAAGGGTACTTTTTATTTTAGTATGAAGAATCGGTCAGGTGTAAACAAAAGACAACCAGCCGGAAATTAACAAGATGACACAATTAGGAAGATTTAAATCAGAGCTAGAAGCCAAAGGAGACCCTGGGAGCTGCTTTTCTTTTAAAAACATCCTTACAGGTTTATTTATTTTTATTTATGTGTATGTATGTGAGTCTAGGTCAGTTTATGGGCACCATGGTTATGTGGGAGTCTGCAGAGCCGGGGAAGATTTTTAGATTCCTTGGAACTAGAGTTAAGACAGTTCTAAACCACCTAGTAGCTACTGGGGACCAAAGCCAGGTCCTCTGTAAGACAGTCGTCTTTCTTAACTGCTGAACTTAACTTTCTTTCCAGCTCAGCCGCTTAGTTTCAACTGGTGCAGAGTTGAGGAGAGAGAGACAAGAAAACTGTATCTAACAAGTTGGTTGTCTTAGAAGACTTTTCCCCAGTCAAGACTTTGCTGAGAGAATCCCTAGGGGTTGGACTCTGTCCATCTCCCTTTGTCTTGTGTGTAAGATACCATTTGTCACAGACAGATGGGTGTGATGCCAAAGCTCCCTCTACCTGGGCTGCTGGGGCATACTGGCTGCTGGATCCTGCCCTGGCCCACCTCCAAAAGGAGAGCTCCAGTTTTAGTGGGATTCTAAGAGATCCTGCCTAATTAACACGTCTTCCTGCCCTCTGCTTGCCTGGCTACTCTGATAGAGAGATCTGATGCCATTTTCCTTTCGTATTGCTTCCCTGACTGCTAATCATCTTTGCTTAGAATGGTAACTCTCATTTTCCAAAAGGTGACACACACTCAGGCCAAAATAATCTTCATTGATATAACATTAGGCCATGACCATGATTCTCAAATGTAAGCCTTAAGATTACAGGTAGGTCTTTTGATACCTTGGGAAGTAAAATGAAAACACAGAATGTGTCTAACAGTTTCGGTAGGAACTCACTGAACAAAACCTTGCAGGCTAGGTGCCATTCAACAATTCTTTGATTACTTCTTCAGTTACTCTTCTGGTTAATTGATCTCTTCACATTTTTGGCTGTGAGTTTATTTAACTTTGGACTTCATGAGATAGAGATAGTCTCTTTGCTCTTAGAATAATATACAGGCTCTTTTATTCTCTTCTTCTTCTTGGTTTTTCAAGACAGGGTTTTTCTGAGTGTAATTTTGGCTGTCCTGGAACTCACTCAATAGACCAGGTTGGCCTCCAACTCACAGAGGCAATGAGAGATACAGTACTCCCAAGTACTGGAATTAAAGGCATGAGCCAACCCAGCCCAGCTACAGTACACAACAAACCATAATGATGAGATAGGGCAGGCGCTAAGATCAATCTCACTCCTCACATCATCTTCCTGTGCTGTGTCCCTGAGGACCCGGGTGTAACACTGAGCTAATGTGAGAGTCCCTCTGGCTGGGTCAGAACTCCCATCTGCCTCTGTCTTGTCTCAGGCCTCTTTTTGCTTCCAGGGCCAACTACTAAAAGCTCGTCTGGGTCTATATAGTCTTAACCTATTCAGGTTTCCCTTGTTGACTTCATAGAAGGCTTCTCTCTAATGTAGCAGCTACCGGCTTGGGCTGTGCGAATCTCCTCATCTGTCCAAGTAGTAAGAACCCCATGTTTAGCTCCTCGCTGCTTTTCCTGCAACAGCAACATCTCCCTGCTATTGTGGCCAGGCACATCATTTCTCCTACCTCCTCAGTTTCCCTTACACCTCCCTCTTGCAAGTTATTTCATGATGGGAGTTGTTGTTGTTTTCTGATTGAAGTTAAGGTAAAACAGCTAACTTTGAACTGACTCTGCAGTGGGAACATTTTGTCACAGGCAGAGAATAAAGGCCATGATATTTTCCTGCCAATGATAGCCAATGCTCTTTTTCTCCCCAAATCATCAGGTAATAACTTTGGGCCTTACTGTTTTATCCTTTGTACCAGGGTTCTCAAAGTGTCTTACATGAAAAGCTCTATGCTAAATTAAATTTGGAAGGTTCTGGATTAGAGTCATATTGGCTTTTCTTGCTGACCATTTTTTTTCCCAGAACCCTGACTGCAATGTTAATTTCTTCTGTGTATTTCCCAAGTGGATATTAGCATTCTGCAAAATATATTGGGAAATGTTCCTTTCCTTGCTCTTAGCCAGGCTCGGTCTCTTTTAACCTGGATGACTCTAGGTTAGTGTCAGCATTATGTCGCATCCGAAACAAACGAGCAAACAAACAACAAAACAAACCCCCTCCCCCAAATCAAAAAAAACCAAGCCTGGCAAAAACCCAAACCCAAACTGAAACAAAACACCATCTCCTTCTCTTCAGGAAGCAATATGTGCTCATCAGGATAGATGCTTCTGGAAGAGGAAGCAGGTAGAGACCAGCCGCTCAGCAGCATCTTTACAAACCTCCGGCCCTAAAGACCCCTCAATGCCCAGCTGCCTTCAGTATCTCTTCCCTTTTCTGCAGACTCTAGCAGTTTAATTTCTCCTCTTGACCTCTAGATCTGTGGTATTCTTTCAAGATGAGCTCCTCGCTCTTGAGGTGTGGCCTCAGAGCACTGCATTCTCTGTTCTGCCAATATAAAGACTAGATGCGGAATCCTTAGGTTCCCTGGATCTGTGATTCTAGATAGCAAAGTTCTGTGAGGTAGAAGATAGACCCTAAAGTGAGGGGTGTTGTTGATAGCAGCATTTATCTTCTTCTATCTTATGTGAGATTCGCAGAGATGATGGTAATTGAGCATAAAAATTTTCAAGACTCCTAAATAATAATAATCTTGAGTATTGTGTGAGACAGGATTTCTCTATGTAGTTCAGACAGTTCTGGAGCTCATTATGTTGACTGGGCTGGCCCCAAACTCAAGAGATCCTCCTGCCTTTGCCTCTGAATGCTGGGATAAAGATGTGCACCACCACGCCTAGCCCAGGGTTTCTTAATTAAATGGAGATATTGGCCTACTTGTTCGGCCTCCTTCACTCTTCCCCTTGCCAAGGTGCGATTTTAGACCATTCTTCTTGATGAAGACTTCTTTGACCATTGAAGCCTGTAGTGATCTTCTCAATAATAGTAACTGAATTAAGCTTATTTACCACCTGTGTTGTGCAGGAGAATGGTGTGGCAGAGATAAATGACAAAATTCTAACACTTGAAGGATATATTATTTCCCGCCATAGCTCATTTTCTTTGCCGCTGAATGCCATCTATTAAACAGCTTCTGGAAACATCCAAATACTGCCTTTTAGAGTTGTGCAATTTGGGAGGTGGCCTGATTACATTAGTTTGTTGTTAATTTCTTGTTATGCTAGTTTTTTTTCCTTTTTTCAAACTAATTCTAACTCTTTTTGAGAGTGATGATTATATTTTGAAAGTGTTTGTATTTTTGTTTTTTTAATGTTTGAGTCAGGGTTTCTCTGTGTATTCCTGGCTGTCCTAGAACTCACTCCATAGACCAGGCTGGCCTCAAACTCACAAAGATTTGCCTGCCTCTGCCTCCTGACTGCTGGGATTAAAGGCATGTACCACTACTGCCTGACTGACAGTGTTTGTATCTTTATACAAAATTTATCATGCTGATTTTCCTTTATTAAAAATTCAAGAAATATTTGAGTTATGGAACTAACTTTTCTGGTGAGATCAGTAAGTTAATGTGTACACTGTTGGGAACAGCTGGATACTGAATCCTTATGCAGCATGGTAAGAAGGTGGGGGCACATAGAACACCCATTTTTTTTAAAATTTATTTTATGTGCACCGGTGTTTTGCCTGCATGTGTGTCTGTGTGAGTGTGTCAGATCCTGGAATTAATAGGTAGTTTGTGAGCTGCCATGTGGGTGCTGGGAATTGAACCCTGGGTCCTCTGGAAGAGCAGTCAGTCCTCTAAACCACTGAGCCATCTCTCCAGCCTCTAGAACACCCATTTTTATAAAATTCTTTAGAACATTTAAAAAGCGTTATCTCAAAATATCAGAAAGAACATTCATTGACTCATACTCTTCAAGGTTCTGCAATCTGCCAAAGAAGTGATGTTAAAGCCAGAGTGCATTAGAAATCTCTGTAGAAGAACAAAATCAACAGGGAAAGAAAGATAAGCTAAATGATGTTGCTATTTAGTTATATTTTTGCAACATAACAAATCAGTCCAAATGGAGCGATGAAATACAGCAACCATGTCTTATCTCAGGATTGTGTGGCTTGACTGGCTTCTGCCGGGTAGTTCTCAGCATCACGTGCTATAGATGTGCCTGGGCAGCCAGCACCTTGGCTGGAACTGGAACATCCAAGGTGGTCTTCCATTGTCAGGGCTTTCTGCTTGTGATGATTCATTGTAGAGCAAAACAGCTGGCTTCACAAAGAGGGAAGAAGAAGTTGCCAAGTATCTTAAACTCTGAGATTAAAAATCTTAGAGCATCATTGCCAATTTATCCTATTGGACAAGATGAGTGAGAGGATCAGTCTGAATGTTAGGAGAGAAAAATAGTGGTATGCATGGGGAGGGCTGAATTTCTGGTAGCCTTATTTGGGTACTACCTATGACGTATATTTACAGTCACATCTGGCACGTGTAGTAAGGACTGGATACGTGTCTGGGCCATCTAAACGTAGAAACAGTTACAGGTTCTACACAGTGGAAGGATATTCAAGGATAAAAAGAAAGGAAACACAAATGTATGATGTAACAGGCATAAAACCCTCCTACATCAGGCTGAGTGTGTCTTGTAGGTTCGCTTGTCTGAACTGTCTAGAAAAAGCAGCTCTATGGAGATAAAGAGAAGACTCGTGGTTGCTTGGGCTAGGAGAGGAGGTGGTACTAATTGTAAACAAGCATGAGAGATGTTGCTGAGGTGATAAAAAGGCTCTAAAATTATATTATGCAGAGATGGTTGCACATTTCAATGCTTACCAAAAACTGTTGAATTGTATTCTCAAAAGCAAGGAATCTGATGGTATGCAAATCATATTCCAATAAAGTTGTTAAACCATGGGGCAGTGGCTTCTAATTCAAAAGACATATTCCTTCACAATTTTAAGTTAATTTGAATAAATGTAGAACAAGTTAACTTTCCCATAGGAATAAATGTAAAGAGGGGAACATATTACTTCTGTTTTATTTTCTGGTGTGGATGTATGAGTGCGAGGTATGTGCATATGTGTGTGTGCATGTGCAGAAGCCAGGTGAGGGTGTGTGTGTATGTGTGTGTGGGTCCTCTTTCATCACTCTGTACTTTACTCCTTTGAGGCTGGGTCTTCCGCTGAACCTGGAGGTTTCATTTCTCAGCTAGGTTGACATAAATCCCCAGGCATCCTCCTGTCTAAGACCCTCTCAGTGCTAGAGTTAGAGGCATACAGGGGACCTGGCTTGACTTGGCTTTTCACGTGGATGCTGCAGTCTGAACTCCGCTCCCCATGCTGTCCGACCAAGTGCTCTTAGCCTCTGAGCCATCGCTCCAGTCCTGGGGAATGTGTTCTTAAAGTGCAAACCCTTCCAATTGTGGACTACTTCCTTAAATTTGTTTTCTCTTAAAATATTTTTAAAATTAGATTTATTTATTTGTGTGTGTGTCTGTGCATGTGTCCACATGACCCAGCTTGGATGTAGTTAGAGGACAACTTGTGCGAGCTGGTTCTCTCTTTTTACCATATGGGGTCCCAGGAATTGAGAAGAATTGAACTCAGGTCAGCAGCTTCGGGAGCAAATGCCTTTACAGCTCACTGGCCTTCACACCTGTGACACCGAGCACTCCTAATTTACCCAGACTGATATTTAGACTTCCTTAAAAGTTTTAAACATGTCTGACCTCCAGTCCTCGGCAATTGACTTCCCAGTGTTGTTTCTTGGCAGGATAACCATTACTTATATGGCACAACCGGATGACACTGCTATATACTAATCAAAAGATTTTAATTCTTAACAACAGTCAAATTAAAGAAGAGTTGACCACTAAGAGCCCTAGCCAAAGTTTAGTTAATACAGACTAGTGTCTTCTGCAGTGTAAAGATTGCATTTACTTCTGCTAACCAGTTATTTTTCTAACTGTTGGGACCTGACAAGAATCAACTTGGAAGTGTTTATTTTAACTTAAAGTTTGAAGGGATGTAGCCCGTCATGATGAAGGCATGGCAGCAAGAGAAGGAGGTGGCTAGCCATACTGTTTTCATAATAGCCATGGGGTGAGAGGGAGAGAGAGAGAGAGAGAGAGAGGTTGACGCTCAGCTCTCATTCTCCTTTTTATTCATTCAGGGACACCCCCCACCCAAGCATGTGGGCTGGGACTACTCATATATTCAGAGTGGGTATTCTCTGCTCAGTTAAACCTTTCTAAAACACATCACAGACACATCCAAAAGTTTGTTTCTATGGTGATTCTAATCCAGTCAAGTTGACAGTGAAGATTAACCATCATGCTTTCTGACATTTCAATAAAAACATAGTTTGCAAGCCTCTTGTCTTACCCATTTTTGAAATTCTGCAAGTTTTGACACATTTTTATATAAGGAGAATCATATTGCTTTAAACTTTGTTCATTATTACTCTATGTACTTTATTGTTTGAAATAAGATTCATGAGATTCAGATGTACTACACTTCCAAGGTGGTGATAGTGAGATGTTGCCAGCCTGGCCTTTCCTGTTTGCCTGTTTCCAAGATGGGAAGAGTCCAACATTCACTGTGTGTATTCCAGGTGGCTCAGGAGCCCTTTGTATTGGGTTCTATTCAATTTGTAAGGAGTTTGTGTTCCATGAATTTGCATTGAGTTTCAAATTAAACTCAATAAACTTAAATTCCAAGTGAAGGTCTGTCTGATCCATTCAGCCTCTGGAGCTTGTCAGAAACTCCAGAATTGGCTTGGATTTCCTTCCAGGATTTATGAGCCTGGACTGAACACAAGGTTCATAAAGTGATCCAGCCCGAGCCACTTTGTCTAGGGTTTCAGAAGAAGGGTATTGTACATTTTTGTCCATAGCAAGTAAGCTGTCATCTTCCCTAAATGACCCCAGTACACACTGCAGATCATTACCTTCGTTAATGTTATGGGGTGAATTGCATCTCTCCTGAATGCTTAGGAGGAAGTTCTAATCCTTAAGACCTCAGATTCTGGCCTTATTTGGAGATAGGGTCTTTGTAGAGTTAATCAAGTTAAAATGGGGTCATTAGAGTGAGCTCCAGTCCAATATGACTGATTGTCCTTACAACAAAAGGAAATTTGGCCACAGATACATTCCAGAGAGAACACCAGGAAACTCTCAAGGCAGAGTCTTGGGGGTGAGGAGTCTACTAGCCTAAGAATGCCAAAGATGGCTGGCAAACCGCTGGGAGGGAAGGGCATAGGGCAGCCCCTGCCACAAATGCTGGAGTGTGCGGAGCCTGTCAGCCTTTGATTTAGGACTTCTAGTCTCTGTCTAGTCTCTATACCTACGAGATGATACATTTTTGTGTTTAAGCCCTCAATATATGTCTCTTTGCTACATAATCTTAGCAAACTGTTTTCTTTGGTAAATAAAAGGAAAAAAAAAGACAATTGGCATGTTTTAGACTTTGACCAACTTCTTTCTTTCTGTCTGCCTGTCTTTCTTTCTTTCTCTCTCTCTCTTCCTTCTTCACCGCCCCCCTCCCCCCCTTCATAGACAAAGTTTCTCCATATAGTCCTGGCTATCCTGGAACTTTCTCTGTAGACCAGGCTACCCTGAACCTCAAAGATTTGCCTGCTTCTGCCTGCTGAGTGCTGGAATTAAAGGCATTTTCCACCAATGTCTAGCAACCAATTCTTTTTCTTATAGAGCTGATTTCTATGAGAATTCAGGAAGGTAGCCATAAAGTTCATTTACCTAGGAGGAAATGGAGATCAAGAGATATGATCAAGACCATACATATTGTTGTGGTAACTGGTCAAAGCATGATGCTTTTCTCAAGTTAGATACTAGGGCTATCTTGGTCTAGGTTCTTTTGCTTAACTGACATGACAATAAAAGTCTCCAGTTTCTAGTCCATTCCAAGCTACAGGGAAGCCCAAGTCCTCAGGTAAGAAAAGGTGAATATGACTTTCTGGGTTACCCGCAATTTTGTATTTCTATGCTTTGGTGCTTGATCAGCAAATACCAGTGATGTTTGTTGAACCCTGTCCAGATACTAATGCTGAGTAAAATCACTCTTCCTATGAATCAGCAATCATTTCATCACATCCATGAATAGTCAGCAAGTCGGAGAGGGTACAATGACCACAATGTGCGTATTTTATCTCTGCTCTATAACATATAGAACCGCTGCTGGGCAGACTTGAATATTGGTGGCTAGCCTGATGATTGGGGTTGAGAAACATCCCCAGGCCCTTTCATTCCTACATCTGTAGGTTTGCGGCTGAACCTCAGTGGGGAGCATGAGTTGGAACACCTAGTTCTGGCCTGGACCCTTAATAGTTGGCTTTCCCCATAGCATAGTGTCTAGGTCCAAAAACAGCATCCCGAAGGAAACAAGCAGAAGCTGTGAAGTTTTTGTCAAACTGTCTTGGAAGCACACATTGTCACTTCCTGGAAAAGTCAGAATTCACCCCAGATTCAAAAGGGGGGGGGAACTTAAACACATTTTGATGTGAGCAGAGTGAAACTCACAGTGAGGGCATGTACAATGAGGAAACCTTGTGAGGCCGTCTTTGAAAAGTAAAACCTTTCCTCAGTTCTTGAAGTGAAGCTTTCTATGTATTTGTGATCACTCTCTACTTGCATTCATAGCCTTGTGAATAGATACACTCACAGGAGTATATACATATAATATAATATTATATATATAATAACTAATACAGTCAAGTCAAACTTTATTTCCATGGCTTTAGCAACATTAAAATCCATACATGTGAAGACTTTTTTTTTTTATCAGTCTGGGACTCTCTGTATTAGTTAATATAATTACATAACTTCATTATATAAAATATTTTTAATGTATTATAAAGGGGAAATATTTTTTAAAATATAGATTTAAAAATTGTGGCTTTTAGAATATATAGTTACTTAAAGGATGAACTATAATTTCACTGGTAATTAAAAATAAAGACTATTGATTGATTGGTTGATTGTATGTGTATATGTTTGTAGACATACTATGTCAGAGAACAACTTATAGCAGCTAGAGATTAAACTCAGGTCATCAAGCTTGATGGCAAGCACTTTTGCCCTATAAGCCAGCTCACTAGCCCTTTCACTAGTAATTTTATGATTTTGGGGTAAATCAACTTCTCTCTCTCAACAGGACTTTACTATGTAGCCATGGTTGGCCTCAAACTCACTATGTATTTGAAGTTCACTTCAAACTCTATATCTTCTTGCCTCAGCCTTGCCGGTATTATGTCTGGTTATTTCCTCTTGATTTCAGTTCCTTTAGCACTCATCAACCCTATTCCATCAACTGTTGTGAGGGTTAAATATGCTAATACTGATAAAGTAATTAGAGCGATGCCTGGTTCACAGTGAACACCATAAACAAAAACTGCTATTGTTGTTGTGGTAACTGGTCAAAGCATGATGCTTTTCTCAAGTTAGATACTCGGGCTATCTTGGTCTAGTGCTTTGATTTTTTTTTTTAAATCAACCAACCAACCAACTTCCACCACCACCAACAAAAAACATCTGGATGGCCCAGTGCTTAAGAGGGTATCTTGTTCTTGCAGAGGACCTGGGGTCAGTCAGTACCCAGCACCCACATAGGGCATTTCTGAAGGGTCTGTAACTCCAGCTCCAGGGGATCTGACACCCCCTTCTGGCATCTGCAGGCGCCACATAAACAAGTGCAAATCCACAGACAGACAAATGTATACACCATAATTTAAAAAATATTTAAAAAGAAATAAACAACTTAACATTATATTGTTTTAAAATTCCAAGTAACCTCATAGGAATGTGCATAAATGTTAATAAAAGGATGATCAAGAGGCCTTGAGCGATGCTCAGTGGTTAGGAATGCTTACTGGTCTTTCAGAGGATCTCAGTTTGGTCCCTGGCACCTCCACAGTGGTTCACAATTCCAGTTGCAGGGACTCTGGTGCCCTCTTTGGCCTCTGTGGCCTCCTGCATGCGTATGATGCACCTAAACTCATGCGAGTGCACTCACTCACACACACACACGCACACACACACACACACACACACACACACACATATAGACACACACAGACAGAGAGAGAGAGGTAAGTAAATACATCTTTAAGAGCCAATTAAAAGATAGCAGAATGAATTTAGCATGAAGATGGTTGTGTAGAACTGGTATCATGAGGTTCTGTCCGAATCAAAAAGGCCAGTGAATATGAGCTTGAGAAAAAGAGGCTTTGGAGGTTTTTTAAAATACCGAATCTTCCAGAGGTGTCACCTAGGACTTCTATTTGGTCTACCCTTGGCTCCTGTACAAACAGTTCAGCCCTGTGCAGCGTCCTTTCCAACCCTGACCATCGTGTGCTCTTGTAAAACTGGTATCCTGAGTCTGGAGTCTTTTTTTAGGGCCATCTATGTTTTATCATCTACATCCTTGAAGCAAAACCATTTCCCCCCACCTTTTATAAGAAACCAAATCCTGCAGAGGACATTTATCATGAATTTTATAGATCTACTCGGGACAGGCTATAGGGAAAAAGGATTGCATGATGGAACGTTTAACAGCCTGCACTTGTCTGATCTTCATCCTTGCTCTTTAGCTCTTGCACATTTGAACTCCAGAGACCAGACCTCCCAGGCTTGATTAGACACTAGGTCTGTTCACTAGCTAGAGGGCTTCGTATGTAGCTCAGTGATATAGTGTCTGCTTAGAGTGCACAGGTCTGGGACTCGAGTCCTGTAACATAAACAAAGCAACAAAACAAAAACCAATGCGCTAGCTAGAAAAACACAATATGCAGAAATACAAATAAAGAATGGGGTGAATAAAAAACAATCCTCACTATCTGATTTTAGTGTTGTTAAAGCTGTGGAAATGAAGTTTGACTCTATAGAAGCCTGGCCACATTTCATCTGCCGATAGCCACTGAGGTGGCCGTGTCTATTACATTTCCACTTTACTGAGGCAAAAAGTCATCAAATTACATGAAGGCATAGTATTAACTATAAAACCTCCACTCTTAATTAACTTTTATGTTATACCACATTATCTGATCAGGCTGCATGTACTTTGTGTGTGTGTGTGTGTGTGTGTATGTGTGTGTGTTTTGAGACAGGGTTTCTCTGTGTAGTCTTAGCTGTTCTGGTCTTGCTTTGTAGACCAGGCTGGTCTCAAGCTCATAGCAATCCACTTACCTCTGCCTCCCTAAGTACTAAGATTAAAAGTGTGTGCCACACCTGGCTTGCATGTGCTTTCATTGGCACAAGGCTCAGAACCTTTCGGTCTTTTATTTTTGTGTGCTGGGGCTTAACCCAGGGCCTCAGGTATGCTAGGCAAGCACTCTTCCACTGAGTCAGACTTTAGCCCTTGAGTGCTTTGAAGGAAGAAGTTGTATACGCATGCTCTTCAGGGGTCCCTTTCACCTTGACAGCCTGTGAGCCCCCGCACTGATAATTAATAGCCTCCAAATTTTGTCTTGTAAGGATGTTTTTGCTTACTTACTTAAAAATATTTTATTAAGGGAATTGCCAATGTGCAAAAGTTACAGATGAACCAATGTCATAAAAGATGTTTTTATGAAGATTAAACCCTCCCTAGTTTTTTTTGGTAATCATTTTATGATATTTTTTGATTAATGATTTCATTTGGGCTATTTCAATGTTTAGCGGCCTTCATTTGTTAGTGTGGATTATAGGTGCCATGCCTTGCTGGAATCTGACTGGTTTTGACCAGCAAATGTGAATTAAAATCAATAGGAATGTCATTAGCATCCCAATATCATGAAAGATAATATAACAATTTCTCATGCATTCAGTTTATTAAAATTTGCTAAAGTGTGAAATATGTACGGCAAGTAATGATGTTTTAATCTTTTACCAAGGTAACAATTGAAAGCTGATTGATTCCATTCAGTAATTATAAAATCAGAATGATGGAAGATTGTAATCAAGTAGGATTCATTCTCCTACTTTGTCACTCCTCCATGCAAGATAAAATTCTCATTTGCATCATCTCTTTTATCTGAAAAGAAATCAAACTTCTATTTGCTTCACTAAACCCATGAGGTAGATAATAGCCTTTCCGGACTCTGGAAGGGGTGGTGAGGCAGCGGCTGCCTACTAATAGTTGGGAAGAATGGGACAGGCCATCTTTAAGCCTGAGTTACCTCTGTGAGAGCTGTCAACTCTACTAAGACCTAACACTCTGTTTTCTTTAATGATGATGAGTGAAGGGAGGGCTGGGTGTCATGGTCTTTCTTTCTTTCTTTCTTTCTTTCTTTCTTTCTTTCTTTCTTTCTTTCTTTCTTTCTTTCTTTCTTTCTTTTTGGTTTAGGTAAGACAGCTCTTGGTAAATGTAGCTGACCAAACATTAGTTATTATCTTTTTTTTTTTTTAATTTCAGAAAGCCAACAAAAGCCAACATTTCTTCTGGAAACCTACTGGGAGTCTATAGAAATGAAGTTGTTAGGTTCTGTGCAGAAAGCCGGGAAGACCCGGATGGGATAGGGGTAGGGAAAAGGCTCAGTGAGATTCGTGATGTTAAACTGATTTCCTAGAATTTCAAATCTTGTAAGAGAAGATAGGAGAATCCTAATGGCTCATTTCTGCCATCGCATGAGGTTTGAAGACAGCTTGGAGAGTAGCTTATATCTAGCTGTCATTGCTAGGTAACCTGGAAATTACCACCAGCCATCTTGAGAACAGTAATTTATATTTTTTTCCTCTTTTTTAAAATTTATTTTTGATTGCTATAATTTGTTCACTTTGTATCCCAGCTATAGACTCCTCCCTCATCTCCTCTCAATCCCACTTTCCCTCCCTCTTCTCCTCCCATGCCCCTCCTTTAGTCCACTAACAGGGGAGGTCTTCCTCCCTTTCCATCTGATCCTAGCTTATCAGTAAACTTTGGGCAGAGTGTAGGGAATCTTATGAAAGAAGAGGGAGTGAGGGACAGGAGCTCCACAAGGAGAGCAACAGAACCAAGAAATCTGGGCCCAGGAGTCTTTGCAAAGACCGATCCTCCAACCAAGAACCATGCATGGAGAGGACCTAGACCCCTTGCTCAGAAGTAGCCCATGGCAGCTCAACTCCAAGTGGGTTCCCTAGTAAGGGGAGCAGGGGCTGTCTCCGTCATGAACTCAGTGGCTGGCTCTTTGAACACTTCCCTCTTTGGGGAGTGCAGCCTTGCCAGGCCACAAAGGAAGACAATGCAGCCAGTCCTGATGAGACCTGAGAACAGTCATTTCTTACTGGGAAAATAAAAATTCCTCAGGGAAGGTTTTCCTCATGGCATATGATTCCTCTTGTCCCCCATGAGGTCAGATGGCCTATTACAAGGTGGCAAAGAGCCCTACGCTTTTGATTCCTAACACTGTCACAGTCACTGTGGGATAGGTTGTCTAATTTCAGCTGTCAGACTAGAAGCTTTGCAAAGACTGGCACTGTGTGTGTGCTTTCAACATGGTTGACTAGCTATTCCTGGTGTACAGTTGTGTGCCTTCTCTCCTGAGGATTCTGGTCTAACTGAGAACTAACGCAGCCTGGTTAGAGAGTGTTCTTGCTTCACTCGAAAAGATGCCTTCCCTTTCTTGGGCCTTCTCTTTGCTACTCTACCACAAGGAGTAAGCGTCTGTAGGAACTGGTTATGCCACACTCCACAAATTAACCAAAAAGTGTTTCAATTCTCAGCAGCCCTGAGTGCTGTAGAGAGGTGCCTTTGATGTGCTGGAGAAAAAAAAAGCTGAGACTTGAGACTGC
>CM053750.1:6440995-6457354 GCA_028658305.1 Pachyuromys duprasi
AAACTGATGGGTGCACAAGGTAGAAAATCCACTTAAAATTGTTAACAGACTGTGAGATGGTGCTTAGCAATATTGGGCACAGCTTTGATGCTCCACGGGGAAAGTTTAAAACATAGGCACTGGTTGTTTTCCGTATTGTCCCAAGACATGGCTTTGTTAAGGGCTGATATGAACCTGCAAGAGTGCCGCATTTGAGCATGCTTTCTTAGACCCAGGTACCTGGGTTCCTGGTGTAAGCTCAGAAGTGGCTAGGCAAATGTTTGGTCTTAAAAGGCCACCAGCAGGAGACTAGTGTTTTTCTTTCCTCAGGTCTAATAGCTTTTGCTTGTACAGGGTATTCTGTGTCAGACCCAGGCTCTTGTGGAGGACAGAGAAGATGACCAGAACACACAACCTCTACTGCTATTGTGAATGGAGGAACACTTCCCTTAAGAATTCTTGGTTTGAAAAGCTGAGCAGGGAGAGCCCTTCTGTCTGAGGGTCTCCTTGCTCCTTAGGCCTTCCCCAACCCCAGCAACAATGCAGGTAAGCTCACCAGGGGAGTAGTTATGAACAATCTGAGGCCAGAGGTCTAGTTCTTCCATCAGACCAACTAAAGACACACTTTTAGGAAAGGGGCCTCGATTAACAAATAAAACAAAATCCTGGGTAGGTAATTTGAATGTCATTGGGTTAAAACAAACAAACAAACAAAAACAAAAACAAAAACTCCACTGGCCTGGGTTGCTGAACACTTGTCACACTACTGAATCCCAGGAGTTTTCCTGTAGGGAAGTGACAAGCGGAGAGGAATAAGACATAAACGCCTTGCGTGTCTTTTGCCTCCTTTCCTAACATCACCTGGAAGGGGGATCTTATTGTTTTAAAACTATTAAAATTCCCAGGGGAGGGGAGGTGAAGGGTTCTCGGAATGTGATGTCAAGATGTGTCATGTTAAGCTCTAAGTTTTTAGGAAATGCTGTTCACAGAGTGCTTCCCTAGGGCTGGATGGTTTGGCAGCGTTTACACAGAGCACTTAGCTGTCCACTCCACTGGGAAGCCTCCTCCTGGGCTCAGGAGGCTGCGGAGGCTTTACCACTTCTCCTCTGTACACCGGTGATGCCTCTTCCAAGAGGTCCCCACTCATGCGGGTGTTAACTGAGTGGCCGGAGCCCACTCCACAGCTGCAGAACTAAGAGACTCAAGAGACGTGATAGGTCAAAGGAAGTTGAGGCCAGAGGGACCATCTAGAGAGGGATATCCGCTTAGACAGGTCCACCTGCCCAGTTGAGCGCATTCCCATATTCTTCAATTCCCGCTCTTTTCTTCATTATTTTATTCCCTTTTTCTTTTATTCTCGTTCAGGCTTCCCTTTGACTCTGCCTCTCGCCTCCCCCATTTACTCTAGATTTTTCTATTCCACTTTGTTGTCTTGAGTCTTATGTCTCTAAGTCTTTGTCTCGAATGTATCACACGTAGGATTAGATAATGACGAACAATCAGGCTGTAGCGTGGAAACAATTTGAATGAAGCTTCTTCTGGCATCTCAGGAGAAGAACATCGTTCATCCCCAGTATGGTTATTATTTGCCTAGCTAGATTACAAAACAAAAACAAAACTCTGATCATATTATTTGGAACCGCAGGCTTCAAAGGGAGGAGATTTCCTTCTACTCATATGCATCTTGTTTTTGGGATAATCTCTTCTCCCATTGTTCCCTACCATTGTTTAGAATATGAAAATACATTAAAGTGGCATGTATTTATCCCTCAGACATTACTAAACCAATTCCCATAAAAACTCCAGAAGGCTACAACTTAGATTGAAACATCTTTGTGCTAACCCTTTGTGTTCTTTTCCTTAATCATCCTGGAGTGAGAAAAGGGTTGCATACTTCTCTAGAGAGACAAACATCTGTGCCTCACCCCCACTCCTAGGATCTTTAGTGAGGGCAGGACTTGAGATCCTTAAGCTGCTTAAGATGGCTTTGAGTTCTCGCCTCTGTGGGACTGACACAGAATCCTGTAGGACCAATGAAACTGCTGAGGGCCTAGGGCTTCTTGTTTTTCCTAAAACATGAAAAGATGTGGGCTGTAGTCCACAAAGGAAAGTCAACCGAGAGTAGCCTGACGTAGAAACTGAACCTGAGAGAAAGCAGAAAACACAGAGTAGACTCAGACAAGCGGGCCAAGCTGGGGATGAATAGCGAAATCCCTCAAAGACGTGTTGAAGTCCTAACTTAGAAACTGGGGAATGTGGCCTTATTGGAAGAAGGGCTTTGTAGAGGTGATTGAGACACAGATTAAGATGAGGCTATACAAACTGGAGTTAGACATCACCTCAAGATGGCCTGCACCAGAATAGCAAGAGAAGAAGCACAGAGACAAAAGAGAGAAAGAGATATGTAAAGACATACAGATGTAGACTCAGATGTGTGTGAACACACACACACATACATACCAGTCATATGACAGTCAACAAACCAAGGAGCCCCAGGGATTGCTGGGAAATAGGGGAGACTAGGAATGGGTGAGGAGGAGCCTTCAGAGGAAGCAAGGATGGATGCTTCCCGAATCTCAGCCCTTTAATCTCCAGAACTATGGACCATAAATCCTGGATAGCTTAAGCCATCAGATGTGTCATATGCTTTGCCATGGCAGCCCTAGAAAATTAGTGCAACAAATACACATAAAGCTAAAGGTGAGAAAGGACCTTCCTTCCTTCCTTCCTTCCTTCCTTCCTTCCTTCCTTCCTTCCTTCCTGGGGGAATAACAGTTTATCTAGGCAAGGGGAGGTGATCATGGTATAACATAAGGTAGAGTTATCAAGAATTTATGAGAATTTAATATATATAATCCTATAAGCATTGATGGATGCTCCTAGCAAAATTATAATTCGTCGGGAATATGTATGTGGTGGGATTGTGTATGTGCAGGTGAACACTCACACATGAAGTTGTATTCCATGGTGCAAAATACATAATACCGAGACTGAGAAGTCAGGGAGCAGCACAACATCTTAGACTTGCGAGGGTGAAGAGGAGAGGGGATTGCCTGGACAGTTGTGTGTGGGAACGGGCTCTGCAGGATGATTTCATACTGTGTGCACAGGTAACTTTGATATGATGAAAAGTTGCTTTAAAGAGAATTATTGAGTCCTGAGAGATGGCTTGGCAGTTAAGTGTGCATACTGCTCTTGCTGTGGACCAGAGTTCGGCTCCCAGAACTTGCATGAAGAAGCTCACAACCCAACGCCAGCTCCAGGGGATTCTCTGGTAGCCTCAGTAATCTGCACTTACCCCCCTCCACCTTACATATCATCAAAAAACTAAAATGAGGGGCTAGAGAGACTGCTCAGTGGTCTATAGCCCTGGTTGCTGCTCTAGAGGACTCAGGTTTGAGTCCCAGCACCCACATGGTGGCTCACAACCATGTCCAGCTCTACTTCCAGGGGATCCAACAGCCTTTTTTGGCCTCCCGCTGTCACAGGCTCACACGTGGAACGCAGACATGCAGGCAGGTGAAACATCCATACGCATACCATAAAAATAAAAAACTGGGTATGTAAACTAAAATAAAGTTAAAAAAAAGAGATGAATTCTTAAATGTACAATATCAACTGTAGAAATAAGTAATGTGCTGGTTTCCGAGACAAAGTTTGAACTTAGATTATTTTTGTTGTGGGGGATGAATGTTAATTTCTCTGTTCCCTAGGTCTGGGGAAAGGCTGAGAAAAGTTAGTCCCTAAAATATTCTCATCTTCCCTGTCCCACATTTGAACCCATTATTCTGTTTGTAGTAACTGGGGAAACAATAAGGTTTGTTTTACTAAGTTTTTCTTTAAAACTAAAACATGAAACTCTGGGTGAGCTAGATCTTTTAGGAAAAAAATTACATTTTATTTATTGATTGTGTGTCTGTGGTGGTGTGTATCACAGCCCAAATATGAGGTCAGAGGACAACTTGTGGGACTTAATTTTCTCCTGCTACGTGTCTCTAAGGGATGGAACTTAGATCGTTAGCCTTGGTGGCAAGTGCCTTTACCACCAAGCCATCTTGCTGGTCCAGGTAAGCATGACTTTTAGGGGATAGGATTCCCAGAAATATTCTTATTCTTCTTGGAATCTGTAAGTTTTCACCAGAACTAAGAGCTGTACGTATTTGGTTTCCTGTAGATGCCTCACAGCAATCCTTAGTTCTCAAGGGTCAAGGGTTGAGCCTGCACCGCCACTTTTAGCCATTAGAGGGCAGTGCAGCCGCGAGTGCCCAGGAAGGAAGGGGGAGAAGGATGCCTACCACCCGGGGAGTGGGAGGAAGTGTCTCGCAGTGTTTGCACTTGAAGCCTCTCAGTAGCTAGATATTTCACTGGCACAAATGGCGTGTCCTCTTCTAAATTTTGTGCGAATCCGAAAAGGCAGTAACTTCGATCTTGATGCATGTTCTATGGCTATCTATTTCACTCCGAGCCAGGAATTTATTAGGAAAGCGAAGAGAAAGGCAAGAGGAACTTTAGATGGGCACATCTCCATCTCCCCACTTTTGCAATAGATTTAGTACATGCTCTGAAAGAACACAGCGCCGGCTGAACAGTGCTCTGTTTCTTCTCTATTATTCTAAAATAGATGTGCTTCTCTCACGCATGGATGGACCATTTACCCCTGATTTGTATCTCTGGGACAAATCTGACTCGTTAGCGCCGTTATTTGTAAACTGCTAACCTGGTTCCCTGTGCTCTTGTAATGCTATCTTGATGGGTTGCCGTGAAAATGTGAAGCTGCCTGTCAGGCAGGAAAAATTATGTAAAAATGATGTGGGTATAGAAAATGGAATCGACAAAATGTAATAAACTCCCCCTGGGCTGAAGAGCAGAGCTGCATATGTAATGAAGTACTTTAGGATTACGTCACCTTTTATATAACATCTGGCAGTGACTTTTATTTCAGAGCTAATTTGAAGAAGCCGGGAGCTTTTTTTTTTTTTTCCCTCCCTCCCAGAGCCTGCCTTTATCTGAAAGAAGAAAAAGGACCAGTTACATTTTGCAAGCAAAGAAAGCCAGAGTGGTTAGATTATTCCCTTGGGGAATGAGGGAAGGAAAAAAAGAAATTGAAAAAAGGTCAGGTGAATAAAGCAGAAGGAATGGAGAGGTTTGTAGGATTCTTAGTGAAACTGGACCAGTGCGAGCGATCAGCGAGGTAGCTTGGGTGGCTTTCCCCCTTCTCTCTCCTGCCGTTGCTTGGTCTGGCTGGGTACACCTGACCCAAGAGCACCATGGCAATAGTTTATCTGTAAATATTTGATCTGAAGTGAGGGTTATAAAACTGGCTGAGCCGACTGTGCAAGAGTCCTTCCATTTCTTCCTTTATCTTTTGAGGAGAAGGCCACCCTTCAAACAACACCCACTTTCCCCAGTGTCCAGAAGCGTTCATAGTGTTTGCCTGGTCAACTCGCCTCTTTTATTTTTGTCCATAGCACCTGTGGTGATGGTCTATACAGTGGAATTTCCTGTCATGAAACTGAGGGTTCGGGATGGGGCTCTCTTGAAGCTCTCTTGTCACAGTCTGGTTCTTGCTGAATTGTGTTTGATGACCTTGCTATCCCCCATTGTGACACGTTTTGAACCTTCCATTTTCACTAAAACCCCCCAAATGTCCTTTTTAAAAAAATTTTAAGGCCATATCTATAATTCAAACCAGGTTTTCTCTTACTTTTTACAGCTGATGACTTTCCAAAAGCATGTTTGAAAGTTAGTGGGATGTTTCAAAGTCAAACAATAGATCTGCATATTATAAGGGAGAATGTGTTCTCAAGGAGCTGAAGTTATATGATGATGAAATCCCTAATTATGATTTCTGCCAGTGCCTCCTCCCTCAGGCCTTGGCAACCCTGTGGGTGGGTGAGAACAGGCACATGGGCTGAAGTGGGTGGCAACTGCCAGTCGTTGTGGGCTGAGGGAAGTTAAATCCAGGAATGTCTTTCCAAGACTTGGATCTACTTGTAAACCCAGCGTGAGAGGGTAAGAGCTATGCTAAAGGTCTGGGCATTGCCCTACCTCCGACAGCCATGGGGGAGCCTGTGAGCTAACTGGCATGGTATCAGCGGGCACGGCACCCTGGATGAGTAGAGCGTTGGAGCAGATTGGCCAGCAGAGGACACTTCAGGGTTGATGGTATCATATGGGCTGGCAAACTCTAGGTGAGAACCCTACGGTCTTGCAGGCAAAGAGTGGTCTTGGCTTCGTTAGTGAGGACTCATATCTGGCAGTATGGGAAGCAACTGCTGGAGGAATTCTGTTGTCCTAACTTGGACCTTGCCCTCCTCCCAGTAGCCATGGCTGCTTGTCATGGGTAGCTCTATTGTTACTCTGAGATGATTCAGTGTGTTTAATATCCAGCGCCATGGTATGAAGGTTATGAATCATGGCATGATATACTAACCCCGAACGTGTTAGCATCATTATCTTTTAATTATATGCCATCAGTTTGTGGGTCAGAAGTTTGAGCCAGTGCTTAGCTGAACAATTTAACCAGAGTGACTCAGTGGTCTGGTGTGGACTGAAGGGTGCATGAAGGTTTGCTCATGTGACTGGTGTCCTACATAACTGGATATAGACTTGGGACCTGTTTTCTTTCTGCAGGAACTCTCCGCAGGCTCTCTCTAGAAGGACCATTGGGATTTTATACAGTGCCTTACTCAGAATTTGGCCAGTTCTCTGAAAGGCTAGGCTCAGAATTGACATTGTACCAATTCTGTCACACTTCTGTGGTCAAATCCATCGCAGGGCAGCCCAGAATGAGAAAGTAAGGAAATGGTAGCGGTGCATGCCTTCAGTCCCAGCACCGGGGGTGGGGGAGGGGGCAGGTGACTCTGAGTTTGAGGCCAGCCTGATCAACAGAGGGAGTTCCAGGGCAGTCAGGGATACACAGAGAAACCCTGTCTGGAAAAAACAAAAACCAAACCAAACCAACCAAACAAAAAGGTAACGAACCAGATACTGTCTCCCAAGGAAAGGAGTGCTGAGGAGTCTGTAGCCATCTGTGATCTCCTATGTGCATAAAGACAGAGCGTGCGGGAATCGGGCAGAAGAGTCAGGTGTTTCAAGCCAATGGGGTCACTGGGAGGATGGGTCTTCCTTCCCCTCCACCTGAGGACAGTGTTCCAGAGGAGGAGTTGTGCTTTTGGCTGGGTTGGCTGTCCAGTAGTGCTGGAGACCCACTTATCTCCAGCCTGCAGTGCCGCTACCTACATTCACAGGAGTATGCTCCCCTGCAGAGCTTTACATTTGCAATAGGGATCTGAACTCAGGTTCTCATTCGTGAGGAGCAGATACTTTGTTTACTGAACCAGCTTCCCAACCCCTCAATTAATGTTTTTTTTTTTTTTTTGGAAAGAGAATATACACACAAAATATATACTTTAGGAGAACAATAGGTGTGGAATAAAAATCTCTCTTATATTCTTATTCCTCCTTCTCCCACATCCCTTTCTTTCAATTAGTCAACTCTTTCTTTTTTTGGTATACTTTTTCTAGTCAAATTCTGTACATATACAAATACTCTTTTTCTCTCTATATGTATATATATAATTGTAGGATACAATTATGTATTCTTTTCACACACAAATGGATGCATACTGTCTTCTCTTCTGTACCTTGCTTTTTCATCAAACAGTTTGTCAGCAACTGTCTCAGATCAGTGAGTATAGATTAACTTAGGTTCCCCCCCCAAGCTATATGGTATTCTGTTGTGTGAGCATGATACAATATTTTTTTTAAAAATAAGTTTTGTGTTATGGATGTTTTAGGTTGGTTCCAATCTTTTGCTATTATAGGCAACATCACAATGCATAGTCTTGGGCACGCATATTTGTACATATGTGCGACTATATCTAGAAATAAAATTATGGGAGTAGAAGCATTGCAATTCTTCCAGTGACTACCAACTGATCTTCCTTAGAGACTCTCCTGTTTTACATTTTCCCACTCAGCTTCTGTTGTGAATACTGGGCCTTGCTAATGGAATCTGTCTTGAGGAAGTTATAGGTGAAGAACAAGTTGCAAGACTGAAGAAGGAAAGGATTAAATTTGTGCTTTTTCTATCAGCTTGCACTTTATGAGATTTTTAAGTACTTTACTGAAACTCCTGGCAAGGCAGACCAATGTCAGACATTCCTTGCTAAGAGGAAGCGTGCCACGTAGAGAAATGAGAAGTCTGGACTCGGCGCAGAAAGAATCTGTTCTAGGCGAGCACTGCCAGGACTCAGTGAGATCCTGACTCAGCCCCTTATCCTTTCTTTGACCTCAGTTTTCTTATTTGTCAGATGAGTGTTTGGAGAGATGACCTCAGAAGAATGTGTGGGTCCAAAATTATTTGATCTTTACAGAACTCCTTTTACTCTTTACCGTACAACAGAAAGATCTGTATAGGGATAGTTACAGAATGTTTAGGTCTCTACAAGATGAAGATGCGGGGTCTGTTTAGGAACTATTAAAAGGTTCACAGTGGCTACTGAGGAGAATTAAGACAAGTCTTGGTCCTCCAAAGGCTGGAGCTTCTGTGCAACTGCTCTGGTGACAGGTTCCTGAGACCGGCCCTGGCCCTGCAAACACTTGTCTAACACTGTACTGGATGACTTATTGCTGTGACAGATACTCAGAGGACAACATAAGGGAGGGAAGTTCCTTTTGGCTCCCAGTGTCAGAGGACTTAGCACGTGCTTGTTTGCTGCATGGCTGTGGGCCTGTGGGAGGCAGAACACCATGATGGTAGAGCAAACTTGCTCCCCTCATGGTTGCCAGGAAGCAGAGAGGGACCCAGGACAAGATGCACCGGCTAAGGCAAGTCACCAGTGACCTACTTCTGGTTAGGTACCATCTTAGTAATTTCCATAATTTCCCAGTATGCCATTAAATTATGAGTAGACCTATCCACTGATTAGGACAGCTCTCCTGATCCATTTGTCTTTCATTGAGTAGTCTTTAGGGAGGACACTTTGTACTAAGTCATAACATGCATGATAAGCCTACCTTGGTCCACAGCTCCTTACTGCAAGAAGCTGCCATAACTCAAACTTTGTATAAAGGGCATCTGCTGATTGGACCATAGGTCCTGATGTTAGGACAACCAGTTTGTAGGATGGTGAAAAGATTTCAGGAGACACTTTAATTGATGAATATTACATGATTGCACTGGCAAACTGGAATTTTGTCTTTCACTGGAATTTGAGCTGAGATGTATAGAGATAATTAGCCAGCTACACTGAGGACTAGGGGAAGGTAGAGTGGCAGTAAATAGGCAGGGAAAGGAGACAACACACACATGGTGATATGCACCTGAACACTGAACTCTTATTACTTGAAGTAGCTTAATTTACTTCTCGCCTTGGCAACCTAAAGAGCACAATTAACCTAGTATTAATGCTAGACCATCACTTCAGCCTGCTAATGATTAAGCCATCTAGGGAGTGTGGATTAAGAACAATTAGAAATGGAAAAATAGCTCTAAGCCCTTCATTTTTCCCCTTCATTTTCCAGCTACTGCACCGGAATGAGTTGGCTGGGTCACTTGTGTAGGTCAGGTGGGGGTGACTGAAGCTCTTTGAATGAGATGATTCTTCTTTTTTGCTTTATTTATTCATGTGTTAGTCAACTTTATTATATATCCCTAGGGCTGTTTTTTTTTTTTTTTTTTTTTTTTTTACCTCCCAACTTCTCTTACATTATGCCTGGCATCTTCTACTTCCAGTAGGTTAGCCCTAGGGGGTGTGTGTGGGGGAATGTAGCTGTCAAGTGTGTAGCAAGATACGTATTTTCTTGGTGTGTATCTTTTCTTTCTGTTGTGTTATGTTAATGGATCCCCAGGGTCCGCAGCAGGCTGAGGCAGGAGCTGGGCTAAGTGAACTTGGCAGACCTTTTTCAGGTTAGTCATGTTAGGGAAAGACTTCCAGAAAGTCATTCTCCAGCAGCTCACTCTAAAATCCACACAATACTGGATACTTTTCCCTTTCCCTTCATGTTCAGTGGAGGCGGAATTTGCTGGTCTTTAGATGAATCATCAACTAACTTGGTCAGGAATGCCATAGAACACCATCCATAGTGTTTTGTGTTCTAGGGTGCATTAAAATCTGTGGTGTGGGGTCACATTATGTGTAATGACATGCACTGGCCAGAGCGACATGCTTAGACATGGTACGCATAAAGCTGTATCATATGAAATGGGTCCCGACTTGACTGAATCACCCCTTTGCCTGAGTACCTTGGAGAAAGTAGGACTAGGACTCAGTGGTCATCTTCACAGGTGTCTATGGGTAGGATGCAGTTTAGCTGTGTTTATGGGGTAGATTAGCCAAACACAGACGCTCCACTGGCATTCAACATGGAGACGGAGATGTTTCTGTTTGCCTTTGTATGAAGGTTCTGGCTGAGATGTTTGGCTTTGAAAGGGTTCAGGTGCAGAAGGTGGAATAAAGGTGAAAAATCTACTATTCCAAGTTCATTTTTATTTTAGGTACACCAACCCTAGGCAGATGCCTTGGTATATTACGAAGAAGGACTGACTTGAGCCTGGGAATTTTGGTGTCATTCTCATTGGAATGTTCTCAAGACAAGTATGGCTGACATTTCTGAAAATGGAAAGGTGAAAATGAATCTGTCATTTCCAGGTTCGTTGTGAATTCCAGCAATCTAAACCTTTTCACAAGGCAACAATATTACCAGGGCAGTGGATGGGGCACGTGATCTGTCATTTCCTTAGGTGTTTAAAACTTTAACCTTTTTTAATTTAAATCAGTAACATGTCTTCTAAGAGTCACAAAAGTAACCTGGCACTGGGAGATGTGAGGGAAAGAACTCCTCGGGTTAAAGCATGAGTAACCTGGGGAAATCCAGGGTGAAAGGATAGAGCTATTATAGGAGGATTAGTGGCACAATGATACCCAGAGAGGCAATGCGGCTTATTTATCATTTCTATTTCACATTCGGTTATGGAAACATTTCATACGCTTTCGTAGTTGACACCCCCACACTAAGTGGTGCAGCTGCAGGGCTATTTAACCTCAGCTGAATACAGACCTGTTACTGAACATTACCCAGGTTGTTCAGTTACTTTTCTGTTACTGTGAAGAGGCACCATGACCAAGGAATCTTGCAGAAGAACGAGTTTATTGGGTCTTACAGTGTTGGAGCGTGATCATTGTGGGGAGCATGGCAGCGGACAGGCAGGCAGTGAAGCCGCAGCAGAGAACATAGGTCTTGGTCAATGAGCACAAGGCAGAGAAAATGAACTGAGAACGACACGGGCTTCTGAGCCCTCAGAGCATGCTCCCAGGGGCACATCTCCTAATCCTTCCCAGATGCCTTCACCAACTGCAGACCAAGTATCAAACATATGAGTCTATGAGAGCCAATTCTCATTCAAACCACCATACCATGTGTACAAAATCATGGTCGCATCTGGAAGGCTCTCAGAGACAACAGTATAAATGCAGAAATAGGACCCACGGTTTCCTCAGGTGATGAGGACTCTCCTTCTTTACGCCATTCAGAGCCTTCATCTAACGTGAGACACAGTTACCTGTCCCTTGAGGCAAGGTTCACGATGCCCACATCAATCCCTAAATCCACAGGCTCTGATGTGGTCTAAGAGAGAGCAAGCACACAGACGGCAGATTAACAGTGAACAGTCTAGATTAGGCAAAATTGCAAGAGTTTTTACAGGCTAGAGTGAGGAGCAGATAAGGTAATAAGAGAGAAAGTGTCCCTTGCAATTTTGCCTTGCCTGGTCTCAAAATGTTTAAGTCACATAAAGTAAAAAGTCAATATCCTAACTTCTCATTCATCCTGTATTTTATTTCTCTCTTCAGAGGCAATTGCTGTTTGGTGATTTCTTCACACCCAAATGTGTGTGTGTATTCAAGTACACAGTTTTTTTTTTTTTTAAAGTGAGTGAAATGATGCTGCGTGTGTGCTCATACTTAGCACTATGCTTAAGAGCAGATAGTCTGAGAATTCTCTTAGGTAGCAGTAGTATTCTCTCATACTTGGAATTCATCTTTCTCTTCAGTAAACAATACTGCATCCTCAGTGTGGTGGAGAGTTTTGTGATCCCAGTACCTGTGAGCTGGAGGTTGCTTAGAGAGTGTCAGGCCAGCATGGACAACCTGAGACCTTGTCTCTAAAACCCAAAACCAATTAACGGAACAACAATACCACAAAGCAATACTGTAGTAATACTCTTACTAATACCCCCTTTAAGTAGAACTGGATGTCCATTTTCAGAACCACAATGCTGTCAAATTGCCACCTGGAAGAATAGTCACTTTCATTCCACCATAGTACATGATGGTGTCTATTTTTCCTAAGTATTTGACAACTCTGGATATTATCAATCTTGCTAATCTTAGTCAATCTGGGGGACAAAGAAGAATGAAATAGTTGTTTTAATTTATATTCCATTGATTAGGAAATGTCAAGCATATTTTTTCTGTACTAATGGAGCATTTTAATTTATTCTCCCATGAATGTATCATATCTACTTTTCTTGCATTTTTGTGTATTTTTTAAAAATAAAAATCTCACCACCATCATCATTACTAATGTATATGTGCATACGTGTATATGTGTACCGTAGTGTGCGTGTGCTGATCAAAGGACAATTTGGGAAGTCAGCTCTCTCCATCCACCAGTACTTAAGTTCTTGGGATTGAACTTAAATCATCAGGCTATGACGGCATTGGACTGTTCCCAAAAGTTACTAATAGTGTATCTCCTTGATATAATTTACTTGGATTTGAGGTGTTTCCCACATTTTATGTGCTTTGACATTTATCGCTTTTCTTTATCTTCAGTGTCTTATGAAAAGGGCCTGTTGTCATTCTGTTTGTTCATGACTATGACACGTTACAACTGCTTTACCATAAGAATACTTCTCATAAATACTTTCTAAGTAAAAATTCACTTACTCTTTCAATGAACCTGATTTTCATTAAAATAGCAGTTTTGTATAATGTGTCATGCAGGGAAATTTTCCTTTTCTTTCTGCACAGATTCTTCTTTACAGTCATGTGCCCTCTGATGCCCTCAGCTGTTTCTCTGTTATACCTTGCAGTATGGATGCTTAGGATGTCTGTGGATTGAACCCTTTGAATAAAATACAGAATTTTGTGTATAGGTACATTTTTTTTCTTGTGGAAAAAACACCTACATTTTTATCAGATTCTCAAAAAGGTCTAATAAGATCAAGACCTGGGTCATGTGATCTTTTCTACCTCCCACCAGGAAGCCTTACATCTTCATCCCTTTCCATATCTCCCCTTTCGTTTCTTCTGTTCCTCTTAGCTAATACAAGTAATTGTGGTGGTTTGAATAAGAATGGTTCCCATAAGCTCATGTGAATGCCTTGTCAGAAAGTGGCAGTATTTGAAAAGGATTCGGACGTGTGGCTTTGTCGGAGGGTGGGCTTGGGGTCTCAAAAGCCTACATATGTCCTACTCTGTCTCTCTCTGCTGGATCAGGATGAAACTCTCAGCTACTGCATCAATGCCATGAGTGCCACCATGCTCTGGCCATGCTCTGCCATGATGGTAATAAACTAACTCCCTGAAACTGTAAACCAGCTTCCAGTTAAATGCTTCCTTTCCATAAGAGTTGCTTTGGTCATGGTGTTTCTACACAGCAGCAGAACAATGACAAAGATACTGGTACCTCCTAATTAATTCATCCAATAAACATCAAGTGAGCACCTACTACATGAGGTATTGTATCATCCAAGTTAGCTAAGATAAGTTGTTCTCAACTGGCTGATAGTCTGGACTGGAGAAAATGAATCCAACACATAAGAATACACTATAAGTGGTATATCACAGATACAGCAAGTCTTAGATTTTTGAGTGCTTGGGTATTTATATGTGTAGTGTTATTTGAGAAGTATCTGATGCCATTGAGGGAGAATCAGGGGAAAGCCAAGTGACCAGTTAGAAGAAGATGGAGAAGCATCAGGGGAGAATTGTTAGGGGTTGAGCTGTTGCAGGGTCTGTGGAGAAGGAATGGGGGAGATTCAGAACATACTTAGAAGGAAAAGGCAATTGGAATTACTTATTGAGCCATTGAATACGAGGACTCATGGGAAACTAGAAATCAGAACTAACCACCAGTTTTCTAGCTTAGGTGAGTAGGGACTGGTGGAGCCATTGCTGAACTAGAGAACAGAGCCAAGTACCAGACTTAAGTGAAAGTTTAGTTCTACATATTTGCAGTCTTGTGCATTGATGTCAAGCTGGAAGTGGACACGCTCATACTAAGAAGTGGTGTAGACACAGCGAAGATCTTGAAAATAGCAGGGCTTTAGAGGATCATGGAGAAAAGAGAAAGTCATGTGCTTGAGAAGAAGAGATATGAGAAACTGAAGTGCTGCAGATAAATCAACCAAGGTAAAGGCTGGCGAAGAGCCCACTGATGAAGCCAGCTGGAGGCCACTGGCCACCCCCAAGAGCACTTTTGAAGGAACAATGGAGTAGAGGCTACAGGAGATGTGATGTGGCTACAAGGAAGGAAGTTAGGTGAATGAATGAGAGGGAAGGTGGCAGGTATCTTGTACCTAGATATGTTTTACCCAAAGCTTCATGGTGAGCAGTGACGGCAGCTAGAGAGCCTATGAATAAGCTGATCACTTCTCATGTAGTGATTACTTCTCATGTGTTCATGAAGCTCCATGAAGCTAACCACAGAACCAATGAATTCAGGTATCTAGTAGTTATATTTTATTTTTTAATTAATATTTTGGTTTGTTTTTTGAGATACTATGTCACTATATAATATTTGGCTGGTTTGAAGCTTGCTATGCAAATCAGGTTGGACTTGAACTCACAGAGGTCTACCTGCTTCTGCTTCCTAAGTGCTGTTACTAAAGGCGTGTACCTCCATGCCTGGGTACATTTTATTTTCAAAAGACTTGTGTTCTAGTTTTCTTTCTATCGCTGAGATAAACAACACAATGAAAAGCAGCTTGGCATGAAAGAGTTTACTTGGCTTATAGGTCCACCAGTGAGGGAAGTTGAAGCAGGAACTCAGAACAACAGGAACCTGAAGTCAAGAACTGAAGCAGAAACCATGGAGAAATGCTGCTTACTGGCTTGTTCTCCATAGCTCATTTAGTTTGTTGCTTATGCAACGCAGGACCACTTGCCCAAGGACAGTACCATACACGGTGGGCTGGTCCTCCCTGCATCAAGAATTAATGAAGAAAATGTCACACAGACTTGTCCATAGGCCAGTCTCATGGGAACGTCTTCTCAAATAAGCCTCCCTCTTCCTAAATGACTCTGGTTTGTGTATGTTGACAAAAAATAACCAGCACAACTTGATTGCTGAATTTGGTAAAGAGTTCCTTTGTCTATTTAAGGTGTTAAAGGTATTTTTAAACTGAGATGTCTTGGGCACTGTCCCACAGAGAAGAAGCCAAAAACTTATCAGAACAGATGCTGGCTCTAAACTGTATAGAGCCGTACCAGCACCTACAGGCTCTGCTCCCATGGCCAGGTAATGATCTAGGTAGACGGAGACAGATGGCTTTCTCAGTACTTTGACCAAAGAGACTGATTTCCAGATGGAATCGGTTTGACTTCAGGATCTCCAAAGGACCAGATTATTGAATATATATATATATATATTATATATATATGTAAACATTTCTAAATTATGCCACATTTATAACCATAAAACTTAGGAGCAAAATGAGCATTAAAACGGAAAAACTTTGGTTTTTCTCCCCCTAATAGTCAAGGTTAAGAGGTATGTGACAAGTTTGAGAGGGAGAATAAAATGAACACAACTCATCTGAAGAAAGGATTATAAAGGCAAGAGAGATTTTAGTTTCAAATTCTGTTTTTGTTTTGAGCTGTAAGTAGGAACAAGGCAGGCACCTTCTATGGCAGTGCCCGTAAGTGTGGAGATTTCTTTTCCTGACGCTTTCTCAGTGATGGGCTCTAGTGGTGGAATTTAAGATGATATGATTTTGCAGGCCCTTGTATATGCTCTGTTTTTATGATAGGTAGGGGCAGAAGTCAACAGCTGAAAGTCACTGCACTTTATCATTTTAGTGCACTGTGATGGTTCATTTTTCCTTCTTTGGTTAGTGTACAATCTTGCATTATTCCAGAAAATGATTTTTTTTCCAGACAGGAACTGCAACACATCTTTTTCCTTTTGACAAATGCCATATAGATAAGCCTCCCAGCAGAATTGACCATCTTTCAGGGCTTTTTCCTGCAGCATATTTGTGGTGAGATGTATTGTATACAAACAGACTTAATTATAACTATTACATTTTCTTTTATGCTTCTTGGTGATGGCTCAGAATGTCACGTCTCAATGTGCTTTGAAGAAAATTGG
>CM053750.1:6457854-6511571 GCA_028658305.1 Pachyuromys duprasi
TGAATTTCTTTGAGGGCCTTGTTCATTTCCTCTTTTTGTCCCTCTTTTTGTTCCTCTAATATCTGCATAATCATAGCTTTAACATAATTTTCCTGTGTCTCCACTGAATTAAAATCTCCATTGGTTTTGGGTGTTTCTGGTGGGGCCATGGTGCCCTGATTTTTGTTGGGTGAGTTCTTTCGCCGACTTCTGGGCATTTGTTTATATATAATCAAGGAGCTGTTTGTGCTTTAAGGCTGAACTTCAGACTGGAACTGTCAATCTCTTGTGTCAGGAGTAATCTTCAAGAAGATCAGGGAGTTCCAGTGGTTTGATAGTGTGTGTTTTTGCTCAGTTGAACTCTGTTGTGGGATCTGTGTGCCTGGCTTTGTGCTCTATGCTAGAAGCTGTGAGCACCGCCGGCTGGTCACCCGTCTGGTCTGGAGGCTTGGCTTCTTACTCTGTGCCAGAGTCCTGATTTGAGATGTCAGCTGGGGGCGCCGCTCTGGTCAGGAGGCTCCACGCTCCGACCTGGGCTTGCTGCTAAGGGCTCTCCTCTGGACTGGAGACTTGGCACCTCCTTCTGGGCTAGGGGCTGTGTACCACGGTCTGAGATGGTATTTGGGGGCACCTCAGTCTGGAACTGATGCTGTGTGTCCCAGTCCAAGGTGGTGGCTAGTGTCTCCACTGGGAATGTGCCTGCCTGATGCAGCCCTGTCTGGGGAATGGAATCTGGGGCCTTCTCAGACTGGCCCGTGGACACACACACGGTCTGGAGTGGTTGCAGGCGTTGCTGAGCAGTGTGTGCCCGCAGTATGCAGGATGGTCTGAAATGGCTCCTGGGGTCTTCTCAGTCTGGCCTGGAGACTGTGTGACCCAGTGTAGTATGGCGGCTGCTGGCGCCCAGGGTGGCTGCTCGTTCAGATCAGGGCTGTGTGCAGCCAGTTACCTGGAGTTTTTCCTGGGAATAACTGGGTGTCTCTAGGATTTTCCCACTTGATTTCCTCACTGGAGGAATTCTGCTCACCTGGCAATCACAAATGGTGTTTTAGGTCCCAGATTTCAGTCTCCTGGTCGCTGTGTTGTTTCTGCTGTCCTACTCCTCAGACACAGTGTCCTCTCGTGGCAGCCATCTTGGATCTCCACCATTGGATTAATTTTTACCATGATCCTTACCAAATGGGGCTTTCTAATTCTCTCACTCTTTCTATAAAGATTGGTTAGAATTTCACTGAAAAGAATTTTTTTTTAAAAATTTCCTTGGACCCATACTTTTCTGTTTATCCAATGGCTTATAATGTCATTATAATGTATGTCCAATCCTACCTTTTGTTCCCTTTTAAAGACAGGTTCTCATGTAGCTCAGGCTGGCCTCAAACTTGCTGTGTAGCTGAGGATGACCTTGAACTTCATCCTCTTGCCTCCATTTGCTGAGTGCTGGGATCAGAGGCATATACCACTGTACTCAGTTTATGTGATGCCGGAAGTTGAACCCAGGGGCACACCTGCACTCTGCCAGCTGAGATATATTCCTAGCCTTCATTCCTAATTATTTTGAGGAACTGTCTTCTACAAACATAGGGGCATTTTACATTCCCACTAGCAACATGTAAGGGTTCCAACTTTTTTTCTTTAATTAAAAATTTTAATTTCAGTCTATTTACTTTACATCCCAAGGGTTTCTCCTCCCTTGTCTCCCCCCACTCCCCTGCTTTTCTTCCTTCTCCCTTCCCCTCTCCTGTTCTCCCCACAAAATGGGAGCTCCCTTCCCCCAATATCAACCCTCCTCAGCACATCAAGTCACATCAGGACTGAGCATATCCTCATCTCCTGAGGCCAGGCAAGGCAGGGGGAAGTGATCCAAAAGCAGGCAATAAAGTCCATGTTAGAAACAGCCCCCACCCCCAACTCTCCAGGTGTCCCATCTGAGGACCAAGCCACCCATTGGCCACATATGTGCAGGGGGCCTAGGTCCAGACCATGCATGCTCCTTAGTTGATGTCTCAGTCTCTCTAAGCCCCCCATGAGGCTGGGTTAGTTCTACCTCAAGATGCTCCACCATACAACACAGACATTTGCTCAACTACATTCATAGCAGTATTCATAATAGCTAGAAACTGGGTTCCAATTTATTTATTTCTTTGCCAATCCTATTCCCCTCATTTTGAAATATAGCTGTTCTTGTCAGGATATAATATTTTGTTTTTTTCCTAATGACTAATGCCATTGAGTATCTCTAAATGTACTTTTCTGACATTTCTGAATATTTATTGCAGGCATAAGCAGTCAGTTTTTAGTCTGCTTGTTAGTTTTGTTTTCATTAATTTGTAATATTCTTCACAGATTCTGGGCATCAGGTTTTTACTAGATACATGGCTTTCAAATTTATTCTCATTCTGCAGGTTGTATTTTCATTCTCAATAGCCTTTGATGAACCAAGTATTTTTAATTTTAAAAAGTGCAGTTTGACTATTTTTCTTTGTTGCTATCACTTTAGTGTTGCACTTAAGAAGCCACAGACAAATGCAAGGTCACGAGGCTTGTTCTTGTATTTTCTTTGGAGTTATGTTTTAGCTCATACGTTTTGAATTTTACCATTGTGAGTTGATACTTTTGTAAGTTATTTCCTATTCTCATCTTATTCTTTCATAAGTAGATATTCATTGTGAAGAGCCTGGAAGCCTGCCCTCTCCATTTTTATTTTTTAAATTTATTAAAATTTAGACTAGTCTAGTATTTTGGGCTTTTTCTTCCTAGACTTGGTAGTTTTCCAAGAAACTTTGGTTCCTTTAATGGAATGGTATTCAGAAAATAGTATTTGGATTGGGGGTGTAGTTAAGCACTGAAAATTTTATTATTTGCATTCAATTTATATCTAACACCACAAAATTTTTTTAGAGGAAGTTGTATTGGATTATCTCTTTTCTCCCAATGAAAAATGCCTAATTTAATGTGCATTCTTTTGGGGGGGTGTTTTATAAACTTAACCTTCTAGTTAGCAAATGTAAATTACTAAATTTTTTTCTTAGCAACCAGGTCTTCTCATTTGCCTCCATTGCTAGCATTTTAAGAAAAGGCTTATTTATCGTTTTCTTTGTATGTGTGTGTCTGTGTGAATATATGCTACTATGCTGTGCATGTGCGTGCGCGTGCCCATAAAGGCCAGAAGATGGCATCAAATCCCCTGGAGGAGGAGTTACATGCAGTTGTGAGCTGCCTGATGTGGGTACTGGTTGCTGAACTCTGGCTCTTTGGAAGAACCATCTTTCCAGAGCCTCTGATAAGCATTAAAAAAATCCTTATTTATCTTTAATATTATAATATAATTACATCATTTACTACTTTCCCTTCCTCCATCCAAACCCTCTCCTTACCTCTTTCAAATTTATGGCCTCTTTAAAACTTTTATTACACACACACACACACACACACACACATATACATTATTACACACATATATGTATATATATGTATTATATATACATTATTACACACACAGACACACACACACACATATTCCTAAGCATAAGCCAGCCAGTCTGTTTAATGTTACTTATATGAATGTTTTCAGGGTTGACCATTTGATATTGTATAATCGGTTGGTGTGTTCCTCCCTAGAAAGGATTATTTTTCCCACTCTAAATATTCTTTACTTTCCTGTAGCTCTCTGTGTATGGCTGAGGTTTCATGGATTTTCTCCTGTCCACTTTGGCATGTCTGTTATAGCTGTCTTTGTTCAGCTCATGTTTGGGCAGTCATGTTAGTGAGACTTTATGGGTGTAGCTTCTGACGTTGCTAGAAGACACAATCTCACAGCAAAGTCCCTGTCCCCTGTCTCTTAACAAACTTTCTTCCCTCTCTTCTACATATCCGCTGAGCCTCAGATGCGGGGGTGGTTTGTAGAAGTATCCACAACTCTGCATTTTGACTAGTTGTGGTTTCCTGTTGCAAAGAGAAGTTTAATGAGGGATGAGGGCTACACTTATGTGTAGGCAAGAGAACAAATGTTTAGAATGTAGTTAAGGATGATGTATGTATGTGCTTTCTTTTCTCTATCTTATTCTTTGTCAAATATTAAATGGCTGAAGCTATGTGTACTTACATTTGGGCATTTGATTTTGTTCCAGTGGTCTACATGTCTGTTTGTGTACCAGTACCATATTGTTTTCATACAATGTCTTTGAAATATATCTTAAGATCGCAAATGGTAATCTGCCGGCCGGGGTTTGCTTCTTCCCTCAGGGCATCTTCCCTTGGGCTGGGTTAGAAGAAATGAAGCTTATTTGGGTATGTGGGTTGGCAGGATCTTGGTCCAGTGGTGAGTGCTGGGAGAAAGCCTTCTAGATGGTTTGCAGTGATACAGTTCTCTTTTATTGGGGAGCATAAGGGTTACATAAACCTGGGGGGAAGTGGGTAAGGGTTTTCTGGGTGAGTGTACATCATTGGCCTGGGCTGAGGTGGGAATACTTCATTTGCCTGAAGAGGAATTCCAGGTGCTTGTCCTTATAAGGACATGTCCTTATAAGGAAATTGAAAGTTTTAATACTGAAACCTGGCCACCAGGCTACATGACTAGGTCAGGGGTGACAGAGGTAGGGATCACAAGGCTGTGCAGGCCCAGAACATACCCCATGAGAGATGAGATTTTCAGGGTTTGGACACATCTCAACCTCACTTTTGCTCCAGGCCAGTTTCCCCAGTCTCATGGCCCACAGTAACCCCTCTACCATTGGTCTGTTTCCTTAGGATTGTTCTGGCTATCTGGGGATCCTTTGTGGTTCAATATAAATTTCAGGCTTTTTTTCTATTTCTGTAAAAAACGAGATGGACATTTTTATTGGGATTGCATTGAATCTGTAAATAGTTTTGGTGAAATGGCAATTTTCACAATGTTAATTCTACCAATCCATGAGCACAGGATGTCTTTCTTTTTTTTTCTTTTTGGCTTCTTCTCGAGACAGGATTTCTCAATGTAGCCTTGGCTGTCCTGGACTTGCTTTGTAGACCAGGCTGGCCTCTAACTCACAACGATTTGCTTGCCTCTGCCTCCCTGCATACTGGGATTACAGGCATGTGCCACCGTGCCTGGCTGTCTTTCTATTTTCTAGTGTCTTTCTCTACCTCTTTCTTTAGAGATTTGAAGTTTTCATTGTAGACGTCCTTTACTTCCTTGGTTAGGCTTATTCCTAGATATCTTATTTTCTTTGAGGCTATAAAATGAGAGTGTGATCACAATCTCCTCTTATATATGTTTGTTGTTAGTGTATAGACAAACTATTGATCTCTGCAAGTTGACTCTGTATCCTGACTCGCTGCTGAAGTTGTTTACTGTTTCTAGAAGTTTTCTGGTAGAGTTTTTGGAATCTCTAAAGTATAGTATCGTATTATCTGCAAATAAGGATAGTTTGACCTCTTCTTTTCCTATTTGTATCCCATTAACTTCCTTTTCCTGCCTCATTACTCCAGCTTGTATTTGTAGCACAAAATCACAGAAGACTGGTGATGGTGGACATTCTTGTCTCATTCCTGAGTTCAGTGGAATTGCTTCAGACTTTTCTCAATTTCAGATGATGTTGGCTGAGTTTCTCATATATACTGTGGTGGTTTGACTAGGTATGGCCCACATAGACTCATGTGTTGGTCCATGGGGAACGACACCTTTAGGAGGTGTGGCCTTGTTGGAGGAAGTATATCACTGTAGGGGTAGGCTTCGAGGTCTCCTATGCTCAGTGTGGGATCCAGTCTTATTCTGCTGTTGGTGGGTCAAGATGTAGAACTCTTGGCTCCTCCAGCCCCATGTCTGCCTGCACACTGCTATGCTTCATGCCATGACGGTAATGGACTGAACTTCTGAAACTGTAAGCCAGATCCAATTAAATATTTTCATTTATAAGAGTTGGCTTGGTCACAGCAATAAAACCCTAAGACAGTAGCTTTTATTATATTGAGGTATGTTCCCTTAGCCCTATATTTGCTAGAACATTTATCAGAAAAAACATTGTATTTTGTCATGTCTATTGAGATGATCGTGTGATTTTTGTCAAGTCCATTTATTATTATTATTTTTTTTAATATTTGTGTGTTGAACCACCCTCACATTTTAGGGATAAAGCCAAGTTGGTCACCGCAGATGACCTTTTTGTCGTGTTTCTATATTCTGCTCATAAATCTTTTATTGAGCATTTTGAATCTATGATTACTAGGAATATTTTTTCTTGTGTCTTTTTTTTTTTTTAACCTGGTTTTGGCATTAGAGGGATATTGACTTCATTGAAGTAGCTTGGGAGTGCTTCTTCTGTTTCTGTTTTTAAAAATAGTTTAAGAAGGATTAGATGTAGATCTTCTTTGAATGTCTGGTAGCATTCTGCTGTGAGTCCTTCTGGCCCTGGCTTTTTATTTATTTATTTTATTAAGCTGGAAGGCTTTTATTATTTCAACCTCCCATTTGTTATGGACCTTCTTTGATTGTTGGCCTTTTTTTGGGGGGTAATTTTGGTGGTTTGGCTGAATCTAGAAATTCATTCATTCCTTTTAGGTTTTCCAACTTCACAGAATATAGGCTTTTAAAATATTCTTTTATGTCTTTATATATCTTTTATTCCTAGTGCTCAGCAGGCAGAGGCAGGTAGATCTCTGTGAGTTCAAGGCCACTCTGGGCTGTATAGAGAGATCCTGTCTTAAAAACGCCAAAAAAAAATCTCTTATAATAATCTGAATTTCTTTGGTGCTTTTTATAATGTTTCCCTGTTCATTTCTGATTTTGTTAATTTGCGTCCTCTCTTTTCTTTTGGTGAATTGGGCCAAAGGTCTGTGTTTAGATTTTGTTTGTTCTTATTTTTCCTTTTGAGTTACATCATTAAGCCATATATTTGTCCTCTCCCAAATAATGTTTTCTTCTGCTTTTATGTCACTTGTATTTCATTATTCTATCACTGGTCTTAAAATCTCTTCATTTGTTTTCTACTTTCATCTCTCATACACACACACACAGAAAGAGAGAGAAAGAGAGAGGAAGGGGAGACACATATGAGAGAGAGAGAGAGAGAGATCTAGTATCCACACAGAATTTTTGTCTTTCTTATTTTGTCTTGCTTATTTTACTTAACATAGTGACCTCCTGTTTAACTATTTTTCTACAAATTTCTCTTTTCTACACAGCTGAAAAAATTCTTTGGTATGTAGGTACATTATTTATTTATCTGTTGATAGACATCTAGGTTAGTTTCAGTTCTTAGCTATCTTGAATTGTGTGGCAATAACCATGGATGTGCAGGTGTTCATGGTGTCTACTCAGGAAAAATAGTCATTGTATTTTTACCTTGTTTTGAGGAAGCACCCTGACTTCCATAATGACAGTACCAGACTATTACTCCACCATCAGCGAATGGGGGCTCATCTTTTTCCATATCCTTACCAGCATTTGTTGTCATTTGTTTTCTTGATGATAGCTGTTCTGACTGGGATGAGATGGAATCTAAAAGCAGTTTTAACTTGCATTTGCTTTTTGGCTAAGGTTGTTGAACACCTTTTCAAATATTCATTGGCCATTTGTATATCTTCCTTTGAGAACTGATCATTCAGTTCATCGGTCTACCTATTGATTTGGTAATGTGTTTAGTTTTAAAGTTCTTTATATATTTTAGTTAGCTACTGTTATGTCCAATGTCATATGGTGGCTTTATAAAGCCTGTTTGAAGGTATTAATGAGCATTTAAAATATTATCTTGATTTCTTCAGAATTGCTTTGATTTATTTCAGGTGTTTCCTTTTAGATGCTTCCTCAGAGGGCTGGTGGTCCCACGTGTCCAGTGTGTATTGTGAATGAGATACAGAAAAGCACATGATTACTTTTTTTACTTGCTCATTTTACTTTTATTAATGTGAGGCAAGAGAATTTGAAGTTACACATTTAAATTCTTATGTTATGTTTCTGTCAGTCAGTGTTAATTCAAACAACCATTTGGAAATATGTCTGCACAATCCCCCAGGCGCCTCTAGGAAAACTTGCTCAATAAAATATGAAGACATATTCTCTTTGCTAAAATAGTGAAGACTATGAGGAACCTTAGATAAGGGAATTGGAAAGGCAGATGCAACAAAGCATATTTCAGAAGCTTTAGAGCAAAGGTTGGCAAATTTAGCTTTGCCTTTTGGATAAGCAGGTCTACCTTAGCTCTTCAATCCAAGTACTCAAACAGAGGCCCACTACAGACAGTCCATGCACAGAGGAGCATGGCTGTGTGCTGGTAAAACTTTACTGAGACAGACTCCTGATTTTTACTGCTATCCCATAGTTTGTCAGCTCTTATTGAGAAAATTGTTAGGAATTTATAAAATTCTAGAGAAAATAACATTTAAAATTGCCCGGTTGTTTTCAAACCATAACATTAAACACACATTAAACATTAAAGGTCTGAATCAGAGAGAAGGGGAATGTTGCCTTATTTGAAAAAAAAAAAAAAGATATAGTTCACTAAATGAGACAGAGATGAGAAAAAATTAAAAAAAATCTTATTGGTATCTGAAACTATTTCTTTTGAAATCATAATAAAATTTGCTGAAGATGACAAACAAGTCCTCTTCACATGGGATGCACCTTCTTTTTTCTTCCAGCATTGGAATTACTCCTGGTCATGAGCTGCATGGGATGATGCGGAGCATGGAGGTTCTGGCTCCTTCTTGAAGTGTTCTCCATGTTGTCTTGAGGGGAGGCCTAAAGGTTCCTTTGTCTGACTCTCTCTATCCTTAGAGAGAGCTGGACAATAAAGCTGTGCCATCTAACATGTATTTTAAGATAGATCTTTGTGCTATTGTAGGGAGGGGGTAAAACTCTCAAGTCTTATCTTCTTGAAGGGAAGAATTCAGTGGAAACCACAGGAAGCTTAGGCAGAAGGTTATTTAATAAAGTAAAATAAAGCAAAGATTTCAAAGAGAGTAGGAGGTTTTTGTTGTAGGTGTTTTTGTTGTAGGTGTTTATGAATATTTATAAGGTAGGCGCTATATTCATAGAGCAGCTTGACCCTTTTCCCCTCCCAAATCATGGTGGACTAGGTTTCCCTTGTAGGGTATTTATTTATTCTCATGATCCTCTAGAAAAGTCTACATAGGGAAGAGGTATCAAATTACAAGTAACAAAGCTTAAGCTTTAGAGGATCCAGACCCTTTGTTAGATGCAGCTGGGAAATGACCAACAGGCTTTGAGTCTGATGTAAAACACACATAAGGGTCTTTATTACAAACTGAACTGGGTGGCTGCCCTTTACAAGAACAAAGGAACTATCGACCCCCAACTCCGGGGGAACAGGGTTTTTAAGGGGACAAAACGCAAGCAGGGAAGTGCAAGTCTTGGCATTACAGGATTGGGTGAAAGGGTATCTAGGGGAGCTGACCTTTAAAATGATTGGTTTGTTTTTAGGGGCCAGAACTGCAAATGGTCAGGTCTGGCTACCTGGGGGACACCTGACCCCTGGTACTACCCTGTTATGCACAGGTTAGGCTGTAGCAAGGGGGAGGGGGAGTTACATTCCATGGGCTTTCTTAGGAGCTAGGTGACCCTAGTCACACCCTAAGGTTAATCTGGGTGGAAGGAGGGGGTTGGGGGGAACTGCTGCTGGACCCCTGCTCTGAAAGGACTGTGATCTGGTGATTTTGCCCCAGTCTCAGGAATTAACTCTAAGTTTTTGAACCTCTCAGACACCTAACTACAAAGTGACATTCTGATGATCAGGAGACTTTTCTTGGTTACCTCCTATCTCATTCCTTCTTGAAACTGCTCTGGGTCCCATTATACATGTCACGACTGTCAGGTTAAGATATTCTTTTATTTTTCAAATTGAGGTTTCATATTGAACCTTGGGGCCAGACTTTTACAATGACTGTGGGGCTTTAAGAACAGTAGCACGGTTTGAACTGTCTTCTAGATCTTTCTCTTCCAAGTTCAACCACTCACGTGTACCTTCTACCAGCTTCCTTTATGTTTGCTTGAATGAGACTGCCCAAACTTCGGGCACACAGATAACGGTTTGTTGGTAAGATGGTTTCGGTGGTGGACTGTTGCTCTATGGCCGTGCCCATCCAGGGCCTGAAAAGCTGGTTAGAAGCTGGGAAGGCATGGGTCAGGCTGGTTGAGTGACGGGCTCTGCCTTTGGATCACTATACCAGAAACCTTGCTTGATGGAGGAATCCCCATATCTTAATAAGAGGACTTCTTTTTGGCTGTTGTACACATGAACTCACAGCACCTATGGTTATGTACGCAAGACCTTCCCAAGACCAAGCCACCAAAATATCCCAGCATGGAGGGGTTGGGACACCTGAGGTCCCACCTTTAGCTGAGGAGCTATTAGGAGTTGTTTACTGGGGAAGGGGGAATTACTTTTCTTTTCTTGGTTTTTCGATACCGGGTTTTCAGTGTAGCCCTGGCTGTCCTGGAACTCATTCTGTAGATCTGGTTGGCCTTGAACTCAGATCTGCTTGCCTCTGGCTCCCTATTCCTGGTATTAAAGGCATATATTACCCCTGCCTGGCTAAGAGTTACTTCCTTACCAGTGTGGTCATTGGTAATTTCCCTGTGTCCCAGGAGATGATCCCATAACCATGTGCATATGACAGCACTAATTGGGCTCAGTGGATTATAAAAAGAAAAAAACAGTATATATGTAATTGGGAGGGAAATACAATCTAGGGTCCTGGCAGGGGTGGGATTAGAGGTGAGCAGTGAGTGAGTGAAGGGTGTGCTGGGGTTGGCCTGGTGCTGTGTATTCTAATGTTAATTACTGGCCCCCCAAGATCTGGTCCCTGCTCAGAGGAGCACATTGTTATGTTAAGTTATCCTTGTTGTGTAAACCTGCCTAAGTCATTATATCTGATTGATTGATTAAACAGCCTATACCTGGGTGTGGGTGTGGCTAAGGTTCCCTGGCTTTTGGGTTTAAGAAAATCACTGGGAAACAGAAGGATGGGAAGAAGAAAATGGAGGACAACATGATGGGTTAGTGTGGAGAAAAAAAAAAACATGTGGAGTCCTTCCACATGGGCTCCAATAATGATGTGAAAAGGCCCAGATGAAGAATACAAACAATAACTATGGGATTATGGATGGAAGGTAGATCCAAATGAGGAGGATTAAGGTGGACGGCATTGGATGGAGGCTGGGAGATGGATGGCGAGGTTATTGAGCCAGTGTAGGTGAAATATCTGCCTGGCGCAAGGTAAATAAGGCAATTATAAAATCTAACAGGTGCCTGTGACTTATCACTTGTGATAGCCGGTTAAATAATACTGCCATAATAATCTTAGGGCTAATAATAAACATTACATATTCCAACACTTTTTTAAAAATTTACAACAACAGGAGTGGTTATGATCAAGGAACATTGTATACCTGAATGAGATTTTCAAAGAACAAACAAAAATTAAGAAAAGAAAATAGGTGGGAGGTGATTGTTATTTAAGTTGATAAATTATAACTATTACGATTTTCTTTCTTTTTTTTAATAAAAACACCTTCACAAAATGAATGGAAGAAGGGAAGCAAGAAATCAAGAGTGTTCTTTTCAGTGGAACTGAAAAAGAAGTGTCTTTTATGTCTAGATTCTCTTGTAGATGCTTAAAGGAATTGAGAAAGATTTGCAGTTGAATCATTTGCTATATACTTTCAGCCACTGTGTTTGAATTCAGCCCTGAGTCTTGATCTGTACTGTACCAAGCTTTGTTTTCCTCAAGTTTGTAGCCCCTTTAATTTCCCTGGAGAGTAAATCTCAAATCTCTGGCTGCCTGAAGTACCTTCTGGCATGTGGGGAAGGGAGAGCTAGATCGACAGTTGTTCCGTAAACTTCCAGCCTACCCCTGTTGGTCCTTTCTTCATCTTCTCTCATTGATGCCTGCTGCTGTATTGGAGTGTCTCTGGTATTTTTCATGCTACATTTTCTCTGTGAGCATATTTCCCCTGCGTCGTTTCTTCTCTAAGTACTTCTAAAACTATAGTATCTTCCGCACATAGATCATTGGCATCTCTGACTCTTAGGTCTAATGCACTTGTTTTTAAGGTTTGCAATGACTGACAAAGCAGTAGAGTTATTTATTTTGATCAGAGGAAATTATCCTGTTTTTTTGACTTCACATGATGTTATTCATAATCACTTACAAAAACATTAAAAGAAAGGATGGGCCTAGCTCTTTATCAACTTAATGTGCCAGGGTGGGTTGGTACTCATGGTGGACCTCCTTCTGTCTTCCCTGAGAAGGAATGGGGAGAATGGGAGAGGAGGGTGGGTGAGGGGGGATTGGGAGGAGAGAAGCAATGGGGCTATGATGAATAAGTAAATAACATTTAAAAAAATTACAAAATTTAAAGGAATACAAATAAAGAAAGCAAAGTCATTCATAGCTCCATCACATATTTGGTATATGTTCTAACTCAAAAAGGCACCTATCTGTTTATAAATAATTTCCATATATAGTAGTGAGTATTCTCTAGTTAGTCATCTGCAACAAATATTTTCCTCAGTTATTAATAAGGGGAACATTTCTGGCTCAAGAACTATGGATCCATATCATATTTTATTATAACTATCATTTATTTTTTAGTATTTTGGTTCTGTCTAGTGCTCTGCTGTTTTAAAAAGTATTTCCAAGCACATACTGTCCAGTTTTGTTTGTTGGTGAGGACTCTCACCCCAGAGTTCTAGAGGCTCTCTGATTATCAGTAGACAGGGAACAGAAAGGAAGCTGAGGAAAGGGTTGTGGGGACCATGCCTCAGACACGTCAGGCCTGGCCCAGGACTTCAGCGGGTGCGGTCAAAAAGAGCGCTAAATAAGTACGAGGAGTTCTTGTGAGATGGATGAACAAAACAGCTCTGAAGATGTCAAGGAAAAGAGTTTAGTACTTCTAAAAGAAGGCCCTGTGGATTCCCGGAAACCTGGGACTATATTTCACAGCAACGGTTCCTTCCCTTTCCCCCACCGTGCTCACCGAAACAAAGAAACACGCCTCATGGGCTCAGGTGTTTGAGCGCTTGCTTGCCCATTCGGGGGCACTGCTTGGTGAGGCTGCTGAACCTGTAAGGGCTAGAGCCTTCCTGGAGGGTGTGTACCAACCATAGGGGCAGGGCTTGGGGGTGCGCCTCTGAGAGTTTAGAGCCTCACTCAGCTCCCAGGTTGCCGTTTCTGATTCGTGCATGCGTGTGGAAAAAAGATGTGAGCTCTCAGCTTCCTGCCAACGTTTCCTTTTGTCCCTACCCCACGCCTCAAATGGACTTTTCCTCTGGGAGTGTAATCCAACACAAACGCTTCTACAAACAAGATGTGAAAACTAAAAAATCCTGAAAAAAAAAAAAAAGGGAGAGGGGCCAAAGCAATTGAATGGCTACATTAATCTTTCCCCCCAGGATTTCGGATGGAAACCAGGGCTTTTTATGTGCAAGTCAGGCATCCCCTCCACCGCTTAGTTACACCCTAGCCCTGACTGCCTTTACATTAAGCCCTTTCTTTTTTTTTTCATTAATTAGTTTACTTTACATCGTGATTGCAGCTCCTCCTCCCACCTCTCCTCCCAGTCCCTCCTCACCTCTCCTCTCCCCCATCTCTGTTCCTCCCTTTCTCCTCAGAAAAAGGGAGGCCTCCCATATATATATTATGTACATGTATATATACATAAAATATATATCATTTCTTATGTGTGGAATCTCCCCCACCCACCCCCAACCCCCCCATTGCACGGATGAACTTTCTAACTTTCTATCATGTACTCTGGTGGTCTTCCTTATCTTCTGGAGAAACAGGCTTGAAGTAAGGAGGCAAATACTTGAAAAGCTGAAGCGTCCGGCCAGCTAGGGAAGAAAATGAACCGTGAGAGCCTTACTCTGGATGAGACATCAAGTTCAGTTCAGCAAAACCTGGTTAGGAAAGCAACTGGTGTAGGCTTTAACGGAGATGGATTTCCATCGTAACTGTGAGCATTATAGACATTTCAATGTCAGCAAGAGTAGAATTTGGCTATTTAGAAAGCTGGCCTTTTCCTTAAGGATTCTGGGTACGTGAAGAGTTCCAGGTAGTTGAAGCAGTTCTCTTTTCCCTGATTGTAGAGTTGAAATTAGGAAATGTGGTGTAATAGGGGGTGTTGGTCTCTTCCCAGAGAGGGCTTGTACATGACTGCGCTGTGGAAAGGGGACGAGAGGGAAGGTAAGGAGGACAGTTGTAAAATTTATCCAAGTTTAAAGCGAAGTGCAGGAATGCCTGGCATTGGTCTCAGAGTGGGCACTGAATGCCTATGTGTATTTAGAATCAAAGGGAACTGTTTTCAAGAGTGACCCTCCAGAGCTCTCTGTCTAGAGAGAATGTTCTGGAATGGTTGAGCGGGGAGACAAAAGAGTCTGCCTGGGGAATTTGGGCGGTACAGGCTCCAGGTTGAAGGTTCTAGAACAGAGTCTACTGGTGGCAGCCTGCATTGCCTGTGCCGTGGTTGCTCAGTGTGGCAAGAGGTCCTGCCGTGCCCTACTGGCTCAGGAGCTAATCTGAAGCTGTGCCTGTGAGGTGGGTCTGCCCTGCCATCCCTGTGGCTTCAAAAGATGAGGAAGAACTTTCTGGTCACACCTAGAGGTCAACTGTGTGGATAGCAAAGGAAAGGAACCCTGAGCTTATGTTTTTATTTTATTTTTATTTTTATTTTTCGAGACAGGGTTTTTCCGTGTAGCTCTGGCTGCCCTGGAACTCCCTTTGTAGACCAGGCTGGCCTCGGATTTACAGAGATCCATCTACCTTTGCCTGGCCAGTGCTGGAATTAAAGGTGTGTATCATGACTGTTTGGTTTGAGCTTATGGTTGTAAATCTAGCTTCTATTCCATAACCGTTACCCCAAAGCAAAATTATTTAGACTGTTAAAGTAGATGAGTTTTTTTTTAAATATTGAATTATTCACAGGGAATAATAACATAACAATTCATTGCATATAAGAGAGACAAGCTGCGTGTGTGTGTGTGTGTGTGTGTGTGTGTGTGTGTGTAGGAGTTTATATGTGTGGGCACATGCATGGGTGTGGGTACATGTGGAGGTCAGAGGACAGCATCAAGTGTCTTCCTTAATTGCTCTTATTTTTATTTTTTGACACAAGGTCTTTCTCTGAACCTATTGTTTACCAATTTGGCTAGACTGGACAGCAAGGCGGAATTATCCTGCCTCAGTCTCCCCAGTAATGTGATCATGGGTACATGCCTTGGGCTCTGGCTTTTTTCACACACACTAAGGGTTGGCTCACATTTTTGTTTTTTAAGAAAAAAATAATTGATAGGGTTTTAATATATAAATTTCACTAAAATACCTACTATTAGTTCACACAGCATTGGTTTCTCTAAAGTCTTTGTTATAAAAACTGCACATATGATCATATTATTGTATAATCTAAAACAATTATTTCTCATTTACCAGTCATTATTTCTTCTTTCTCTTCTTCCTCCTCCTCCTTTTCTTCCTCTTTGTTCTCTTCCTATCTTTTTACCTCAGCCTTCCTGTAAGCCATTTCTTTCATTTTTCCTTTCTTCTTATTTTATTTTAGTTTTGCATGCTGAGGACAGAACCCAGGGACTTGAGCATGCTAGCTCATCATCATCATCAACTGAGCTGCAGCCCCAATGCTGTGTTCTGAGACAGGGTCTTATAATGGGAGCTCAGCCTGGCTTTAAACTCTAGACACTTCTGTTTCCATCTCCTAAATGCCTGGATTACAGGAGTGCACCGCCATGCTTGGCCCCCTCACAGTCTTTTCTTACCGAAATAATTTTAACTATAAGAGATTTGTGTGAAAACTAGCATTGTTCCTATTTTCACAGATAAAGTAAAAATAAACCTCCTAGGGTTGAACTTATTGGCTCCAACCAATACCAGAGAAAACTTAATTTTCTAAAAAAGGAAGATATTCTCTATAGTTTTTAACCTTATCTTCAGGAAAGAGAAAAAAAATTGACATTATCCTTTTCTTTCCTATAAAGACAAAATATATCCAGTGTACACTAATTCTGTATTATTCACCGGTTTCTGAAAATACATTTTTTTTTCCGAGATGGTGTTTCATGTAGTCCACACAAGCTTTGAACTTGATATGTAGCTGAGGATAAACTTCTGATACTTCTACTTCTAACTCCCGAGTGCTGGGGTTACAAGTGTGCATTCGCATACCTGGTTTTTGCGCTCGTAGCTGCTGAGCCATCTCTCCAGCCCACAGCTGTCTGTAACTCTGGTTTCAGGAGACCCAAAGCTCTCTGCTGGCCTCTGTGTACACTAGGCACACACATGGTGCACAGACATACATTCAGGCAAACATTCATTTACATAAAGTAAAAATAAATAAAATCTAAAAAAAAAAAAGACAGCAGTTTCATACATTTCAGTGATTTTTATGTTACCCTGTTAACAGTGGTAGCCTTCTGCCACTCAGTTTCCCCATCTGTGCACCCTTGAATCTTGTTGTTTCTGCCATACTTGGTACTCCAGGTCTCTGAGATTCTGGGCCGTTCTGTCTCCATCTCCCATCTTACCATTGGAATGCTGGGATTACAGATATTCACTGTGGTACCTTGGCTTTTAAAATGTGTGTTCTTGGGATCAGGCTTTCGCAGCAAGTGCTTTTATCTCCTGAGCCATCTTGCTGGCCCCATCGTTAATTTGTATGCATGGAATCACTTCAGAGGGGAGTCTGTACTTTGATCCCCATTTATAGGCATCATGTAGTAAAACAATGTGCCATATAAATGGAGAGGAACTTTTGCCTCCAATATTTGAAACAATATAGCAACAAAAAGATTCGGGAAGTGCTGAAATGTTCAAGAACGGTTCTCTTCCAACCTGGGAGCACATCCAAGCGGGAATTAAAAGAGTACATGTAAAATGCCACTTCTAATTTTTCTCTGAAAATATTTTGCATCTAGAATATGTGCAGGTCACTGCTCCAGGAATACTAAATGGTTTACTGGCAGAACAAAGTGCTGGTCCCACAGTGGTTCTGTTTCTTCGAGGGCTGGCGAGAACATGTGCTTACCTCCTCCTAAGAGGCTGTGTGGTTTCCCTGGGTAGATGAAAGGTTATACCTTTTGATAAAAATGAGATTTCGTGAACTAGTCGCTCTCTCTGCAAACAGAGAAACTGGAAGCATAGGTAGAGCAGAAAAAGTCTTTTCTTCTCAAGGTTCCATGGAAGAGAAAAATCTTCATTGCCAGCAGCCCTAAAGGCAAGCTTAAATTGGACAATCTGAAGCAAGTTAGGAGGAATAAGCAGTTTGCACGGGATGGAAATGTGGCACTCCAAGTTTTAGTCTGGAAAGGACTGAGAACAGGTCTGAGAGAGAGCCAGTGATCCTTAGCTAGAACGTATACCTGGACCCATAATCTGGTAGTGGATCCAGAGCTCTGTCTCTCTGCATGTATGTGCACGCAAAGGGCATGTTTGTTTAATCAAAGGGAGTGTATGTTTAAAACCAGTAGTTAGGGATTTCCCAAACTTAACAAGGTAGGATTCCTGGATTTTAAATTTCTAATAATGTCTGGTACCAGCTTTATTGTGTTGGTAAGTGTAAGCTTTAGGGTTCTGTCAGTAGAGGTTGGGAGAGTAATTTAACATTTTGTCTCTCAGTTTCCCTGCCTGGCAAGAGTAGTTCCTGCTGTACAGAGTGGCTTTGGGAAGTTATATATATAAGTTAACATGTGAGTTAATATATGCAAGGCAATTAGCATGACTGTGGACACACTGTGCCATCCGTTCTATGTGAAAATGTTTGGAAATATTTTACATTATGTACGCAGAAGCAAAAACAAAGCTACGTTTTATACAAATTATAGCTCATATATATTATGTACATGTATATATACATAAAATACATCATTTCTTTTTTTTAAACTTTTTGAATTTAAAAAAGGTAGATTTTTTTTCATATAAATAAAGAACTTTTCATTTCTAAAAAGTTGCATAATATTCCACTGATTGGATGCACCATACCTCAGCTGCTCTTTTTTCTTGATGGATATTTATTTAGGCTGCTTGAGATCCCTTCTAAACTGTGTGATGTTTTGAAGTCTCGAATACTGGGTGAAACCCTGCACGTGAAACGCTTCTATAACATGAGCCACAGGACAGAGGAGCGGGAGGAAGTTTCTCGAATCCTCTCTTGATCCCATTCTTGTTTCTGATATTAAGCTATAGCCGGCTGGTGCACCCTATGGAATTTGTGCTTTGTTCTATCAAGCTCCACTGAATCCCGTTGCTATCTGCTTCTACCATGCTGGAGCGACCCTGGAAAACAGCCATTAAGGGGTAACGCGAAGACACGATCCAGAATGGAGCCCTTTCCCAGCAGAGTGTCAATTCACCAGTAGAGGGCGCTCTCCTTTTGGGAAAAATAATGTCTCTGGGAAGTAAATTTCAACTTAAACCCCAGGCGTGGGCTGCGGTGTTCCTCTTCTCTGTAGGTTATAGGTGTGCCATTCCACTGAAAATCTAGAGATTAGCGCATTGCTGCAAGAGTCTGACATTTGGATGTGCTGATGTGCATGTAGCTGTGGGGAGGAAGAGCCTGGCGTTCTCCTGAAGCTTCAGGGGACAGGCCTGCGGTTTGATCCAGAAGGCCCTGGCCTTCCCCTGTGTTGTAGTACTAGAAGTCGTACGCATATTCCAGGTTTTGTCGGAGTATGTTCCCTGGGGTATGCTTATAAAACAAGTTAAAAGCGAATTTGACCCCGTTGGTGAACTCCATTTTCCGTAAGCGGGTGAGCTCTCTCCCAGCCCCATGAAAATTCTTACAGCCACTTCAGAGAGGAACTGCTTAACAGTGTTTGGAGACAGTCCGGCGAGGTTGAGCCTTTACTGCTCTTCACCGTCTGTGGTATTCTTCTTACTCTCTCCTTTCAGTAAACCAAGGCTCGAGGAGTGCAGATGGCCCAAAGTCACTTGTAACTCTAAGACCCTATGACTAGACTACAGGCTGGTTCACCCTAGAACAGTGGTTCTCGGCCCCTTTGGCAAACTTCCATCTCCCAAAATATTTACCTTATGACTCAAAACAGTAGCCAAATTACAGTAATGAAGTAGCAAGGAAAATAACTTTATGATTGGGGGGTGTCCACAACATGAGGAACTGAATGAAAGGTTTGCACCGTTAGGAAGGTTGATAACCTGCTCCTAAGCATCTCCCTCCCTGCAGGTCTCAAGTACTTGTCCTTGGTCTGAGAAGGCCAAGGTCACTGACCTGGCCCCAGGAAGGAAGTTTCCCTTCTATTTCCCAGGACAGTGTTCTCAAAATAGAGGGGTGTTCACAAATTTCAATTTCCCACTGTTTAGGGCATACCCGGGCTAGTATTGAGCGAAGCTCCCAACACATAGAAGGCACAGGCAACCAATGTCTGCTTCCTTGCAAATGGCCTGTTCTGGGCACTGAGTCTTTGGCGCAGGAACCTGAAGCTGGCCTGGTGCCAGCCGGTGAGCACACAGGGAAAGGCCAGGAGCTGGTTAGGGTTCCTCAGGCCAAAGCTGGCTTTTCTGTCTTATTTTGGATTAAAAGAGAAGGCACACAGAAGGAAGAGAAAAAGTGAGGTCTCCATTCAGATACTAGGCCGCTGAACCCTATGGGACCCTTAAACAGGCAGGGCGCAGGCTAATGGAACTGGTTAGGAATAACAAAGTTAGGCAACCTTTCTGTTCTTTTAAAAGCTCATCACACTGCTTTCAAACTCACCAGGCGACCTTCCAAGATTTTCGTTTGAGAAACCTTCTTCTTTTTTTTTTTTTTTGCATAGATTACCTCATTCCTATTCCTAGTGTTGTACACCTGCCAAGCATTCACCAATAATATTTGTTTGTCCAAATCTCCCCAAGGGTTGCAATAAAATGACATGCAAGTTTCTAACTGAAAAGGAGCGATTCACCGAACCATTGTTAAAAGGGGGCTTCCAGCTGACCCATCCCCCAAATGTCAATAATCTACGTTTCTATCTGACTTCAGTGAAGCTGGTGTGTTACCAGCATCATCCAGAGGGCTGGCTGACCTAGAGTGCAGAGCCCACCCCAGAGCGGCCTTACTCTGTAGGTTTGTGAGGGAGGGGAAGGTTGGGGATTCCTGTAGTATTTAACAAGTTTCCTGGGGCTAATGATGATTCTGGTATGGGGACTTTAAAAATTATAGGTTTAGTTATTGTAAGGTTGAAAAGCCTGAGCAAACAGAAATATGGATTCCTCTTTCCCAGTTGGCTAGAGGAAGTAGTTATTCAGAGGCTCCAAGGCAGAGGGAGCTCTGTTCAGCTTCTTCTTCTTCTAACGCTGTGTGATCCTGGTGAACTTCACTTACCTTCCCAGCACCTCCATTTTCTTGTCTGAAAACAGAGATTATAATTGCCTTAGCATACATATGCGCGTATGTATGTATGTGCATTGGATATCTACAGGATATCTAATTGACAGAGGATATCTGGAACGAGGTGCTGAGGATGTAGCTCATTTGGTAGTGGGTTTGTCTAATCCTCGACTCTCTTAGGCCTACTTTTGTCCCTAGCACCACATAAGCGTGGGTGCTGGTGCTGTGTGCTGGTAATCCTAGCACTCAGGAGGTAGAGGAAGGAGGACCAAAAATCAAGGCCATCCTTAGCAACATATTATATCTGATGCCATATATCTGGGCTATATGAGACACTGTCTAATAATAACCAAAACTCAAAACTAAAACAGCAGCAAAACCGAAAACCCAAAACCCAACCAAGCAAACAAAAAACTATAATGAATAGCTACTGTTTAAAGTATTTTTGTACATCTTTGAAGTAGTTTATTATGTTTACTAAAAGTAGACCAAAATAAAAATAAATATAAGACCAAAATAAATAAATATATAGGTACTTTAAATAAGCATGAAGTGGTAGTGCTTTATTAAATTAAAAAAATTCTGAAATGAAATACAGCTTTTGCATTATCAGCCTTTGTTACTCCTGAGGTTAAGAGAAGTTTGAAGCCTCTGTACACAACAGCGCCAAGGAGGGAAAAACAGAACAAAGATTGCATAGAGTCATGATTGGTAGCTTTTAAAGCCACGAAGCTCAAAACTTTCCCAGCTGTAGGAGCAGGCAAAGCTGCTCTGAGTTTTCAAATTTGTTCTTGAGATTCCCGCCCCTTGCAAAATTGACTCTCTTCCTGGTCTGCCTTTGGTTAAGGCTGCGGGTCTCTAGAATGCAAATTATTTTCTAGGAGTAATAGCACATTAATCCGATAATATGCACCGACTCTTTCAGATTAGATTATGTGAGATTAGCTAGGTGTTGCCTTGGAAAAACAGTGCCTTGCCCTGAGGGAACAGGACACAGCTGACTGAGCAAAGGTCTGGGATACGGGGCTTTGTGGGGACGGGGCTTTGTGGGGACGTGGGCTGCCAAGGGCACTGGGGGGCAGGAGAGAACTTCTGGTGAGGGAGTCAGCTGTCCCTGCTGGGAGAGTTCCACTTTCCAGGACACCCTTAGATTGCACCTGGTTTATACTAAGGCTGAGTTCTGAAAGCTGTCTTGTGCACTGAACTGGAGGTCGGTGGCTTTGGCTTTGGAGGTTTGGAAGCCTCAGTTGTACCAGCTCCTCTCCAGGCTTCTGCCCCCCACTGTGCACAACCGTTGATTGGGAGAAGGCGTAAAGCTGAGTTCTAGCAGATAGAGTTAGAGCATGAAGCCTTGCTTTGGGCTATGCAGGTAGCAATAACCCAGGGAGTTCCTCTTCTCCGTTTCTACTGATGACTAAGTCACCTGAGGCAAACCTCACGCCAGCCTTATCCTAATGTCATGGGAAACCCAGAGACAACTGAAAGATAAGGCTCACTGGAGAGCATTTTAATAGTCTGTGCTGACTAGGACTCTTTAAACCAATTTCACTGGATGTTCTTAGTGACATTTTCCTGGCTAACCTATCAGGTGGTTTAGTACATGAGACCTGCTATCTACTTTAACAGTAGCACAGGAGGTTAACGCCATTCGTTCATTTTCTCTATTAGGTGGGAGGTCCTAGGCAGCAGTCTGGAGCCCTTTCCAAGCTCTTGGGTTTTGCTGCAGGCTGGTTATAACTTGATAGGCTCTTCTGCTAGCTCTTGGCAGCCAAGTGGTCTTTCCCTTTGAATGTAAACTAATGTCCACTTGCAATAGCCTATGACAGTATGGTGCTGCCAGATGGGTTGGTTGATGTACTTTTACAAAACAGAGTGAAGCTTGGGTTTGATTGGTCAGCCCTGCCCTGTCCTTATTTGGCAAATAGAGGATGTGAATGAAGGGTGGGCAATCTCTGAGGCCAGGGCCCTCACCACACACGAAGTCTGTGGAGGTTGAGCTGGCACTGTGGAGAGGGAGAAAGGATGAGGACGTGTTCTCAAGGCCAACTGCTATAATTCTGTGTCCTTTTCAACTTTATATTTATAGAAATATGGACTTCCAGAACAATAATAAGAGGATTAGATAAACTGAAGATATTTGAAGAAGCTTTTTAGTAGCACTTGATTTTTTAAAAAGATTTATTTATTTTATGTATATGAGTACTCTGTTTTCATGCACCCTAGAAGAGGGAATCATATCCCATTACAAATGTTGTGAGCCACCACGTGGTTGCTGGGAATTGAACTCAGAACCTCTCAAAGAACAGCCAATACTCTTAACTGCTGAGCCATCTTTCCAGGCTGGTAGCTCTTGATATTATATTGATAAATGTATGATATAATGTTATATTTATTTAGTCAGTTAAACTTTGTAACTTTAAAGTATACAACACAAATGTGTATGTGTATATATGTGTGTGTGACTACAGTCAAGTAAAGGAACATATCAGGCACATAATTACCTTTTTTGTGGCAGAAGTATCCAAATTAAAATGTTGTGTTAGCAGATTTCCAGTATACAATATTATAACTACAGGCTTATGCTGTTCTCCATACTAAAAAGTACAACTTGCTGTCTTTGTCCTGTGTTTTCCATTTTTCCTGCCTCTCTTGAGCATGGTTCTCCTCTCTGCTTCTATGTATTTGAGTCTTTCTGTCTGTCTTCTCCTTTCCTCCTTCTCTGTCCCTTCTTTCCTTCCTTCAAGTATACACAAGTGTTGGGTAGCATCTTTCTTTCCGTGTCTGGCTTGTTTCATTTAACGTACTGTTTGCTAAGGTCATCTATTTTCCAAATGGCGAAACCTCAAGCACTGTTTAAGGCGTCCTGTGACTACTTCCCCAGGCCTGTCAGCGAAGCTTCCCGTTAACTCTGGAGCTGTGGGGTTACAGTTGGTATTTACTGCTATCAGGAAGCTGACAGTAGTCTGGCTGACTCTTACTTTTTTGAGTCATTTCCAGGCATATAATCTGAACTTTTAAAGGCACATTTGCAAATAATTCTACTGATGATGTTGTTAAAACTCACACTCAGTGGGGAGAGCCTATGTTGGTTTTTGGAGTTATTGTAGAAATGATTATTCAGGGTTCTGTTGGATACGTCTTTTGTAGTGGTGGTTTTCAACATGTGGGTAGTGACCCCTTCAGGAGGGGGTCGAACACCCTTTCACAGTGGTTACATATCAGATACCCTGCATATCAGATTTATGACAGGAGCAAAATTATAGTTAGGAAGTAGCAATGAAAATAATTTCATGACTGGGATCACCACAACATGAGAAACTGTATTAAGGGGTTGCAGCATTAGGAAGATTGAGAACCACTATTTTAGGGGAACCTAAGCAATTCGTGCATTTACAGCGCGTTCCCCGCTAAGAAGGGTGTCAAAGCCCATTACTATTCTCGTTGATTCTCCCTCCAGGAGGAGTCTTTCTCATGTGAAGGTTTATTTTCTTTTCGTCAGAAGAACAAACATATCCTATAAATTGTGCTGAAGAAAAAGGTCACTGGATTTGTTTTCTGTGAACTTGAAATTCTTGCTGATGGGATAGGTAGAATTCATGAAATGTAAGGAAAGTTTTAAGTGGTAATTTTTTAATGCAAAGGAGGGGCTCATTCCAAACTCAAATGCTCTTCTGTCTTATCTTCCTGACCTTGTAAGACCTCTCTCTTTTTCCCTTATTCTAAATCCTTCATGCTCATAAAATCACCCTGAGTGACTAGACAGAAGCCCAGAGAAGTGCCTTGTCCAAGGTGCTCTAGGAAAAAGTGGTGGGTAGATATTCCTTTCATTATCTCAAGTCTCCCCACCTAATCCTTTTGTGGTGACTCTTCTCCATGCCCTGGCCGTCCAAGCATGGATTTGTTTCCTCCTGCAAACTTCTTGTCAGTTGCCATGATCTTTCAGATGTCTGCATTTTCAGAGGACGCACTTGTCCTCTGCATCTACAGGAAAAAGTAACTTCTCCTTAACTTGGTTTTTCCATTTGTGAATGGGAGGCAACTGACAGGCACTGTCTCCATTTTGTGTCACGTTGTTTGCCAACACTTCTTCATTAGGAGTCAGGAACCCAGCTCTGGGACTCTTAAAAATCCAGCGAGTCATCATATCCCTTGGAACTAGAGTTACAGACGGTTGTGAGATGTTAGGCTGGTGTTGTTGACTTGGGCCCTGTAGAAGAACAGCCAGTGCTTCTAACTGTTGAGCCATCTCTCCAGCTAGCTGTTAAACTTTAATTTTATTATTTAGTTAGTTTTTGAGGTGTATGTGTGAGCACGTGCGAGTACATGTGTGCATGTGTTCCTGTCTGTGCAAGTGCCCATGCAAATATATGTGCAGGGGTATGGAAGTCAATGGGCAGCCTCTGGGGTTGGTGCCACCACCTTGTATTTTTAAGACAAGGTCTCTCCACCTGGGACTTGCTGGTTAGGCCAGTGAGTCCCAGGGATAGTGCTGGGATGACAAGCACACCTTCCTTTCTGTTTTTCATTGCTCTTCTTTGTTTCTTTATTTCTTCCACCGATACCTCCTTCCCTCTTTTTTTTTTTTCTTCTAGAATTTCAGATCTGAGCACTGTATCTACATCACTCCTGTCCCTCCCTCCTCTCCAGCTCTTCTCATACCCCCTTCAAATTCATGACCTCTTCATCTTTAGTTGTCTGTCTGTATGTCTGCCCATCTATCTATCTACAGACGCCTGTGTATACAACCTACCAAGTCCATTTATGTATGTAAATGTGTCCAGGACTGACCACTTGGAATGGGACAATGTATGCAGGAACTTGTCCCTGGAGGAAACTGATTCTCTTCTCAGCAGCCATTGACCACTTGTAGCTCTCCATCTAGGTGTGGGACCTTTTGGAATTTTCCCTGTCAGCATGCCAATTATAGTGTTCCTTTGCTAGTCTTGTTCAGTATACTTGCTTTTCAGCATGGATTCTGGGGTATTGAACTCAGGTCTACATACTTTACTGACAACCCTACTTTATTGATGATGGCCTTAGTGAAAATTTTTTAAAACAATAAATGACCAGTAGATAATAGCTTCTACCTTGGTTACTCAACAAGACACTTAAGCCTTTTCACATTTTTGCTTCCATTTGCCAAAGTACATAGCCACCTTGCATGGTCCCTGGTCTCAGATCTTCAATGCTTCCCCCAAACCCCATACCCTATGCTAGGAATTGAGTGCAGGCTTATTGCACATGCTAAGTATGTGAGCTGCACCATTGAGCTGCACCTTCAGCCCTCAGACTTGGTGCTTTTGATTGTACTGGTTTGGGGACCTTTCCCAGTCTTCTTGTGGTACTTTCTCACTTGCCTAAAGGCAAGCCTTAAAAGGCTTATATCCATGGAGGTCATTTCTCCCTCAGTGGGACCATAGCTAGATGCCGACTGTGATAACACAGGCTTTGTGCACCTCAGGAATTGAACGAGGATCAAAGGAGGTGATTTTCATGATGAAAGTGCTAGAGAAGATGGTCTACACCCCCAGGGATTATGATGATGGTACTTTTCATTCCCGGACAGTCTCCAGATGACTAAAAATATCCACCAAGTCTGGGCCTTCTCAGCACACTTTTATCTCTCTTGGACTTTTCCATGCTGGCCAAGAATCTTGACAGTTTAAGCAGCTGAAGAATTTGCTGGTAGACAGCACTGTTGGGGGCGGAGAATGCCTGGGTAATGAATTACCTTCTTTAGGGCCCCAACGGGAAATCTGGTACCCTGGAAAGCGTTAATTTACTTCACTTGAGTGAATGCTTTAGACCCAGCAAGCATTTCATTTGCCCAGGCAGCCCATTGTGATGATGACATTAAATAATCATTATCATTACGTGGAAATCCTGTCACCTTGGGGATTTAGAGAGCGTTTCTCAAGTCACATACACACAAACAACCCAAATGAGCAGAGTGTGAAGAAAACATTTGTTTGTAATTGTCAGCACTTGGCAAAGGCAGGAGATGAAAGAATGAAATGAACTATGGCTCTGGATTCTTTCCAGTGTTTTTTCCAACCCCAAATCATTGGAGATGAAGGAGGGAAGCCTTCCTGTCCTGGATCATGAGCTCCAAGGAGGAAGGCAGGGGCCTTCAACTCCCTTAACCCTTGGTCCAGGAAGTCATTTCAAAGGCAGCTGTCTCCAGGGAAAAGCAAGAGCTCATTGGCCAATATTTATTTATAGTCTTATACCCTGTAAATTTGTCTTCTTTTTAAAAACTAAGAGCAAAAAGTATTTCAGCTCTTGTTTGCCTGGGCCCGCTCCAAGCCGTTCTATCTGCTTTCTTTATTTCTTATGCTGGTTGCACAACATCTTTGGTCTTGACGGAACTGGTTTCATTCCTAAGTCCTCCCTTATTATTAATGTTCTTATTATTGGTTAGTTCTACGTTTGCAGTGCCCTTGACAATCTTTTTTCTTAGCTGATCTTTACAATGGCTCAGTGGAGGTGGATCAGCCTCATGGACTATTTATCTAACATTTACTTTTGTTAGGATTTCCTGCAACCATCTTGTTTTTTCTTTCTGATGGCCGTCCTTCTCCAAGAAATGCTTCCTACTCTTCCTTGTAGGGCTCCCGAAGCCAGGGACTTGTGCCATCTGCTTTTAATTAATTATGGGTTTGGTCCTCCCCTTCCTCACGTTCCCACCCTTCTCAGAGTGATTGTTGCTTCTCCTTTCAATGCAGTTGGAACCCAGTTAACCTAAGGCAGGTGTGAGCCATGTGTTTCCTCTTTGCTTTTTTGGCTAAGTGCATCTCTCAGTGGCCACAGACTGTCAGCTGTTGCTTCTGTGGCTGGGTGTATATTGGTTCTATGGTGAACCACTGGGATGTCAGGCTTGGAACTGGTGTGGTGACAGTTAAGGGCACTGATCCTGATTAACAAAGAACTAGCCAAGTCTTCTGAAAATTCACTATCATTGCCATCCCCACCAGAAGCCCATTAACCACAGCAGCTGCCCTTCTCAGTCTTTCTTACCACCACCAAACACATCTCAGGATGTTTCCAGCTGTGCATGTATTCCTAGACATCCTTGATGTCTGGGAACTTACAAGCAAGCAGGATCCCCAGAAAAATCATTTTAAGCTTTGAATTCTTGACCTGAGTTCCAGTCTGTGTCTCCGTTTCTCTATTGTGTTTCTACCTATTAAAACTTATTTTTCTCACAGCTAGTCTCCAAAAGCAGAGGTTGTATCTTATTGAATGTTCCTTTATATAAACAAATTATGAAGTGTTTTATAAAGCAATGAGGACTTTATTAATGCAAGTTTAAAAATGGTAATTGTATTAGTTTATATATACAACAATGATGGATGGATTTGAATCCCATTACAATGGACAGGAAATACTCTTCTTTCCTTTTATAAAACAATAGAGAGGAGATGAGGGAGGGATGGGGAGAGTGGGAGGGAATGAGGGAGGGGGCTACGGCTGGGATGCAAAGAACCTAACCTGTGATTGATATAAAAATAAATAAATTACATTTTAAAAAATGGTGATGACAACCAGTCCACATTTAGAATTAAAACCATCAGCCATGCTATGAGACTGGTTGCTGATTAGGACCTGCTTGGTCCCCTTTGGGAATTGATTGAGATTAGCAGTAGGTAGAAACATTGTGCCTGTATATTATGTTCTGTGTTATACCATAGGCAAGCCAGTGGAGTGAGAATGGTTAAAGCAATCAAGCTGAGTTTGGAGTTATTGGGTTAAAAATGGCTCTGTGTTCTAGAACTCTCTCTACTCTTCCCATCATATGGAGCTGAGGGCTTCAAGGAAGGGTGAAGGGTAGACTCTCATCTTTCTCCTATGTACCACCTCATGGCACACTGCTCCAAAAGAACAGGCTGGTTATTTATGCAGAATGAACACTGAAATGAATGAGTAAGAAATAATGTGAATTTAAGCTGAGTGGACTTTTGACAAAGGTGGTAAATTCAGATTTTGATCTAATAAAGAAGAAGCTGAGTGAGGCAATGTGTGCATGTAGTATACCTGGGATCTGAGGCAGGGGGCTCAGGAGTCTGAAGGCAGCTGAAAAGGCATAGCAGGCTTCAAAGAAGCTTCAGATACACTGTGAGACCTTCAGTCTCAATATATATATTTGTGAATTTAGTACACTTTGGGTTCTAAATAAATACCAAGTGAATGAATGAATTTAGCCTTAATCCAACTGGCCAAAAGCTTAATATTTTCAGGGGAAAAGGGTCCCAGGAAGGACTTTATCAGCTTTTATCCAAGGTACTCTGAGATCAATCAGCTCCAGGGGAAGGACTCTGAGCTTGTGCCAGATTCACTTACAAGAAGCAGCTTTGGATAAAAGCTCCGTTCTCTTATCAATACTCCCTCAACTCTTTCAGCAACCCTCAAACAGGTTCTGAAAAAGGCAAAACACATTGTAGTCAGAAGCTGAACTGGAAGGTCAGGGACAAGTTCCATTACCACTCGGACAGCGAGAAAACCCCAGCAGTTCTTTGGTCATTGCTGGGGAATGGGTTTACAGAACTGTGACAGCATTTCTGAGTTTATGTGTAGGAACTGTAGGCTACTGCCCGAGGATACAAGCCAGTGTACTAGAGTTTATGTGCGTTAGATGAAGATGCCAGGAGGCTGCTCGGTAGGATGCTGGCTTCTCATGGTTATGCTCATCCCAGGTTGCGCATCAGATCTGTTAGCTTTTGGTTGTAGTGATTCCCATTAGTCAGTGGCTGCAAGGCCATATGCCCACCTTCCTTCCTGCCTTCCTTCCTTCCTTCTCTCCTTTCTTCCTCTCTTTCTTTACTTCCTTCCCTCCTTCCTTCCTTCTTGTCCTCCTGTCTTCATGCCTGCCTGCCTTCCTTTCTTTCACTATTGATCCTGGGTTGTTCATGTGCCTGTCTCTTCATCTGGCAGGGACTGGTTATCAGAGGAATTTTCTTTTGCTTGCTTCTTTGGGTGCTGAAGTTTTAGCTAATTGGGAATTAAATGGAAGAAAAAATCAAACAGAAGAATCTGGGCATGGATTGGATTTTTTTTTTTCTTTTTGTCCCTCTGAGGATTTGTTGTAAGCAGATATAAAGTGTCTTTCCCACTCAAACTACCTCTGAGCATTTCCACAAATCAATTAGCTGCTGGCAGGGCAGAGAGCAGAGGCAGAATAAGGCATGTGGTGACAGCGGAGACCCTGGCTGCACACTCTTCTCACAGGCATGCTATCCTTGATCATTAGATAACCACAGTGACATTGCATTCCCTGGTGACTGTTCCCTTATAGTCAGAACTTCAGACAGGGCTCAGCTCTTGGGGTCTTGCTCTACTCCATTAATAAGTAAACACCAGTGAGAAGAGATTGGAGAAAAGGGAGGGTGGTTGTCCCTTCCACAAGCAAAGCCAAGAAAAGGAAATAAAAAAGAATCAATTTCTATTTGCTCACATTGACTCCAGGACATTTGTGTGCTGTCTGGAAGGTTTGTCACTGGCTGAACAAACAAAAGCCTGCAGAAGATGGAGCTCTTGACAGGAGCCCTCCTAAGCTTACAAAATAGGTGTAACACGCCTTCTGCCAGCTGCACCACAGGCAAAGCCTTCAGCATATGCCTTTGGAGCCTACGAGGTACAGGCTGAGGGTGTAATCAGAACACCTAAAAAAAAAAATGTGTCCAACTGAGCTGTCAGATAGTCGTTCTGCAGGAACAAATGGAGGTTCTAAAATCTATGCATCATGCTAGGAACATTTTTGGAACTTAAGAGTTTCAGTCTGTCAAAGAAAGGGCCCAATCGGTAGACGGGCAGAAGGTGGAAGGTGGAAGAACAGGGAGATCCTGGCAGTAGGTTTCAGAGCAAAGGTGAACCTTGCCCATAAGGAGATTTTGAGACTTTCCTACCAGTCAGCAAGCAAGAGGCTAGAGAGAATGCTGCATCTTGCACAATAGCTGAGAGTTCTTATCTATTTTGTAGGAATGAGCTAGGGGAGGGGAGGTGGGTGGTGGCTATTCCGGTCTTTGGTTTTACAGTCAGCAAAGCTGAGGGCACAGTAAAGTGAGTTGGTTTGTCCTGGCCACTCAGCCAGGGGTGACCATGAACAGAGTGCCTCCTCTGCCACGCATCAATTCCGCAGGAACATCCGTCCTTCATCTTGGCCATTACAATGTATACACTGCCTCTCCTGACCTGCTGCTGGAGATGGAATTTGCAGCATCACTGAGGTTGCCTGCTACATCTGGTGTTCTCCAAACCTGATCCTGATTGAACTCAGGTTTCAGGCTGGATGGGAAATCTGCTAATCTTCTGAACTGTTTCTCTGGCCCCTCACTCAAACTTTCCAACCACTGTCTAATGCCAAACTCATAATGGCAAGAATGAAATACCTATGAAAGATCAGGCACAGTCATCAGGCATGGCTGCTCCAGGCACACACTGGCTTGTCCTCTGATCTGTCCTGTCTCGCTGTTTGTTCAGAGGAGAAAAAGGAATCTGTTCAAGTTGGCATCTCTCTGGTCTTTGACATCCTTCTTTCCTGTCACCTGTAAAATGGGCAAAAGGACAGCATAGGTATATGAGCCAGCAGAAGAAATGGCCAACTATGAACAAGTTGCCAGTGTTGGAGTGTGGAGAGACAGAACATCTGGAGGGAAAGCACACAGAGAGATATTGGGCACCAACATACGGACTATGGGAGATGCTAAATTCACTAGATCGTCATAAGGATGTTTACAGTGTTGATGACATTGAAATGAAATGGAAAATGCCATGGAAACGGCATGAGTGACAGAAAGTTTGGCTATGTTAGAATGTGCAGATGAACCTTTCTTTTCATTTTCAAAGAGAGGTACGAGTTCTATTCCACGACTAATTCTTCCTTTATTTTCACTGACCTGGAAGACCTGAGTGAGAATGATTACAATTTCTGACTCCCCATTCCCACTCTCTGTGCTAGGTCTTTAGAGAAACAGAACTGATAAAAATAAATACACATTAAGGAGATTTATTATATTAGATGGGTTTCTAGGATTGGCTTACCTGATATGGACCAACAATGGCTGTCTTCACACTGAAGAGATTGAGCAGTGTCTGCTGATGTCTACATGGCTGGGTGTCTCAGCAGACCCAATCCAGCCCTAACAGCCTGGGGATTCCTGGAGAATTTAATCCATGTTGGAAGATCAAAGATGCTGAGTTCTGATGTCAGTGAAGGAAGGCAGTGACCACAGCAGCAGCAGTCCCAGCAAAAGGCAAGCATGGTAGATGACCTTGCCAGCAAGATAGAAAGTCAAGCTGGCAAATAGTTTTCCCTCACACCTCATTCTTTCCACTTCAATTATCCCAATTAAAAAAAATCCCTCATATGTGTCTCCTGAGGCTTGGCCCATAGGTGATTCTTGATCTATTAATCCTTATACCCCATCTTTCCCTTTTTAGTGGGAAACTCTGGATCAGTTGTCAGTATATCAAGAAGCATAGACTAGTTAGGACCAAAGGCTTCTGGTTATAACTCAGCAGCAATGTCTACTGATGACAAAGTTGAGGGTCAGAGATGCAGTCTCCCAACATAGTTTATTTTCTCACAGAAATGAGTCTTTATACTCTCCAGCTTGATACTCATGAAGGTTGGTAATCAAGCAGCGATAAGGGGCATCGTAGATTGGTTATTTTACCAATACAAACCTGTTAAAAAGACCACACATATATGGTCAGTATTTTAGTTTCCTACTTCTGTTTAGATAAGGATTGTGGAGTTGGTCTCATTAAGTTTTTTATTTTTTTAAATTATTACCATCACCGTTATTTTATTTGTATGGGTTCTTTTAGCTGCATGTCTGTCTGTGTACCACATGCCTTCCTCGTGCCCATGGAAGCCGGAAGAGGCCGCTGGATGGCTGGAACTGGGGTTACAGATGCTTGGGATCCCCCATATGGGTGCCGGGAATTGATCTTGGGTCCTCTGGAAGAGCCCTCAATATCCTACCCACAGTACCATCTCTCTAACCCCCAATTTTGGTCCATTTGAAATTGTAGTCGCCAGGGAATGGGTCTAGGTAAAACATAAACAACAACAATTCCCAAATAGCTTCTAATTTCTCTTTTTGCTGAAGAGCTCGTGATCGGCTGCTGTCAGTCAGGCCACTCACATGGGTGGACAGAAGCGAGTGGCACCTCTTCCTTGACATCATCACAGCGCTTGCATTTCCAGGAAGATCACTATTTTCTCAACACAATGGCTTTAAAGTAAGACTGAAACGTTGCTCTTTGATTTTGGCATCGGCATATCAGGCATTTCTCAGTATTCCTTAAATTTTGCTTGGCGTTCTCTGACAGTTTGAAGAGCCCAGACAATAAGGCAAATGATTTCTTAGATGTTCGGGGAACAGTGCATTCAGCCAGTCCTCTTTTTCCTTTGTTCTTTTTCTCTCTCTCCAGGATAATGGGAGAAAAACCTTGGCTTAAATTTCTTTAAACCAGGCAGATCATTAGAATAAACAAAGTCGGGGTATGCGTGTGTGGGTACACTTTGCTTCATTGTGACTTCTCTCTTTTGTCAGGGATGCTCTGTGGTAAGAACATACTTGAATGTCTATTGTACATAAATATCAACAATTTCAAAATGCGTCTATTTGTTGGCCTGTGTTTTGTGCCAGGTGCTTTTAAATATCACAGTTATTGTCCTAAGTTCTCTGTGAAAGGAATTTCATCTCCACTTTACTGCCTTGGCAACCTTCAGCAGTTTGTCACAGGTCACATAGGACGTAAGTGAAAAGCCAAGATTTGGACAGAATGACAGGCTTAATGTTGCTTTTCAAGGCATAATTCTTTCTTTCTTTCTTTTTTTTTTTTTTTTTTTTTGAGACAGGGTTTCTGTATGTAGCTTTGGTGTCCTAAACTTGCCTTGTAGACCAGGCTGACTTCGAACTCACAGAGAACCACCTGCCTCTGGGATCATAGACATGCACCATCACGCCTAGCTAGCATAATTCTTTCCCATTTGCCAATGAATACAGAATGTTACTATGTGACAAGATGACCCCTCATCTTCATATAAATACCAAATTATGACATTATGTAGTAAAGTAAAAGCCCAGGCAAGGCATCTTCCTAGAAGCCAGGTCAAAATGGTCACAGATGAGATTAATTGCCCAGAGGAGAGCAAGGTGGGAAGCTCTGGGGGCAGGTGGCTAAGAACTGGGGTGTATCTGAGATGCTCAGGGTTAGAGTCTCTGAAACAAGTGCAGAAACTGCTTAGCCTTAAATTACAAAGGGCTTTGGGATGAATGACCCCTCCACTCTGGGCTGCTAGCCTTTTTCCCAGCATTCTCTACACAGCAGCAAGAATGGTCATCTCATGCTGAGCTGTATGTGCCCAGAATGCTTCAGTGCATCCTATTGCACTTAGAGTAGAGCCCAGAGTCTTGCTTTGTCAATGAAGCTATGCAGGAACTACCCACATCCCACCTCTTTTCCCGCTGAGATTCACTGTATCTGAATACTTTCGACTTTCACTGCAACCACCTGCAACTCTTCATCCAAGGTCTTTTGGCTACTAGCAGAGTATCTTTGGGAATGAATGTCATTCATCATGGTCAAGACTTGGTGGGCTTATACCTGACTGTCTTGACCCTCGAGTGGGAGGGCAGTGATGTGTGCTCTAGGCAGTTTCCAGAGCTCCTCCTGAGGGACCCAGCCACCGAAGCCTGCAAATAGGTAAAGTGCTCACTAGTGTGCCCTGTACTGTCTTCCTGCATCTTGTTCTTTTCCACTGAGGAGGCTTTTGGTGTCCCTCCTTATTTAGGTTGGCTTTGGATTATATGGTACCTTCTCATAACCTGATGTCCTGGAAAACATTTGTCTTCCGTATTCTTTGGCTCCAAACAGAACAGTAGGAGTAGCGAGGTCACTAGTGGCTCTCCTGTCTTCTTTATATCCTTGGCCTATACTGTATCGGGCTGTGCTCATTCTCTGTGCCTCTCTTGAATGTTACCAGAATTTAAATAAAGGCTTAAGGATTATGAAGCATGATGACAGAGAGGAGAAACACAGATTATGAGTATTCAGAAGGCCTGGCAGACATTAGGGAAACCCTTGAAATTATGGCTGTATATATATATATATTTTTTTTTTAATTAAATTTATTTATTTACTCACTTTACATCCTGATTGCAGTCTCCTCCCACTTCTCTTCCTGGTCCCACCCCCTTCCTCCTCACCCTTTCCCCTTCTCTTTAGAAAATGTGGAGTTCTTTTCCATACAAACGCACCCTGGAACAAGTTGCATCAGGAATAAGCACATCTTCTTCCCCTGAGGCCAGAGAAGGCAGCTCATCTAGGGGAAAGTGATCTAAAGGCAGGCAACAGAGTCCATGTCGAGATAGCTCCCACTCCACTTGCTATGGGACGGACTCGAAGACCAAGCTGCCCATCAGTTACATACATGTTGGGTGCCTAGGTCCAGTTCATGCATGTGCTTTCGTTGGTTCTTCAGTCTCTGTAAGCTCCCATGGGCCTGGGAGAGTTGACTGTTGGTCTTGGAGAGTCCTTATCTCTTCTGGGTCCTTCTGTCCTTCCCCTGAATCTTCCACAAGACATCCTGAATTCTGCCTAGTGTTTGGTTGTGGGCCTCAGCATCTGTTTCAATCTGCACTTGGGTGGAGCCTCTCGGACAGTTACGCTAGTCTCCTGCATGCAAGCACAGCAGAGTATCATTAATAGCATCAGGGGTTGGCTCTCTCCCATGGGGTGGGTCTCAGGTTACAAGTGAGTATATACCATGTGTGCTTTTTTTGGGGTCTAGGTTACCTTACTCAGGATGATCTTTTCTAGTTCCCACCATTTGCCTGAAAATTTTATGATTTCCTTGTTTTTAATAGCTGAGTGGTATTCCATTGTATAAATATACCACAATTTCTTTATCCATTCTTTGGTTGAGGGACATCAGGGTTGTTTCCAGTTTTGACTATTATGAATAAAGTTGCTACGAACATAGTTAACAAGTGTCCTTGTGGTATGATGGAGCATCTTTCAAATATATGCTCAGGAGTGGTCTAGCTGGGTCTTGAGGTAGAGCTATTCTCAGGTTTTTGAGAAAGCTCCAGATTGAGCTCTACAGAGCTTGTATAAGTTTTCACTCCCACCAGCAACAGAACTGGGTTCCCCTTTCTCCACATCCTCACCACTTGAGTTTTTAATCTTAGCCATTCTGCTGGGTATAAGATGGAATCTTGGAGTCGTTCTGATTTGCATTTACTTGATGACTAAGGATATTGAACATTTCTTTAAGTGCTTCTTGGCCATTAGATTCCTCTGTTGAGAATTCTATGTTTAATTCTACATCCCATTTTAAAATTGGATTATTTGATTTGTTGGCTTGAAATCAGGGATAGTGGTACCCGAAGTTCTTTTATTGTACAGCATTTTTTTTTAGCTATCCTTATTTTTTTTTAATTTTCCATATGAATTTGTGAATTGCTCTTTCTAGGTATGTCAAGAATTGTGTTAGAATTTTGATAGGAATTGTATTGAATCTGTAGATTGCTTTTGGTAAGATTTTTTACTATGTTAATCCTATGAGTCCATGAGCATGGGAGATCTTTTCATTTTCTGATGTCTTCTTCAATTTCTTTCTTCAGCGACTTAATGATCTTGTCATACAGGTCTTTCGCTTGCTTGGTTAGAGTTACACCAAGATACTTTATGTTATTTGTGGCTATAGGAAATGATGTTATTTCCCTAATTTTTTTTTCTCAGCCCATTTGTCGATTGTATATAGGAGGGCTACTAATTTTTTTTTAGTTAATTTTGTATCCAGCTACTTTGCTGAAGGTATCATCAGCTGTCGGAGTTCTCTGGTAAAATTTTGGGGGTCACTTATGTATACTATCATATCATCTATGAATACTTTGACTTCTTCCTTTCTAATTTACATCCCCTTGATCTTCTTTAGTTGTCTTATTGCTCTAGCTAGAACTTCAAGTACTATATCGAACAGATACAGAAAAAGTGGGCAGCTTTGTCTTGTCTCTTATTTTAGTGGAATTGCTTTAAGTTTCTCTCCATTTAATTGATGTTAGTCATTAGCTTGCTGTATATTGCCTTTATTGCCCTTCGGTATTCACCTTGTATCTCTGATTTCTCCAAGGATTTTAACATGAATGGGTGTTGGATTTTGTCAAAGGCTTTTTAAGCATCCTAATGAGATTGTGTGTGTGTGTGTTTTCTTTCAGTTTGTTTATATGGTGGATTACATTGATGGATTTTTTTCTAAGATGAACCATCTCTGCATCCCTGGAATGAAGCCTACTTCATCCTGGTGGACGATGTTTTTGATGTGTTCTTGGATTTGATTTGTGAGTGTTTTATTGAGCCTTTCTTGTTCCATGACTGATTATTAACTGGGCCAGTCTTGTCAAGGCCCATTGTAGGTAACCTCAGCTTCACAACAAAATTGTAGCTTCACAACAGTGGTTGCACTGAATGTAAAGGACGATATTTTACAGCCTTTTAACCAAATGTCCTGGCTCTTACATATTCTTTGCTTCCCTTCTACAATGAGTCTTAGAGGAGGTAGAATAAATGTCTTTTTTAGGGTTGGGCCATCAAGATATTCATCTTTGACAACCTGGTAGAATGCCCCTACCCTTTTTTATTTGTTTGTTTGTAAGGGAAGCTTTTTTTTTTTTTTTCAAATTTTTACTTTGGGGCATCTCAAGATTTGAAATTTTTGCCAGTAAACATTTTGTAAGCTGGGCATGGTGGCATGTGCCTGTAATCGCAGCACTCAGGAAGGCAGAGGAAAGCAGATCTCTGTGAGTTTGAGGCTAGCCTGGTCTATAAAGCAAGTCCAAGGGAGCCAAGGCTACACAGAGAAACTCTGTCTTGAAAAACCAACAAAACAAAACAACAAAAACCAAACCAAACCAAACCAAACAACAACAACCCCCCAAACCTAAAAAAGCATTTTGTAAATTATTTGAATAGTGACTATCAATATATATTAAGTGTGCCTATTATACAGAGAACAGTTGTGATGTGTTTGTAAAAACTGATAGTCACTCTGATTTTATTTAAAAAAAACTTCTTTTATTTTTAATTATGTGTGTGTGTATGTCTCTGTGTGGATATGTACACATGAGTTCAGATGCCCCTGGGGTCAGAGGCTTTGGATTTCTATGGAACTGGAGTTTCAGGTGGTTGTGAGCCACTTGGTATGGGTGTTGAGAACTAAACTTGGGTCCTTTGCAAGAGCAGTATATGCTTTTAGCGTTTGAGCACCTGATTCCTTTTTTCCTCAATTTTAATTAATTAATAATAAATATAGTTTATTATTATTATTAGTTACTAGTGTGTGTTCAGTGTGTGCATATGAATGTGAGTATGTGTGTGTCATACCGTCTATGTAGAGGTTAGGTGATAACTTTATGGAGTTAATTCTGTCCTTCTACCATAGATCAGAGATCAGACTCAGTTGTCAGGCTCATGTGGTAATGGCTTTCACCAGATGAGCCACCTCACTGGTCCCTGAACTTCCAGGTAGGAGTGTTTCTTGAGGTCTTCAAACCTGTCTTAGCTCTATGGAAGCTTGACTTACTGTTATTTGAAAATTCCTTTCTTTCTTTCTTAGTTTCTTTCTTTCTTAGAGGTCCTGAAACAACTCCGTGAGTAAGGGATTTCTTTGAAAACTTTGTTTACAAGACAAAACAAAAGCAACAAAATCAAACGCTTAGTCCTTTTGAATAAATTAGCCTTCATAGAAGAGTGGTAAAATGGGCATAGGTTATGATCTGTAGGACAGTTATTAAATAATAATGACTGAATTTACCTTCTTTGGGTACAGATGGAATTGAGATTAAAAATCTATTCCACAATAGAATCTCTCCCCATTGTGTGGCCTCTACACCTCCCACCACCCACCATCTGCTGAAACTACTGAAACAAAATGTGGTCATTCATTTAGCTAATTATTAAATACTCATTGAACGCATATCCCATTATGCTCAGAGTCATTTCATTCTATGATTCCAAGTAGGAGAGAATCTAGGAGCCTGCATGCAGAAACAACTTGTGTGAAGAAATGAAATCAAGAGAATATGGCCTCTCAAATGAGCATGAATGTCACCCTTCATAGAAGACGATGGCTCGCATCTACTGCTTTGTTTTTGTAATGGGACTGATGGTCGGAGCTGAATAATTCATGCCGTTTCGCTCACATCCCTTGAAAGCACTGGCATTTCTCTTGGGACAGCTGGCTGAGGTTTGGTACAGACTGTTGCCATATACTTTTCTGTTGCCAAATGGCCTTTCTGGGAGGTTTTGGGGGTGGGGGAGTACAGAATTTGATTGTGCTGGCCGAGGAATGAAGCAAGCTTGGGTTCAAATCCCATCCCTACTCTTTGACTTGGGCAAGTCACCTGACTTTTACCAGTCTCCATAGCTTCACATGAAAATGGAGGCAAAATTTAATTCTTACTTAGATTTATGGGTATATCATAGGCAAACTTGCTTTAGTGAAGGTTCCTTGTTTAGGAGGGTGAGATGCTTAAAAGGGAAAGGCCTCCTTCCTGGTTAATGCCTTAGATATGGCTGAGAAAAATCTAGGAACAGAAGGTGGGGCTAAGTGGACATGGGGAAGAAGGCTAGAGTAAAGAGAGGCAGGAGGAACCAGTAAGGAGCAGGGAATAGGGCACATGGAGGCTTTGAAACTTCATCTTTATTATCAGCTCACCTGGCTTTAGAAGAACCCCTCTGGGTGTGTCTGTGAGGGTGTTTCCAGAGAGGTTGACCAAAAAAGGAAATGCATTCCCTGAAGGTGGGCAGCACTATCTTATGGGTTGAACTCCTGGAGTGAGTGAAAATAGAAAGAGGAGAAAGCAAGCCGAGAACAGGCATCTATGGCTTTCTGCTTCCTGAGTGCTCACAGTGCGGACTGGCTTAGGCTCTCAGTGCCTTTCCCACCACTGTGGCCTGTCTCCTTTAAAACTGTGAGCTCATGTAAACGACTCCAACGTGCTTTTGCTAAGTATTTTGTCATAACAATTAGAAAGGTTAACTAAATCTGTGGTGTAGAGGGATTTTAATTCTGAACATGGCAAGAAATCACATCCAAAGACCTTCTAGGTCTGTATGATCCAGCTGGAATGCAAACATGCCTTTAATCCAGGAGACAGAGGCAAGCAGATCTGAGTTCAAGGCCAGCCTGGTATAGAGCAAGTTTCAGGTAAAGAACAACTTAGGTCCTGGCATCGTGGTACAGGCCTTTAATCTCAAACAATGAAGGTAAAGTTAGTTTGTAGAAAGAAGCACTCATCTTTGGAACTGATGTCTACTGAGTGGCAGAAACAGTGAAAGACTTGACAGAATAGGGTACACCCAACTCTCACGAGAAAAAAGAGGAAAGGGAAGCTATTTAAGGGGTAATGAAAGAGAAGAGGCAGTTTTACCTGATAGACACTGATAGAAAGATGGTTTGCAGAGACAGAACTCAGGTGAAGATGGAAGGAACCAGAGAATGAGAAGAAGCCAGAAGATTAGAAAAGACTGCTGAAATTAGTTTGAGGCCAAACAGCAATTCAGGGGCCGAGAGAGAAGCCAGATTGAAAAAATCAGCTAGGAGAGGAGTTTGAGCCAGCCAGCCTAAAGCTCAGTAAGAACAAGAAAGGCTCAGTTTATTAAGCAGTAAGTCTCCAAGGCTGAAAACAGTCTAGATTGTGCGGAGGCTAGAAGCTTCCAGGACTAGGCCTAGGTTAGCAGAGAGAGGCAGTAATCCTCCAAGACACCAACTGAACCAGGCAAATAAAAGTTCCCTTTACACTGTTGTGATGGCCAGAGGACATTTAAAAATTGTAGTTTCCAGGTTAGTAAAATTGTCCATGCTCACCCCTGGGGAAGACTATTTCTACTGCTCTCAGCGTCCTATACTTCTTTTGTGTAGATTGAAGCCTCATGGGCTTTTTTCCGTCCATGTCTGTTGTTATCGTTGTTTAGTTCATGTTCAGTCATGTTGGGGGACTCCATAGGTGTAATAATGTCTGATATTCCCAGGAGACGTGACGTCACAGTAAACTCCCTGTATCTCTGGCTCTCACAGTCCTTCCCCCCTCCTCTTCTACGTGTTCCCTGAGCTGTTGGTGTGAGAGCTGCAGCGTTACAATGGGTCTGTCTCCACCACTCCGCAGCTCTATTGGTTGTGCTTTTTTTGTGCTGGTCTCTGTTGCAAAGAGAAGTTGATTATCCAATGTCAAATATTCATCCCTGAGAACATACATATAAGTAGCATTATACAGACTGAGCAGGTTGTGTTTATGTATTTAGGAATATGTATGTATGATGTATGTATATAAGAACAGCTAATGGAAAAGGGATCCATGAATTTGAACGGGAGCAAGGAGGGGTGTATGGGATGGCATGAAGGGAGGAAAGGGAAGGGGGTGCAACAAAATTATGATAACCTGAAAGAACAAAAGAAAGAATCTTTAAAAAGTTCTCAGATCTACTCTGAGGTGAGCCTGCCTTTGTTTTCCATGTCTTCCTAGTCTAGTTACCACCACTGTTCCCGGTTCAGACTTTGGTAAACTCTGTGACATTTACTAGTGTTTTGTTACGGGTTTTATGTGTGTTATGCAACTAAAGGTGGGGTGACCCAAGTGTCAAGAGACAGAGACCACAGCGGTGCACTAGGAAGCCAGGGAGGTCTTTCTGCCTGTCTCCAGGCTGGCGCTATTTCAAGGGGACAGGTTCACACTGACATATGAATGCCATTACACAATCTTTATGAGCTTTTACGCTGTTCCAGTGCTGACATATGAACACAGTGCACATTACTCTCCTCCAAATCACTCATTGAGAGGCTAGTTTAATCCTTACAGCAGGTCAGTGAAATAGAGTACCACAGTCACCCTCATTTCAAAGATGAGGAGACTAAGCTTGAGAGATTATGGAACTGGGCTAAGTTAGCTCAGGATATTTTATATGTATAAGTGCACACATACACACATACATGTGCACATGCATATGTCTCATTATGTTATTATGGTAGGTTGATTTGCACTATGTTATTCTGCTTTATTTGATGAAAATTGTTGGATATTGGTGTTTAATATACTTGACATACAGTAACTGATTTTAAGTCATTTCTCCTAGAAATGAGATGAGGATTTAGAGTTCCAGCAATCTGTTGTGGGGAACATCTCAGAAAATACACAAGAGAAAGAGAACAGAACAGGTGTGATGGTAGACATCTTACCTTGACTGGCTACCCAGAAGTCAGGCATTGTTTTGGGTGTGCTGGTGAGGGTGCGACTGGGTGAGATTAATTTTTGTTTGTATGAGTAGACTGATAAAAAAAGAATGCCTTTCCCAATGGGATGGGCTTTCTCTAACCCACTGGCTACCTGAGCATAACAGAAAGACCAAGAGAGAGAATTTGCTTTCGCTCTGCCTGGCTCTGTTCATATAGGACATCAGTTTCCTTGCACTTTTCTCAGACAAGAATGGAAATCACTGGTTCTCCTAGGGTCCTTGGAGTGCAACAGGAATCATACTTCAGTGCTGGGTCTGCAGCTCTCCAACTCTAAATGTGGGGCTTTAAAAAAAAGATTTATTTATTTAGTGTGTGAGTGGCCAATATGCATGTACACCTGCATGCCAGAAGAGGGCATCAATTCCTGTTAAAGATGGTTGTGAGCTACCATGGGGTTGCTGGGAATTGAACTCAGGGCTTCTGAAAGAGCAGACAGTGCTCTTCACCACTGAGCCACCTCTCCAGCCCCCAAGTGTGGGGCTTCTTAGCCTCTATTGTCATGTGAAACAATTTCTTTTTCTCTCTCTCAGATGTACTCTCTCTTCCTCCTTCCTCCCACCCCTGCCCCTCTTTCCTTTCTTTTCTCTCCTTCCTTCCCTCCCTCTAGTTGGTTGTATTTCTCTGGAAAACCATAATTCAGCAAGGAAAAAGCTAAGCAGTGATGTAGTCTGAGTGTTATCAGCAGCGGCTGTTCCCTCCAGCTCCTAGAGCACACATTGCAGGTTGGGTTCCACCTTTTCTGAGTCATTTAATGGCTGCCGTCTACTCCTAAGGTGAGGTGAGGACAGGGCGGGCAGCTCCCTGGAGAAAGGAGAAGGTGTGATCTATCTGTGGACACAAACAAATAGAAGCACTAGATGGAAAAGCAATCCAAATCTGATGCTAATAGCCTCCACTACAGTAGACAATTAGCAATTAGCAGCCATTATCATCTTTTATATTCTGATTTTCTTCTCATCTAATAGGTGTGAAAGAAATAAAGTACAGAAAAAAATTGTTGATGGCCCATTTAAAATATAAATCACTTTTCTCCATCCATGTATTTGCATTAAAAAACATAAGATGTGATAATGAAGTTATAGAGTCATTAAAAATGTAAAAACAGGGCTGGAGAGATGGCTCAGTGGTTAAGAATGCACACTGCTCTTTAGAGGACCTGAGTTTGGCTCCCAGGACTCATCCTAGGTGCTTTACAATCTTCTGTAACTGCAGCTCCAGGGAATCTGACACCTTTGGACTCTGTGAAATCCTGCACTAACCACACACAGGACACACATGTGCACACACATACACACGATTAAAATAATAGGTCTTAACAAAACATAAAATGCTACAAAATGTTTCAGTAATACAAAACAACGCCGCAGGGCAATCTTTAGCAATCTCATCACACCTTTTCGCTTCCCTAGATGTAATTAATCCAGTTAGCATTTAGTATGTAGCCTTTCGGAGTTTTTATTCTATTTTCTTATACACGAATGCACGCTCATGCATACTCTCAAAGTTAGTTTTGAAGTTATCTTTCTTGGCATAGTGACCCGAGCATGTCTGTTCTCACTCAGAAGTATGTCCTGAAGACCTTTTCCTGGCAGACCCTAGTCTCCTTCGTTCTTTTGAATGGTGCTGCATAATTTCTAGCCTGTGTGCATCATAATGTGGTTAATTACCTGCCTATTAATGATGTCTTGGTGCCTCCCTTGATAAAATTTGTGTCGGGCATGAAGTTGTGGGTAAGGAGATGGGGAGAATCCGGGAGGACTCAGGGGAGGGGAAAGAATGTGATTAAAATGCGTTGGGTAAGAACTTTAAAAAAACAATAAAAACAGAAATAAAACCTGTGTTCAGCATTTTTCTCTTAACTCTGCATTGTTATATAGTCCTAATTATGTTACTACTGATTTATTTAAATTTAGAAAAAAATTTTTGGGACAGGGTCTTACTTACTATGCAGCCTAGATTGGTGTAGAATTTGTGATGCTCCTGCTTCAGCCCCTGAATGCTGGGATTTCAGGAAACTGTTTCAAAGTTGCAGCAAAACAGTGATTGAATCATCATCTACTTAATCAGCTTCCTAATTCCAGTTGCACAGGACAGGCCACAAATAGTTATCTTTTCATTACATGTATACTATAAAATATATACATATAATGTATGTTACACACATGCTATTTATATACAAGTATTTTAAAGCATTCTACAATCATATGGAGCATATAAGCTATGAGGTAATATAGAAATTCATTATAATCATAATGTATGGATTTTCCCTACATATTTTGGAGTGTGTTCTCAGGTGTGGGTTTAGTGCACGAACTTTACAGTGTTTTCTGCACTAAGCCATGCACTACTCTGGTTCTTCAGGAAACCCTGATGCAAAATGCAGACCTTGCATGATTGCTGTGTCATTTTAATAGTAAACACGGGTAACTGTACTGAAGGGGAACCAAATCTTTAGAAAACAGGTCCTGTGGTCAGTGAAGGAGGAGCAGGGACCTGATGGAAGCTGAGTTCTCGTGACTAGGCACGCATTTCAACGCTTGCTTTTCACACAGGTAAATTCTGCTCGTACCAAGAGGTGCACAGACACAAGGTTTCCACTACAGACCTTCAAGCAGAATCAGCTTAGAGGTGCGGCAACCCGTGTAACGAAAACCATGAACTGGGTGAGAACAGAGTGAATTGGCCCCCGCACAGGCACAGCCGTAATCCCAGCTACTCGGGAGCATGGCAATCCTTCTTGGTCTATAAAATAAATTCAAGACCAGCTTGGGAAACTTAGCAAGACCCTGTCTCCAAATAAAAGTTTAAAATAGGGTTGGGTTATAGCTCAGTGGCAGAGCAGATCCCGGTATGGATGAGGCTGTTGGTTTAATAGCCAGTACCAGAAAAACAAACAAACAAAAAACAATCTCTGTAAACAGCCACACAACTTTTCCTACATTTTAATGATATGTTATTAATGTTATAGTTATAAAATATTAATGCTAAAGCTGGGCACGATGGCGCACACCTTTAATACCAGCACTCAGGAGGCAGAGGCAGGCGGATCTCTGTGAGTTCAAGGCCAGCCTGGTCTACAAAGTGAGTCCAGGACAGCCAGAGCTACACAGAGAAACCCTGTCTTAAAACACAACAACAACAAAATGTTAATAGCCCTACTGTAAAGGCTACTACATATCAGGTACTCTTCTGGGTGTAAATTGTACATTTTTATGGAGTAGTACCATGTGCTGTTTTAATACATGCATGTGTTTTATGTTCAAATCAGGGCAAACATGTCTGTCAACACCCAACAGTGGCTGCTTGCATACTTGCAGTGGTGAAACCAGGTGGATCCTTTTCTTCTTTCTTTCTTTCTTTCTTTCTTTCTTTCTTTCTTTCTTTCTTTCTTTCTTTCTTTCTTTCTTTCTTTCTTTCTTTCTTTCTTTTTCTTTTGGTCCTCATTCTGCAGACAATGAAAACTGTAGTGTAGAGAGGTTCTGAAACTTCCCCAGGTCTTCCTGTGGATAGGTGCCAGGCCAGAAGGTGATCAGATCTGCTTTTGTCTTCTGACCTCAGTGCTCCATGTTAAGTGATCACTGTCCACCTTCTCACGTGACAGATTTTCAGCCATATAGCAATCATTTAGAAGAACAAGTAATGGGCAAGAAGAATCCAACTCTAATGATGCAGCTGAAGCGGTCACAATGAAAAGAGCAATAGTTCCCCTGCCTTTCGGACATTGTCTAAAACAGTGACCACAGAGTGGTCGACCTTGGTGGAGGTGCTCGCAGGAGCAGATTGGTGGATCTTAGGCTTGACTTTCAAGGACAGCCACAAAATTGCTGAGGTGGCTGTATACTTTCTGTGGCAGATGGCACAGATAGCCAGAGAATGGATAAAGAGGTTTAAAATCTAAAAATACTAACCCTGTTTCACCAACCTCAGGTGGGCAGGAGATTTCTGAGAGAGCCATGTCTTACCTCACTCCTGCTTTCCCGATGGTGGCCCTGGATGGAAATGAGCATGCAGCGGTGGCTTGTTACAGCAAGAAAAGTTGGGGGTGGGTGCTAAGGATGCTCCAAACTGAAGAACATGCTCATTTGGGTCATGTTTTTGTTTGGATCTGTGTAGGGGGTCTGGGGATCTTTGTGCTCATAGACATACATTCTGGGGACCTGGAATGTTGAGCACACAGGGTTGTTCCTTCAAGGGAAGGAATGCAAAACCTGTTTTCAGCACAGAATGATGAAGTGAGCATGCTTTCTAACCTGTGGCCTTTGCACAATCTGTGTGGTTGAAGTCTTTCCTGCACCAGATCCTCTTCCAGACAATTGTAAACTTGTTTTTAGATCTAATGCGAGGTGTCACATGTACTTTATGAAGAATTTCAACGTAGTCATGTCTGATCTGTACCTAGCTTACTTTTTTCCTCAGAGAGATTTAATATGCTTTGTTGCACACACAGAATTGAGTTATTCATTGCAAGGATATATTTTCATCAGTTTGTGACATTTTAAAATCCACCTAAAATAGCTTGGGGTCAGACTCCCGAAGTTTGAACCAAACTGGTTACTGAGTCATATTGTTCCAAACCACTTTCTTGCCTCTTGAGGCTCACATTCTGCTGACTGTGAAGGTCTCAGAGACTCTGGCAAATCTGGAAAAGGGTGAGACATTGCTGTATCTTTTAGAGATTCCAGAACAAGAAATTGACATTTACAGTACTGACCACGTAGCCGCTGGGACAGGAATGCTTACACAGTTAGAATGCAGGTATGCTTGAGATGTCATTCAAAAAAAAACATACATTCATCCTATTTAAATTTTTCCTTCATTTGCATTTTCTATGTACCCAAGGAAAAGATTTGTTTCTGAGCAATGAGTGATAATATCTGAAGCTATTAGTAATGCTAGTCTAACATGCTGCAAGGCTTCTTGGAAAGGAGCAATTTGATTAAACACTCTTCCTTCTGTACTTGGGACTAGCCCAGATCCTTCTTTTCTCTCTTTCTATTTGTCTGATTATCCCCCAACTTCAACATATTTCCCTCAGCGGGTTGGCAACCAGAGATTTTCTCTTTTACCTTTGGATTCTTTTCTTTTCCTATCTGTATGTCCATCTGTCTGTCTATCTGAATGAAATCAGCCCCCACAGGCTCATATATTTGAATGCATGGTTCCCAGTTGGTGGAACTGTTCGGGAAAGATTAGGAGGTGTGGCCTTGTTGGAGGAGGTGTGTCATTCAGCATTTCAAAAGCTTTCTCTCTGCCTCCTACTTGCAGATAGGTGTATAAGCTCTTAGCTACTGTTCCAGTGCCTTGCCTGCTGACCTGCTGACCTGTTGACCTGCTGACCTGCTGACCTGCTCCTCTATCTTGATCCATGGATTCACCGTCTGAAACTGTAAGTCTCAATACACTCTTTCTTCTATAAGCTTTGTTGGTTTTGGTATCTTCACAGAAATAGAAAAGTAACTAAGGTCATCTATCTATCTACTATGTTTCTGTCATCAATCATGTCTCAACTACTTTTGGTTACATATACTTTAATTATTGTGCCCCTGCCCCCATCATCACATATTTTTTCTATAGAGTAAAGATAAAGATTATGCTAAATAGTTTATGCAGTTCATCACGTTAAAATATGTGTAATTTGATACAGTATTGTTGTATATGTATTTATAGAATACAATGTGCTGTTTTGATATATCAACGGAATGCCTAAATTAAGCTAATTAACATCTCTATCACTTCAAATTCTTGTTTTAGGTGGGTGAGAATATTTGAAATCTACTCTTAACAGCTTTGAAACGTGCAATCGACTATTATTAACTATAGTTGCCATATTGTAATAGATATAAAATTCTTCCTAACTGAAACTTGATTTTCTTTGAGCAACATCTCCATATTATTCCCTCTTCCTCACACCTTTTTAAAGCTTCTGGCAACAAGCATTTTATTTTCTGCTCTAGGTTCAACCCCCCACCCCCACCCCACTGTATATATAAGTGAAATCACGTGGCATTTGTCTTTCTGTGCTTGGCTTATTTCATTTTGCAGTGTCCTTGAGGTTCATCCATGCTAGTTCAAGTGACTGAATTTTCTTTGTTAGAAAGACTGAATAACATCATACTGAGTATCTAGAACACACAATGGAGACTTGGGTTGACTCAATATTTTGACTGTAGTGCAGTGAACAGATAGGAAGGTACTCTGGAATCAGGGTTGCCAGCATTTACTCTTCCCATGGTCACAAATGAGTTGCTGAAGCCAAAGACCCCATAACATGTACTGAGTGGGCTTTGTTCTTTGAGTGGTGCTCATTGGCTTGAAGGAAGCAAAGTAAGCTGCTAGAGCAATTGTTGACCTAGAGGACTCCTTTGAGTATTTGTTTCCTTCCTTCCAACATGTATCACTCCATCCCTTCCAGTGAGTAAATCTCCTTCCCACCCAGCGTAGATCCTTTCTTCCTTTCTCGTGTATCTTCCCTTCTTGTGTGCATCTTTTGGTATGTGCTAGGATTTTTGTTGATATACTTAGCTGTTAATCAAGCTTTTAAAATGACACTTTCAAAGAATGAGATTCTGAATAACAGCAATCCTTCAAACACATTTCTTCATTGGGTTCACAGTTCTCTGGTTGTTCTGTGTATTAAGAGATAGGGTTTGGGGTATTCTCTTCTCTACTGACCCCAGGATTTTAGCTTTCCAGTAGAAGCAATAGTTCTTGAGTCAAGTAAGACATTGATCAGAGAGTGTCTCTGATAACTGCGACAATCCACCTCAGTGTTTCCTTATGAGTATCCTGTGAAAAGCTAGTATTATTAGATTCTAATCAACAGGGTAGACTGACTCCATAGAGAAATCTGTACAACACATATGAATTTCAGTGTGTAAATTTGGTTGTACAGAGAAATCTTTCATGTTCTAATTTTCTGTACTCTGTCATCCTTCCAGGTCAATGGAAAATTTTCATTTGGACATACTTGGGTCCCTTCTAGTCTTCTTCCTCAGAAAGGTTGTGTCAAGGCTTTCAGAACACTGAGGCAGTGGGAGATGCTGTCCACAGTTCCTACTGTGGAGATGCTCAATAGCCCAGTCTACACACCCTGTGGGTAAGCTTTCTGCTGTTCCTGTAATGTGGGGCACAGGAGCTTTCGTGAGGTTGGGAGCCCCCGTTAAAGATTTAACTCTGAGAGCTGTAAGAGATAGGGAATATTGTCTCTGCTCTTGTGACCCCCAAATTCTCTCTTCTGTAGCTCTCCTCTGGGAGTAAAATCCAACAGGTCTTGCCAGTGGCGAAGAGATTGAGAAGACCAGAAGAAAATATATTTCCCACAGATTCTTACCACCTGGGATTGGGAAACACTGTACATGTAGTTCCATTTCTGTGTTTCTATATCAAGGGCTCTTGAGAAGTCTTTGATATTTACATTTATTTAAGACAGAGATCCCCAAATTCATTTGCTGTTAACTCCTCCCACCCTCCTCTCCTGAGACAGTGTTCTGGGGAATGATCTTTAAGAAATCTGAGCGCTCTATGCAAATCTATTGCTGACTACACTTTGGAAGCCAGGGGAGTATACTGACACCTTACAGAGGGACATTTGTCCCTGTTGTCTAAAGCTTAACTCATCCAAATTCTCTCCATCAGCCTCAATTTCTTTTCCAGCATTCTAAGACCTTCCTAGGCATCACCAATGCCACAAGCCAGGGCTTTTGAATTATATTTGTAAGAACTCTGCGTAGACATGAATGATTTATCTGTTTGGTGAGCTTTGCCAAACCTGGGGTTAAAAACACAAGTACTAGGATAGTTCTGAGAGGGTTTGTGCTCACCCCTAGCTGCTGGCACCCAAGCCTGGTGAGTCTCTTTCTCACTTTAACAAGCAACAGACACTGGGACTTTGGCTGCGGAGCTAGCAAGGAGGGAGATAAACTCTGGCTGCAAGGGTGAAGACAGCAATGACCCTTAATCACTGCTTCCGTATTCCAGCATATTCTTTTTAAGCAGTGTTTGTTTCTTGAGTATTTCAGTTCCTTATCTACCACTGGGCTCTCTGCTTCTCTGCTCAAGGTCACCCAGTGAGAACTGCGTCCCATCTTGGGTTCTGTTTTGGTTGTATTTCTTTTCTCACCCATGATTCATAAGTGGGAAACCTACCAAATCTTCACTGCTGTTCTACCCTTAGCTAGCAAGGGAAACTAAGCCAAGTAGACAGAAGTACCCTGTGGGCAAATGCCTGGGGCTTCACTTGGCATTCCCCGGGCACTAGTCTGTGAGCCCCACTAATGAGGAGAATTTCAGGGGAGAAACCTTAGGCAGCAGGCTTTTCTGAATGCTGTCATCTGATGTTTTCCCTAGAGTAGGTCTGGCTTTCAGAAGGGAGTGTTAAAAGGAAGGCACAACTCTTAGAAAATGGTTTCTGGAACCTTCACTGCTGGAGGGAGGTGTCGGGCTTCTTTGTGCTTTTTCCAAGCTTCTAGTCCAAAGCCTGGGGTCTGAGCTAACCTTGTTGCCACTTTGTCCTTCATAACAAAGGCACCTGTAAAATCAGGGAGCATCATAGCTGGGGACCCCTGGGGACAGGCTCAGCTGCAGCTCAGGGCTCTCTGGAGGCACAAAGTGATAAGAGGCCCCAATGGGCAAGAAAAGACTTGAGATCCTCCATGTGAGCAGATCCAGGGGGTTCTCAGTTGGGCCAACTAACTTCTCCTTACTCCATTCAACTGACCCTAGAAACGCTTGGCTTCACCGCAGCGCTATATCAATTACAGTAATTTACATGAATTATTTACCAATTATCTTTAATTACCAGGCTGCATGACAGTGATTATGCATATCATCAAATGTGTGCCAGATCAACTTGGTTGCAAGATTTATTTGATTGTAATACTAATCATTGTGCACATCTGCTTACTGTTTGGGAGTTGCTGAGCAGTGTGGGCATTTTCTCATACCTTGAAAACAATAGCACTAACACTGGAAGGTACATGCTATTTGTGGACAGGTTGAAGGTAGAGAGAAAGATAAGGAATGATAATTACTATCTGCTTCCAACCCTTTAAATTTAGATGATTAGTTCTGGGGACGAAGCAAGGCCAACTGGACCTCATATTTTAAAAAATATGAGCTTCTATTCTTGAGGTCAGGAACTTGGGTCTTACTCATATTTCTGCCTTAGTCTGCAACAGGTAAGATTTTCATAAATAGTGGTTGGATCCAATTGAAGTGAATTTGGAATTCAGCAGGGTTCATTTTGCAGCCAAAATTTTTTATACTGAGACGATCACAAAATAATGTACTGAGGCTATTTCTTCCACTACTCTGACAGCTCGTAAGATCACGTCCGTGGGATTTTATGGAGGCAAAAATATTACACAGAATGAAATACTGTGTGCTTTGCGTTTATGACATCTGTGAGCCTCAGAGCTAGCATCTCATTTCTGGAGAGAAGCTGAACTCATTAATTGCTTAAATACACATGGCATTGGGTGAGACCACCATTATCACAAAAGTCATGTGGTAACGTTTTCAAGTAACTTGTGTTTTCTTTGTTGTTAATCATATTATTATTATTGTTTTAAAGTAACATTTTCACATGAGATACATTGAAGCCATACAATAGTGATAAATCTCTTTCTTCTACTTGATGCCTGCAATTCATTTCTCAAGGGCAAGTTTGCCCATACTTTATTTTTAATTCCTTAGAAAGATCTGTGCATATGTTTATATGTATAGAGGTAGTTTTTCTTGAAAATTAAGAGATTAGATAATAGTTAAGATGTGAAAAGTATAAATAATAATGATGCAAATAAAGATGTGTCTCATTGTCTTGTTTAATAAATAAAGTCATTGCAGTTGAAGCTTATGAATGTCCAGTTCCACGTCTGTCCAGCAGGTACTTGCTTTCTGAAATTGGTTCTCATGTACACTCATGCTTTTATGGTGCATTTACATTTCCTAAAGCAATGTATAGCTGAAATTTTAAACTGTGCTTATGGAATAACATTGTTGATATTGTTTAGATACTTCCTCTAATTCTTTTTCTAATTTTTTTGTTTTTGTTTTTTTGAGACAGGGTTTCTCTGTGTAGCCTTGGCTGTCCTAGAACTTGCCCTGTAGACCTGCTGGCCTTGAACTCAGAGATCCACCTGCCTCTGCCTCCCAAGTTCTGGGATTAAAGGCATATACCACTGTCCAGCTGTTCATGTACTTCTTTCTTGTGATTTTTACACTCAGCATTGTAAGAGCCATTCATGTAAACATCTAAAGCTATACTTTCATTATTTTATAAACATCCTGTACAATATTCCGTTATATTGATGTATCTTGGTGTTTACATTGCTTCTCTTTTTCATGAATAATTAGGTTGTTTTAGATTTATTTTTTTATTTTATGTATGTGAGTGTCTATGTGAGTGTGTTTGTGTGAGTCAGAAGAGAGTATCAGATCCCTTGGTAATGGTGTTATAGGCAGTTGTGAGTGATCTCACCTGGGTGGTGGGGACCAAACATGGGTGCTCTGGAGGAGCAGCAAAGGCTTTCAACTGCTGAGCCATCTAGCATGGTTTTAGTTTTGGAGACACAAACGATATTTTTTTTTATTCGTTATTTTTCTTTTTCTTTTTTTTTTTTTTCCACAAATGATATTGTAGCAAACAATCTTGTATGTCTCTCCTGATGGAAATATCTGCTTCTCTAAGTTTATGCCTTAGAAATGATAGTATTTGGTCATGGTGTATATATATTGTAAATCTTTGTAGATATTGACAAATTATTCTCCAGTGTAATTCTGTCCCTTTACAATTGTTTTAAATAAGAAAATTACTTACCTCAGAGTGCAACAAACAGTCAGATTTTGGAAAACTGATTTAGATGTCAAGATCCATTTCTGGGAAGAGGTAAACTGGGATTTGAACCCAGGACCTCTACTCCAAACCTGGTGTCCTTTCTGCTCTTTCTTTTTTCTTTGTTTTAATTTTTTAATTAATTGCACTTTATTCATTTTGTATCCCCCCTGTAGCTCCCTCCCTCCTCCCCTCCCAATCCCTTCTCCACACATGCCCCTTCCCAAGTCCTCTGATAGGGGAGGTTTTCCTCCCCTTCCTTCTGACCCTAGTCTATTAGGTCTCATCAGGACTGGCTGCATTGTCTTCCTCTGTGGCCTGGTAAGGCTGCTCCCTCTCAGAGGGAGGTGATCAAAGAGCAGGCCAATCAGTTCATGTCATAGACAATTCCTGTTCTCATTATTATGGAACCCACTTGGACACTGAACTGCCATGGGCTACATCTGTGCAGGGGTTCTAGGTTATCTCCATGCATGCTACTTGGTTAGAGTATCAGTCTCAGGGAAGACCCCTGTGCTCAGATTTTTTGGTTCTGTTGCTCTCCTTGTGGAGCTTCTGTTCTCTCCAGATCTTACTATTTACCACTTCTTTCATAAGATTCTCTGCATTCTGCCCAAAGGTTGGCCATAAGTCTTAGCATCTGCTTTGATAGTCTGCAGAGCAGAGCCTTTCAGAGGCCCTCTGTGGTAGGCTCCTGACTTGTTCCCTGTTTTCTCATTCTCCTGATGTCCATCCTCTTTGCCTTTCTGGATGAGGATTAGGCATTTTAGCAAGAGTCCTCCCTCTTGATTAATTTCTTTAGGTGTACAGATTTTAGTAGGTTTATCCTATATTATATATATGTCTATATGAGTGAGTATATACCGTCTGTGTCTTTCTGCTTCTGAGATAGCTCACTCAGGATGATCTTTTCCAGTTCCCACCATTTACCAGCAAATTTCATGATTTCCTTGTTTTTTTTATTGCTGAGTAATATTTCATTGTGTAGATGTACCACAATTTCTATATCCATTCTTCAGTTGAGGGGCATCTGGGTTGTTTCCAGGTTCTGGCTATTACAAATAAAGCTTTCACAAACATGGTTAAGCAAATATCCTTATTGTATACTTGAGCATATTTTGGATATATGCCTAGGAGTAGTATAGCTGGATTGTCTGAGAAAGCGCCAGATTGATTTCCAGAGTGGTTGTACAAGCTTACATTCCCACCAGCAGTGGAGAAGGGTTCCTCTTTCTCCACAACCTCTCCAGCATGCGTTGTCACTAAAGTTTTTGATC
>CM053750.1:6512071-6536609 GCA_028658305.1 Pachyuromys duprasi
GGAGGCGTAAGGGTGGGTCCTTTTGGAATGAGACACAGGTCTAGAGAGTGGGTATATAGAGGTGCAAATCAGGCTGCTTCCGTAGGATTTGGGGGGAGGCACTGCATCCTGAGTTTTTCCAGTTGTAACTTAGAACATGGTCCTGGAATGGAGTACATCAAATTACAACATTAAAATTAAATCAATGAAACAAAACAAAACCGAAACCACACTGCAGCTGTGGTCCAGTGGCAGGGAAGAAAGGAGAAAGTATGCAGTGCCCCAATTGGTGTTGGCTCAGGAGTGGTTTCTGTGGTTCTGTAAATAGTCTGGATGCTTTGGGGTCAAAGTGCTTGATGGTTCTTCAGATCTGGTTCATTTTCTTTACGCATTTCTCCAGCACCTTGGTTTTAAAGTAATGCCACTACCTACCTTGGTTCTCTAAGGAAAAGCAAGGAGACTTAGGAGAGAATGTAGCCTGTGCCTGTGGGTGTGGGTCAGCATGGCTGGATTTAATTGGTCCATGCCTTCGCTGCGTGTTGAAGAGCCGCAGGCAAGCAGCACAGGTGGGCTGTTCTTGTTTTGATTTAAGACAAGATCTCTTTGTGTTGTCCATGTTGGTTTTGAACTCTTGAGCTCAAACAATTCTTGTCTCATGAACCACTCAGTACTTGGAACTCCAGGCATGTGCCCTTACATCCCTCTCAGTACCAGGTTTCATTTGTCGTGTTGAATCCCCGCGATGTAACTTAATAACTGCATGGCTTTGGGCAAAATCACCATTTAGGATTTGCTCAAGAAACACGTGTTACATGAACTAAGATAATGCAAATCAACCCTCCAAGGAGGCTGACCATATATTACCATAGAAATTACTGTAATTTTTGACTGGGTGCATTGTTGTTTCAGAGTTTTAGAACTATTTTAATAATTAAAAAAAAAGAATTTGAAATACAATTACATCATTTCCTTCTTTCTGTTTCTTTACTCCAACTACCCCATGTTCATATCCTTGCTCCTGAAATGCATGGCCTCTTCTTCAATTGTTCACACACACACACACACACAAACACACACCCCTTCTAAATATATAAATGCAATCTGCTCAGTTTGCATGTTGTTATTTATGTGTATAAGATTTCAAGGCTGTGGGCTGGAGAGATGGCCCAGAGGTTAAGAACACTCATTGTTCTTCCAAAGGTCCTGAGTTCAATCCCAGCAACCACATGGTGGCTCATAACCATCTATAGTAAGATCTGGTGTGCAGGCAGAATGTTGTATAAATAATAAACAAATCTTTAAAAAAAAGATTTCAAGGCTGGCTACTTGGTATTACATAAACAACTGGGGGGCTCTTCCTAGGGAAGATTATTTCTTTCACTTTCAGCATTCCTTACTTGACTCTAGTTCTTTGTCTAGGGGGTAGAGCCCCATGAAAGTTTCCCCTTCCACATTAGCATGTCTGTTGGTGTTGTCATTGTTCAGGTCTTGTTTAGGTAGCCATGCTGCTGAGACTTCATGGGTATTACTTCCTTGATATTTTTAGAAGAAATATCTATTGAACATATTTTTTATTAATTTTTTTTTTTACAAATTACGGTTTATTCACTCTTTATCCCAGCTGTAACCCCTCCCTCATCCTCTCCAAATCCCACCCTCCCTCCCTCTTCTCCTCCCATGCCCCTCCTCTAGTCCACTGATAAGGGTGGTTTTCCTCCTCTTCCTTCTGACCCTAGGCTATCAGGTCTCATTAGGACTGGCTGCATTGTCTTCCTCTGTGGCCTGGTAAGGCTGTTCCCTACTCAGGGGTTGGTGATCAAATAGCAGACACTGAGTTCATGTCAGAGACAGCCCCGTTCCCCTTACTATTGAACCCACTTGGAGACTGAGCTGTCATGGGCTACATCTGTGCAGGGGTTCTAGGTTATCTCCATGCATGGTCCTTGGCTGGAGTATCAGTCTCAGAAAAGATCCCTGTGCCCAGATTTCTGGGTTCTGTTGCTCTCCTTATGGAGCTCCAGTCCCCTCCAGGTCTTCCTATTTCCCCCTTCTTTCATAAGATTCCCTGCACTCTTCCCAAAGTTTAGCTATGAGTCTCAGCATCTGCTTTGATACCCTGCAGGGTAGAGTCTTTCAGAGGCCCTCTGTGGTAGGCTCTATCCTGTTCCCTGTTTTCTCCCTCTTCCAATGTCTGTCCCATTTGCCTTTCTGAGTGAGGATTGTGCATCTTACCCAGTGTCCTCCTTCTTGCTTAGCTTCTTTAAAGTGTACAGATTTTAGTATGTTTATCCTATATTATATGTAGAAGACACAGTCTTTAGCAAACATTCTGTTTCTCTGGCTTTAAAAATGTTTCTTCTTGTTGTTTTGTGGTGTTTCCTGAGCTGAGGTGCAGGGGTGTACTGTAGATGTATCAGCTGGGGCTGAGGACCACAGGGTCACTTGTTTTCTGCTTTTTGATTGGTTGTGGTTTTCTTTAGTGGTCTCTGTTTGTTGCTAGAAGAAGTTTCTTTGATGCACCTTTTTTTGTTTTTTATTGCTATTTATTCTTTTTGTAAAATTATTTTTATTTTTTATATTTATAGTTTATTTACTTTGTATCCCAGCTGTAGCTCCCTCTCTCATTCCCTTCCAATCCCACCCTTCCTCCCTCATCTTCTCCCTGCCCCTCTCCAAGTCCACTGATAGGGGAAGTCCTCCTTTCCTTCCATCTGACCCTAGCGTATCAGGTCTCACCAGGACTGGCTGCTATGTCCTCCTCTGTGGCCTAGCTAGGTTGTTCCTCCCACTGAAAGAAAGAAGACAAACAATTTTCCTTGTCAGGTAAAATAAATGTCAGCTTTGTTGTCGGTGCTGAGTGAGGAGTAGGCATATAAGAGTGTACCTCAAAAGATATGTAGTTTATGACTGTATATGTCCAGAATTGGGAAATGTATAACCATGTCCCTGACTGTTTCCACAAATGCCCTAAGAGTGTAAAACATAAAAGTACTAGCATTGTCTTCCCTGATATTTTTTTTCTCTGAGAAAAAAAAAAACCACAAAAGTTTGGCAAAGAGTCTACACTTGGGTGGAATTACCGATGACCTGAGTACTCTGGAGGTAGAGGTGGAGGGTCAGGAGTTCAAGGCCAGACTCAGACACAGTAATGGGTTTGAGACCAGCTTGGATTACAGGACAGCTGTCTCAAAAGCAATAAACAGGACTGGGGAGATGGCTCACCGAGTAAGGGCACAGCATGAAAACCTGAGCGTGGATCTAGCCCTCATGTATAAAGCTGAAACATCAGGCTGTGGGGTCAGAGGGAGGGGGACAAGCGGACCTCTGCGACATGCTGGTCTCCTGCCGAGATAAAAATGATGAGCTCCAGGTTGAGTGAGAGACCCTGACTCAAGACAATAGGATGAAGAGTGATAGAGGCAGATAGCCGATAGACCTCTCTAGCCACTACACGCACATTCACACATACTCACGCACACACACATAAAGCCCATCTGCGTACACAGTGGGCCTCTGTCAGGTCATTATAAACCTCTGGCTCATGCCTCTACTTTAGTATCCTGCTTCTCCCACCAGCACTCCATTCACTTGCCACCCCTTCGTTTATGCACACAAGCAGGTCAGAAACAACAGCATGCATCCCTCAAAAGTGATTTAAATATCAAGGTGGCTCAAAGCAGTAAAACTCTTATCTGTTGGCATTAGAAGGACAATTTCTAACCCAAGACAGCTCAGTGGAATAAACCAGGGAGGAAAATAGCCAAAAGTGCAAACACATCTTCTTGCTACCCGACAAGTCCAGTGCACAGAAAAAAAAAAGTATCTTACGTTTGCCAAATTACATTTCCATGTTCTGTTCTTGCAGCCCAAATCCAATCAAAGAGTGGTATCATAAGATGACTGGCCACTATGTAACTTAATTTATCTAAAAGCAGAAATCAAATGGTAAAAGGAATCTTAGCTTGGAAAAGAAAAGCAGGGGAGAGCCTTTTAAAAAGAAACAAACAGGCCAGGTGTGGCAGAGCATGTGTTTAATCTCAGCACTGTGAAGGCAGGGACAGGTGGATCTCTGTGAATTCCAGAATAGCCAGGACTAGATAGTCAGACCCTGTCTCAAAAAGTACATAAATAAAATAAAGAGTTCACGTAGCCCTGATGCTTAGGCTCACCCATAACCTATAATTAGGTTTAAAATTCAACATTCCTTTTTCTTCTTATGCACATGTATATACGTGTTCATGTGTACAGGTGCACGTTTTCAGGTGCACATGAAAATCTCTCTCTCTCTCTCTCTCTCTGTGTGTGTGTGTGTGTACCAGACAACAATCTGGGTGTCATCTTCAAATATGCCACCAATCTCCCTTGAAACAGGGAGCACATGTAACATGTCACAGTGAAAAGCAAAGCACATTAAAAAATGTATGTACAATTGCTTTCATGCAATATATCAGGTGAATATGAAATGCAAGTGAATTCTGTGTTTATATTCTCCCCCAAATACTTCATCATGTAGATGCAAACATTCTAAATTATGAAAATATTCAAAATGTGAGACACTTTTGCTCCTAAGCATTTCAGATCAGGGATGTTCAACTTGATGGTATGAATTTTAACCAAAATCAGCCATACAAAAAAAAAAAGCCAATATCATCATTTTACTAAAATCAGACTAAGCCTAACCCGTAACATATGTCCTAGCTCGATGGCAGAAACCTGTCTCAGTTAGGCATGATCTTTTCTTCCCAGGGCTGTACCAAGACCACCCTTCCTCTCCCTATATCAGTTAGTGGCTGGTAAGAGCCACCACGCCCATCCTCAGGGCACCTCTTCCATGCATGGTTTCCTAAAATCTGTTGCCAGACAGATGAATTACCTCATTGTGGTCTAGGAGCCTCTGCCTGCATGACTCCTCCTAGCATCTGGAGTACTCCCCCACCAAGGGAGCAGCCACCAAGTCCATCTGATGTGGATCCATCGCCCACCAGCTTCTTCCCTTTGAGTGGTCCCTCCGGTAGTCATAGTTTAGAATTTCATGAAAATGCAAGAAGCTGTAACAGCAAGATGGCTCAGTAGTGGGGGCGCTTGTTGCCAAGACTGACAGGCTGAAGTCAGTCCCAGTGATCTACATGGCCAAAGGAAAGAACTGACTCCTGAGGGTTACCTTCTGATCTCCCAAAGTGTACCATGCGCTCAGGCAAGCATGCATGAGAGAGAGAGAGAGAGAGAGAGAGAGAGAGAGAGAGAGAGAGAGAGAGAGAGAGAGAGAGAGAGAGAGAGAGAGAGAGAATGTACACACACACTAAATTTAATAACAATTTAATAAACAAAAAGAAAGAGTGATTCATACAACCTTCCTTGAGACAGGAGATAGGCTCAGCCTCTTATTGGGATGTAAGATAAAGACAGGAAGGAAAACACTATCTATGTCCCAATAAAACATCGCACCCTACTTCCATTAAAAATGGTGCATCCCAGGGACTGTCTCTGACATGAACTCAGTGGCTAGCTCTAATCAATAGATGCCTTTCTATACAATTAGCAAAATCTACATGCTAAGCTGGGTGTCTTACACTGTTGTGAAATGGTTCATCTTTCCTCCTAGGAGATATATTAAAATTCAATTTTTTTTAAAGTGAAGAGTTGATGATAAATAAATCACAGAACTACAAATATGTCATAAATGAAAGATACATGTTGGACTTGAGCAATAACTTAGATGGTAAGTTAATAAAGTAATAAACTTGATATAAGTCCATAGTGGAGGCCAATGTAAGGCATATGTAGGAAGTTAGAAAACTTATGCATCATGAATTTTGTCCCAAAATTAATGATAGCTATAACAAACATTGATTAAACATTAAATTACCCACACTTTCACTTACCTCCTTGGGAGTGATTTAAGTACTCTTGGTTTTAAAGGAGGCAATCCAATGAAGTTCCAACCAATGTTTTCTTTTTGCAGTACAGTAAATTTCCACATGGAAGACAGGCACTGTTGACCTTTATCACAGATCTTACAACAGCAGGTGTTTCAAAATGAGTGTTATTGTTGATTATAGGACTCCTTCTGGAATTGTTTTGTAAAATGAGACTGATTAGTCCATTCACAATTATACGAAGATATAAAATACCCATAGATAATCTTAGCAGAAATGATCCTGTCCAATATGAAAAAATCATAAAGCTTAGTTGAAGAAAATGCCCCATGAAGAAGTACTCCATGTTTTGCAGCAAATTTCTTTAAGTCATACATTTTGGTGATTCTTCTCAAAATAAGTTAATGGAACCCTTTTGTTTGCCTAAGTTATTTTATGAACTTAATAAAACTGTGTTGGGATAAAAAAACAGAGACCGTCTCCCCAAAATCTTTGACCAAGAGTCACAACGGCAGAACACTTACTGTCATGCACTGTAGTGCTTCACACCATCAAAAGTCTTTAGTGTAGATATAGTACGAAAAACCCAGAAAGCAGCGGTGGGTGAGAATGCAGAGGAGCTGAGCCTTCAGGCTCTCTTGGTGAGAATGTCAGGTGGTACAGCTCTCTGGAAAGTGTCGTGGCAACCCCTCAAAAATGGAGTTTTCCCACCACTTACTTGCTTTATTTTAAACTAACAATAAAAACCAAAAATGTCACTTTCATCGTGCCAAATATTTTCTTCCTCCTATTTAAATAAAGTTGAGCATAGAATTATTCTTCAATCCAGGACTTCCACCACTGCGCACATACTGTACACAGAGAATGAACAAACAACATATGGTGTATCCATACAATGGAATATTATTCAGCTTAAAGCTACATGTGGTGAGCATATCTGTAAACCCAGATAGTCTAGAAGCTGAGGCAGGAGAATTACATGTCTTAGGGTCTGTCTGGCTTAGTGAGTGAGCATGAAGCCACTCTGGGCAGCTTATAGATACTGTTTAAGTACAAAATTAAAAAAAATGGCTGGAGTAACTAATGGGAGCATTTACAGAATTCCGAAGACAAACATTAGGTGGAGCTTGGGGAGCCCTGAGGAAGAGGGGGAGGAAGGATTGTAGGAGCCAGAGGGGTCAAGGACACCACAAGAAAATCTACGGAATCAACCAATCAGGGCTCATAGGGGCTCACAGATTAAGCTGACAATCAGGGGGCCTGTATGTGACTGACCTAGATCCTTGGCATGTGTCCAGGTTGTGTAGCTTGGTGTTCTTATAGTTAAATACTGAGTTTTCTCATGTTTTATATATATCACCAGAATAAACAACTAAATACTGTAGTGTGGCATTGTTTGAGCTATTTTTTTTTTCTTGTTGTTGTGACCAAATGAATGACGAGAAGCAAGGTAAGGGAGGAAGGGCTTCTTTTTTTCGCCCACAGTTTAAGGGTACATAGTTCTTCACGGAGTGAAGTCTTGACTGCTGGTGGCTTCATTTTGCAGGAGTGTACAGCTGGGTCATCTAAGCTCCTCATAGCTTATTAGACTAGGAAGCACAGGGACCTGGATACTCAGGCTCTACTCACTTTGTCTTTTTGTTTTGGGACACCAGCCAATCCAATGATGCTATTTTCATTAGGGTGGGTCTACTCTCATAGACATACCCAGAATTTAGTTTCCTAGGTGATATAGTATCCTAAATCCCAGCAAGTTGATAATCAAGATTAGTGATTATCCGAGTTCTACAGAGTAATTCATTAGAGTGATTGCTCAAGACTGGCACTCAGTTCAATATGTACAGTCAAAGAAACGTTGTATGTTAATGAACTTAATATCTGATAAGGGCATCATAAGGAAGATTGGAAGAGAAATATTTAATGAATACTGGGAAAAATCACTGAACTAGTTCTGGTAAAAAGACATTCTCAAGCCTTTCCTGTAGTCCAAAATACCAGGAGGATCAAGAGACCCCATTCATAGAATGAAGCTGCAGACATCTGTGTGAAAAGAAATGAGCATTTGTCACATCTCAGGATGGAGAGCTACAAATACTTGATGGAGTTTATGCATAAAATATTTCTGTGTTTCAAAATCAGTATGACGAGGCAAGTGACAAACTGGGAAATATTCATAGACAGAAGGCTTATGAACATTATTCTATAAATAGTTCGTATAAAAATAGACAATTTAAAGAAGGGCAAAGATGAGTTAATACCAATGTTCCACCTCCATAGAAATCTAAAATCTGCAAATTTTGGACTTACCTCTGAATAAATTAATGAGCAAAGTAAAATGTTGGTGGCATCGAGGGTTCAGAGAGGTGGACACCCTCATTCATGGCTGGTGGCAAAACAAATCTGAGCAGCATTCTGGAATGCTTTCTAGAAGAATTCAGAGAACGGCAAAGACTTAGCTTAAACTAGTTTAAAGAAAGAAGGTGGGGATCCAAGATGGCCGCAGCGCCCGTCACACGCTGTGATCAGCAGGGCAGCAGTGACTGCACAGCGACCAATAGACAGAACTGTTGGCCCCAAAGCACCAGCAACTGTGTTCCCCAGGTGAGAGGAAACCACACGGGGGGGGGGGGCGCGGGGAAGACAATTGGGGTTGACCTCAGGTCACCCAGCTATTATTCAGAAAACTTCCTGGATTCCTGTAGGCCGTCTGTCTCCAGCACATAGGCACACACCTTCGTGCTGTGCTCAGCATCCCAGACTGAACTGTGGGCCCCAAAATACCAGAGACTGGGTCTCCTAATTGAGAGGCAACCCCACGGTGAGGGAAACAATTGGGTACCCAGCTAATACCCGGGAAAGTTCCTGGATTCCTGAAGATGGCGGGGTTTCCAGCTTCTAGCCACACACCTTTGTGCTATGCTCACCGGCAAGTGAATACCTTCTGGGTATGGGGGCACAGGGCTCTAACCTCAGGCCTCCTGACACCTGGGAGCCATGGGAATAGCCCTAGATACTGCTCCAAAGCTCAACTTGTCTCCCTAGAGAGACTGCCCAAAACTCTGGGCTCGCTGATTCTTCAAGATGGCTGGGCCCAGCAAACACAGTGTCTGAGCAGCTGCAGCTCATTAACTTCAGAGCAAGAAAACCAGTGGTAGGGCAGCTGACTCAGGGACTTTTCCTGGTGAAAGGCGAACCCCCGGCCTCCTGAGGAGTCCAGGTAGCCCACAGGATCATACACCTGAGGAAAGCAGTGGCAACCACCAGCCATTCTGAGACCATACCTACCAATCTGAGGAGGGCTTCTGCAGGAACACCCAGCTTCCTGCCCAGGGGATTTCCCACACCAACCCAGCCCACCAGTACTCCGGCAGGCACCAGAAACTACCAGCCAATGCTAGAGACAACCAGATGGGTATAGGCCAGAGTAAAAATACCACTCCTGGGCATATACCTGAAAGATGCTCCACCATTCAACAAGAACATCTGCTCAACTATGTTCAGAGCAGCTTTATTTGCTATAGCCAGAATCTGGAAACAACCTAGATGTCCCTCAACTGGACAAAGGATAAAGAAATTGTGGTACATTTACATAATGGAATACTGCTCAGCTATTAAAAACAAGGGAATCATGAAATTTGCCGGTAAATGGATGGAACTAGAAAAGATCATCCTGAGTGAGGTAAGCCAGACCCAGAAAGACACTCATGCTATATATTCACTTATAAGCGGATATTAGCCATATAAGATAGGACAAACATACTAAAACCTACAGACCTAAAGAAGGTAAACAAGGAGGACCCTAGGGAGGAAACTTAATTCGCACTCAGAATGGCAAACAGGATAGACATCAGGAGTTGTTGAAGAGAGGAAACAGGATGGGAGCCTACCACGTATGTCCTCTGAAAGACTCCACCCAACACATCCAAGCAGATGCAGAGACTCACAGCCAAACATTGGGCAGAGGGCAGGGAGTCTTATGGAAGAAGGGGCTGGGAGGGGGGCATAGGGGGGGACAGGACAGTAGAACCTGATGGGGACAGGAGCTCCGCAAGGAGACCAACAAAGCCAACAAATCTGCAGAGACTGATGCACCAAACAAGGACCATGCATGGAGAGGACCTAGACCTCCTGCTCAGATGTAGCCCATAGGCAGCTCAGTCTCCATGTGGGACCTGCAGCCTCAGACTGGCTGGTAGTTGCCACGGCTCTCCTCAGGTGTATGATCCTGTGGGCTACCTGGACTCCTCAGGAGGACAGGAGTTTTCCTTTCACCAGGAAAAGTCCCTGAGGAGTAGGAATCATCTCTGACATGGACTCTGTTGCTTGCTCTTTGATCACTTCCCCCTGTGGAGGAGGCCTTGCCAGGCTACAGAGGAAGAGGATAGAAGCAGTCCTGATGAGACTTAATAGGGTAGAGTCAGATGGCAGGGGAGGAGGACTCCCCCATAGACTAGGGGAAGGGATGAGGGAGAAGAGGGAGGGAGGATGAGACTAGGAGGAGATGAGGAAAGAGGCTTCAATCAAGATATAAAGTGAATAAATTGAAAAAATTAATTTAAAAAAGAAAGAAAGAAGACTTTTGAGGTCCAGGGGGAGGGGAGGATTATTTAACTGAGAAATTCTAGATGGGAATGGCCCTTAGGCAAAGCTTGATCTAGTAGTTTAGTGGCTCAGATTGAATCTCAGATTTTTCTTGTATCTCACGTCTTTGGCCTGCTTGTCTTCATTCTTAGTAGGTTCTTTACAAGGCAAAGGGAGCTGTGGACAGGTCCAAGTTTACAAGATCCTTCCCTCTTGTTCTCCCAGAGAATGAGAAAGCAAGCATTAAAAAACAAAACAACAAAAAAACCAGCTTTACTGAGATATAATTTGCATACCATCCAATTCACCCACTTAAAGGTTACAGTTAGGCGGCTTTAACATACTCACAGCCTCATGCAGCCATCACTGCAATCAACTTTAGAACGCTTTCACCACCCCAAAGGAAACCTCCTACCAATTAGCAGTACTTCTTGTTTCCCCCAAAACCTTGTCCCTAGGCAAACACTAATCCATTTTCTGTTTCTATAGATTTATCTGCCAGCAAGCCTCTTTTACTGTCTCTTTAGCCAGAGCCTCAGGAGTCTCTTGCTGATGGTGCTTAGGGTTAAGTTTTCACTTCTGACCCAATGTCTGGGTCGTGGGTATTGGTCCTCTCATTGGCTGGGGTTGGTCACCATCTTAGCCTTAGGATAAGAAGGCTGAATTAGGACCCTTTAGGCCACATGTCTTAAGTAGGATGATTATGGGATAGGAAAGGGCTCCCCAGAGGCTGGGGATATGGGAAACCAACCATCCTCACATCAGGGACAACTTGGGGATCTGGACAACAGATCTCTAAGATGAGACTTTTTCTGAAGAAAGGACCAGAGTCAGACTTTCCTTCATGCTGCACTCATGGCGATCAGGTGGGCTGCTGAGAAGACACCTGCTCTGCTGGGCAGAGCAGCTGGGAGTAGAGAGGAGCTAGGGCACCCTGCTCTAAACCTTGAGACAGCTTCCCCCAGCGCTCCTGTGCACCCATAATATCCCATCCATAGGAGCCACAGCAGAAGTGCTCCTGAGGGGGCCAGGCTCTGTTAAGAACTCAGGGTAGGGTTCCAGGCTACAAAGTAATAGCAGCTGTCAGGTGAGCTGGGTTGCCTTGGCTTATTCTGTTCACTGTATCTTTTGCCTTTTAAATTTGGCAGGCCTGGAGTGAGGGGCTCATTTGAGTTCTCTGCATTAATAAAAGACAATGCTCTGTGGCAGATATCCTAGGAGGAATACTATATAACTGTGCTGGCAAGTTTGTTTTTCTTTTTTTATGATTTGAATTTTTTTATAGTTATTACAGTTTATTCACTTTGTAGCCCAGCTGTAGCCCCAATCCCATCTTCCTTTCCTCTTCTCCTCTCATGTGCCTTCCCCAGTCCACTGATAGGGGAGGTCCTCCTTCCCTTCTATCTGACCCTAGCCTATCAGTTCTCATTAGGACTGGCTGCATTGTCTTCCTCTGTGGCCCAGCAAGGCTGGTCCCCAGCCCCCAAGCCAGGGTGAGGTGATCAAAGAGCTAGCCACTGAGTTCATGTCAGAGACAGCCCCTGTTCCCCTTACTAGAGAACCCTCTTGGAGACTGAGCTGCCATGGGCTACATCTGAGCAGGGGTTCTAGCTTATCTTCATGAATGGTCCTTGGTTGAAGTATCAGGCTCAGAGAAGACCCCCATGCCTAGATTTTTTGGTTCTGTTACTCTCCTTATGGAGTTCCTGTCCCCTCTAGGTCTTTCTATCTCCCCTTTCTTTCCTAAGATTCCCTGTACTCTGCCCAAAGTTTGGCTGTGAGTCTCTGGCTAGTTTTATGTCAACCTGACACAATCTAGAATTATCTGAAGGGAGCTAACATCACATGAAAAACAAAGCCTCTTTAAGGTCCAGTTGTAAGGCATTTTATTTATTATGGGGAAGGGCCTAGTTCATTGTGTGGTGTCATCCTTGGTTTGGTGGTCCGGGAGTCTATAAGAAAGCAGGCTGAGCAAGGCAGTAAGCAGCACCGGCTATGGCCTCTGCATCAACTTCTGCTTCTGGGTTCCTGCCCTGTTTGAGGTCCTGTCCTGACTTCCTTCAACGATGCAAGTGTAAGCCAAACAAACCGTTTCCTTTCCAGGTTGCTTGGTCATGGTCTTCCATCACAGCAATAGTAGCCCTTATTATGTCAGTAGCCTTCAGACTGTACTTTCTTGTTTGCATGTCTGCTCGTGTACGTGTGTACACAAATGCGTGTGTTCACATGCTCTTGTACATCTTTGCATGGCCTTTTCTCATTCTGGGGATTTTGACAGGTCAGGGCCTTTGATCTGTGCTTGTTCCTGTCACCAGCTCTCCTCTCTAGCCCCAGTTCCAGGATGGCTCACTCTTAAATAATAGATTCCCTTTGAAGTGGCAAAATGAGCTTTCTCTTCACCGTTGACCACCACACTGGAGGGCTCAGTGTCTCACCAGGATTAGTGGCTTGGGGAACTGTGGACTGTCCTGTGGGTGTGACTGCTAGTCCTTTCATCGAGACTATTCAGCCTCTCCCTGGAAGATGTGTTTGGCTTTCCTCCACCCACTGCTGAACAGCGTGCCCTGCTGCTCCTGGCTGCACTGCCCTTCCGGTCCTCTGTACTGCCCTTCCATTCCTCTGCACTTTGCAGCTGTCCCGGTTTCTCCCTGGTGGCTTCCAATGTCCCTCCAACCTTTCTCCTTCCGAAACAGAATTAGTCTCTGTTACCTGACTCTCCTCCCTCACAGTGCCGCCTGGGGGGGCAATTTCTAACCTGCCATCCATCCTACCTCAGATTTCCCTAAACTCTCCTTTATTTACCCTGCTTCAGGATGCTCAGACACCTCCCTGGCTTCTCTGCCACTTCACAAGGGCGGTTGGTGAGGAGATGAGCAGTTCCACAGCGATAGCAATGGCAGTTGTATTTATGTCGCTGCTGTCACGGAAAGACCAGCCTTTGTGTAAAGGGAATCAGGACGTGACAGGGCTTGTCTGTGGAATCCGTTAGACTGGCCTGCAGAGACTGTGTGTTTACAGATGAAGGCTTATTTGGGGAAAACAGTTCTCCAGGAAGGCACAAGGAGCAGGCATGACATTAGCCTCATGCCCAATCTTAGAGTTATAAACCAGTGGTGAGTCGTTCTTCTAATCATGTCCCATTCTCAGAGAAGCTGTCTGAGACACTGCTTAAACGGGTGTCTCCCATCCCATTATCTTTTCTCTTCCTCCAACCTTTAACCTCTGTCTTAGTGTGCTTACTGTTGGTTAGTCACCTTACTGCCTGCCTTCTTCCTCAAGTGCTAAGAGCACCTGCACAGAGTAGGTGCTCCTGAGAAAACGATCGTTTTCCTGCGTGTTTCCTCAGCTTCATGGACTAATGCATGTGTTCTCAGAAAGGAGAACTGAAGGACTTACTTCACAAATATTAGATCAAACACTGGCGTCCGTGGTGCACCTTAATAAATCCTGCTAATCCAAAAGTGGCTTGTAAGCCTACTGTGAGTGTGATATGCCAGAAACACAGACATTTGTGTTTCACTGCAAGCTCAGAACGTATTGAATAACAATACATTCACAAGTCTCAGTGGTTTCAATGACATCAATTTGTCACATGATTCAGCCTACCTTGGTAATGTGACTGAGGCAGGTTCCTGTATTTCAGGCTTAATTGCTAATATGGGTTCTCATAGCACACATAGCTATTCATGACTATGTGGTTTATAAAATGATTCTAAGTTAAAGATGCAGCAGTAGGCTTCAGAGTGTTTCAGAAATGGGCTGAAAGAGAGTCTGTGGTGGTCAGGCCAGGGCTGGAAGGACGTAGCTGTGGCTGCAGAGTTCAGCTGTGAGGCTCTGGCCCAGGTCCACATGGGTGAACATGTGGATGGGTGAGCAGTCAAGGAGGTCACATCAACAATGGGGGACCAGGATGAGCTGAAGCTTAAGGGACAATCAGGGAGTCGTCTGTGTCTTAGTCCCTGACCTAAGCACAAGGTGTGAGGTGACAGGTTGGTGGAGGACAGTGCCATTGTACTGCTAAGTGTTCATTGCTTCATGGATCCAGGTGAGAGGGGTATTCCATTTTCTCATCTGGGGAATCTGACAAGTTCTTGGGCCTGGATTCTCTCAGAGGATTTCAACACACCTATGGGGGCCTATAGTTTCAAGTCATCCCACTAAATTAATAAGGTGGCTCTGTTTCTACTCCCAGGATGTCGTTTGTCATTCTGTGCTAGGTGAGTGCTGTGTGACAGTTGGTGGTTTGTGAATCTATTTAGAGGTTTCAGTAATCCTTCTCCCTCAAAATGGAGTAAAAAGTCTCTTGTGAAATGGAGTCTCCTAGAGCAAGATATAACCTGAAAACACACACAGACACAGACACACAGATACAGATACACACACAACATTTTATATACTGTAGAGTACCTTAGAATAGAGAATGGGATATACCCCGATCTCACCAAGTCTGGAGACCCTTCTTCAGCTCTTTGGAAGCTCCAGATCAGGTCATTGTATGAGTCCCCATAGGTGGAAGTCTATCCCCCCCCCCTCCTGTAGGGCATGTAGGAAGCTGGGCTTGGAGATGTCTTAGAATCCCTGGACCTAGACATATTTAAGTCCTGTTTGGTATTTTATGGCCAACCTTCTCAGTCTGTCCTTGGATCATAAATCAGAGAGAATAACTTTTTACTCATTGGTCTCTAGGAAATTAAACAGGGCAAAACCATTGTATAATTAGCCAGAGACTACATGAAGACACAGGGTGGGAATAGAGAAGGCCTTGGATCTTGGTGTTAGCTGGGTTGTGACTTGATTGCTAGTTCTTCTATTTGGTAGCTTTGGAATGAGCTCAGGGTATTTAACTTTTTAGCCTCGATTCATCTGTCTGTTAAATAGGGTTAATAGTTGTGGTTGAATATGAAATGTCCCTCTTAGGTTTATCTGTGGTGTGCATGGTTGCCAGTTGATGGATTTTGGGGAAGTGACTGGATCTTGAGAGCTTTAACCCAATCAGCGGATAAATTTCTTTTTAACATTTATTTATTTATTTGTGTGTATGTATGTCTAAAAGATAGCTTTGGGAGTTAGTTTTTTCATTTTACTATGCAGGTTCTGGGTATTGAACTCAGGTCATCAGGCTTGGTAGCAAGTACTATGACCTGCTGAGACATCTCTGCAGCCCTGGATTAATTTCTTGATGGATTCATAATGTGATAGTATAAGTGGGAGGTAATAAAAAATAATGGATAGGGGCTATTTAGAGGAAATATGTCATAGTGAGTGTATTCTTGAGTTGCTCTGGTCTTATCCCATATCTCACTCTGCCATGAGGTGAACGGCCTCCTCTGCATGCTTCCCGTTGCCTCAGTATGTGGTGAGCCAAGGGCTGTGGGTTGAAATCTCTGAAACTGTGAGCCCACACAAATCTTTCCTATTCTTGGTTAGGCTATGTATTTTGGTTATTGCAATCAAAAATAATTTATGCAACACCTGTGGTAGACTTGTGCTAATCTTACAGAGCCTTCGGTTCTGCCATGATTCTACTCTCCCTGCTATTACTGGGGACGGTGAATAGTTAGTGATCCATGACAGCCGTTGATAGAGAGCGGTGGCTTAGAGAGTCTTTTGCTCAAGACAGACAGATCATCTTCGTTTTTAGGCTCCTGGCCATGCCCACCTGTCCTCCCAAGGGCCCTTTAGTCACAGTTTAATTCTGCCTTTCTCCTAATGTCTGCTTCACGCTGTTTCATCTCCTGTCAGAAAAGAGGTGGAATTTAGTCATCTGTTTATCCTCAGTGTGCAGCGGGGTGCTTGCCCTGAGGAAAATGAACTGAATCAATTGTTCTTGGCCTTGCCTGGCCAGGTGACTTTCCTAGTTATCTTTTCCTTGGATTTTGGACTATTTTTGGCCTTCCTAGCTTCTCATGCATCAATGCTGTCTGACATTTACATAAAGGGAGGGAACAAATGATTTACCCCCGCAACAACCCTTCACTAGCATTATTACATACGTAGTTCTCTTTTGATGTACATTACATAAAATACCTCTAAAATGTGAAACTATTTAAGAGTAATAACTCACCTTACTATATATTTGCTGTATACATTCCTTTTTTTAGAAGTTTCACTAGTTGCTTATAGAGAAGAACTAAGTCTGAGTGCTAGAATTCCAGTCTAAATATGTCTGGGGTCTTTAGTGTTTTGGAGGTTTATCTCTAAACTTGGTTTCAGCATTTCCATGCTTTGATGACTAGACAGTTGGGGTTCGGTTGTCTGTCATAAGATTGCACAATACAATCAATCCCATGCTGCAGTTTACCTGTGTGACAACTGCTTTAACACACAGCTTCCAAACGGATGTTCTCAGGGAACACTGTTGCATCCTCAGTTTGTGGACAGATAAAACACCTGCGATGCTCTTTTGTTTAAAGCAAAAATAATGATTTTCCCAGTTGAAAATTTTCTTTATTTGGTTATACTGTTCTAGCAGTTACTTTTTTCTTGTGATAAATTCCCCTGGCAAAAAAAAAAGCAACTTAAGGAAGAAGCGGTCTATTTTCCCTCTTGGGAGTCTGTCATTGTGGGGAAGGCATGGCAACAGGCAAGAGAGCATGGCGAAGCCCGCTTTCAGTGATCCTCAGGCTCTACCTCAGGATTCCATAACCTTCCCACACAGTGATGCTTAGCGGGGATCAAGTGTGCAAATACAGGGGCCCATGGTGGACACTTCTCATTTAAACTACCACAATTATTCTGCTGCTAGTACGGGCAAGCCGGTAAGTAAGGCATGAAAAAGTAAAATGGAAGGCGTATAGTTCTTCTCTGTAGGCAAAGTGCGTTCTTAAAATTTTAGTATGTAATCATTTTCTTAAATATAGGAATATGTATATATCTAATCAATTTCTTAAATATAAAATATGTATAAATCTTATGGTTAAACTTTACTGCTAGCTTAAATTCTTTATGAGAGAATTCAATATATATTTAATTAGACATATATAAATAAGATGAATGAATATAAAGTATGCTTAATTATACATGTATTTATAAAAATTCATTTATATATTTCATTATTTTTGGTAACATGTTAATAAAATGAGTCTTTGCAGTCATAGCTGAGTGTGCAATGTGAGATTTTGGTTCAGTGAATCAACTAAAGTGGAGATTGAATTGCCTCAGGTGTGGCAGACACCATGCTAAGTCTGGGTATAATTCACTGCATTGATTAGGTTTCCTCTGGACACATGGTGAAAGTCACTTTATACTTCATAATGTTTGTCTCAGTGGGGGAGAGATCAAAAAGTTCAAACCAATCAATTGCCACCAATAAGTCTGGAGCTGACCAGGAATGCTCACAGGCCAGATTTGAAATGACAGTGTTGAACTCTCTAGTCCTCACCTCTTCTCTGCCTGTAGGCTGGTTCTGTGGTCAACAACCCCCACCTTAAGTCAACAGACTAAGATTTAGTGGAAAGATTTACTGTCAGTGGTGTGAGCTTGGGGAAAATGCCTAGTTTTGGCTTCATTGCCACTGTAGTTTGGATCTGAAATGTCCCAAATGGCCCATGTATTAAAGGCCTGGTCTCCAAGCCATGGTGCTCTTGGAAGATGCTGCAACTTCAAAGAGCAGGGCCTAGCTAGAAGAAATAAGGTCACTGGGGTTATGCACTTGAAGGAGCCTTTGGACAAAGCCCTTTCCCATCCCTCTCTTCGTCTTGTGGATACTGAGATGTGGGTTCCATCTACATTTCACTTGAGGTGCTACTTTATCTAGGTCCCAAAGCAACAAGCCAAATGATTATTGAAATTTCCAAAGCTGTGATTCAAGATAACCCTTTTCTTTTTATTAATTGATTTCTCCCGGATGTATGTTACAGTAACCTAAGGCTAGCTCAAATCCCTTTATCTCAGTATCGGGAGACAAAGCTCAAAAGTCTCCAAAGCCTATAACCTAGCTGTGAGATCTTTGTTGTGTCTATGACAGTTATTAAAACCAGAAATACTGGTATCTATTTACTGCCCTTCCTTTAGTTTTCCAGCTGAGAGGGCTGTTTGAAAATGACAACTAAATGGATGTCAAAGCCCAATGTATCAGTGGCTGACCAATGAGTACTGACCTCCACAGAGCATGTCCCTGGTGGAAGAGAGAGTCCACTAAGGCCAGAGGACTTCTATGAGGTGTCTGTGTTCTCCTTTGAACTTAAGATGGCCAGCATAGGTGTAGAGTTGGGCCCTCCTTAACCTAGTTGCATGTGGGGAATGTGCTAAACATATGAGAGAAAATTTGGTGATGTCATTCTTTTCAAATGGGTTTAAGCTGGCAATAAAGGGCGTGGTGGTGGTGGGGGGGGTGAGAGTGTAGGTCAGGTTTCTAGAGGTAGATGTGGAGGAGACAGCTACAAGTGATTTATTAAGGAATGGCTCTTAGGGGAAACCTGTGCAGTAGTGGAGGGAAAAGAGAAAAAGCCAAGGCATGGTGCCGTTCCAGTTGCATGAAACAGGCTTCATCTTGAAAGGAGCTGGAGGGCAGGTTTGATTGACATTGCTGAACTGGTTTAATCTCTGAGGGAGTTGTGCTTTTATATTCTTGCACATTCAATCACTTGTTAGGGCCTAACCGGAAGCAATGGGAGTGTGGTAGGACATCAGCTAAGGGGTAGATGTCTACATCCCTCGATATGTTTGGATGAGGTGTCTCTAGTTCAATCTTTTGAAAGAGGTAGACTCATCTATCCCAGCTCTGAGAAGCTGGGGCTGGAGCTCAGAGTTGGACCAGGGGAATCCAGATGAGTGGAGAGAATATGCAGTGTATTGGAACATGCTCATAATGATGAAGAAGTTTCAGAGGGCTCACCCGAGAAGGAGTAGGAAGTGGGAAAGGGTGAGTGTTATGGTTCTCACCTTTCACCAGAGATTGAGTTCTCTGCTCTCTGACACACACGGTGGTTGCTTCTCCTTTTTGAAGAGAGGGACGCAGAGAGCAGAATCATGTGATATTTGTCTCTCTGATAGTCTCCTGTACCTTCCTCAGAGAGTGACTGTTGGACCTAAAAACCATTAAAGTGAACTCATAAAAGTCCAACTAATGTAAGCTGTTGTTAATAAATGATCTGTCCAAGTTACATAACCATGGCAGGAGGAAGGTCAGATATTTTGACTGGATGCTTTTGTTGAATTATTCGATCTCCTGGTAGTTAGCACAGTTCTTTGTAATCCAGGATAAGGAAAATAAACTTTGCAGTGGTTATTTTATGATGTGAATTTATAGCTACTCCACCCCCTCCAAGACTTAAGAAGTTTCTGAAAAGCTTTAGATTTCATTGCTAATGGTGCAATAGCTTTTCCAGAATATAAGCAATAATATTTAAAAAAATAATCTTGGCACTGTGGGTTTGAGATTGTTTCATGTAAGAAGTGACACTATTCTAGGGACAGATGATCAAGGCAGGAGATCTCTGGCTCCTGATGGGAGGCACTAGAGTATTTGACATTGGGACCACATTTTCTGAGTCAGGTATTATCTCATATGGTCTGGTGAAGTGACCACTATTGGAATATTTGGAATTGGAACTAACATAGGATCTATGTTATACATAATCCTCTTAAATTTTTATTCACCAGACTTTTCATAAATATAAAACCTAGTGTAAGAAATGTATTTAGGAAATGTGTATTCAGTATGTAAGAGCGTAGAGTGTGACTTGGACTGCCTGCATCTGAATTCTATCACTGCCGTTTGCTGCCTAGATAGTCTTGGGTACATTGCATAAGCCTTTTGTGTGCCAGCTCTTCCAACTATAAAATGAGAGTAAAAGTAGTTCTCATGGAGTGATCGTGGAGACTGAATGAGTTAATGTATGTGAAAGCACTTGGCAGTCCCTGGTAAATAGTAAGCATTAAATAGGACTATTAGCTAATGTTATCTTCATACCTGAGTCTGTATACATATACTTACACAATTGAAGCAGACATTATCATGAGTAGTCACACAGATATATTCCATTTCATTCTTCAATTTAAAAAAAAACATACTTAGCCAACTTTTACTGTTCTTAAAATGTCATTTATTTTTATATTATGTGTGTGTGTTTTGCCTGCACATATATTTCTGCATATGTATGCCTGATGCCTTCAAAGAACAGAAGAAGGCATTGAAGTCCCTCAAATTAGGTTCCAACTGTTAGCTGCTATGTGGGTGCTAGGAATTGAACCTGGGTCCTCTGGATGAGCAAAAAGTACTCCTAACCACTGAGCCATCTCTCCACTTCTTTTTTTTTTGTTTGTTTGTTTGTTTTTAAATACTGGGTTTTAAACAACAGTGCCAAAAGGGCATTTCACTGATTACAGTGGTTCTTATTTATAATCCCACCTGGGAGGGTGAGGCAGGAGGATTAATTTGGGTTCAAGGCTAGTCTGGGTACATAGTGAGTTCAAGGCTAATATATGATACATAGAGAAACTCTGTTTCAAAACAGCAAACCAAAACCTAAACATCAGCATTCTCAGAGATCATCTGAGCAGCAGTGCTATGGCAAGACTTTTTATTTAAATGTTTGTAATTTCTCCTGTTCCTCTTGATCAGTAAGTTAACGCAGATTTCTAGAATCAAATGAAGAAAGAGGCTAATGCTTCAGGACTTGGCTTGGGTCATCACATATTTGGAAGCTGCAAAAATAATGGGACTTGATTCATGAAGCTTGGGATTGGGGAATTTCTGAAGGTCTGGAGAGGAGAGGAAGAAAGCAAGACTGTCCAAGATTCCTACTCTGCCTGTTGAACTCTTGCTCTCAGGATGAATAATGAATACACCACTCTACAGCCCCCCTGTCTCCTGTCCTTTCCTGAGGAAGTGTGCTGTTGGCTAGGTCTCAGTGATTGGAAATGGCAGATAAATGTAGAACTTATTCCCATTCTCCAGGCCCTAGGTAAATTGTCTGAGGGTGAATAAAATGCTCTCATGTTTGTTAGAATTGGATCATTTGTTTCCAAATGAGGAAGAGGTTATTCTTTCATTGTGAAATGTCTCTTCTCTTTCCCACAATGATTCTAAGTGTCTCCAGAGATGAGATGAGCCTACAAACCTAATTCACAATCAGTGCAGATCCACAATGAAATTATATGTGTCTTTAAAAATGGCTTCCTCTCATGTAATTGCTCTGATGCAACTACTATAAACTTTTGACTTGAGATATTAAATGGGTGAAAGGGAAGACACGTCACACTCAATCAAATGTGTAAGACTGATTAGAGATGAATTTCAAATAGGAGGCTTGTCAGTCAGCTCATAATTAACGCAGTGCTTGGAGTGAGCTGCTCTTGGTTTTATTTTATGTTTTGTGTGCTGAATTTCCCAGAAGGTTATGACTACGTGGTTGGAATGGAAACTAGAGACATGAAGATGAGGTCATGTCCAAGTGGGTAATAGGCAGTCACCATCAGTCCAGCAGTATCTGCTTCCTATGCAAATGATAGCCCAAGGGCTGACAGAAGAGCCGTTAAAGCCTTTGTAAAATCCTGACTCTATGCCATCTGCTCTCAAGTAGCACTGTCTAACTGGGCAATGGGTAACAAATGGGGTAAAGTTTTCTTCAGCGCATTCTGATTTGAGGTGCTCAAACAGGGTCAGTCTGATTAAAAATTGGCTTACAGTTGCTTATTTCTTGAAACTCTCCTCTTTTTATATAACCAATTAAAAACTCTTTTGCTAACCTTCTATTTATTTTTTTCAGTGGAAAGGTCATATAGTTTGGAGTGATGTTAGTCTGAACTGAGGTAGGGATTACTCTGCAGTTTGGTTTTGTTTTTTTCATTTTGAACCTAAGGAGGGCATTCATTCATTTTTAACTACTTATTTAACAAATATTTATTAAGCATCTGCTCATTCTCAGGGATTGCAATAGGGCTGAATAAGCTTGGTGAAAGTATTTGATGAGACCCAGTCTCCATGTAGACTGGGGATCTAAGTGGGGATAGTGGAGAGTAATATGTATTTTTTGGTTTTGATAAAACTATGGAAGAAATAAATTCGTTGGTTAGAAAGCTTTGAGGGTATTGGGGTTATGATTAGGGTAATGGAAGTCCCATTTTACACGAGCTGGTTAGGAAACAATAGGCTAGGATGGTTGGTCACTAACTGTTAAGTAGTTGAAAGCCAATTCCCTGAGAGTGATTTCATTTTGTGACTCAACTCACTGAAGGATTAATTCACCTAACTTGATTTATGTCATCTGTACTCCTTAGTTTTGCTTTCTTAATAATATTTTGAGTGCTTTTTGGCAGCTTTTTTCTAGTTAGGCTTCATAGCTTGGGGGACAGGAAACAGGGGAAACTGAGAGGCAGAGAGAGGGTCCCGAGAACTGTGATAAAAATATATCCATAAAGGTACATATTCTAAGAGGGAGGATTGTTAAAAATGTGTTTTTTATTGTTATTATCATTCATAAGGGGAATGCATTCATATAAACTCTTCACTTTTAGAGATATATGCAGGAAGACACCATTTATAAAGAATAAATTCATAAAACAATATATTCATGAGGAGAATATATTCATGAGAACACATTTAGTTTTTCTCTGCCTTGCTTCCTGCTGTTATTGCTAAAGAATTTAAGGCAGAGGAGGGAGAGATTGAGGTCCCAACAGAGAGAAAAACTGAAGGGTTTAAGCCTCATTTCTAAAAATTTTATCTATCTATCTATCTATCTATCTATCTATCTATCTATCTATCTATCTATCTATCTATCATAATTTATTCACTTTATATCCTGATTGTAGCCCTCTGCCTTGTCTCCTCCTGGTCCAACCTTCCCTCCTCTTTTCCCCCTGTCCCCCTTTCCTAGCCCACAGAAATGGGGAGCCCTCCTCTCCTACCATCTGACCCTAGCCTATCAAGTCTCATCAGGATTGCCTGTATCCTCTTCTTCTGTGGCCTGGCAAGGCCTCCCCACCAGGGGGAAGTGATCAAAGAGTAGGCAACAAGGTCCATGTCAGAGACAGCCCCTATTCCCCTTACTAGAACACCCACATGGAGACTGAGCTGCCTATGGGCTACATCTGAGCAGGGCATCTAGGTCCTCTCTATGCATGGTCCTTGGTTGGTACATCAGTCTCTGCAGGCACCCTGGAGAAATTTGCAGGCCTAGATTTGTTCACTTTTTTGGTGTCCTTGTGGTGCTCCTGTCCAATCTGGGTTATTCTGTCCCCTTACTTTTCCATAAGACCCCCTGTCTCTGCCCAGAGTTTGGTTGTTGAGTGTCTGCATCTGTTTCGATCCACCGCTAGATGGAAGCTTTCAAAGGACATGTGTGCTAGACTCTTCTCCTGCTCCCTCTCTTCAACTGCTTCTGGTGTCTAAGACTATTTTCCCTTCTGAACGAGAATTAAGCATCTTCTCTAGGCTCCTCCTTGTTATTTAGCTTCTTTAGGTCTGTGGATTTTAGTATGATTGTCCTGTATTATATAGCTAATATCGGCTTATAAGTGATCACCGCACAACAAGGACATTTGCTCAACTATGTTCATAGCAGCTTTATTTGTAATATCTAGAATCTGGAAACAACCTAGATGTCCCTCAACCAAAGAATGGATAAAGAAATTGTGGTACATTCACACAATAGAAAACTACTCAGAAAGAAACATATGGTATATACTCACTTATATAGACCTATAGGATAGGAAGGTCATGCTGAAATCGACACACCTAGGGAAGATATACAAGAAGGAGGAACCAGGTTGGTATGATCAATGCTCGTTTAGATGAACAAATGGGATGGACATTGAATGGAGGATAAAACAAGCAACAGGACAGGAGCATACCAAAGAGGACCTCTGAAAGAATCAATATAGCAATGTATCAAAGCAGATATTAAGACTCACAACCAAGCCTTCGGCAGAGGGCGGGAAGTAGTAATAAAAACAGGGGAAGTTAGTAAGACTTGGGGAGAACAAGAGCTCCACAAAGATCAAACTGAGCAGGGCACAGGGGTCTTATACGAGACAGTTTCTCCAACCAAGGACCATGTATGGATATGGCCTAAAACCCCCGCTCAGATGTGGCCCATGGTAGCTCGGTGTCCAACTGAAGACCCTAGTAAGGCAAACAGGGACTGTTTCAGTCATGA
>CM053750.1:6537109-6574334 GCA_028658305.1 Pachyuromys duprasi
TAATGTGTCTGGTGCTTGTTATCTTTCTTATAATCTTGATACCTCAACCATGGGAGAAAATGATGTGATATAGATATCTCATTTAAGGATGAACACTCTGCAGTTTGTTACTGTCTTCACACTGACCTGTTGTGGGTCTCTGTGTTAGCTGCCATCTACTACAAAAAAGAAGCTTCTGTGATGAGGGCTGAGAGATGTAATCATCTATGCATATAAAGATAAGTACTTAGGAGGTGATTTACATTCACTGAGCAGGACAATAGTAGTGGGTTTCCCCTTAGGACCTATGGTCTACTCAGTCATGAGCTCTTGGCCCTTTTCATGGTGACAGGCATGAGCTCCATTTGGTGGCGAGGCCTGAAATCCAATCATAAAGTTTCTGCCTTCATTACTTTTCTATTGCTGTAAAGAGACACTATGACCAAGGAAACTTATAAAAGAAATCATTTAATTTGAGGGCTCATGGTTTCAGAGGGTTAGAGTCCATGATGGGGAACATGGCAGCAGGAAGGCATGAAGCTACAGTAGTCGCTGAGAGCTTCCATCTGATCCATAAGCATGAGGCAGATAGATAGATGATAGATAGAGAGAGTGAGTGAGATAACTGGAAATCGGGTGAGATTTTTGAACCTCAAAACCTACCCCCAATGGCACATCTCCTTCAATAAGGCTACACCTCCTAACCCTTCCCAAGCAGTTCCACCAACTGGGGACCAAGTAATCACATACATGAGCCTATAGGGGTCATTCTTATATGTTTATAGACATTTCTTTCTTTAGGTTGGGTAAGTTTTCTTCTATGATTTTGTTGAAAATATTCTCTGGGCTTTGGAATTTGGAGTCTTTCTCTTTTTTTTTTTTCTATTATTCTTAGGTTTGGTCTTTCCATATTGTCCCAGATTTATTGGATGTTTTATGTCAGGAATTTTTTATATTTAACATTTTCTTTGCCTGATGTATCGATTTCTTCAATCAATTCTATACTTGAGATTCTCTCTTCCATCTCTTGTATTCTGTTATTGATGCTTGTGACTGTAATTCTTATTCTCTTCCCTAGATTTTCTATCTCCAGGATTGCCTGAGGTAGTGTTTTGTTTATTGCTTCTATTTCCATTTTTAGGTCCTGGACAGTTTTATTTAATTCCTTCATTTGTTTGATTGTATTTCCTGTATTTCTTTAAGGGATTTATTCAATTCCTTCACCTGTTTGTTTGTATTTTCCTGAAGTTCTTTGAGGGATTTATTTTCCTCTTTTAAGGCCTCTATCATTTTCATAACCCCAAATTTAAGGTTTTCTTGTGCTTCTGGTGTGATAGTATCCTCAGGGCTGTGGTTTTGGTGTCATATGGCCTCGAGTTTTGTTGCTGGTGTTTTTGTGCTGACCTCTAGCTATTTGGTTGATTCTGTTATTAGCAGGCCTGGTGTTCTCTGATGGTAGTAGGTCTCTGGAGTTGTAGGTAGAACTTATGGTCTCGGATGGCCGAAGTCCTCTGGTTTTCCTGCTGCTCCCTGATCCATGCTGGTCTCCTGGTAGAAGATCAGGGTGGGTCCCAGGAAATGGCGCATACTGGGGAACTGGGGACTATTTTTATTCAAGCTATCAGTTAATCTCATAATTTTTTAAAATTAGATCTTGTTTTCATATCTTGATTTTTTCTTTATTTATTTCAACTGTGCTTTTTTGATCTTGCTTCCAGCATTCAATTCATTTCTACTTTGTGTTCCTTTATGATTGCTCTTTTGAATTCATTGTCTTGTGTATCATCTAAGATGCTTTTCTCAGGGAACATGTCTAAAAGAGCATAATTTCTGGATGAGACATATTATCCTATTAATTCATGATTGTGTTTATGTGGGACCTATGCACCTGGAGTTTAAGCCAATGGTGGTGTTTCTTTGTGTGAATGTCTGCCTTACCTTTGTTGAGTGGGTATTTGTATCTCTATTTTCTTTTGCCCTAACTTGTCACATTTGGACCAGATGAATTGTATTTGAGTTCAGTGTTGGAGCCACTCAGTATTGATGTGCATGTGGGTTATAAAAAGTAGACCTAGTTCAGCTAGGGATGTATGCAGCTTCTATAGCAAACTGTCTGTTGAATTACAGTCTTGTTCTGGATACTAAGAAGTCTCTGAAAGGCTCAATGGTTTCTATAAATAGTCTTTGGGTGTCAGGGGTTGGCAGCTGTAAAGGGAGTAGGCAGTGCACCCTGAGAAGGTATGAAGGGCTTAGTTTAGTCCTCAGGTGGCATCACGGCTGGGCTGGGATTTGATTGAGGCATAAGTATCTTAAGCATTAGAGAGCTGAAAAGTGTTTTAAAATTTTTATTTATTTTTATTTCATGTGCATCGGTGTTTTGCCTGCATTTATGTTTGTGTATGTCAGATCCCCTGGAACTGGAGATAGAGACGGTTGTCAGCTGTCATCTGGGTGCTAAGAATTGAACCAGGGTCCTCTGGAAGAGAAGCCATTGCTCTAAACTGCTGGATCATGTCTCTAGCCTGTATTCTTCTGCTTCAGTTACTGTCTCAGAGGATTATTGTCTCTGCTAGTCTAGGTCGAGTCCTAGAAGCTTCTGGTCTCTACAATCTAATCTAGACCTAGAATGTTTTCAGACTCTGAGACTTACTGCTTAATAAGCTCAAACTTTCTTGTTCTTACTAAGTTCTGTGATGGTTGGCTCAACTCAGCTGTTCGGGCTCAAACTCCTTTCCCAGTTGACTTATTCAATAAGACTTTTCCCTTGGCCTCTGAATTGCTCTGTTTGGCCTCAAACTAATTCCAGCAACCTTTTCTAATCTGGCACTTTCTCTTTCTCTCACTCTATCTTCACCTGGGTTCTTTCTCTCCAACCTGCCTTTCTATTACTGTCCCTGTAAAACTGTCCACCACTCTCTGCTTTGCCCCTAAAGGAGCTCCCCTTTCTTCTCTCTTTTCATGAGAGTTGGGCATGTCCTATTCTGTCAAATCTTCTCTGATTCATTACTTTCTCTGCCACTAAATTAAACAGCACTTTGAAACATGGGTGCTTCCTTCTACAAACTATCTTTATCTACATTCTTTGGGATTAAAGGCGTATACCACCACACCTGACTCTAAGTAAGCCTTTCTTTACCCGAAACTTCCTCTATATCAGGCTGGCCTTGAACTCAGATCTGCTTTACTCTGTCTCCTGGATTAAAGGCGTGTTTGTATTCCAGCCAGATCACACAAAAGATCTTTGGATGTGATCTCTTGCCAGAGCAGGTATGTTCTAAATTAATGTTCCTCTACAGCTCCTGACATTTTTTTTTTTTTTTGGTTTCTTTGTGTGTATATATGATATGTGTATGGAGACCAGAGGTCAACTTTGGATGTTTTTGCTCAAGAACTTTACACCTTGCCTTTTGGGACAGTAGCTCCTACTGTAGGCTAGGTTGTCTGGTCAGTGAACTTCAGGAATCTGCCTGTCTTTGTCTCCTAGTCCTGGTGTTACAGATACATGCCACCACTTCCAGCTTTTCTTTGTACGGGTTCTTCAGATTGAACTCAGGTCAATCTGAACTCAGAGGGCCTTAGGACATACTGTTATGGAATATTTGATTCTATAGCGAACCCCCAAATAGTGAAGTGTAAAACCTTGAATCTAAGAACTTTTTATTGTAAACAGGTATTTACAGTGTGGTTCACCCAGCCCTAGCACACACCTTTAATCCAAGAGCTTTCTGTACACAGGATTTAAGAAAGTTAACCCTAGGTCAAGAGGCAGAGCATGAAACCAGGTGACAAGGATTAAAGAGTAGGAGGGACTTTGAGTTGAAGGATATATAAGACACTGTGGAGAAGAAGAAAGAGCTTTTTAGCTTAAGCTCTGGTTTTAGCTTCTGCGCCAGCTCTTCAGCTCCCTGGATTTTGGGGCTTTGAACTAGAAAGCCTTCAGCCTTGGGTTTTTTGGCCTTTCCTTCCTGGGCTGTCAGTTGAGCTAGTGAGCTTTTTGTTTTTTGTTTTTTTGTTTTGTTTTTGTTTTTTGTTTTTTTCATCTGAACTGGAGCTGAGAAGGAAGGTCAGCTAGTACTTTCTCTGCCTCTCTGAGCCAGAGGCTTTAACCCCAGCATCTGGCTCCTGAGTCTTTACTGGAAAAGTAGAGCGGTTGGCATTTTCATTTTTTTAAAACAACATTTTGGCACTCCAACAAGTGGCACGACCCCACAGACAGAAAGATCACTCCAGCTGCAGACAAACTTGAGAAGCCATCAGAGTTGGTAAGTCATCTGGGACCTCCTCTAGGAGACAGTTAAGGATGGGAACTACCATAATAGAAGACTTTAGAACCATGTTTAGTGCTACTCCAGATGGCCTAAAAATAGAAGCATTAAATGAAAAGATAAATAACATAACTGAAATTAGTTCAATACCAATTATGGTTAATATAATTTTGTTTTTAAATTTATTCTTAATAGTCAATATGACTTTCTGTACTTGCTCTAAGAAAACATTTAGAGAAACAAGGAAAAGAAAAATGTGAAAAGTGCGTTGATTAAATACAAGCCTTAGAAGGAACATTACAGAGACTTATAAATGAAAATAAAAATACCCAGGTATAGATAGAAGAATTTAGACAAGCCTTAGAAAGATCTTGAATGAGAATAAAGAAAATTCTCAGACACAGACAGAGGAAAGAGCCTACCATGCCACAGAATGATGAAACTGCAAGTAGCCAGCATAAGGCTATTAGAAAATCAGCTTTAGTATATCCTGTTACTATTTAAGACATACCAGGACATGATAGGCATCCCCAAGGTTATAAGGAATTGAAATGGCATCCTACGGACATACTAGATTTGAGGAGATTTAAGGAGGCAATCATCTCCTATGGTATGTATGTTAAGCAGATGTTAAATTCATGGTCAAGCCAGAGCAGGATTATCCCCCAAGACTGGAAAGATGACAATAGCAATATTAGAACCTGGTCCTCAGTTACAACAGCAATCATGGTAGAAAGAGGAAGGAAGCGAAGGCCATAGGACAAGGAAATCAGGCCAGAGGTATTGATATCTCTCAGGATCAGTTGCTAGGTGAAGGTCAATATGCTAATTTACAAAGGCCGTTTGAACTGGTTGGCCATACCTTGGCATTATGTTGCCCAGCAGCTTTAAATGCTTGGGATAAGGTTGAAAAATCAGGAAAGATGTCTGAGTCATTTACTAGAATTATACAAGGCCCAAAAGAAGCCTTTAGTGATTTTGCAAAGATTGACTTCAGCTTTAAATAGAATAGTACCAGATTCAGTAAGCAGAAAAGTACCAACTGAAACTGGCTTTTGAAAATGCTAACTCAGAATGCAAGACCTTTAAAGGCAAGATCAGTATCAGTAGAGGAATGGATTAGAGATACGGCTGATATTGGATCTCATGTTTATGATGCAAATCTGATAAGAGAAGTAATTTCTAAAAAACTTTGGAATCAAAATGGCAGATTTTTTTTTTTTTTCCCTGTGTAGCCTTGGCTGTCCTGGGCTGGCTTTGTATACCAGGCTGGCCTTTGTATACCTGCCTCTGCCTCTTAAGTGCTGGGATTAAAGGCATGCACTACCACTTCTGGCTATGGCAGATGTTTTAATTGTGGTAAGCAAGGCCATTTAAAAAAAGGACTGTAGGCAAGCATTTCCTAGAAGCAATGTTTTTTTCTAGAGATAATCCAAACAGAAGGCCCCAGCCTTCTTGTGTATGCAAAAAGCATGGCAAATGCAGGCCTTGGACTAAGGAGTGCAGATCAACAAGAGATAGGCACCCGAGGGGGCCTCCTGCAGGCCTGACATCAAATTCAGTTCAATCATTTTCTGTCAATGTAGGAGAAACTCTGCCACAAAGCAATTAAAAGATTTAGTACCTGTTGTTAAAAACCATATTGCTCTGGATGTAATCAAGGACAGAACAGCTTCAACAGATAGAAAAAATTAAGAAAGATCACAAAACAAATATTTTGACAAACTGCTATAAATGATCAGAGACCTAAGCTAAAAATAAAAATAAATGGCATTAGAATTGAAGGTTTAGTAGACACCGGAGCAGATGTAACAAGAATCTCACCGAGATTGGCCTCTTTAAGAAGTAAATCATCTTCTAGGGATTGGAACTTTATCTCAGCTAAAACAAAGTGCAAGACAGGCGAGTGTGTAGGGCCGAAAAGACAAATGGGAAAATTAAAGCCATTTGTGGCTAATATAGCCATGAATTTATGAGGACGAGACTTATTATAGTAATGGAAAACACAGATTAACATTCCTCCAGTCTCAGAATCGAGCTATAAAATAAATATTAAAAGCTATTACTGAGAACAGTCACAGACTGTCCATGTTGTCCATAAGCAGGACACGACAAATGTTGGTCTTTTAAAGGTGCCGACTGCTCCACCTTTAAAATGGCTGACTGACAAGCTGTATGGGTGGACCAATGGCCTATGAACAAAACAAATATTATAGGTACTAGAATAGGTGCTCAACACTTTGGGAAATCTACCAGTCCATGGAATTCTATATTTGTTATTAAAAAAATCAGAAAAATGGAGGATGTTAACAGATTTAAGAGCCATAAAGGAAATGATTCAACCAATGGGCTCTTTATAGCCTGGAATCCCATTGCCTTATTACCTAAGTCATGGCCTTTGCTAGTAATTGATTTAAAGGATTGTTTTTTCAGTTCCTTTGCATGAGCATGGTAGAGAAAGGTTTGCTTTCTCAGTGCAAAGTTAATAATGATAGTGGTCCTGTAAAGAGATCATTGGATGTTCTTACCACTAGGAATGTTAAACAGTCCTACCTTGTGCCAATAGTTTGTACAACAGCCATTAGAAATAATTCATATACAGTTTCCTCAATCTAAAATTTACCATTATATGATCAAGGTGACTATTCTAAGTTGCCCTGGGAATAGGTGGCTGTCCCCCAGGCTGGGTATCCTGGGGCACTGGTACCCAGCTGCCTGGCTGCAGGTAGACATGAGGCCAGTGGTGAAGGTTTGCATATGGTGGTTGTTTGGTGATCTGGCTTTGGGAGAAGAGGGAGAAAAGTCAGATTATAAGATCAACCACCACCAACAACAATAAAAACCACCAGGGGTTCTGTTGTTGTTGTTTTTTTTTTGCAATTTTCTGATGGTTTTAAATTCATAAAGTCCCCTTTTGCAGTCAGCATTTGAATCTCAGAATGAGCAAGGAAAGACCCAAAAGGAATATCATCAAGAAGAAATATGATGACAGCGATTGGATCCCAAGGTTAGAAGAGAGCATGGTACAGAAAGTTCTTCATTTGTCTCTGAAGGAATCCAGGAATGCACAGAAAAGGCAGCATGGGGAAAGCATTGCAGGGAGCCTGAAAACAGTGAATGGGCTTGGTAATGAACCATCTAAGGCATTAGGACCAGCCTTGGGGCAGTCAGAGAATGAGAAGGATCATGCATCCCAAGTGTCCTCTGCTAGCAGTGATGTTAGTTTTTCAGATTTTGAAGAAGGGCCGTCGAGCAAAGGGTCCAGCCCGCGACCAGTGAGGAAGTTTGCTCAATTTCAGCCAAGTGGTCCCAGCACAACTCTAGTGAAGACAGTGGAGCCTTTGCCACCCCAGCCAGCCGCTCAATTTTCTGACCTCTCTAAAAGGGTACCCAAGACAGAAGACTTTCTTACCTTTCTCTGCCTTCGAGGTTCCCCTTTGCTACCCAGCAGTATGATATATTTTGGAAACTCTCAGGAGGATGTCGAAGAGGCAGATAAGATAGAAGATATCAAAACAGCCACCATGAATGCTTTATCTTCACGCCAGTCAACTACCAGGAAAGGAAAAACCCCTAAACGTGTACACAACGGGCGTGTTTTGAAAGGCTCCAATAGATCAACACGGGAGAAAAAACCTGCTCAAAACCAGAAAAGCAAACGGGCCATTCCCAGGAAGAAGTGAGCACAGGGAAGACAGCCAAAGGGAGCAGGCTTCAGCGGCTCAGCCCACAGTTGCCTCCTCTGCAGGCTCTTCTTGCTGCCAACTACCAACCTCCTCTTCTGCGTTGGATGGCTCAGGACTTACGGAAACAGGTGTCTAAAGTAAATGGAGTCAATTGAATGTCATCTCTAGGTGCAGGTACAAGCAATGCCAAAATATCCAAAACTGTGAAGCGCATTGCCACAGTGACCGGGGGAAATGTCATATACCCTAGAGCCAAGAGAGAATTGTGGGACTCTGCTAGATAAGTTTGAAGCCTGTCATCTCAGGATAGCTAATTATTTGTGCTTGGTCTATGATAGACTCCTTTTTCTAGCAGGGTTCTGACTTCTCCCCTGATCTGGGTAATTCCAGGTCTTGTAAGGAGGTCACATGGCTCTCAGGGCAGACCCTTCCCCTGAATTCCTAGAAACACCCCACCCTACTAAGGATCTCAGTCCATCAGTGGCCTTCAATTGTACTTGGATATCCTGATATCTCCCTTCCCATCCCCAAGATCATTAAGTATTAAATTTTCCTTATGATAGGACCGTTAAGTATTCCTGACCCCAGCAAATCAAACACATTCACCCTCAAAATCCCTCCCTCTACCCCGGTTTATATTTTATGTGATTAAAGGTTTGAGCTTTCTCCCTTAAAGACGGCCTGAGATTTGTTATTTATCCGCTGCCGGGTCTCACCAGGCCTGCCCTCCAGCCCACTGGGCTGGGGAGTGCTGGGCCTGGAAACCCGGGCCTGTGCCTTGGCTGCAAGCCAACCGGGCATGGGCCTTTGCCGACACCTCTGCCAGGCTCAGCACAGCAGCTGTAACACTCTGGTATCGCCGTAGGCTTGGGAACACCCGAGCTTCCATTGCCTCCTGTGGTCTCAAGCTAAAAGAGCCAAACTGTAACACTGGAAAACCTTTTCCATGCTGCGGCTCAGCACACTTAGCTTCATCCTAAGGTGCTCTAGCTGTCCCTGAGAGAAACAAAATCCCTGTTCTTTGTCCGGAAGCTGAATTCCAGGATCCCAGCCGAGATCCAGGCAGATGGCGCCCAACGTGGTGCAACAAATCCTCCAGTGAAAGCGGAAAAGGGTGAGTGTCTCTTGGCCTAAGGGCCTAAGTCTTCAAACTCTGAGGAGGGGGCCCTGTTCTACTTTGTTTTTGGTGGGAGCCTTGGCACGGGGCTCCCGAGTTTGTGGGACAGCTGATGCCCCTTGGTCGGGGTTCTCCCGATATTGGCAGAAGGTTCCCTTAGCCTCTTGAAATTTGACTGTCGCCAGCAACCTTCTATATTTATCATGTGGAACAGCTCATCACATAGAAAGGACCCTCAAGTTAGGGTGATACATACCCTCTTAAAAGCACATGGCTTTAAATCGCCAAAAAACATCTCATTTTGGGAGGATACGCTTCAGATAGCACCTCATGAGTGATATTTACAAACCCTGACTCGTGGACCCAAAGTCGCTTGTCTCGCCAGGAAAAACCTCTCCCGAGTTTTTGTTCATCTTAGCCGTAGTTCATAAGCGTTTGGGACTTGTTACACCCGGAGAACTGCTTATATGTGTAGAACCGATTACAGGCGCTGTCTGAGAATCAGGGCCTTAAGCCTCACCCTCACTGAAGTAATAAAAAAGAAAGCCCACCAAAATAAAACAAAGATAAATCAAATCTATGATAAAAGTGGTTGAAGGGTCACCTTCCCCCTCCTACTGCCCTTTACCTCACTGCAAAGCGGAGCGAGCGGTGCCTGCTTCTACTTCCCCTAGGCAACTAAACCACACCCTTCAAACGCCCACTAAAAAATGAAAAGCCGAGTAACTCCGTGGCGTCTCACCCCATCCTCTACCAAACAACAGTTCTGTAATCCCCACGATTCTGTTGCAAAACCCAAGAAATCCTAGCGAACTCTGTCACCTACTCAGGACTCCAGTTTGGAGCCAGAGTTTCTGGAATCTTAAGCATTCCCAGTTAGAACACCTCTCTCTTACCCACGCAAAGCTACAGAGTTAAAGGCATTCCCAGTAACTGTTAGTCCCACCCAGGAGCGACCACTTAGCTGGGACTCGAACCAAGCTGAAGGTTTAGAAAAACTCAGACCGGGTGTAAAGGGAAATGGCATCCACCTTGCTCTTACAGAGCGGATTGTCACCTTAAATAAGCCCAAAGACGGAGGGGGGGGGGGTATCTGTCCATCCTTCCTGCCTGGCTTACTGTCTTCACAGTGGGAAGCCTATTTCAGGGACAGACGCCTCCAACAAGTTGTGAGAAATCAGGACCTAGACTACACCCCGCAGGGAGCTGATGAACTTTTCAGCCGGAGAACTTTTTCCACAGAAGCAGAGCAGACATTATCAACGGGGCATTTTGACCAAATAACGTTTTTGTGCAATTCAGGCTTGGGAATTGCAAGCCTGGCTCATAAGACCCCACCGCCCTGCAGGCACCTGGCAGCACCAGCTCCGCCTACATCATCCCTGGCCAGGCTCCAGGGACCAGCGGCTGCACGCACCAGTGTGCAGCCTGCGATGGGCCACAGGTGGAGTGAGCACCATGGGACTCTGCCAGCCCTTCCCTGGGGCATGGGACCCGAATAGGGCCCTTCTCACATATTGTCCCAGCTGCTGGGATCTATCTACTGTAGCTCTTTAAGAAATCGTGGGGGATAGGAGGAGGAAGCTGGTGCCACCAGACTGCGGGTTTCCCAAAAACTTGCCTAAATACTTGCTTTCCCTAAAAGTTCCGTGCTTTTAACTCAGAATAGTTTACAGGTCTCAGACAACGGTGATACTAAAATCTAAATTTTCTCTCTCAAACATTCTAATAAGCCTCAGAAAACCATTTTGGACCCACCTCACAAGACAAAGGGGTTACATAAACAACTATTAAAGCCAACTTTTCCACAGGCAAGCCATTTCTGTATTTCACATACATAATTAACATGATTCCTCAACTGCTTTAAACAGGTAAAATGATTTCACCCCTTTTTCCTGCTTTCCTAACTTCAGCACAGGTGACTACCCACTTAAAGGATGTCAGGCCAGGACTAAGATTTCCTCTATTATCCCCTCCTCCTTGCTCTCTGCCAGGAAAGCCATTTTGTTATCCAGACAAAACTGAGCTCCCTCCTGCCTCTCTCAGTTTCGGAGCTCTGAGCAAGCCTACAAAGCAGCCGTCAAAACCTGGTTCCTGCCTCTGTCTCTTGGTTTCGGAGGGCCCAGCACGCCTCTGTCACCCGCTGCTCACTACTCACGCAAGCAGACACCGACTGACCAGCCCAGGCCCAGCTACCATGCCTGCTCACCTGGCACAGCTTTCCATGTGACCCTGCGCTTCACTCTTCTCCAACCCAGAGAACACACTTCAGGCTTCCTGCTCAACCGCGAGTGTGCTCAACAAAGGCCTGGCTCCAGCAGTTCTGTAGCCTAGTCTCCTTCCCTCTTCCAGACCTGCTTGATGCGCTGCCAATCAGAACTGTTACCGGATTAACGTGTGCAGTAATTCTCTTTCTTGAAAAACCAGCCTTATTATATCCAGTTACTATACAAGACCACCCAGGAGATGATAGGCACCCCCAAGGTTATGCGGAGGGTGTGGGGTGTCTGGTAATGTTCCCTCGGCCTGAGGTTGTGAAGGTTGACCCTGATAGATCCAGTGAATCTATCTTCTTCCTCTTTTCCTCCTCTTCTCTCTTCTTTCTCCTCTTCTTCCTCCTTCCCTGCTGCAGTGCTGCTTGGTTTTAGGGACGGTGGTTAGGTTTGGCTTTTCAGATCTCAGAGACTCACATAGGGGATCTAGTTTAATCATAGAAGAGAGGTATTTTTGGGAGCTGACTGTAATGGCTATTCGTTCTTTAGACTCTTCAGTGTCTGTCCTCCAACCTCCTCCACGATTCTGTGTCCAGGTAGTTTGGATGGGACAGATCCTAGGTCCAGGAAGCAGTGATGGTTTGTTTTTGAGGTTTGGCTAATTGCTATATTTTCTGACCACAGGCAGAGATCAGTGAGGCAAGATCTGTGTCTTTAGCCAGCTAAATGGATGTCTACCCTGAGACTTGTTTAGTTATGGTATTTTAGAGCAGGAGCTGTAGGTGGCTATGTTGTCACATGTATCCCAGGTAATGAAACTCAAAAGTTTCATCCCACTAGAAACTCAAAGTTTGGAGACAGGTTGATTTCTGATGATGTCACTTTCATGCTTGAATCATGCCATGCCTGAAGTTAGTCTGTTACAAACTCCTTTTATAATAATACTTAAAAATAGTGCTGGAAGCAACAGGGAAAGTCAATAGGGAATTGGTGATAACTTGTCGTATATCCCATTTGGTGAATTAAAATACAGCCATTAAAGAGGATGTTATAAAATTGTAAGTATGGATATATATGTCTATATAAAAGTAGTTATAATGATGACGATGAAATACAACCTGAACTTACTTTTATTACAGTAGTTTGTATAGCAATATAAATAAAAATCTAGAAGGCCAAATGTAAAAACACAGCCACTAACTCTAAATGTCCAGATTCCTTTTTTTTTTTCTTTCTCTTTCTCTAAGCTGTATTTTCTGATTTTACTAAATAAGTATAACTTAGGAGATGTGATTTATTAGCCAGGCCTCTCTAGAGGAACAGACCCAGAATGCATGTGTGAGTGTTATCATGTTTTGTTGTAAATATGTAACAAAGGGGATTTGATTGGCTGGGCAGGAGCTAGAGAGTCTGACAGTGGCTATGTTCATGCTGGAGATGCCAAGAACCTGGCAGCTGCCCAGTTGACAAAGGTGGATGTTCAGCTGTCTCGGTCTGGTGTGGAAGGCCTGACTTCCCCGAGAGTTGTTGGCATTGAGGCCATATTGGAAAGTCACAGAAGAGCTTATGCGGAAAGGAGTGAAGGCAGGAGGTGCACACTGTTTCCCCTTGGACTTCTTTATATGTGGGGAGTCTGCTGGACGGTGCCACTCCTTTGAGGGCGGGTCTTCCCTTTTCTGTCAACCCTTTCTGGAAACACCCTCAGACATACTCAGAGATGCAACTCCTAGACCAGTGGTTCTCAACCTTCCTAATGCTTTGACCCTTTAATACAGTTCCTCAAATTGTGGTGACCCCTAACCATACCCCCAACCTTAAAATTATTTTCATTGCTACTTTAACTATAATTTTGCTCCTTTTATGAATTGTGATGTAAATTTCTGCATTTTCAGATGGTCTTGAGGTGACCCCAGGTTGAGAACTGTTCTATGTCACTGTAAATCTCTTCAAGTTAACAATCCAGGCCCACCATGTGGCTTTCCTTGTTCCTGGGGTAATTGGCCACTCGTCCTCAGGATCAAGGGACAGAAGTGATGAACTGGGGATTTGGTGGCGGTTTGAACAAAAATTACCTTCCAGGATCACCTTCGGGGAGACAAATCAATTTCATTAGGGGCCAAGGAGGGTTATATAAACTTTGGGGAGTGGGTAGGGATGCTCAGGGTGTGTAAAAATGGGCTTACAGGCTAAGATGAGATGCCTAATTTACATGGAGGATTCCAGGAATCCCAGGTGCTTGCTGAACAGGTTCTTGTCAGAAAAAGAGAGTTGGACCTGTAATTTCCCTAAGGACTATGTGACATCCTTTAGAGGGTATGGGGATCTGGGATCCCCAGAAGAGAGGAGGAAGCCTCCCTGACAAAAGGAGGTTTCCTTTTCTCACCATGGTACGCTGAGCTCGGGGCTTTTGTTCACAGTGGACAAAATAAGCAAAAACTTTCCTGAAACTGATTTCAGTTCTCATGTCTGTTTTTAATACCTGTGCCTCCCAGGTCACAATCTGGGCTGACGCACATCTCACAGGAGTCCAGGGGATGCCTGATCATGCTTACGCATATATGGGAATGCTAATGTGTGTGGGCCAGGTGGTTTAGCTCTGCTGAGACACTGCTAGGCCTGTCACTTGCTTGCAGTGGCTGTGGCTGAGTCCAAGCAGTGGGGATCTGGGGAGGAGTGCTTACCTCAGTATGCTTGTCTGTGCTCCTTGGGGGAAGGGCCACACTGGGTTTTAGAAGGCCATAAGGAGACCTGTCCCTCAGCAGTGATGCTGAATGACGGTTATAAACCTAAATGGGGGGCGGGATCCTTTCTTGTGGAGAATCCAGAATCCTATTTTTCTCCCCTCCAAGACAGATTTCTGGTGCTTTCTTGGGCTTGAAGAAAAGGGTTCTGATTGGTTCATGTCAAGGAAGAAGAGAGAATGCAGGCTTTGAGAAAGAAAGAGTGCATAGCAGCTAGGGTGGGAGCCAGGAACTGAATCTTGTGTTTTCTAGTGCTGCATTGTTTTGCAACTTACTGCACTGAGCCTGCTTTAGAACATTCTGGAGGGTGCTCTCCATGTGAGGATTTGTGGGAATGTCTTGCTGCCTCAGGTGGCTGTCAGTAAGTCAGGAGGGAGCCAGCTAAGTCATCTGTGTTGGGCAAGAAGGTCCCCAGCTCTCTGTACCCCTCCCTGTGCATTTGCTTGAGAGAGAAAGAGCCCACTAGCTGGGAGCATACTGGGGTGCCCCACGTAGCGTCACAGTAAAGGGTCCTTGACTTCTGTTCCTTCCTGGAACTCGGGTAATTTTACTTTGTATCTTGAGGCCCTCAGGAGTCATGCCACTTAGCTACTTGAACATTTCCAATATGTAGAAGAAGCCTAGGACCTGACCCGGTTCATCTGATTCATCTTCGGTGAGGTCCTCAGGATGGTCAAATTCATCAAGACCCACAGTTGGATGCCAGTCATCAGGACCTTGGGGAGAAAGGAGGGCTGGAAACTTAGTGTTCCAATTTTGCAAGATAAACATTATATGCCTATATGAAAATGCCATAGTGAAGCCTCTTATTTCCAGAAATCATACGCTAATTAAAACATTAAAAATAATCAAAAAGTGAAAGGAGCCCAGAACCTAGGGTCATCTTGCCAGCTGTTAGCTGCTCACCCATATTCAGATGGAATACTGTGATTACAAGTCTTCAACAACCCTCATTTTCTTGACCTGGCCCTGTCTTCTGCATGTGTAGTAGATATGTTTGCCTGGCCCCATTTCATTCTGTTTGTTATCCTATCCATGCCCAGCACATAGCAGGTGTTCAGCACATGTATGTGGATTGGCTGCTGACTGGTAACTTTGTATGAATCCACATGAGAGGAATTCAGCTCTGCTATGGTCACAGCACAGAAAAGATTAGGAAAACATTGCCAACCCACCATGGCCTCCCAACCCCACATAATTAGACATTGCCATCAGAAAATACTGATGTGTGACGTGCTTCATTTTAAAAAAGAGATTGAATTAGTTCTTTGCAAGTGTTTGTTCTGAAACATAGCTGGGAAGGGATGGGGACAGCTTTTCATTAGAAGCCACTATTTACTGCTGCCTGCATGCGTGTTTCCGTTTTGGGCTGCAGGGTGCTCCTGTTACCCCCCTCCCCCTTTTTTTATTCGGTGATGATCCATGGCTGGTTCCTGCTTTCATTTTTCATTAAAAATATCTTATGAAGTTCTTTTCTCCCTCCACCCCCTCGATCCCATCATTTACTTCTCTTTTGTACATTCTAATGCTTTGAAAATTGCTGCAATCACAGGTAATCCAAAGAATTTGACCTTATTAGCAGCACAGCCAGGGTCTAATCGGAGTCTCCATTTGTCTGATACAAGTTACAGCCCGGAGGATCAGCTGCTCCATATCTCTCCAGCTTCCTTTCCCCCTCTGTATTGTTCGCTCAGTCTGAATTCAATTGGTTTCGGTCTACTTTTTGGATGTTCCCCTTTGAAGTGACAGGCGGCTTCCACACACGTTGGCTTGGACTGTGTTGTCTGGCATTGGCATCCATTTCATTAATTATCTGGTCAGTTCCATCAAACACATTAAGGGTGGTTTTTTTTTTTTCTTGGATGACATTGAGCTGTGCGATCAATTTGATTAATGAGTTCAGCCTTAACAGCCGTCAATGTTGACCTGCTTGCCTTCTGCCTCAAGGAACTTTACTGTGTCTCCTTGCTGTCCTTCTTCTTTTGTTCAAGCTTCAGAGGTGGCTCTGCCTCATGAAGTCATAGGTTTTTCTTTAATTTTGCTATAGATTATGCTCTGGACTCCTTTTCTTGCAGGGACGAGCAAGAGTTTTCTTATTTCTGGTCTTCTAGAAGAATTGATTGTGGCAAAAAACCAAAACAATAAAACAAACTCCAACCAACAACAATAACAGCAAAATATCACGTGTCTTTATATCATTCAGATAATTTTATTAAAAAAGTTCTTACCCTTGAGTGACAGCTATTTTGAATAGTAGAATTAAGGTATGTAGTCCACTTAGTTTTACATAACTATCTGCTGATAAACGTTTTCTTCTATTAAAAACTGAACATCATTAGTAGATAATAAATGTTTCTGTTTTTTGCCTCAGCCCTGTCCCACTGTAGCCCTTGAATTAGTTATTGGTGATTACAAGTCACCAAGACAGTTTTGCTAGAATTCTGAGTCTAGAAATATTGGAGATATTCCATGTGAACTTCTGTCCGTGCTGGTGGAGTCCAAAACTATTTTCTGACTTTTCGCACTTTTCTGCCCCCGAGACCAGACATAGATGCACACAAAACTGCACAGCATGCACAGTGTTTCTGGAACTTCTGAGCATTTCTTCAATATGGAATATACCACATATGCTGGACACACACACACACACACACACACACATATATATATAATTGGTCACAAGCCTGGGCTTGGAATGAAACATCACTGCCGTAGCCACTGAGGACTGAGTAAGACTAGGTAGTTGATTTATTTGTTTCTGTGGCTCTAGAGGCTAGGCAAGCCATCCAGCACTGAGCCCAAGGTGTTATAGTTTTATTTAAAAATTAGTTTCTCCTAGCTGCATTAAAATATAACCACCTGTCTCAGTCAGGGTTTCTGTTGCTGTGAAGAGACCATGACGTTGGCAGCTCTTATAAAGGAACAGTTTAAATGGGGCTGGCTTACAGTTTCAGAGGTTTAGTCCATTATTGTCATGGTGGTGTGCAGGCAGACACGGTGCAAGGAGCTGAGAGTTCTACATCTTGATCTGAAGGCAGCGGAAGGATACTCTGTGTTACTCCTGAGACCTAGCTTGAGCATGTATGAGACCTCAAAGCCTGCCTCCACAGTGACACACTTCCTCCAACAGACCACGCTTCCTAATAGTGACCCTGTGGGCCAAGCATTCAAACACTTGAGTCCATGGGGGCCATTCCTATTCAAACCACCATATTGACTAAAAAAAGTTGTATTTATTTATTATATAAATATGATTGGATATGTGTACACATTATGAATAATTAAACCAAATGGATTAATATATGAGTCGCCTCACAACACTTTTCATGATTATCATCCATGGTCACCACGTTGAATCATAGATTTAGAACTCTTTCACTTAGTGTGACCGAATGCTCTTCACTTTACCAGCATCTTCTTGACCCTCCGTGACTCAGTCTTCTAACGGACTGCCTAGCTCAAGACAACTACCATTGTACTCTCCATCAGCTCTTGCAGTACTTACCTCCAGTGCCGGTGTGCTCCACTTAGCAGAACGTCCTCTGGGTTTTTCGGTGCTATTGCATGTGCCAAGATGTCCTCCTTTTCAAAGGATGAATAGTATTTCAAGTCTGTGTATATGTATGTATTGATGTCTGTAGCTCTATCTGTATGTCTATGTAATATTTTATTCATTCATCCACACATGCGTACTTGGATTGCCTTTGTATCATGACTGTTGGCTATGGTGAACACTATTGCCATGAACATGGGATGGAGGAATTTCCTTAAAATACTGATTTAATTTCTTTGGATATACTCAGGAATGCAATTAATGGATCATATGGTTACCGCATTTTTAAGTTTTGAAGGCCCTCTATGTGATTTTCCATAGTGTACTAACCCATGTTTTCACTGTGTATAAGGCTTTTTTCTCTTTATGCTTGCCAATACGTATTATCATTCATTTTTCTAATAATATCATTCTAACAGATATCAGCTGATTTGTCATGGTTGTGATTTCTCATTTTGTTGATTGGCTGAGTATTTTCCATCCCCTTTGGCTATTAAAATGTCTTTTCTGGATGTATATCTGGAAGGTCCTTTGTCCATTCTTGATTAGGTTATTAATTTTGTTCCTATTCTAACTTCGTAATACAGTTTGGATATTAATTTCTTAAGAGGTATCTGGTTTATGAGTATTTAAACTGAGATGCAGTTTCAGACTTTAGTACCGTGAGTGTTGCCTTGTAGCTACTCCTGCTGCTTTTATCGTAAAAGAGGGAGTCTAGAGAAGAGAGGCATAAACACAGAGAGACAATAAAATGAAGACAGTGCTTTCAGTGGGAGTAAACTTTTTGTCCTGAGTCTAGTATGGGTTTCTGCCTGATAAATCTTATGATTCACAGATATGCCCTTACGGCGAAGGACTACTATTTTCAGTATCCATATCGGGAAACAGTCTGTCCAGATTGGGGATGGCAAGGTGAAATTATAATAGTGTCTACTTTATGTTAGATATTGTGTTAGGGCTCTTTGGGGGAAACAAACAAATAGATGAATGTATAGCAAAAGGAATTATTGACTCATACAATGCAGTTTGGGTTGTTCAGCAATGGCTGACTTCACGCTGAAGAGATCAAGACACTGATCACACTGCTCAGTCCGTGAGGATCATGCTTCAGAAGTGCCAGTCTGGGGATGAAGGCCCAAGAAATTACTGGGGGGTACCTTGTCTTCATTTGACATTGAAAGGCTGAAAAAGTTGGATTCTGATGTGAACAAAGGATGGGATCATCATCATCACCACCAATACCATTGTAATTATCTTCATATCTTCGTCATTAACGTTGTTGCCATCATCAATTGTAGTAGTAGCAACAGACTTACTAACAAGATGCAAAGGTAAGCAGTTAAAAATCAAAAACTTTCCTCCTTGGCCCTCTACGTTTTGGCCTTCACTACAAGATGCTGCCTACTTTGGGAAGGACCTTTTTTGCCAGTTAATCCTTCTGGGTATATCCGAAAGAGATATACCCAGAAGCATGTCTCTTAGTTAAGTTCAATCCAATCAAGCAGAAAACCAAGGGTAATTATAGAAAATGTATAATTTTCTATGTCAAGTTCCAGCATTTACTTTTTTTGGAGAATATGTTCTGAAATGAGCTCAAAAAGTGGAGTGCATAGGTCAGTGAGATGGCTCAACCAGAAAAGATGCTTGCTATGTGAACCTGGAGACCCAAGTTCAATCACTAGAACTGCAAAAGTGGAAGGAGAGAGCAAATACACAAAGTGGTTCTCTGGCCTCCCTATGCATACAAGGCATGTGTGGTATCCCATAAACATGTCATGTGTCTCCCCGTGCACTAAAAAGAAAGCGACATCCTGAGCAATTTCTAGACGTAAAATTAAGTTTTATGAAATGTGATTCTGAGCCAGAACTGACATCTCTTCAAGTGTTGGTTTACAATAAGTTTCTTCAATATTATTATTAATGAAATTTGCATTTTTGGCACAGTTAAAATATTTTCTTATTTTAGAACCCAGAGCTACTTGCTTTAGGTCTATGGGGTTTATTCTTATTATTTTTGTTGGTCCTGTAGAATATGAAGATATTTTACTCTAGTCTTCTAAAGACTCCCCAGACTCTGACATCTATTTCTGAATTTTCTCAAGCATAAGATAATTTTGAGATCTAGGATTCTGGCTGTGGGTTAATTTTGGCTTGGTATCTGGTTACTAAGAAATTGGGATGTCACTGACTACACAAATCTGGGAACACTTTACTTCTCATTTCCTTTTTCAAATGAATGGCAGTGGCCTTCTTGGGTTGAAGTGAGCATTGGAAGGGTAGTTGAAAGGACAGAGGCAGAATGCAGGCAGAGCCCAGAGTTTCCTGGCTGTAACGCTCTGGCCTTTCTTTTTAACTCCCAAACCATCATTCTAGATATCAACTCCTTACATTCTTGACTTCCAGTCTTTTTAGTATTTATTATACTATCTTGAAATTGGCTAATTTTATAATTCTTAAGAGCATTGCAGTAGTCTTCATAACGAAAAATAAGGGGGCTTAAAATACCAGCCAATATTAAAATGTTATATGTCAACTTGGGCAAAGTGGTTGTTTTCTCTGAGCTCTGATGTTTTTCTGTACTAGGTGGGAACAGTAATGCTTGTTTAGTCTTTGGAGATAAGGATGTAAATTTCAAGTTATATATAAAGTAACCTGTGGATGCTGGGCTTACCCTTCTGAAGAATCTGCTTTATGTTCATCATCCCTGTCTCCTTGTGATGAGTTTAGCATCCTTGTACACAGATGCTGAGAAAGGATGTTGTCAATCTAGAGCTTGACAGCCTTTGACTCCTGTGTAAGTCAAATGCCACTCTTAGAATCGTGATGAACTTATCAACTTCCTGTTGCATAACTTGATGGGGCTAGGGAAATATAAGTGTTACTGAAACATTCCAGCATAGAAGCTGGAACAAACAAGATTCTGGCAAAGTAACCCCTTCAAGGAATTAACTTTTGACTTTGAAAGACTAGCGTGTGCATTTCTCTTTACATTATTTTCATATAAAATGTATATATTTAAATTTTAAAAGAAAGTACCACTTTGCCTTAATTTTGCCCATCAGGACCGTAACTTTCTTCATTAGGATTTCTGATTTGAAAAGCAGTATTTGTGTAGTCTCTGTCAACCTTCTAAAAAAAAAAAATTCACTGCTGGGCAGAAGAGGCTGATAAATAAAAAGTAATTTGTTCATATAATTTATAAGCTGCTGGAAACGAGGCCCCAGGAAGAAAAGTGCCAACTCAGCTTTAAGTAGGAGATAATAATCAAAACATCAATTGTGGGAGCACATTATGGCAAGAATAAATCAAACAGCAAGGCTTGGTGCAAGCAGCAGGGAAAAAACAGCCAAGTGAAGAAATGTCAAATGAGGGATTATCTTTATTCCTGAAGTTTCTACTCAAGCCATAAATTCAGTCCGGGGTTTCTTCTTCCCGAGACTGATGGGTTTCTACTGAGTAACAACAGCATTGGTGACAACATAAACACCCCTCCCCCCACCTTTGGTTTGCTACCAGTTTTTAGCAGTTTTGTGTGTAGTTGACGAGCTTCCTCTTTCTTTTTGAGGCAATATTATATAGTGCAGGCTGGCTTCAAACACTCCAATGTCCTCTGCCAGCTTCCAGAGTGCTATGGCTCTGGGCTGTCACACCCAGTGGACTGGCTTTTTCAGTAGACTGCATGATTTTACTTAAATTAGTAAACTTTGACTTGTAAACAAGGGTTCCCACAAGTTCTGCTTAAGGTTGGCCGTGTACACTGTCAATCAGATACGAACTAGCTTTGTTTACCTGCTTCCCCATCAAGAACGTTTGTTGGCTGTTCCAACCTTGACAATCTCAAGGCAAGTGTTTTATCAAACAGGCATGGATTTGATGCAACAAAATAGTTTAATCTTACTTTTTTTTCTTTTGCTGTCTTTTTATGATCTTCCTCTTCATTCTCCTTATTTTTGTTTACTTTGAGGTGCTAGGGATTGAAGCTAGGACTGTGTGCATGCTAGGCAAGCCTCCGATTTCTTTTTAGTTTTTATTTTGAGAGAGAGAGTCTTACCAGATTGGTGTGGAACTACAGCACCACACCTTGAACTTTCAATCCTCCTGCCTCAGCCTCCTGGCTAGTTGGAATTACATGTGCTTGTCAGGTCTATCTATGTTTATTTAATGGATCTACCCCTTTCCTACATCTGAATGAAGGAATAAAATGTAGGGCATATGGTAACTCTATTTCTGACTTTTAGTTCACAGTAGTAACCTGTTAGCATATCCAGACTGGTGGATTAGAATATGTATTATATTTAGTGAAAAGCAAATCTTCTCCCCACCATGGATCAGACATGGTGTAGGCTAGCCATTGGCACTGGACAAACAGAAACATGGGTGGCTTTCAGTTCTTTTCTTCATTGTGTTTCCCACCTCTTGGCTTCTCAAAAGGAGGTCATTTTTTGCATCATCAAGATAGAAGGTATGAGGATTGGGGAAGAGGGCTTCTTCAAGTAGCTCAGTACTACATGACTAGGGCTGTTGGCAGGCAGCAATCGAATGGGGCTTTCTTGGCCTCGGAAACCTGCTCTCCTGTGGGATGTGTTTCTGGGATCTCCTGGTACTGTCACCTCTGGAGATCTCTTATTTATGATCTTTTGCTAAATCTATCATTTCTTCCTTGAAGGAATATCTTGACTCTGAACACTGTGTCTCTTCCATACTCTATATGCCCCAAGCTCTCATCAGTTGCCCCCCTATGTTCCTGTGCTGATTTTTCTCCTATTGATTGCCCTCTCTCTGCCCATGTCCACTGTCTTTTTTTAAATTATTTTTTAATTTAAAATTTTTTATTTGTTACAATGTTTCACTTTGTATCCCAGCTTTAACCCTCTCCCTCACCCCCTCTCAATCCCACCCTCCCTCTCTCTTCTCTTCCCATGTCCCTCCTTCAGTCCACTGATAGGGGAGGTCCTCCTCCCCTTCCATCTGACCCTAGCCTATCAGGTCTCATTAGAACTGGCTGCAAAAAAATCTGGGCCCAGGGGTCTTTTCTGAGACTGATACTCCAACCAAAGACCATGCATGGAGATAACCTAGAACCCCTGCACAGATGTAGCCCATGGCAGCTCAGTCTCCAAGTGGGCTTCCTAGAAAGGGGAACAGGGACTGTCTCTGACATGAACTCAGTGGCTTGCTCTTTGAACACCTCCCCCTAATGGGGAAGCAGCCTTACCAGGCCACTGTCTTTTTAACATACTTGGAAGAGGTCCATAGAGTTCAGATCTTGTCTCTTTGTTCACTCTCTCATGCTTTTGTCTGGTTTACTCTTCTCCAGTCTTCTCTGGTCTCACTATTGTGATGATCAGTTTCCAGAATGTTGTGGACACATGTTTTCCTCAAGCCTCCTCCCTTTTATCTAGAATGCTCATCTGCAGGTTTCCACATGGCTTATCCCCTCACTTCCTTCAAGTTGCCAGTCTCCGGCACCTTTCCATTGGAAATAATACCCTTTCCTTCCCCTGGGCTTCCTTGCTTTGACAACACAACACTTGTTGTTTTGTTAAAGATCTGCTTTAAAAAAAAGATAAAAATATAAACAACATTTTCTCTCTCTTTCTACATATATATATATGTATATATATATATATATATGTTAGAGAGGATATGTATGATAAAAGCATTAGTCACAATGGTATGATAAAAGCCACAAGTAAACATGTCAAGAGCTGAAAGCCTCTTTAGAAATTAGAAAAATGAGTTTTAAATCATAAAATGTCTTTTTTTTTCCCCACGAGATAAAATTTAGAAACCTGATAGTTTCATCTCTGGCATTAGGGGTAGAGCCCAGCCCTTTCTGGGTGAGTGCTTGACCACTGAACTATGCATCTGTAACCTTAAAATGCTGATACTTGTTTTGCTTCTGTTCACATTTTTCCAATTAATGCTTGTGTGACAGAATCTTACTATGTAGCCTTGGCTAGCTCATAACTTGCTATGTAGACCAGGCTTACCTTATACTCACAGAGATATGCCTGCTTTTGCCTCCAAGTTACTGAGATTAAAGGTGTGTGCCACTATGCTCCATGAAAAAAAAATGATTTTTAAAGTTGAAGTACAAAATTATTGGTTTAATCATGATATTCTCTTGAATATCATAAGATATTCTATATTCTAATGATATTCTATTTTCTTCCCCCTCTCCTTTTTTTTTCAGAGCTGAAGACTCAATTCTGTGTCATGGACTTGCTAGGTAAGCATTCTCTACCACTGAGCTGATTTTCCACTCCTACATCTATTTTAATGTCATATATATTCTATTTATCTTTTCTGTCTCTACTCTTTTAACATCTCTTCATCCTTCTTAGTCGTCTGTCTGCTTCCATGATCTACACATGTGCACATACTGTACACCTAGACACAAATTTAAATCTGGATTCTGTATATAAGAGGAAACAAGCAGTATTCGACTTTCTGAGTCTGGCTTATTCTGCTTAACATAATGATCTCCAGTTGTATCCATTTTCCTGCAAATGTCAGGATTCCATTGTTCTTTATGGCCAAAAAATTCCATTATGTACATAAATCATATTTTCTCTGTCCATTCATGTGTTGATGGACATCTAAGCTGTTCCATTCCATAGCTATTGTGAATAGTGCTGCAGTTCGTGTGAATGTGAATGTATCTTCATGGACTGGTTACATAGACCATCTGAGTTACAGTTAGGATTGTATAGCTGGGCCATTTGGTAGTTCTGTATTTTTATTGTTTTACAGACCCTCACAGTGACTTGTAGAGAGGCTTCCCAAGTTTATATTTACACCAGCAACTTATGTCACTCTTCCTTCACGTTCTTGCCAGAATCTGTTGTCATTTGTTTTCTGATAATAGCCATTTTGAAGGGGGTGAGATGGAATCTCAAAACATTTTTTTAAAGAGAAGATTTATTTGGGTTAATTATTGGAAATTCATTGTACAGCATGGCAGGGAAGGCGTGAAGACAGGACTGGGAAATAGCTAGTTACATTGCCTGTGTAGTCAGGAATGCAAATACTCGTCAGAGTTCCTGATCCTTTCCTCAGTTTATTCAGTCTAGGCACTCAGTCCACATTGATGGTGAGTCCAGCTTTAGTTAACCCTCTCTCAAAATATCTTCATCAATGCCCCCAAAATTGTGCCTCCTAGACAATTCTAAACTCTGATCAAATTGATGATGATTAGCCATCACAACTCTAACCTTTGTCAACTTGATATTCCAGACACATCTCTATAACACTCTGTCCCTGACCTCCAAATGCTTATGGTCATCTCATAGTGTAAAATACATTCAGTCCAATTTCAGGAGTCCCAAAGCTTTAACAGTATTGATAATGTTCCAAAGTCTAAGTCTATTATAAAACTCCATGCAACGCCCTAACTGTGAGATCGTGTGAAAAAAAAATCTTGTACTTCCAATATACATTGGCGCACAGAGTAAACATTTTTATTCATGGGGCATAGAAAAATACTTACTGAAGCAAATCCAAAATCCAACCTGACAAACAAAGTTTTATAGCTTCCATCCAGGCATGTGGGTCTGTTGGTGACATTGTTTCTGCTCCCAGGGCTTTGATTAGCACTACCCTGCCGGGTCTGCCAACTCCAGCACCTTGTGTCCTGCCTCTGTGCCTACGTCTCTCCTCAGTTGACATCCCATAGTCAGCATTTTCAGGATCCCTGGATCTCCACTGCAACTTAGGCTTCACCCCCGCTGTAGTTTTATGCAGTGGCTGTTCAGGGCCTTCTTGCAGGGAGTCTGATCCTTTCACGGGCGGCTTTGTCTCAGCAGCGTTCTGGAACCATGATGTTACCTCTGTGACCTGGTAACTCGTGTGTTGTCCATGCCTACAAAGCCAGTGCCACATGGCTAACGCTGCTAAGTTCTTCTGCCAGTGAGGCACTCTTTACCACAGCTACAGTGGTAACATGAAGGAACTTGGGAAAACACTTCTGTTAGAGGTTATTTTTGATCAGAGAATTCATTCAGAGGCATTCTCTGTTCAGTCGCTCTCCTTAAAAAGAGATGTAAGTGAATATACATTTTCACAAGTTGGATCCTCTGATAGATAGATTTTTCACCCCCAAATACATTTTCTTGTTGTCCCAGTACAGACTGAGAGACTCTTCTTTAACCACATTCGTTTCTTTAACAGTTACAAGTGCGTGGCCTGCACCATCCTGGTTAGCAGCTTCAAACTTGCTCACATCACCCTTCTCCCCAAGCTGCACATTTTCCATCCTCTCTCACTGTAAACATGGATGAGAACCAGTGAGAAGTAATAATGACTCAGCCTCCATGCAATACTGTTCTGAAACTTAAGCCAAATTGTTGTTTTATACATTGACACACAAGTTCTCAGGGCATGAGTAGAATGTAGCCAGATTTTTTGCCAGAATATAATAGGAATAAGTTTCTAGTTCAAATCCCAGTGAAGTTTCCATTCCCTTCTGAAACTTGATGAGCCAAGACAGAATGTCTACATTTCTATTGGCATTCTGGTCTTCCATACCCCCACCAGGATGGCCTGCTAAGCCGTGCTTATAGCACCCTTCTGCTGCTTTTTCTATCCCTAAGGTCTCTAACTGAACTTGGACTTGTTCCTTTGCCTAAGCTGGCTGCCCCACAGCCCTGGATTTATTGATCTCTAGCCTACCCTGTGCCAGGGTTACAGATACATGCTACCACGCCCTGCTTTTACATAGGTGCTGGGCATCAAAACTCAGGCCCTCATGCTTGTGCAGCAAGCACCGTATCCACTGAACCATCTTCTCAGCCTGCTCTTTAGTACACATTTGACAACTATGAGTAAATGAATGAATGAATCTATTTATTTATTTTGTGTGTATGTATTTGAGTGCATGTTTGTGTGGGTGTATGTGTGTGGTAGGCCACAGGTTCTTCTGGAGCAATTTAGCCTTTTTAATTTTTTTGGCTTGGAACCTGCTGATTGGTCTAGGATGGATGACCACCGAGCCCCAGAGATTCCTCTCCCACGTTCTGGGATTACAAACACACATCACCAAACCTGATATTTTGCATGGGTGGCATCTAGGAATCAAACTCAGATCTTCATGCTCACATGGCAAGCACTTTATTGACCAAACTTTCCAGCCTTTCATGATCTTGAGAATTAATAAAGGATCACACTTATTCTGTTTCACTGGATAATGGACTTGGGTGTTATTGATATTTATATCATTAGGCTCTTAAAAATAAGCAGTCATTTTATGTTCCTTGTATCTCTAGTTCAAGAAATAAATTCTCAATAAGTATTTGTTGAATACATTAAAAATCAAGGAATCAAGAAAGATTGTTGGAGAAGTAAAAGTGAAATAGGTTATTCTAGAAGATAAAGTTCTTTAGGTTGATAAAGTTATGGTAGGAAGAAGCAGTAATCTCAGCTCTTTTTGGTTTCTCCTTGGATATGCATGGAAGAAGAAGGGATGAAAAGGAAAGTCACTACTTCCCTGCCTGCTTGCTCACCTGCCTACCTATTTGCTCATCTCTTTACTTGGTTCCTCTGTCCATCTGTTTGTTCATGTGTCCCTTTTTCCATGCAGGTATTCATCCATACAACAGTACATTTTTTTTTTTATCCTGAGATGAGACCAACACACAGAAAGCTTTTCTTAAGTCACTTGGAGTCTTCTAAGGCAAACTGGAATTTTTTTTTAGTCTTCAAATTGTCTAGTGCAATGATTTTTTTTCTAGCTTGAAATCACCTGAAGGAAGGGCAGTCACGAACAGTGCAGGATGAACAATAACGGCCTTTTGATGCTTAGAACTTTGTGCTTATCATAGTCCTTTACCACTCTAAGTGTTTAGCTAGTTCTTGGTATACATACCCTTCTCTTGCAGCCTTGGCGAAATAATCAGAGGCAAATCATTTCTACTTTTCCCTGATTTACAGTAAAAGATTTGGAAATGGTGTATCCCCTGACCCCCAGTCATTGCCACTTCAGTTTATGAACAAAGGCAGAGAACAAAATAAAGAGTCAAGTCAGGGTGGATAACAGGTCCCGTTAATGAACCCTACAGAGGAACCCCCTTAAGACACTGCCATGGGTCTCAATGATGAAATAACGAGTATGCTCGCTCACTCACTCAGATATTTTTGGGTTGTTAATTACCCCACCCCTCAGCAGTCTAGCTATTGTGTGTAATTACCCACAGTCCATCTTCCCTCACTAGACCAGAATTTTAGACTTGTGTGCAAGTCATCCTCGGTGTGCTAAGCACCTGGCATAGTTCTATGCCACCTGAAATCATGTTGGAAAAGCCCCTTTGGTCTCTGGCTTGAATAGCCTGTGCTAAATTCCTGCTTTAAAGTACTGTCTTGGGGGCAAAGGTGCTGGATGATTAGGCCCCCCTAATCATGCTCATATTCACAGACAGGACACGGGAAGTAGACTACAGAGACATTGATTTTGGAGACCCAGGGGACATTCTTGCTGCCCTTGACTCTGAAATCTGTGCTTAGAGACAATTTAAAAATAATGAGGGCTGTTCACTGGATCAGAAGACTGCTGAGCAGATGGGCCAGAAGAGGCCAAGTGTGTGAGCTGATGAAAAGCCAGGGTGGCAACTGAAAACTGGGACTTCTTTGGGGGGGGCGGGGAAGGGCGTATTCTTGTTCCCAGATGTGAAGTTGTTATTGTCTGAGCAGTAAGGCTGACCTTAAAAGGGTGTCTTTGACACCAGAAAGATTTCCATGTGACTATTTTCCTTTCACTCAGTGGCTTTGCTGGGGTATCCCCAGGAGCACCTTGAGCTAGAACGTGAACTTGGACTTCATTAGAGAGATCAGAGAGTTCTCTTTCTCCCCACAATTCCTTTTTGGAGTATTGTCTCATATTTCTGATAAAAATAACATATGCTAATTATAAAATATATTCTAGATAAAAGCAGAAAGTCCCCTTAATTGTATCTTGCAGACAGAATTGTTTATTTTTCTAGAATAATTTCTATGCATCTATAGATTCAGGTATTAGGTCTTCTTATTAGTACTTTTCAGATGAAGGTGTGTTATTCCTACCCATGCATAGAAATCTTTGTCAATGTATCTTATAGGTCTCTTTCTGAGCTCAGATACATAGGGTTATCTGTTCATTTTCTTAAATGCATAAGGTCATTTAGCTATATGGCAATGGCTTGTGTAATTGATCACTTAATTTAAAAAGGTTATAAATAATTCCTCAATGAGATATTATGAACATTGATTTTTGCCCATGTGCTTAATTATTTTCTTTGGACAGATTTTTGGGTGTCTAAACAACTTCAAAAGACATATTTATGTAAGTTAAAATTTTGCTTCACACCATCCAATTTATTATCTTCAAGAACCTGACCTGATAATTCACTTTACCAGTATTTCATAGCATTTGATTAATTAACTAGTTAATTAATTCATTTGTGTGTGGACATGTGTCCTATTGTGTGAATGAGGGTCAGAGGAAAGCTTGTGGGAGTTACTTCTCTTCTGCTACTTTTACGTGGGCTCTGGGCGTCGGACTTGGAGCATCATGATTGTGCAGCAAGCTCTTTTACCTGCTGAGCCATCTCTCTAGCCCAGGATATAGGATTATTTACAAGATTAGGTTTTATATTTAATTATATTTTAATCTGAAGGTACTTTTTAGAATTCTACCTGTATAAACCTGCTGACATATTTTGTGGCTTATGAAATATTTTTTATACATTTAAAATAAATATTATAAAAATAAATGTCCTATGGATATTGGATAAAAATGAATGCTTCTTTAAGCTAGATCATAATTTGCCATGAAGGGACACTATTAACATGTATTATTTATATATTACACATATATTTTGCGCTTTGAAAAACATGTTTTTAGAGTTGGTTGCTACTCTTTCTGTTTTCCCTAGAATGGAAAGGAAGGAAGGAAGAAAGAAAGAAAGAAAGAAAGAAAGAAAGGCTTGGCACACTTTCTTTCCGTTTCTATTATGACTTTTTACATTTTGGAGGAGGCACAATAAAAAACAAAACAAAAAAAGCCCAAGAGTGCTTGTAATGGCCCCAGAATGCCCGGGTTGAATACTAGTTCCTCCCTCAATACCTATGGACCCCCGGGCCATTTTCTGAGCTATAAAATCCCACTATTTTGGGAGGAGGACGTGAATTGATACAGAATTCTGCCCATGGTGAACACTTCCCCACTCCACAAATCTGAGTCCCAGATAGTTAGAGTCACAGAGCCTGTGCCTGCTACATATTTGACCAGAATACTTATCAATATAGAGCCTTCTTTCTCACATGGCACTTTTCACCTTGAATTTTACCTATGCTGATGTTAATGGTCCCGTTCTTTTGTTTGTGTTTGTTCAACATCAGACATTTGAGTTGGCCATCAGTATTCATTAAGCATTAGTTCCAATAATCTCAAAGATAAAAGACCTGCAGATGCTTAAGCTTAAGGCACAGTATTTCCTTATAATCATACATTCTTTGGTATACTTTAAATTACTCCTAGATCACTTATAATATTCAATATAAAGTTAATGCTATACAAATAGTTGTTAAATAGTGTTGTTTAGGAAATAATGTCAAGTAAAAAAAAAAAGCCTGCATGTAGTATAGGCAGTGTATTTGAATATTTTCAGCCCTTAGTGGAACTCAATACATGTGGTGGGTTGACTTATATGGTCTACTCAGTTTTAATATTGTTATAATAGAAAATGGTTCTGTGCAAGTATTGTATACAATGTGATATTTTGAAACATGTACACATTATGGAATGTCTAAACTGAACAAATTAACATATGCCTTACCTCACACACTTGCTGATTTTTGTGTTGTGAAAGCTGAGTGGCTTATAAACAATAGAATTTTATTTCTCATAGTCTGGAGGTTGATAAATTCAATATCAAGGTTTGGCAGATTTGATGTCTAGTGAGTCCTGCTTATGGGTTCCTGGATAGCTGTCATTTTACTGTTTTTCTCATTTGGCAGAAGGGACAAATGAAATCCCTCAGGCATCTTTTGTAAGGGCACTAATCTCATTCACGAGGGCTTCACCTCATTACCTAATCACCTTCCAAAGTCATCTCCCTGACAACATCACTGTGGTGTTAGCATTTTATATTATAAATTTTGGGGGCTATACAGACATTCAGGTCTGCTCTAAATTTGGGTATCTTTATTTTCAATCTTTCTATATTATCTCTTTTTAAAAATGTATCTATTATAAATGACATATAACTTAGTTTATTTAAAAATTAGCCTGAAAAGTCTTAGTTTTTAGTAATGGAATTTAACCTGTTGACTGGTGTTGGGGATAGTGGTCTCTTATCCTTTTGCTTTTGTTTTTTTTTTTTTTTTTTTTTTTTTCAGAGATCATTGGCCAAATTTGGGTTTTTGCTCCAATGGTCTTCCAATGTTGGTAGCTAAGCCTAAGGCTTTCTTTCTGGGATCCTGAACTTTCCTTTTCTATTTAAAAAAAATTACTTGTGTGTGTGGTTTAGTATGTATGTGTGTGTGTGATATGTATGTTGTGTGTGGAATATATATACACATGGTTGTGCAAAGGCCGGATATCAATCAGGTGTCTTTAATTGCTCTCTACCTTATGTTTTTGAGGCAGAGGCTCTCACAGATCCTAGAGCTCATTAATTTGGTAAGAGTAGCTGGCTGGTGGGGTTCAGGGACCTTCTGTCTCGTCTTTTCCAGTGCTGGGGCTGTCAATGCACACCCCTCTACCTGCTTCAGTGACTGATGGGAATCTGAACTCAGGTCCTCATGTTTGCCCAGCAGGTACTTTACCAACTGACCTGGCTATCTCTCTAAGAATTAAGCTTTCTTCAGTGTCGTGATTCATCCAATGAGGAGGCAATGTGCTCAGTATTTAAAATTCTATATAAAAAGCTACATTAACTATGCCTTCCTAGACATTTCTAGGCCTCAGGAACTCAGGAGGGAGGTATTAACTTTTAGAAAAACGGAGACTGAAGGCGTTTTAGGGATGCTCCTGAGGGACTGTAGACAGTTTGTAAAGTGTGAACTCTTTCCCATTGTGTATTCCGTGACAGTGGGGCAGGGACAGCATCTGGATTCTGTGTTAATGTTCTCCGGGTTTCTAAGTGAGTCTCTTGGGGATTATGGCCAGCGTCACCTAGTTTGAGTTTCTGGTCTAGGCTGGTTGTTCCAGAGTGATTATTTCACTGTCTGTCTGTTCTCACTGTGAAAGCTGAAGAGTTTAACTCAGGGTTGAGCGTCATGGTGTCTGTTTTGCTCTGTGGCTGTCTTCTGCAGGGACTGGTTTAGGAGTTGGGGGCTTCTGTGCTTGCAGCTGGCATATGCTGGTGAAGGGTTAGGCTGTGCCTTACCCGTGTTTGTATCTCCAGTGCCATGAAAAATGCCTGATTCCCTAGCAGGTACTATTTCTTAGAATGACCTGAGCTCAGAGAGGAAGAAATGATCTTGCATTAACGTTTGAGTTATGAGGCTTTAGGAAAAGGCTCATAGAATAGAAATGCATTATCTTAAAATTAGGCTCTCCATAACCCCTGCAGTATTATGTTTAAGCAATAAAAATAAAACGTGTTTATTGCTCTTTCAAGGGCTTACTCTGGCCTAAAGCAGCATGTGCTTTCACTGGGAGAAGGGCTGTGTCACCATGGGAGGGTAGAATACCACTGATGTGTGAATGACTGTTTTCACTGGTAATGCCAATGAGGATGAGGACATGCAGCCAATCAAAGAGCTTTGGGGACAGCTGCTGGGGAGATACGTAGCCCCTGATCTCAATGGGATTCCACATTTGAAAAACAAAACAAAAGCAAGAACAAACAAACAAAAAAGCCTCAGCTAACTCACGCAAAGACTCCCAACTTACATCAGGGGGTACTGCTGCAGAGCTCTAATGAGATCCCTGGGTGAACCCGGCTTCCGATTTATTTCTTTATTTATTTTAATAAGGACCTGCTTGACTTCCACAGATATCTGGCTAGACCTTGACTGATTGTCAAGCTTTTAAAGTAGCATTGATTTTTCACTGCTGCTGCAGTGGGATGATGAGGTCATTGTGTTTTGCCATGTTATTGAAATTCTCATTAGAGAAACTTGGAGGTTGTAATAAGTCCTTCTAGGCCCTGGTTCCCTGTTTGTGCTAAAATTGAAAGGCTGGAAATGCTGAGGTATGTTAAGATGGTAAAGGCAAAGTTAACAAGAAACCAAGGAACTTCAGGTAGCAACAACACAAAATCCCCAAACCATACATAACAACAAAACAAAACAAAAACCCCTCCTTTTTCCCTCTCTAATTGTTAGGGGGGAGTTTTAGAATGTTCAGGGTTTTAGAAATTGGTGGCTAGTATTCAGAGCTTATAATTTCTTCTAAGTAACACGCACCATTGCTGAGCAGATGAAGATCAGGAACTGCTACATGCCTTACATACCCGTGCACTTTCTTTGTGCTCACTAGACCTCTGTAAGCTAAGTGCCATTATCCATCTTTTAGAAATGAGGAACTGACTCTCAGAGAGGTAGGGTCACCTGTTTGCAACTGTTTTAAGGGGCCAGTGGGAGGGCTAGGCTTCAATCCGGTTGTGCCTGACTCCAGAGTCCACAGTCATAATTGATAATTGTACACGGTGGCTGTGCAAGCTGGCTGAAGTTCCCACTGTGGAAGGTCAGAAGGCAGCCTTCGAGGCCATAGTGTAAATGATAAGCCTTCTCCCCCAGAATAGAATTCTAGAGAAAACAGCAAGCAACCTAGTACCTTAGGATGCATGGGCTTGAACTTCCTCATCTGCAGAAAACAGCCACCTGAGTCCCCTTTCACTTGAATGAAGCTGTGCCAAAGGAGGGGCTGGAGAGGACTGGGTACAGGGTGGGATTCCTCCAGCGATCATCTATTGATCAGCAGTGGCCAGAAGCTTTAATCCTATTAGAGTCTGTAAAACCGGTTTCCATCTCTGGCGCCTGACTCAGGTTTCAGAGCAAGGGGAAAATGTATGACATCACCCCTGCTCGCATCTGTGCTGGGTGGCTAATGAAATTACACAATGGGCTTGCAGACTATTAAAGTCAATGTTGATTCTTCTTCTTATTAAGAGTCCTTTCAAATTTACTGCACCACGAGGCAGTTCTGAAAGCATCATTTTTCATAGGTGTGTTCATTGCTCTGGATTTTAGTGCACATCTCCGTGGGATATTGAGAACAAGAGTAGCGCGGAGAATCAATTCTGAAATCTGCAGGATGAAAGTGCCTGTAGTTCTTTTGCTGGAGGGAGGAAAAGATTCTGGGATTTTTCCATAATGAGGCACCATGATGACCTTGTACTGATAAAAAAAAAAAAGCCACAAAATGTTTGCCAAAGAAATATCAAGTACCATTGTTGCCATTAACAATAGTTAATAGTGTGCAATTCATACACTGTGCAAAAAGAGAGATTAGTTCAGGTATACTGGGCAAAGACAGTGAGCTAGCACCAGGCTTGCATTCCACTGGGGAGGACCAGGCCCGCCATGTTCATCAGCTGTCTCCAGGGTGACATTAATGTGAAATGCACAGGATTTATTCTTTTAACACACACAGTGTTCAGTTTATGAATCTTAATTATACAGCTCACACCGTAATATACCCATGCACAGCAAATTGTCATCCAAATCAAGATCGACACCGTTTCCTGCAGCGTTAAAGAGACGTTCTCAAGCTTCCTGCCATCCAACCATGCTCACAATTTTGACTTCAAGATCTACGTATCAGTTTTGTCTACAACTAATACACTTCACGCAAATTTGGAAAAGCTGAATATTCACCTAAAAGGGACCATTCGGTATGTTATCCTCTGTGGGAGGCAAATGTGATAGCCCAGGGAGACCTGAGACTTTGTTATCCTTTACATCTGGCTCCTTCTGTTAGCATTCTGTTTCGAGACTCAACCATGTTGTTCTTTCCTGGTGATGTCTGGGTTTATTCTCAAACAAAGCTGATCTGAGCACCCTTGTACATGGCAGTTGATAGACTCTTCTACTTTCTATTGGTTTTTCCTGTGGAACCAAAACAATTCTGGGTCATTTAAAATGCATTTGATTTTTCAATTAATTTTTTCTTTTTTATGTTTTTATTTATTCTTTGAGAATTCCACATAGTATATTTTGATGACATTCTCACTTCCTTCTCTCAGGTCCTCCTTACCTCCTTAACCTTCCAACTTCATGTTATTTCTTTAAAACAAACAAACAAAGAAAACAAAGCCCTAAACAACACACACACACACACACACACACACTCACATATTCATGTACACACATGCAAACACATGCATACCTCCCTATCCCCAAACAAAAAGCAGGAAATCCAATTTGTGCCGCGTCCTCCTGGGTGTGGGCTCTGCTGTGGAGTGTGGCTAATAGACCAGTGCCACTCCACTGAAGTGGATCTTTCCTCTTCCAGCAGCTACCAGTTGCAAATAGCTTGATCAGGGGAGGGGACTTTGCGCCTGCTTCCCTCCCCCAGTTGGGAATCTGTGTGACTTGGGCTTGTCAAGCCTTGTGCAAGCCGTCAGAATCTCCGCAAGACCATATGGGCACCTGTGTCTGGCAAACAATGTCTCTTCGAAGTTGTCCAGCCCCAGCACTTACAACCTTTCATCCCCTCTTCCACACAGATCTCTAAAGCGGTTTTGAGACACGGTTTTACTATGTAGCCCAGGCTGGCCTGGAATGCACAGTCCTCCTGCCTGCAGGTCTCTGTCACCATGCTTGGCTGAATGCTGAGTTCTTTGCTATCACTGAGTTCCTCTCCAAAGTGTGTTTGTGACTGGAGTAGTTAAAAATGACCAGTTGAACTCAACCGCACACTAGTCGCAGTCTGTCTATACTGAAAGGGACTGCAGCGCTGCCTCAGAATCTTGCTCAGCAAAACTTCTGTAAGATTTCTGAAAGTAAGACCAGCAGGGTTTATTTGGAAAAGTATTAAAGCTTCAGTAAACCGAATTAAAGCTTCGGTAAACTCTACTGACATCTTCAATTTAGAAATTACTACTATCCCACTCCGTAGGCAATTAATGAGTACCATTAGATTGTACACAGAGGTAGAACCTGGTAGAAAGTGTGCCATTTCTGTATGTGTGAAAGAAAGACCTGCATTTCAGGATCCGTTCACAACTGGAAGAACTCTCCAGATGTCCAAGGTTCACGCAGAATCACTGAACTGAGGCAAAATAAGATACACAAAGAAAATTGCTGAGCAACATTCCGAAGCTGCGGTTGCTGGTGTAATTTCAGGGTTCAGTGATGTCTAATACATAGCATCCTTGTTTCTTTCTGGAATCCTGAATCAACCAAGAGACAATGAAGTCAGATAAAGAAGAAAGTATTACATTTATTTCTGAATAAGCTGAAAGGGACAATTATGGGAGGAGCTAGCCTCACCACCCAGGCCCAGGCAACAGTGAGCAGGCAGACTTTATCCAGGGCTGGCGGTGTGGCCCAGTTGGCATGAAATGAGGAATTCATATGGTCTCTGTAGGCAATCTGATGCAATTAGCAAGAATGGGCTAGTCTGCTCCAAGTTGCTTTATGTCTCTTGGGAGGAATAAGCGCAATAAATGAAGGCCAGAGTTAGGATCACGTAGCTTCCTCCACGTAGAAGGAGGCATGATACTTTTGGGAGAAGCTTTTTCTCCACCTCTAAAAAGCATATCTATAGAAAGGGAATGTAAAGAAAATGGTGCCTGTGTCCAGAGATGGGAAAGAACACCTTATAAAAGAGAAATGGCCAAGTCTTTCAGGAAACAAGAGGAGCCCGACCCTTAGGGGAAAGGATGTTTTAGACCAGAGTTTGGCAAATGCAGATGCTGGCTCGTGACCTGTTTCTGGAAGGAAAGATCTATTAGAACACAGCTGTACTTACTTACCTTTTATTCCATAGTGGCAGAGTTCAGCAGTTGGAACAAAGACCACCTGAAGGCAGAAATAATTGTTTTCTGGACCTTTACAGAAAGATGTGTTGAGGTCTGTCTTAGGCAGAGGGTAGCACACAGCTGGGTATGGGAGAGAGTGGCAGTGTGTGGAGAAAACGAGGCTGATGACTGCAAATGATTTGATGGTGGAAAGTGAAACAGGCACATGGGTAGGGTAGAGATGTGCAGTGGGTAGAGATGTGAAAGATTCTGGTGTGCTCATCAGGAATATGTACCATGGCCACAAGGATGACAGCCCTGAGTGATGAGGTTGAACAGTAGGATCCTGGGGTCCTCAGAACTTTCCAGTCTCTGCCAAGCAGTTTTGTAAGCAGACAGAACAGTTCTATTAGTTTCCTACAGAAATGCACACGTGTTGAATAAATAGACTCTACAAGCTGAAAAGATTCCTGTGCAAGAGAGAGCTGTTTAAAAGGATGAAACTGAGCTGCGTGTGGTGGTGCACACCTTTAATCCCAGCGCTAAGGGAGGCAGAGACAGGCAGATCGGTGTTAAGAGTAGGCTGGTCTACATAGTGAGTTCAGGATAGCCAAGGCTACACAGAGAAACCCTGTCTTGAAAACAAACAAACAGAAACCAAAGGGATGAAACTGGCCTTTTCTAGTAGCTGGGGAGAGGGGCTGAGGGTGGCAAAGGGTAGCTGCTGCTGCGAAGGAGAGTGGAAGGTGAATCAGGAAGATGGCTATGCCAAGAATAGAGATGC
>CM053750.1:6574834-6592446 GCA_028658305.1 Pachyuromys duprasi
GTGTACCTACACCCAAAATTGTGTGTGTGCACAGGCCTGCATGGGCACATAGATGTGTGTATTAGCACATGTGGGGGCCAGACATCGGCTTTAGGTACATTTCTCTTATTTTTTTTGGGACAATGTCTTTCGCTGAACCTAGATTTTGCCATTTACTAGACTGGCTGACCAGCAAACTCCCAGGATCCGCTTGTTTCTATCCCTGACTATAGTGCTACAAGTTGCAGGCATGTACTACTGTCATGCCTGGATTTTTACATGGGTGCTAGAAATCCAAACACAGGCACTTTTCATGTTCACGTGTTTGCCCAGCAAACATTTTACCAACAGAACCACCTCCTCAGCCCCCTTTAATTAGCTCCTCCTGTGTCAGCTTTCCTCGAGTCTTTTGCACAGTTTTGGTTTACCCTCCCTCCTCACGTCTTTCCTCTACCTCTGTCCACTTTCTCTGCTGTAATCTTTTCCTCTAACTGTCCACTTTCTCTACTGTAATCTTTCCAGTCAGCCTTTCCCTTCCACTTTCATATCTCATGCATTCACCTCTGAATCTCAAAGCCTCTTTTCCATCTCTGATTGACCCCTCTGTACTTTCCTAGACTCTACACATACCCATTCCTACATAAATACATTTTTTAAAATTTCAAGCTAGAATTTACCTATGAGAGAAAACATGGTGTTTCATCTTTCCAAGTCTGTTACCTAACTTAATGTAATATCTTCTAATTTTGAAAAATATCCTGCATGTTTTATAACATTTTTTTCTTTAAGAGTGGAATAAAATTCTGTATATATTTGTACCACATTTCATTACCGTTTTATCAGTTACTGGACATTTGGGCTGATTCTGTTTCCTTGCTATTGTGAAGAAGAGACTGTGGTTCCGTGTTTCACTTCTCTCTGAGATGGCTAGATGCTGTGGGACTCTGAGCTGGGAAGGATGGAGTGAAGTATGGAATGGGTGGGACCCATACAGTAAGCCAGCACCAGGCCAGGCAGCAGTGGTAGATGGGGCTCTGGAGTTGAGCAAGGCTGCAGTAGCTAGGCCCAGCCTGACTCAGGTGGGTAGGATGGCTGCATCAGGAACAGCAGCTGCAGGAGGCAAGAAGCAGCTGGCAGCCGCAGCCGCAGCGGCGGCACGTTCGTGCTAGCTTACTGGCAGAGGTGGCCAGAATTCGCACCAAATGGCAGAGGTGCTATCTGTAGCAGCTGCAGTGGCTGTGGGAGGGAGCCCGGCCAGGCAGGTGGGTCTGAGGGGAGAGAGAGAGGGCCCTTCCCTAAGTGTTCCCACTCAGCGAAAACAGCCAGTCTCAGACGATCCTAGGTGAAACAAACAGCTTGTGCTCTTTATTCCTTGTAAGCGGCAGGGTTTGGGGGAAGAAGGCATCCTATTGGCTGAGGCTAAGATGTTGGTGATGCTCTGTTTACGTGGGGGAGAATTCTGGGTGCTGTGCTACCTGACTGTGACCTGGGACCACCTTGGGGGTGCTCAGAGGCAGGCCCCTGAGAAACAAGGAGGGAACTGTCTCGCTCCTGCCGTCTCGGGATGAGATTTCAAATCTCAAGTTTGAGATTTCTGGGGTTTGACGTTGCTCCACCTGGCTAGTTCCACGCCAGTTCCTCTGGCAGCATGGTCCACGTGCCCCACGAGAGACAATAAAGTGAGTGAGCAAATACTTCTGTAGTAAGATACAGAGTCCCTTGGGCATATGCCCAGGGGCACAATAGCTGGTCATACGACTGTTCAAGTCTCAGTGTTTAAGAAACTGCCACAGTGGCTGCGTCAGTCTGCAGTCCACATACAATAAATAAGGGTTCTGCTCTCTCCACATCCTGACCAGCATTTATTATCATTTGGCTTCTAGACGAAAGCCATTGTCATTGGAATGAGCTGGAATCTCAAGGTTATGAGTGTAACTTTTATTTTACTGAAGAACTGTTGTCTGAGAGGCTCAATGCCTCCGTCTGCTAACCTAGGCCTAGTCCTGGAAGCTTCTAGCCTCCATACAATCTAAACTAGGCCTAGAGTGGTTTCAGCACCTGAGACTTACTGATGACTAAGTTCACCCTTGCTAGTTCTTTTTGAATTCTTGCTGGCTGGCTCCACTCAGCTGTTCTGGCTCAAATGCCTCTCCAAGCTGACTGATTCAAACTGACTTTTCTCAGATTCTGACCGAATTGCTTTTCTTGGCGTCAAACTAACTCTAGCAATCTGTTCTAATCTTCTGGCTCCTTCTCCTTCTCTGGCTTGTTCTCCCTTCAACCTGTCTCTGTTCTCTGTAAAACTCTTCAGGTAAAATTGCCTCCTCTCTGCACTGCACTGCTCTCTCTCTCTCTCTCTCTCTCTCTCTCTCTCTCTCTCTCTCTCTCTGCACTGTTCCCTTTCCTCTGTTCTTGCGTGAGTTGGACGTATATTATTCTGTCTAATCTTTCTCTGATTTGTCACTTTTTCTGCCTCTCAGTTAGACATCAGTTTCAAACATGAGTGCTTCCTTATACAAACTAACCTTACCTACATTGTTTGGGATTAAAGGTGTGAACTGCATTCCTAGAAGGTCTTTGGAGGTGATTAGAGCAGCCATATTGCTAGACTAAAATTCCTCTATACAAGGTAGTTTTAATAAGCATTTCTCTGATTGACAACACTTTAAATTTGGCCATATATTTCTACTTTTAAGAATTCTGTTTTATTCCTTAGCTCAGTTTTTGACTGGGTTGTTTTCTTCGTTAGTTTTCATTATTATGATTACTATTAATTATTATTATTACTGTTTTGTGTGTGTGTATTCTGGTTATTAATTCTCTGTCAGACGGCAAAGGTTCCCCCCATTATATAGGCTCTTTTTTAACCCACTTAACAGTTTACTTTGAGGTACAGTAACTTTTACATTTTATGAGGTCTTATTTATCAATTGTTGGCTTCATTTTCATACTGACTAGAGTTCTATTCAGAACATCCCTTTATATGCCTGTACATTGTAGTGCTTTCTCTGTTTCTTTTTTCAGAGTTTCAGATTTTTAAAAATTCATTCACTTTACATCCTGATCATAGCCTCCTCCCTTGTCTTCTCCCAGTCTCACCTTCCCTCCATCTTCCCCTGAGCAGGGGGCCTAGGTCCTCTCCGAGCATGGTCCTTGGTTGGTCCATCAGTCTCTGTAGGTCCCCCTGGTCCCAGATTTGTTGGCTCTGTTGGCCATTTTGTGGAGCTCCTGTCCCCTCTGGGTCCTTTTGTCCCTCCACTCTTCTATAAAACTCTGTGTGCTCTGCCCAAAATTTGGCTGTGAGTCTCAGCATCTGCTTCAATCTCCTGCTGTGTGTAGTTTTTCAGAGGATATCTATGGTAGGCTCCCATTTTGTTTCCTCTGCTTCCACTATCTATTCTATTTGCCCTTCTGAATGAGAATTAAGCATCCTCCCTAGGGTCTTCCTTGTTACTTAGCTTTTTTACGTCTGTGGAATATAGTATGGTTATCCTGTATTGTATGGCTAATATCTGCTTATGAATGAGTATATTAAGTTTCAGATCTTATATTAAGGTGTTTGATTCATGTGCACTTGATTTTTTTTTTCAGTAAAGAGCTACAATTCTGGTTCCTCTTCTATGAGAACATAATGTTTTCTCTAGTACTGCTTGTTGAGAATATTGCCTTGTTGCCAATGTGTACTTTTGGTATCATTGTAAAAAAACTAGGTATCTATAGTTATATGGTTTATATCTGAGTACTCTGTTCGAGTACATTGATTTCTCATGTTGCTTTTATTACCATGGCTCTGCAGTGTAACTCAAAATCAGGACTAGTGATATCTCCAGTGGTATTTTTTGCTCAGGATTGCTTTGATTATCTGGAATCTTTTGTGTGTCTATATAAATTTTAAGACTTAAAAAAATTACATTCCACCAGATAGCACACACCTTTAATCGCAGGGCTTTCAAGGCAGAGGCAGGAGGATCTCTATGAGTTCTAGGCCAGAAGAGCCTACAGAGCCAGTTCCAAGACAGCTAAGGCTACACAGAGAAACCACCCCTTCTTTCTGTCTCTCTCTCTCTCTCTGTCTCTCTGTCGCTCTCTGCTTATTCCTTGAAGAATGGTGTTGGAATTTTGATGTGATCTTTCTTTTTGCTAAAAAGAATCAATAGACCCCAAGCCTGTCTTTCTTTTAGACAGTTAATCTTTTAAAATTATAATAGAGTTACATTTTTTTTTTGAGACAGGGTCTCATTATATAGCCTTGGCTGCCCTGAACCTGCAATGTAGATCAGGCAGTCCTCAAATTTACATATAGCCTCCCATCTCTTTTTCCATGTGTTCGGGTTAAAGGCATGCACCGCTGTGCTTTGGACATTGGATGATATGTTTGCAGTGAGAAGAAAGCCTGGAATGAGGAGAGGATTATATGGACATTTTGGACTTAGTCAAGGCTTGGTGGGGATGTTTCAAATATTAATAGTTTATGTTTGTTATGAAGAATTCCTTTGTTCTAGGACAAAATTGGTAAGAAGTCAGTAGCAAGAAAGAGACTCCTTTTATCCTCCAAGCTTCTCTATCCAACCACAGTTTTGCTATTTTGTGAGAGAAAAAAATCTGGATGCAATATTAGGATTCAAGATCAGAATTTGTTCTCTTAAGAGCTTCTCTGTGTGTGTGTATTTGAAAACTACTGGACTAGATCAATGAAAGGGATCAATAATGAAAGCCTTCTTCAGGAACAAGTAGTAAAAATGTCAAACAGAAATGTGCTCTTTGCCAAATAGAAGGGGGGTAGTTTCTTTCCTAACATCTATTGGGTCTTGCTAAGGTAATAAATAAATTATAGTTAACAAATATTGCCTGGGACATATGCTAGAGTTTTATTTGATGCTAACATGAAATTCAAATTTAACTGGGTATCCTGTGCTTTTATTTTCTATATCTGAAAACCCAGTCATACATACTTTATAAAAAAATTGTGAATGGATTCTCCAATATGATGATTTTTTCCCCCTAAACACTGAGAATATATTATCACATCTTGGCTACATACATCAAAACATGTGAATCTTTTTTTTTTCTTTTTTAATACCTACACAACTTTTCTCTTAACCAGCAATCTTTCCATCTGCTACCCGTAAAAGGAACAGTCCAGAAGGGCACAATTCTTCCTCAGGACATTGAGAACAAATTAGTGTAACCGCTGTCATTAAGCTAACTTTTCCAATTCTTTTTGAGACTGGCTCTCATGAGTCTTCTTTTTCTTCTTTTTATTATTACACTGTCAATCCTTCTCAGAGCTTCACAGTGAGATACTGTAGAAAGAGCTGCAGGGACTCAAAGGTGTTGATTTGCTGTCATCACTCAGGGAATCTGACAGAGACCTGGGGAGCTTGGACCCACCATTGCGTCAGCTGCATGACATGCTCCATCTCCTCACCTCATTGTGTCCTGCAGAAAATTACTTTCTACACTAAAATGAAATATTGATCTATTGCAATACCTCTTTAAAAAAACAAATTATTAATCTTTTATTCATTTCTTAATTTCATTTTCATTTTGTGTGTGTGTATGTGCCCAGAAGTCAGAGGTTGGCATTAGATAGCTTCTTTAATTAGTATTTCCTTTTTTTGAGACAGTGTCTCTTGTTGAATTTGGACTTGCTTGTCTCGCTAGACTGGCTGGCCAGCAAGCCCCAGGGATCCTCTTCTCTCTGCCTCCTCGTGCTGGGATTACAGGCACACAGTGCTATGCCTGATTTTGCATGTGGGTGCTGTAAAGCATGTTAGCAGCTGAGCCGTTCAACCAGACAGTAAGCTTCATGAGGGCAAGCACGTTGTCAGTCTGTTTCCTCATGGCATCTCTTTCACTTAGAATAATGTTGAAGAAAGAGTCTCAATAAATTCTGCATGAATAGACGGAGTCTGGCGAGCAGTGCAAGGCTGGCATCTAGAAGAAAATAAGACATTTTACAGCCCAAGTCGCATCCATACAACTTTTTAAAACTAATATATTTCATCTCTTGTGTTTCATATGGTTTCCAATGATGTCTTCCAGTAACCCAACAACGAAACTCGGTCTCCAGTTATGTTCTGGCTCAAGTTAGCATAAAAAAGCCGTTATAAAAAATGTCTTGTGGTGCTTCTTACATTGGACAGTGTCTATTATCTGAGCTGTTTGAGGTTAGAAACTGAACAACCATGACCAAAAGGAACTTAGGGAAGGAAAGGGTTTATTTCAATTTATGCTGTTAGGTCACAGTCCGGCACTGAGGGAGGCCAGGGCAGGAACTCAAGCAGGAACTGAAGCAGAAACTGTGAGGGAACACTGCTTTTTGCCTCCCTTATTTTTTCATTCTCAAACAGCTTTCTCAGACAGCCAAAGACTACCTGGTTCAGGATGATACCACCAACAGTGTGCAAGGCACAGCTGGCTGAAAGCCCAGCAACAACAAACAGATTATTCCTCACAGACATAGCCACAGGCCAATCGGATCCAAGCAATCTCCCAATGGAGACTCCCTCGGATGACTCTGGGCTGGGTCAAGCAGACAGACAAGGTTAACCATGATGCCTGGCAGTACCATTGGAATCCCATGATGATAAATACATCATGAGAAAGGTTTCTAGACAGTTAAAACTAAATCTGCATCTCGGATAACTTATTTTATGAAAGGGAAAGGTTAATAATAATGGTACTCTTGAAGCACACTCTCAATTCTGTCTGTACTTTCATCACCACATTCAGTCCTTAGAACCCCGAGAGGTGTCATAGCTTCATTTTATAGAGAAGACAACAAAGCAAGTGCACAAAACCCTGAAAACAAAACAGCAACAACAAACAGGAAGCACAGTAGCACAAGCACACCTAAGGTGACATAGCTGGAAATTTGTAGAACTGGGGATATAGACCTATAGTTCTTATATTTCAAAATGACCACTTATAGTGACCATAGCAGCCATAGAATATGCAATATTCTGTGAGAAAGACAGTTTTGGTTAGGTTTCAACCCGTTACACACAATAATAACTCGCTAAAGTTACTCCCTATTTAAAGCCACTCTAATGATAGAGTAAATCGGTTGTGTGCTTCTAGAATTATGGGCAAGAGTTTTTCTCATAGGGTTTTTTTTTTTTCTATTATACATAGTTCTCATTCAGTAAGTAAAAAATTAATTTGTTAGAATTTGAAATTATAATATATTTACATCACTTCCTCCCTCCAACCCTTCCCATGCACCTTCCTTCATGTTCTCTCTGAAACTCATGGCCTCTTTTTTTCATTAGTTGTTTTATACACATGCGCGCATGCATGCAGGCATGCCCCTACCTAAACATATAAGCACAATCTGCCCAGTCTTTACAGCGTTCCCTGTGTGTATGTGGCAAGGCTTTTCCTGGGGAAGACTGTTTCTCCCACTCCCGGCATCCCGCCCTTCCTCGTGGTTCCACATCCTTCCGTAGAACTACCACCTACATGGTAGGTGCCAACTCACCTGAAAACAAAAACAAAAAACACCAAAAAACCCCCTACACCAAACCAAACAACAGCAGCAAAATCCTGCATCCAATGAGAGGAAGGGGATGATGTATGCGTTTACGTGTGTATGACCTTTAGTCTTTCCTGCCGGGCTTCCTTTGACTTGGCTGGTTGGTGGCTTGCTCTCTTCCCCAGATAGCTCATTTTAAAATGTGGTTTCTAGCTATGTATTAATTTTAGTACCATTTTACTTCATTAAAATAATTGGCAACTTCCTTGAGTTCATCACAATGGGAGTTTACCTATTTTTAACAGCCTAAAACTCAACATAGTGATGCTGATTTTACTTGAAAAATCATTCTGAAAAATTGCCCCTATAAAGGTGGATACTCACTTCACTTCCATTTCACACTAGAGAAAAGTCAGGGCTCCAAGAAGTTAAATAACCTGAGGGGTTTGGGAACCGCTCCCCTCCCCGCCAAGCTCCTGCCTCAGTACAGTGTCCTTGGCCACAAAAGCATCAACCTCATGATGTCTGTGAACTGGTAAGTCCTGCCATTTATAGGCAGCCATCATCCTTCACGGCACTTAAAACATGATCGTTGCTACCTGGGGTTATGTTCAGACTCTCCATCATAAAAAACAAACCAACCAACCAACCAAAAATAACAACAAAAAGCTGTACTTTTCATCAGTGTTTGCTTAATTCTGACTGGGTTACCGCTCACCATGGCCCTTTCTGTTTGGGAGTGGCTGCCTCCTCTCTTTTCTAGTGCGCATCCAGCATTGGCAGGGCTCCTCATCCCGTCTCCCTGCATCCTCAGCATCCCTGGGTCTGCTGGGTGTTTCTTTGGCGCCTCCATAGCTTTTTCTGTTGGTTTGGCTTCCTTGAAAGGCCCCAGCCCCCATGCTGCTTGCTAAAGGGCAGCAAACGGACCCTAAAAGAAGTAGACAGGAAGGCAAGGTTTAGTGACACACTAGGAGGAAACTGTCCAGCTGATGTTGAAGACGAATCAAGAAGCATTTTCTTGTTGTTTTCTATTCAGAAAGTCCAAGTTAAAGTGAGGATAGAATGCTCAGGAAGGCTGATGAATGCCCTGTGGTATTTGGTCTAGAGCTCAGCCTGGCCCTCTCCTTTGTTGGTTCTCATTATCTTGCCCCATGTCTTGAAATAGCATCTTTGTACAGATTCCTCTGAGGTTCCTGTGTGTACAAAGTTTGCATAGGCAGCTCTGCTTAGTATGCTCAATGCACACTTGACCTTCTTCCCCAAACTTCTCTTCTCTCTGCTCTCTCTCAGTAAGCATCTGCTTTAGTCTCTCAGTTAACACAGGTTAGATGCTCAGGCCTCACCTGCCACTCATTTTGCTCACAGCTCATATCTAATCAGTTCTCACATCTGTCACAATATGTTCAGAAATCTGACCACCCGTCAAGCTTCATGCCCGTCATCCTAGTCTAAATTCCCTGCCTGTCTCTTGAGTTGTTGTAACAGTGTTAGTCTGCCTTCCTTCCCTTGCTCTAATCTCTTCTCCACAGACCAGCCAGTGAGATTTAAAGACTGCAGAATTATGGTCTTCCTCTGATTGAAACCAATCAATGATTTCTCATTTCTATTGGTGAAGGATCCAGAATCCTACATGATCTGGCTTCTCTCCCTGCCCATTGATACCACCCCCAGTGAAGCTATAGTGACCTTCTCACATGGAACTTTCTAGTCACAACTGCTTTGGTTCTTCATCTATCCAGAGCACCATCCTCCCCAGACTCCAGCTCTGCTTTACCTCTCTGCTCAAAACTCTCTGCTAGAGGGTTTTCTAGGATCTATGTAGAATAGTGTCCTCATCTGAGAGCATGTTTACCTTGTAGAACCACTACCTAGAACAGTGACATTACTTGGTACAAGGTGACAGTCAGAAAACATTTGCTCTCAGTGAATAAAAATGAATCACTTAGTTCTCAAGTAAGAAAATAATTTTTGTTTTGTGGTTTCTCCTTGAACATCTTTTGATTTAGTTCTGGGTTCTAGCACTGTCTTGATACACACACACATATGTAATTTGTCCTAATTTATTCATCTATAAGATTATTGTTTCCGTAGCTAGTGTGTAGAGCATGTGACCTTACTATGAAAGTGGAGCATATCTGAGCTTCAGTAACTGCATGCTAGGGCTTGAGCCTCTTCTATGGCTCTATACCTGTGTTTGTAGTGCTGGAGACAGCATTTTTCTTCACCATCTCCTACCCACTCTGAGAATCCTTCTTCTTCATAGCACATTATGTACTTGTGCTCATATGAGGAGTAGTTGTGTGATATGTTTCCAGGATAATAGTGACAGAATATGAGTTGTTAAGCAATGTACATTAAAACATCAGAGCAGATTCAAGATTATCTATAAAATAGTATAGATTCACTAATCTTCATATTGCTACCTTTACTTGAGTAGGGAAGAGGTACAGGGGTATGGTAGGCATTATTATAACCCAAGGAACACCTTTGGGGAATGTCTTACATGTGAATCTCCATGGCTTCATAACTGTGTTGGAAAATCAAATGTTTTAAGTCATTGATGTGATGATGGTGTTGTTAGAGGTGAGAAATGTCTTTTCTGCTTTCATAGAGTTTGGTGTAGGCTAAAAGACAGAACCGTGAGTTCATGCATGTGTGTGGTAGATGTTTACTTGGTGTTTTAGTTAGGGTTTTATTGCTGTGAAGAGAAACCATGACCACAGCAACTCTTATAAAGGAAAACATTTAATTGGGGCTGGCTTACAATTTCAGAGGTTTAGTCCATTATCGTCATGGTGGGAAGCATGACAGCATGCAACCAGACATGGTGCTGGAGAAGGAACTGAGAGTTCTACATTCGAATCTGCAGTCAGCAGAGATAGTGTGACACCAGACCCAACTTGAGATTTCAAGACCTCAAAGCCCGCCCCCAGTGACACACTTCCTCCCCCAAAGCCTCACCTACTTCAACAAGCCCACACCTCCTAAGAGTGCCACTCCATATGAGCCTATGGGGACCATTTTTATTCACATCACCACATTTGGTATGGTTTATACTTAAGATACAGGATGGGATCCTTATGGACTTCGATTGTTTGAGAGTTTGGTTCGTAGAGAGAGAAGACCTGACCTGTATCCCGAAAATTCTTGGCTCTCAAGGGGCTGTTTATACAGAATGCTTTTCTGCCCCTCATTCTGTTGACTTAGTACCTTGAATGGTACTAAGAGTCAGATGTTTGTGTCATTCCTTGTGAGCCCTCTTTAGAAGTAAGCCCTCTTGGACACATCCTTTTTCACATGGGTCATCTGTTTTGGGTTGAAGATGTGAACCAATACAGCTACCTAACGAATTGTAGTTGTAATGGGAGCATCTGTAGGTTGTGGCCATTTTTGTCCAGCAAGGTTGCTGCATCTTTTACCAAAAGTTGAACTTGTTACCTGACCAAAGGAGATGAAGTTGAATTTCTAAATTCCGAACCTTGTGGTTAAAGCCGCTTGACTTGGAATCTTGCCTAGCCGTCCCTGTTGCTGCATACTTGCCCTTAGTGTCCTAAATAAGTTGGTTGACATTATGATGTAATTCCCAAATCGGGACATTTTTGAGAGGGCAGCGGTACGCTGCGACTAAGCGATTCTTGGGCAGTTTGTGTAAGCCAAGACTGAGGGAGGCAAACATGACCTGGTGACTGTGAGGGAGATAGGGTGAAGGACTGCTGGACTGTGGTCTCTCACTCTCTGGAGGGGATGGCTCCAGGACACCTTCCTCATCTGCAACAAATACCAAAATCTGCAGAGGTTCAGGTTACTTACAGGAAGTGGCTTGGTATTTGCATATAACTTAAGCACTGCCCCCCCCCAATCTCCAGTAACCTATCCATTATTTACAATGCATAATATGCATTGTAAGCTGTTATGCTCTTATTATTTGCAAAAAAGCAGATTCTGTACAAGCAAATTCTGCACATGCATTCATTAAACATTTTTGTTTGTTCTCAAACAGGTCCTTACTATGTAGCTCAGACATGAACTCAGGGTCCTTCCTCCTGCCTCAGGCTCCTGCATGCTGGGGATAGGCGCATGGTTGGTTGTTTCTGGATAACTTTGATCCAAGTTTGATTGAGCCCAGGATATAAAACCTATACATTAAGAGAGCTGACTACAATGGTTTTTCATCAAGTTGAAGGTATAATTCTTTCACAGAGGGTAATGAGCCTCCCCCTGTTTGCTGGACCCAAACAGGAGGTTTTGGTTCTCTTTGGGGCCCCTGTCCTAGGCTGTAGGGAAAAGCCTCATTGTTATCTTTGACGATTACTGAATGAAGAATGTCAGCTCTGGTACAATTTGGATGACTGAAGTTTCTCACTGCCAAGCTGGGTGCAGTTCAGGTAACACCTGGGTTGTTCCTAGCATTGCCTTTGATTAGGAATTAGAATCCTAGGAACGTCTTTGAGAAGACAGTTTCTTAGTGTCTTCAGATTATCTCATTGTCATCAAAAGAATTAAAGCATATCTTAAGCTCCAGGAAGAGACTGTAAAAAGCCTAATAAACTCAGAGTGCATGAGAAGGATACAGATCCTTAGAGAGACAGGGCAGGAGCACTTCAGACTAGCCTTGTAAGAAAAGGCCATGGTGCATCAGGGTACCAGCTGCTGCACAAAGCAAATTAAAGTCCTGAGCCACATCACCAGTGCACACGTGTGTTTGAAGAACTGGATTTACTTAGTGTGATACATTTTCCTTATAAACCTTTCATCAACTAAAACTGTGAAGAGATGCTTCAAAGCATCGGACCACCCCAGCAGCCAGGATTGTGCCTGCAAGCTGCTCCTCCTCATTTGGCTCAGAGCTTTTGGCTTGGATGTAGTGCTTCGGATTAGCTAGCCAATTACCGAGCTGATGCTCTATCTGCCCCTCCAGGGATTTCCCTTCAGATGCTCATAGAAACATTTTGTTTTCCCTGGAAGAACAATTTGGTCAGCCTTTGGGTAACCACCTTTTGTAGTCTGTGCCAGAGTTTGGATTGATCTCCACAGCCTGGACAAGCCCTTTCCTCCACACTGTTCTAGTACAGGGTGTTCCTGCTGGCGATTTATGGGGACCACTTTCAGCCTTCTAACCTGGTGATCTTAATTACTATTATTGAAAACAAAGGTGTCTCTCAAAGTGGTTACCTCTTCATGCACATTCATAAATGTGTGCATGTGTATTTTTACTTTCTGAAAGAACAGGGAGCTCCCATGTCCCCCCCCCCCCACCCCCCGCCTCCCTGAGAAACCTCTTCTAGGATTAAATGATGTTCTTATGATTACAGTTATAAGCTCTAGCATTTGGGGCTTATTTATTATTTAATGACCCAGATTGACACCTCATTGAGCTGGACTTTCCTGGTAAATTCCACTAGAGATAAGTTATGCCTCGGAGACTGGCAGCTTCTGTAGGTGAAAGGTTGTGGTTGAGATCTAAGGCTCAGTGCTTGTCCCTTGTTAAGAATGACTGTCTTGGAGCAGTTAGATAAGCGGGCACATGGTCTCAGGTCAATTTTGCAGGATTTTTGAGGTCTTACCAAGTGAGAGGTAAAGTAGAAGTCAAGACTAAAATGAACCTCTATTGCAACCTGGACTGTCCCCACTGCCACCCACTTTCCTGTACCGAGAAAGGAAACTTTCCCAGGTTGCCTTGCTGGCAGTGGTTATTGTTTTGTTGTTGTTGTTTGGTTTTGGTCTGTGCTTCCAGACCCTTCATTGAAATGTTCCTGCTAACAAGCCAAGTGGCTGCTTGGAATGATGGATGCCATGGTACTAAGAACTGTATTTAGTTAGGTTTTGCTGTATTCACTAAATACTCTGGCCAAAACATCTTAAGGAAGACCAGGTTTATTTTGGCTTATAGCTCCAAAGGGCTAGAATCTATAATGACAGGAAATGCATGGCAGCAGGTAGTTGGAGTGAAAATTGGGCCAACCATATATTGACAGTATACAAGAAAAAGAGCGAGCAAGCAGGAAATAATGCAAGCCTATAAACCCCAATTATTATTATTATTATTATTATTATTATTATTATTATTATGACAAGGTTTCTCTGGGTAGCTCTCGCTGTCCTGGACTCACTTGGTAGACCAGACTGGCCTCGAACTCACAGAGATCTGCCTGCCTCTGCCTCCTGACTGCTGGGATTAAAGGGACACATCATACCTTTAATGCTTTTGTCACCCTCTCAAACAGCATACCAACTGCAGACTAAGTGTTCAAATACACAAGCCTGTGGGAGATTTTCTCATCCCAACAGTAACAAGGCCCTGGTCCTCCATGTGAATGATCTCTGATGCACCTCATTCATTGATTCATCAGTTCTGCTGTTTGCCCATTTGTACAGCATTATGAAATATCTGCAGCACAGTGCTCAGTGCTAGAAAATTGTGATGACTGACACAATCCCATTTTGACTAATGATATAATAGCACACCTAGAAAAGCATATAGAGATACAGATACAAATTCATAAGAATAAATGAATTTTGCAACATGGCTGGATCAATAATAATTTAAAATGAAAAGCCTTTTATCTCTATACTAAAAATTAACCTAGAGATGGAAACAGAGGACAGTGCCTTAGTCAATGTAATAACATGATGTACAATCATACATCAATTAAAAAACTATGAAATATTTTTAGTAAAGAAGAGTAGCTCCACATGATGAGTATATGAAATCAATCCAAACAGATAAACACACATGCCCCAGTTCTAGTCAGAGAGTCATATAAACACCTGGAAATGCCCAAAGTTATATTCTAAATTTATCATAATGTCAGTAGATTCCAACTATTCCTACTTGGGTAAAATCATATAAAATTTATATGAAAATAAATGCCATTTTAAAATGGTGAGAAAAATAAAGAGGTATAGACAAAGAATTGTAGATGCTCTTCTTATTTGATATAAACATACTTGATGAAGCCACTATTTAAGAAGAACACAATATGGTATTGACACAGAGTATACAAATCAGTAGAACATAGTGCCTAGGAGATTTTTCGGCATATATAAGCAATTATTGTCTAACAAATGGAGTTCCAGTGTATTAGAAAATGAGTATTTAATAAGCCAGAATACTGTCCATTTGCAAAAAGTTGGACTATATCATGAAAAGTATGACAATATAAATGATGGGTGGCTTGAAAATTTAAATATAAACAGTAAGGTAATAGATATTATAGAAGAAAATCTAAGTGATTATAAGTAACGAAAGATTAGGAGAGACTAGCCGTTACAACCAGTTCAAAAACCACTATAAATTATAGATGACCTGATTATGACAAGCACATAAGTTAGGGTGTAGAGGAGCTAGAAAAGAAAATGCCACAGCATAGCCAGGGGTAACTATTTATGACATACAAACAGGAGTGAGAATCAAAGAGAATGAAACGGCCTCTCCCTAACATGTAGTCAGGAATGGGGATGGGTAATATACTAAAGAACAAAACCTAGTAGTCAGAGAAACAAAAATTAAGGTAACAGGTATCATATATGTTAGACTTGAGAGTACTAAAAAGTGCAATAATATCTATTCTTGTAGGGCAGGCAGGAGTAGGAGGTTTTCTATTTCACTTTCTTGGTAGAAATGTGAATTGGTGTGTGTGTGTGGTGTAGCAGGTGACTGTATGCATATGTGTGTTGTATGGTGTGTGTGTGTGTGTGTGTGTGTGTGTGTGGTGTGGTGTTTGTGTGGGGTTGTGTGTGTGTGTGCAGTTTGAAGCCTGGACATTGCATATGCTGGGCAAATGCTTTACCACGGAGCTGTGGTCCCAGCCTCAGTCTTTTTGAGAGCCCCTTGGCAGAATTTATAAAAATTAAACAAATGGTCCCCCTACTCTATGCTCCCTCTCTCTGTCCCTGGCTTCGGTGCTTACCTCAGGTTAGATATTCAGATCTAAGGATTCGAGGCTAGGAGCCACACATAAGTAAGAGCACGCAGCGGTCGGCATTTGTCTTTCTGAGTCTGGGTTAGCTCTCAGTATATTTTCCAGTCTCAGCTATCTCCCTTAACACTCTGGATTTCCTTAATAGTTGAATGGTATTCCATAGCATGTGTGCCTCGCTTTCATTATCCACTAACCAGCCGAAGGGTTTCCACACTGTTTCCATTTCCTAGCTCTTGTGAATAGAACAGCAACGGCACAAGGATGAGCAACATCTGTGGCTGTAAGCATCAAGTTCTTTGGGCATATGCCCAGGCATGCTCTCGCTGGGTCATATGGGCGGTGTGCTTTTAGCTTTTTGAGAAATTCTCCACACTGATTTCCACACTGGTTGGTCCAGGTTGCAGTCCTAACGGTGAACGATGATCCCCTCTACCCTCAGCCTCACTTCTCGGCTATTGTCTTGATCCTAGCCATCTGACGTGGGTAAGAGAAAATCTCACAATAGTTTTAATTTGTAGTTACCCAATTGCTGTGGATGTTGGACACTCTTTGAGATGTTTATTAGCTATTTTCATGTCTTCTTTTGAGAACTCTCTGTTCCGACCATAGCCCATTTTTTAATTGGGTCATTTAATTTCTTGATTCTTCTTTTTTAAAGTCTTTGTGTATTTTGGATATCAATCCTGTATCAGATATATAGCTGGCAGAGTCTCACTGTGTGCGAAGGAGGGGGAAAGGTTTAAATGATGTAAGTATATATTTAAAATGTTTAAACTTCTAAAAAAATCAACTTAAAAACTCCCTTAAAATTAAACAAATAGCTACCTTTTAAAGCACTCATCCAAATACTGGAAACCTAACAGCCTCCATAGCAGAAGGGAAGAGTTGAGAGAAGATTTGTTACAATGTTGTTCATATTGCAACAAAGAAAAGACCAAAACAGGAACCAGCTGGATGGGAACCAAAAGGCACATTTATCAGTTTTATAATGAAATATCTCTTCCATAAAATATTACACAACAATTAGAATAATTAGAGTGTACTGGAACTGTTTGGGGAAGAGACTGGCATGCAGTTTCACAGAGGACAATCAAGATTTATAGACATGATAAAGGGAGTTTGTAGTAGACAGCAGGAAAGGTGAAAGTAGTGGGAAGAAATGAGGCAGGTGTGTGTGTGTGTGTGTGTGTGTGTAAAACACGTTAGGCTGAGCATTGTGACACATAGCCATCATCCAACTAGAGAAACTAAGACAGAGGACTGAACTGTGATTTTTAGGTCATCCTGGGATACACGACGAGACAAGACTTTGTCTTGGAGACACCAACAACAATAGGAGAAAAGTAAGAGAAGGAAAAGAACAAAAAGTGTGTTTGATTGAGGCAGTCTTTGGAACCGATGGTTTTGGAGATGGAGTGGTTTCCACATGACAAGAAAGAAGATGTCATCATGGTTAAGGGTGACGAAGGGATGGGGAAGTGAGAGCCCTTGGGGTCCAGGAGGTGAGCAGCGCTTAGGGGTGGGGTGGGGTGGGGAATCAGCATGGAATGTAAATACAGCTTGGGCAGAGAGAAAATCGAGGTCAGGAATACTAGATTAGTTATGAAAGAGAATTTATTTAGAATGAAAAGAATTGCAGCCGATCATAAATTTGGGGAAAGCTGACAGGTGTCACAAAAGGCAAAGGTGAATTCTGTGGCGTTTGATTGCCTTTCGTTTCCTCTGTACCGCTAGGGACGAAGCCCCGTGCCTCATATAGGCTACTCTAGTGTATCATCACTGAGCTACATTCCCAACCCTCTTTTTCACTTTATATTTTGAGGCAGATCTTTTTATTTATTTTCACTAAATAGGTTAGGCAGGTCTAGAACTTATGATCCTCTGCCTCAACTTCCCAAATAGCCGGGATTGCAGATTTGTGCAACCAGGCCTGATGATTGTCTCTTCAAAATTATTTGTTATTACTGTGCTATGTGTGCCTGTGTATGTGTGCATGTATATAAAGGTGTACGCATGGTTTTCTCCTTCCTCCTGATAAGTCAGCTCACCAGCCTTGCTCAACAAGCACTTCTACCCACTGAGCCATCTTGCCAGTCTTTTTTTTTTAATTAATTAATTTATTTTTATATCAATCACAGGTTAGGTACTTTGCATCCCAGGCATAGCCCCCTCCCCCATTCCCTCCTACCCTCCCACTCCCTCTCTCATCTCCCTCCTCCCCGCCCCCTCCAAGT
>CM053750.1:6592546-6606870 GCA_028658305.1 Pachyuromys duprasi
AGGGTCTTCAGTCCTACACCGAGCTATCATGGGCCCCATCTGTGCGGGGGTTCCAGGCCACATCCACACATGGTCCTTGATTGTAGAAACAGTCTCATACAAGACCCCTGTTCCCTGCTCAGTTTGGTCTTTGTGGAGCTCTTGTTCTCCCCAAGTCTCAACAACCTCCCCCAGATCTATCATTACTTCTCGCCCTCTGTCAGAGGCTTGATCCATCTTGCCAGTCTTGACTTTTCATACAACAATAATTTTATAATGTCTTTTTAAAAAACTGAAAATAGATCTTTTTCATACAACATATTCTGATAATGGCTTCCCTTTTGCCAATTTCTTCCACATCCTCCTCATGTCCCCTCCGAACCAAACCAACACCTTTTCTTTCAATCTCTCACTAGAAAAAAAAATGGGTACAACAAGAACAACAGTAATAACAGCAAAAACCAGAATAAGATAAACCAGCCAACCAGCCAACCAAACGCCAAAGAAAAGGCACAAGAAACACAAAGACGCATACAGACAGAGAAATCCCATAAAAACACAACATTAGAAACTGTAATGTGTAAGTAAACCCCTGTAGGGTTAAAAAAAAAAAAACCCTTGTAATATCTCCTTCATACAGAAAATAGATGATTGTTTTGCCTATCATGTTAATTTTTTATTAGAAAAAATATTTTAGTGTCATACTTGCTTGGTTTTTATAATATTTAAGAATTGTCAAAGTTTGGGAAACTTGTACTTGGGAGAAAGCCTTATTTTGTTGAAGCCTCAGTGATATTGGAATCCCTTGTTTTAGTAGACCTCTTGACTAGGAGTTTTGTCTCTAGGTTAGTTACTGACTTTCTACCTTTCAAACCTGGTGCTGGGCATCCAGTCAAGGTCATGCAAAGCATGAGGGTCATGCTGTGGCCCTCTCTGCTACTTAGAAGCTAAGGGAGTGGAAGCCATTGTTCCACGGGGTGCTAGCAACACCTGCCAGGCACAGAGTGGCAGAGGGCACACATGCTGCTCTCCTACTAATGGCAAGGGACATACATTCTCAACTTTCGCCTAGCCGGGTACCCCAAATGTTGATGGCCTGTTAGGTGACACCCAGTATGGAAAGGAAAGTGGAGTACTGAAAGCAATCTTATGCATTTGGGCTAGATAAAGCTTTCTTTTGCAGTTTTGCAAAAGCTCCTGTGATCAAGGTTCTAGATTTTTTTCTTGGCTCTTCTCAGGGCGTCCAATTTTGGCTTCATTAGTTGACTGTTACTGTGTTCTGTCCTTTCTTAGCAACCTTCTTGCTAGTTTACTGGACAGATAGAATGCCAAGTAAGTCAGCAACTCCAGCGTCATCCCTCAACTCTACATTCTCTCAGCATTTCTTATTTTCTTGCATTTTTTTTCTTTTTTGTCATATTACAACACAGGTCCAAATAAGTCAGCCTTGCCTTTTCTGGCTTCAAATCATTTTTTTTAAAGCCTGGATTCCCAATACAGGGACATTAAACACAGTGACTGCAGTGATGTTAGAGTCAGTGCCCTGAAAATGAGAAATTCCAGCCCAGTGATGAACTGCACAGCTTCGTCTCCTGCCCCCACACCGTCAGCGGAGCCTTGCATAGATTTCCCTCCTTCATTTTCATATATATTATATTTACCATCAATCTTGTGGCAAGTCTCAGAGCAGAGAGATTGGGTGACATGGTTCTCTGATGAGGAGATCAATCTGTAAGCAGCTCTTTGCCGCTCTGGGTGAAAATAGGCAGAACGTGGCGTTGCTACTTATTGCTTCTTTTAACTTGGGTACACACTTCAGTTTTGCTAACAGTAGCAAGCTGGCCAAAGGTCTGAAGAGACAACTCATTGGGAGGAAGGAAGAGAAAAGCCACAAGTGATTGTGGGTTTCCTTGGGAACAATTTTTTTTGATGGGTTTGAATATAAATGCAAAAATCCCAGAAATGTCAAAAGAAGTCCGACCAATTTATCTGAGGGAAAATGTTTTTATTTATTAGTGGCCTACTTAAAAACTTTTTCATGCTTCTCATAAGATTAGTCCCCTGCAGATAAAGGTTTAGTGCAGCCATTGTAGAAATAGTTTCCATTCTGAAATTAAAAGGCTTAGAACTCAGGCTGAGGCCTTTAGCTCTCTGTTTTCAAGAGATGTAGTCATATCTCTGTCCAAACAAGGCACAACTCTGTGAGGTGCGTTCTAAATCTCCTCTTATCAAACTCTGTAGGAAACTGCACACACACACCACGCCACACACACACACACACATACACCACACACACATACACACTCACTCACACATGCCAGACACCACACATACACACAAACACACACTCTTGAACACACACACACACCACACCAAACACACACACACAATACCATATACCACACATACTACACACACCCCACATACATACATACACATAGAGAGACACACAGACACAGACAAACACACACACAGACACACACACATCCCACATACCCTTCCCCCACACTCTCTCTTTTTCTCTCACCCTCTCCCCCCCTCCCCCGCATTATTGGCTTAACTCCACTGCTATTGCAGTAATGAAAAGCAGAGCAGTCAGAAGCCCGCAGGCACTGGGTGTGTTTTCCAGGGTAGGCTACAAAAATTAGCAAGAAAGAAATAGCTCTGTGTACAGAAAAATTTGAGAACAAATACAAACCAGATGGAGGAGCTCAGAATCAAGGAGGATGATGGAAGGGAAGGAGTAGGTGAGTCTGGGAAACAGAAGGGGTGAGGCTGCCAAGATAGGAGCGCGGAGGAAGTGAGGTGCCGAGGTTAGACCATGAGGCCTCAGTTAATATGCTTCTGCAGATGACCGGACTCCACCTGCCTCTGGGTCCTGGTCACTTGCTTGGGAGAGAAGTGTTGCCATCCTTATCCTCAGCTCTTCACACTACCAGCTGTCCCAGACCCTTCAGGGAGACAGCCCTCTTTGGCATGGTCCCAGTCTGTCTCTTGGGTGGAACTATGACAATCCCACCCTTTGATCGTTCTGACATGTCCAGGCTCAGACATGGGGGAAATCGAACGGAATCTACTTCCCAGCAATTGGCTGTGGAGACAAGGTCACACTACCACACCAATTGCAGGGCTTCCTTTGACCAGCAGGAGACGGGAGACTGGAAAGACCCAGTGAGCAAATTCGGTTCCGCCTCTTTTCCCAGTGGGCTATTCCACGGTGCAGGTGTCCCGCGTGGCCTGTGCAGGCGTCCTGAAGAAGAACAAAAGCAGGTATGCCTTCTCCAGGTGCTGTGCCTGCTCCTCAGTGCACGACCTTGAATTTGCTTCCATGTTCTCCCCACTCTCACTCGCCCTTCACTCTTGCCTTCCCGGAACTGCTCTTCTCAGCTGGGCCCTGGCACATTGCTCTACTCCAGGGCTCTATTCTCTAGGAAACCTGGGCTAAGGTGGTAATGGGCTGCCCACGGGGAAGCCGTTAGCTCTGTTTTAATTTTCGCTTGCTCTGCTGCGGGCCTTCCCTCTTCCTACTTCCGCCTCCAGGGTGTTGCCACCACACTTGGCTCACCTGGCTTCCTTGTTTGTGGGAGCGGGCATGCCTCAAAAGAGCGGAGCTTTATAATGTGGGCATCTCAAGCCACACTGATGATGCAGAGTTTAGATTTGACAGTGTGGAAAGAGTTGCTTAAGAATTATGCTGCCCCCGCTCAGATGTGGCCCACGGTAGCTCGGTGTCCAACTGCAGACCCTAGTAAGGGAAACAGGGACTGTTTCAGTCATGAACTCGATGGCTGACTCTTTGACCCTCCCCCATACATGCCAGGGAGTAACAGCCTGGCTAGATCCCAGGGGAGGACATTGTAGCCAGCCCTGAGGAGACAAGATGATCTGGGGTCTGATTGAAGGGGAGGAGATCCTCCCCCATCGGTGGACTTGGAGGGGGTGGGGAGGAGATGAGGGAGGGATGGGGAGAGTGGGAGGGAATGAGGGAGGGGGCTACGCCTGGGATTGATATAAAAATAAATAAATTACATTAAAAAAAAGAATTATGCTGCTTGTCTAGCTAGATGGTGTCCTCTTTAGTCCTCACGGCTCCTGCTACTAGGAGTCTCAGCCAGAGTCCCCCTCACATCCCCTCAGAGGCCCATTCTGATTTAGTCTCCAGCTTGCCGCAGAGATGCCCATCTGGTTTCTGTTTTCTCTGCTGGCCTTCTGCCCCCCCTACCCCTGCTCTTCCCAGGACTGATCTCCTCCCTTATTTCTCCCTGTGTTCTCCCCCCCCCCCCATCTGTTCCTTCTCTTTAGCCATTACCTCTGTCTATTCTATTTTCCCTTCTGAGTGAGATTTAAGCATCCTCCTTGGGTCCTCCTTGTTACTTATGTTCTTAGGGTCTGTGCATTGTAGTATGTCTATCCTGTACTTATGGCTAAAATCTGCATACATGCCATGTGTGTCTTTCTGGGTCTGGGTTACCTCACTCAGGATGATCTTTTCTAGTTCCATCCATTTGCCTGTACATTTTGTGATTTCCTGTTTTTAAAGGCTGAGTAGTATTTCATTGTGTAAATGTGCCACAGTTTCTTTATCCATTCCCCAGTTGAGGGACATCTAGGTTGTTTCTAGTTCCTGGCTATTATGAATAAAGCTGCTGTGAACATGGTTGAGCAAATGTCCTTGTGGTTTGGTGGAGCATCTTTTGGGTGTATGCCCAGGAATGGTATAGCGGAGTCTTGAGGTAGAGCTGTTTCTACTGGAGAGAGGGGTACACCAACCCACCCACAAAAATTACCCTGCCTACAGGATGTGCAGGGACAAAGACAAGACAGATAGAACGCAGATTGAGGGACTGTCCAACCAATGCCTGGCCCAACCCAAGGTTTGCCCCATGGAAGAGTGCCAGCCCCAATATTATCAACGATGCTCTTCTATTCTTGCAGACAGGAGCTTATCAGAGCCTGTCCTCTGAGAGGCTCCACCCAGTAACAGTTCAAAACATAAACAGATGCTGAGATTCCCAGCCAAACACTGGGTGAAGTACAGGGAGTGTAGTGGAAAAGCATATGTGTGTGTGTGTTTGAGGGGGTATAAAAGGACCTCTACAAGAAGGCCAACACAACTTACCAGTGCCCAGAGGGGCCTGCGGAATTTGAAGCACCAACCAAGGACCACGCATGGGCTGGATCTAGGTCCTCTCTCTCTATGTATATATGTAGACAAAGGGGTAGCTCAGGCTTCATGTGGGTTCCCTAATAAGAAGAGTAAGAGCTGACTCTGACATGGACTCTGTTGCCTACTTTTTGACCACTTCCCCCTGACAGGACGGCCTTACCACACCTCAGGGAAAGAGGATGAACTCAGTCTTCATGGGACTTGATGAGCTGGGGTGGGTGGAAAAGGGGCTCCTGAGGAATAGGGGAGAGGAGAGAGGGAGGGAAAGTGAGGCTGGGAGGAGAGGAGGGAAGGAGCTACAACTAGGATGTAAATAAATAAATACATTTTGAAAAAGAATTATGCTGCTAATCCAGGTGCCAGCACCTTTATGGTAGTTTAAAAAGAAATTACCAAGTTGTCTATAAACAGTTTTGATTTAAGGAAATAGGGCATTATGAATTATAAGTGATTGCTTTACATAATAACTTATGTAATGTGTAAAACTCTTGAATGTATTCGTCTAGTGGGAGAAGAAAAGCTGATAAGGAGGCTCTTGCAGTTAGTTTATTAGGCATTCTGAACTTGATGGATGTGAAAACTGGTTTACTTTTCTCTGGTTATTGCTATGAAACATGTACTGTTAAAAATCCTCTGAGCAGTTCCCTGTTGCGGCTTTGCCAATTGCTGCACATTTACTGGCCCATCCCTTGGTGGGCTAGAGAGATGGCTCAGCAAATAAGATACTAGTTGTTGTTTTTTTTTTTTTTTTTTCAGAGGACCAGGTTTGATTGCCAGGACCAACACTGCAGTTCACAAACATGTGTAACTCCAATTCTAGGAAATCGGATGCCCTCTTCATACCTCTGTGGGGGCATTAAGGGAGGTATGGTGCACACAGACACAGGCACACAGACACATTCACTCATATGAAATAATAACATAAATAACTCTTTTACAAAAGCACTTTTTGCTACATCACAATTGGTGTTCGGTCAGGAGTGTGGCCTGGCATAACTAGATTCTGCCTTAAAAGTCTCAGATTCAAGGAGTCTTTTTTTTTTTTTTTTTGATTTTTCTAATAAGTCTTTGTTTTTTTAAATTTATTTTTTAATTTAATTTTAACATTTTTATTTTATATTAATCACAGGTTATATACTTTGTATCCCAACCATAGCCCCCTCCTGCATTCCCTCCCTATCCCCTCTTCCCTCCCTCATCTCCTCCCTGCCCTTTTCCAAGTCCACTGATAGGGGAGGACTTCCTCCCCTTCCGTCTAACTCTAGCTTATCAGGTCTCTTCAGGAATGGCTGCAATGTCCTCTTCTGTGGCCTAGCAAGGCTGCTCCTCCCTCGGGGGGGGGCGGGGAGGTTGAAGAGCCAGCCATTGAGTTCATGTCCAAAATAGTCCCTGTTCCCCTTACTAGTGTACCCACTTGGGTATTGAGCTACCATTTGCTACATACAAGCAGGGGTTCTAGGTTATAACCATACTTTGTCCTTGGTTGGAGAGACAGTCTCATAAAAGACCCCTGTACCCTGATATATTTGGTCCTTGAGGGGTACCTGTCCTCTCCAGGTCAGACTAACTCCCCCTTCTTTCATATGATTCCCTGCACTCTGCCAAAGGGTTGGTTATGTTTCTTAATATTTGCTTTGATACCCTGCTAGGTAGAGACTTTCTGAGGCCCTCCGTGGTAGGCTCTTGTCCTGTTACTTGTTTTCTCCTACATCCAATGTCCATCCAAGTTGACTTTCTAAGTGAGGATTAATCCTCTTACTCCAGGTCCTCCTTCTGGTTCATCTTCTTTAGCTGTATAGATTTCAGTATGTTTATCCTATCTTATAGCTCTATATAAGTGAGTATATACCATGTTCGTCTTTCTGCTTTTGGGATATCTCACTCAGGATGATAGTTTTCAGGTCCCACCATTTGCCTGCGAATTTCATGATTTCCTCCTTTTTAATTGCTGAGTAGTATTCCATTGTGTAAAAGTACCACAATTTCTGTATCCATTCCTCAACTGAGGAGCATCTTGGTTCTTTCCAGGTTCTGGCTATTACGAATAAAGCAGCTACGAACATAGTTGAGCAAATGTCCTTGTTGTGTACTTGAGCATCTTTTGGATATATGCCTAGGAGTGGTATAGCTGGGGCTTGAGGAATCACTATTCCTAATTGTCTAAGAAAGCGCCAAATTGATTTCCAGAGTGGTTGTACAAGTTTGCATTCCCACCAGCAATGGAGGAGTCGTCCCTTCTTTAAGACAGAAGGGAAACAACTCAAAGAGCTTTCAGAAGTCCCCGAAACCAACAAGATTCTCTCCTTCCCAGAATAAGCACTGAAGATCACCGAGGGCCTCCCACAGACAAGACAGCTTAAAGCAGACTCTGAAACCAGATCAAGTTCATCCAAGCTGCCTGGAAGAGATTTAGACCAACCGAGTCACTTTGAAAGGGCCTGCTCTGACCGGGTGAGCGGCCTTCTCTGACTGGGTGAGCTGCCCGCAGGCTTTACAGTCGGCTCCAGGGTTCTCGGCTGAGGGAGACATGCGTAAGGTAGCTGCAGGGAGTTACTTCTGCTCGCATAAGTAACCCTGCATTCATATTCCCATAAGGAACCCCAGCAAAAATTATTGGTTCACTAGGTTGGACTCCAGTGGGATCCATACTTAGGTCTGTGGCCGGTCCTTATCTGGGGTGAGCAGGTGTGTGTGTGTGTGTGTGTGTGTGTGTGTGTTGTTCCCCCTACCCCCAAGAAAATTCCTGTCAGGCAACAAATTGTTTGATGACTGGGTTCTTTAGGTGGGTGAACCCTACCCGGAAAAGCAGATGCCAGAATGAGGATTGATGTGCAAGGAATTTATTGGAGGGGGAGAGGATGCTTGTAGAGAAAATGGAACCTGCACTAGCACTGGTCGACAGCATGCTGCTGTAAGGCACGTCAAGGGGACAGCGGTAAGTGGAAGGAAAATGTTGGCACACAGTGCAATCTGAAGAGAGTTCTGTCGGGGCTGTCGGGAATAAGCCTTCATGAGACTTTAGGCTACTCTAGACGGTTGGTCTGAGAGAGGCCGATAGAGAGCACACTCTGGGCTCAGGCTTGTGTTTCACCTGTATTTATGTAAGTGTACCATGCATGTGCCATACCAGGGGACGCCAGGAGAAGGCGTCAGAGGCTCTGGAACGGGAGTTACAGGTTCTGAGTTGCCTTGTGGCTGCTGGGAGCCAAATCCCAGGCTTTCTGCAAAAGCAACAGGTACTTTTAAAAGCTTAGTCATCTCTCTAGTATGTGTGTGTGTGTGTGTGTGTGTGTGATGTACTTTAATTTTTCTTTACAAGGTAACTTTTTGGTGATCATAAATGTAAATCTGATCCACTGTAGTGAATTTGGTAGTATGAACTCTTGTACTTCCTTCAAAGTAACTCTATTTGTGTTCCTTTTTTTCCCCAGCAGACATAATGTGAGCATGTTCTTATATTTAAAACAGGTCTTAAAGGTAGTAGTTGAAAAAACCACTATGGATTCTCCCATATCTCTCTAGACGACTATTTTCATCTTTATAGATAATTTTGTGACATGAACAATTTACCACATTTCTTATTTTCTTGGTTTAGTGCCTGAAAATACAGACACTACACCAAAGGTAATATATATTTTGAAGGATTTTTCATTAGTAGGTTGCCAAGTTGCTTTCCGGAAATGTACCAATTTACAGTCTCTTCAGCACCGAGTGATATAATTTTCTAGTACAATGTTCCCTCCTCATTTTGGTTTCAATTCCCAGGTATTTCACCCAGCTTTCCATTTCTTTATGTGAGCGGGCCCTGAGCTTATTGCAAAAGTGGTATTCTCCGTGGGATGGATGAGTCTAGCTTTTCGGGCTAGTATTCACCCTTGGTATTGCTCTAACTCGTTTCTCATCCCTAGATTTAGAAGCTGCAAGAACATCCATTTTCCCTCTATATCTACAGAGAGGTGATTTGACTCTTTTTTCCTTTGGAATGCCTTACTCATAGGGCCCTTTTTCTTTTTTTCTGATTCTGTTGCTCTTTAACTCCTCTGCTTTCTCAGAGGGAATGCTTTTCCCTCTTGTTCTTCACCCGAGGCCCCACTGACTCTGACTCTTTTTCAAGACTGCCTCTGACATAAACCTTCAAGTGACAGTAACCTCCCTAAAGCAGTAGGAAATTAGACAGAAAAAATTAGCTGGCTTCTCATGGCTCTGGTTGCAAAATGTCTGGCTAGGCTTGCAGGTGTAGCCTCTAATTACGGGGTAGGATTTTCCCCTGTGGGAGACCATCTCAGGCACTGCTCCAGGCCTGGGCTTCCTGGCACTGCTGTAACCAACAGGAAGTTTGAGCTTTGCTTGGACGAGACTTCAGGACCTGCTCATGGTTTCCTCTGAGACTTAGTTCTATACCTGGGATTTCCAGACTTGGGCCAGTGAATCATGGTGTGTGTGTATGTGTGTGTGTGTGTGTGTGTGTGTGTGAGAGAGAGAGAGAGAGAGAGAGAGAGAGAGAGAGAGAGAGAGAGAGAGAGAGAGAGAGAGAGAGATTGAGAGAGAGAGAGAGGCAGGAGACGGACTAATGTCTGATGCCCACATAGACAGGAAGACACATTTTCCACTCCAGTTTCTGTCAGGCGTACATCCCAAGAGTTCTTTAGCCAGGACCCAACTTCTCTTCCAAGTCGAGTTTCTCTTTTTCTGGTGGCCTTCATATGCTTTTGCAATACACAAGGGAGAAATTTTTCATTCCAAAATTTCTATTAGTCAGTCTGATTGATGAAATATATAGAGCATGATGCGTTTTGTTGCATTCACACGTCAGCCGTCACACTTCTGTCCTGACAGCTGTGGTACATCTTATTTCACCAGGGCTCTAGTCACAGGAGCAGCACATTTGGTGTGGGGCCCAGCAAGGACCATGGTGGGCATGCTCATTATTTAAAGAGCAGTCCCTGATGCTCTTCCCAGCATCGGCTCTCACACTCATCCACTCTCTTCATGAGCAGAACCTAGTGCTGGTCTCTGACATGGCCACCTCCATGCTGACAGGAGAATGTGTTCAAATAAGTACTCTCTCATTTAGAGATTAAATGATTTCTCCCCAAACATATTTTCTTTGCTCTCTGCACCATTTATTTTATGAATTAAATATGTCATAGACATGATAACATACCAGTTATGTTATAAAAATATATACATATATGTGTATTTATATGTATTTTAAGATCCCAGCTAAGTATCAGTGACCTGATATAAAAATGTATATATATGTACACACAAATATACACATCAATTAGACTATGGAAGAAGAAAATGAAGGGCACTTATCTATCTATCTATCTATCTATCTATCTATCTATCTATCTATCTATCTATCTATTATTTATCTATCTATTTATTTATTTACCACTTCTAAAAGATTAGATTTGAAACTCATGTTTGCTAAATGAAAGTAAAGAAAAGGGTTAGAATGGAATCCAAAACCTGGATTCAGGATTCACTATTGGGGTTTTCTGTGACTATTTTGAGCCTACAACGTGAGCGGGTCAATACAGGCAAAGCAATGGTGTAGTACAAAAGGACAGAGAGCCTGGCTTAGTGTAAAGTCTGTACATCGCCAGTGAGGAGAATTAGGTTCTAAGACTGAACAGTGCTTATTTTCAATTTCTCTACACTCTCTGATTTCCATTTTTAAATAAATTCAGGATAAAGCTCATTTAAAAAATTACCTGAATAAACACCAATGTTGTGGTCTTGTATTTAAAAGTCTGTGGGTACGTAACTGGTTTGTGAGCCTAACAGGAAGGAACAAAAGAACAGGGTAAAATGTGAAGTAGTAAGGCATAATTTGGATGAGAGTATGATGGTTGACTGGACAGCAGATTGACCAATGCAGAGATGTGGACAGAGGGCAAAAACCCCCCCATGTTTTAAAATAAATTAATTACAGCTGCATTCAGACCCTTCAGCAAAATTAGAAGCAGTCTTAACAAACACAGAATACAATTCTAAATTAACAAACTGTGTTCATCTTAACAGCTAATCAAGCCAGGAAATAACACAATGGTGAACCATTAAAATAAAGTGTGTGTGTGTGTGTGTGTGTGTGTGTGTAACAAAGGAGAACAAAGGGTTGAAATACTAAAATGAACACAAGCTTAAATATATATATCAAGTGCCTTGAGGAGGCTAGAAACATTCTAAAACAGGACAAAATGAATAGTGGGTGAGAAATGAGATTGTCTCTTATACAGAAATGTTTTTCTGTTTTTTAAAAAACATATTTTAAGCATCACAAAGGAATATTGAGAGATAAATTCTAGGAAAAGATGTGATTCTGGAAGCAACATGATCCGGATGAAAACAAACTAAGATACAGAACATTTTTTGAGGAGTACCTTCACATCATGCTGTGGGAACCGGCAGGGAGAGAGAACCACACACTTCAGCAGTGACAACTTACTTTAAAGTTCACAAAGATCCTATGGCTGCATTTTCTTTTAAGACAATTAAGATACAGGCAAAGAAAAGCTCTCCTTTTGTCCTCTAAGTTTCTGTCCACAGAACTTACGAGAAAGTACGATAGAAATAATGAATTTGAATGGGAATAGTTTTCTTGTTTAGAAATCTGTACCAGCTATTGCTTCCTATTCTTATGCTTACTTTTGATCAACAGGCAGCTATGCTCTGAGTATGAAATTTCTAGTATTTGAGGCTATTGTCACTGCTCTCATCTGCCTGTCAGAGTTTGAGTCCACAGGACCTCATGGCTGAAGACAACATAGTTTTCACAGGACTGGGGTGGGGGGCAGGGGGAATCAAACTAGTACTGACCCGGAAGCCTCCTCCTTCCTCAGGGCTTGCTCTCGGAATTGCGCTATGTAAGCCGCTAGGGCAAAAGAGGTTATCAACAGATCCAGCTAGCTCTAAATGCGGCAAAATGCAGTAATGACCAGCTAGGCAAGGTGCCTCCAACGGTAAAACAGTGGCACTTATATCTTGGGGGAGGGTTAATCAACAGCTGTCTGAGTGGTCTTAAGGCTCATTCAGTAGGAGGGCACTCATGCCTACAATTGTAAACCTAGCTGAAAATGTGTAGACAGAGTGGCCACAGCCCTAGAGGAGAACCTATATAGTATTTGGAATTAGAAAGGCCCCCTTAGGCCAGTATATTCCAATGCTTGGTCCCCAGTTGTAGAACTGTTTGGGAAGGTGTAGGCTTGTTGGAGGTGGTTGGTGTGGTGCTGGGGGAAGGGGGCAGGCTTTGAGATTTCAAAAGACTTATGGTATTCCGTGTGTGCTCTTCCTGCTTCCTGCTTGAAGACCAAGATGTATACTCTTAGCTGTTCCTGCCACCACTAACGCCTTTGCTTTGTCCTAACTCTTTGAATCTGTAAGCCCAATTAAACACTTCCTTTTATAAGTTGCCTTGTGCATTTTTTTGGTCACAACAATAGGAAAGAAGCTAACATATCATACTGCTATCATTGTGTTAAGTTAATAGTTTTTACACATATGAATATTATCCTTATACTCATAGGTAAGGACATCTTTCACACCTAATCAAAGAAACTTCTTTTTCTGTAAGACAAAGGCTGGTGCCCAGAAGAGTCACAGTTGGTTCAGATACAGAGAATAAGTGAGTGTGGAGTGCTGAGTCCCGAGCAGGACATAGGTAATACAACCTCCACACCTAAGGCTCGGGGAACATATTGGAGAGGACTGAAAACCTGTAAGAGCCCGATGACTAAGACTGCTGTGAAGGTGCTCTGAACAGACAGATGTTGCACTTGTGAACTCTCAATAATATGACTTCTTGAACAAGACCACACCAATTAACAGGTCGATATGGATAAGAGAACCATTCACAAGACCCCATTCCTACCTGAAGATCTAGCTACAGTCAGTCAATAGCTACTGAGGGGAGAGAATCACCCCTCCTCCCCTTTCAGGGAAGAGTTCCCTGATAGGTTACACAAGCTTACATGGTCAGACCTAAACCCACGTGTGTATGGACAATTCTAACTGGACTTAGCTGGTCTCTCTCCCTTTCTCTCTCTCTCTTTCTGTGTAGAATAATAACAATTATTTTCAAAGGTCATGAAAATTAGACTGGAACATGTATGTGGGGATACAGGAAGAGTCGGTTGGAGTATGGAAAGGGAAGGTAGAAATTATATATACATACACATATACACATACAATGTACTTATGTATGGAATTCTCAAAAAAATTATAGTATTGCTATTTCCCTTGTATTTTTTGTGGTGATAAAATGTTTTTGAATTAAAATGTTCTACTCTTCGTACTTTTCAAAGTGCCACCTGTTCTTTTGTGAGCACAAGACCTACATAGCTGGTCTCAGATGTGGTGACATCCATGTTGCTACAAGAATATATTCAAATATACAATCTAGAAATGAGGACTTAATTATACAAAATACCTCAGAAGTGCCAGGCAGTATTTCTAGGAGCTAGAGGGATACAGATAAGCATTGTAGGGTCTCAGTCTTCAAGGAAACCATGATATAATAAGAGACATCACAATATGTTGATCCAGTAGGAGCTAGAATTGAAGTGGTTAGTGGCCAGGTTTTGGGATTTTGAGGATCTGGGTTTGAATCCCAGGCTTCCCACTTCTTATTTTCAGGGTTATTGCTGCCCCATAAGGCTTTGTCACCTTGCTTTGTCATAGCCTTTGATGGTACCTCATGCTGTGTAGAAACAGATTCTGTCCTTCTGGCTACAGAGCTGGCTATGGATAGACTGAACATTATGTTTTTTCTCTCTAGCCACAACAACTTGTTCAAGGATGGACTAAGAGAGATTTAATGAGGCCAGTCCTTCCCCGAAATTTTTTTCTATCTGGAGCTATAAAAGGATGAGGTTTGCTTTTGTTTGTGTTTGTTTTTTTATGATGAACTGTAAGCATGCATTGTTTCAGTGTTGTGGGATAGAGTAAGGTAACCAAACACATTATTATCTGAAATAACATGGTCTATAAATATGTGTGCATAAACATAAACAACTTTTCTTGAGTGTCCTTTTCTTCAAACCTCACAAAAATAAATGACTATATGTTCATCTCATGATATGGGCAAAAGTTAAAAATTTTGGCAATCTCAAATTACTCACGGGCGTTTTCACTGGTGTATCGGAAAGAAAGCAGTATTTTCTGTATGCGATAC
>CM053750.1:6607370-6655825 GCA_028658305.1 Pachyuromys duprasi
TGTAAGATGCAGCGGAGAGGAAGATACCTGTACCGAGAGCCTGTAGCAGTTTGAGATGAGAAGAAAGGGAAGGAGAAGTAAGATATCAGATTTCTTTTCTTGTGTGACAGTAAGTGGCATGTGCCAGAATGAGCACATAAGTGGTCTGGGTGGGTACCCTCAGAACCACAGCCTCCCCTTCTCCAACACAAGGTCTGTTTGGACTACTTGATTAGCTCCTATGTTCTTCCAATCTGTTAGCCATACTCTCCATGTATCTGTCTTCTTTCTTCCTCATTCTGGGCTCCTTTACCTATGTATAAACAGCAGATTCCCCACTTCTTCCTGATTATGCTGCATACTTGATTAGATCATTTAAGATGTGTGTGTGTTAAGTATATGTGTATGTGAGTGTGTTGTGTGAGTGTTGTGTATTTGAGTGTTGTGTGTGTGTGTATATACAGAGAGTAATATGGAAAGAACTTAAAACTAACAATTTATATAGACTGATCTGGAACCTTTCTTCCCTTTACTATGATGTTTTGACAGCAAGAAACATGACATGAGATAACATTTATTGATTCACAATAGGTGTTCTTTGTGGATTTGGATACAGATCCATCTGTGCATTCTAGACAAATCTATGTCTATTTGGGAGGTAAAATCTGTAGCTTTGTAGATATTGTCATAGAAATTGACCTAATGGAGAGACTCTGCTTTCCCAGTGGACAACATAGAAGTAATCTATAGATGTAGTTCGCTCAATAAATATGCTTATAACTAACACTAAGGATGATATTTCCTATTTGAGGGAATAATTCTTACGTACTAGAAATATGGGGAAATAACTTGGGAGTATACCACTGAATTCTGGCTGTGTGGTCATTTTGACGACACCGTAAGAAGTAGAGATGGAGTGAACAAGTGTTCCTTTATGAAGAGTGGCTGATGACTCTGTGCCCTAAGCCTGGGGTGATAAAGGCAAAATAGGGTGTCATAAAAATTTGCCTTGCAGGGAATGAATTAAGTGAAGAGTAACTCAGAAAAAGAAGAGCAAGGAAAGCAAACTAAATGTAGCTTCAAGAAAAATAAAAGTATGTTGTTACACATCGATAATAAAATTGCGCAGTCGTTATTCCAGGAGCTAGAGCAAAGTGTGATGGCTTTGGGATAGGCTTGTACAAAGACAAAGGCATTAAGTCCACAGTGCACACGGTTAGGAAAGAACGCCTGTGTTTTTTGTTTAGATCACAAAATAACACCTGCTCATTGTAGAAAACTTGACAAAACCATATAAGCTACACTTAAATGAAGTCTATAAACTTTTGGATAAAGTTTTATATATACCTTTACCTTTTCTATTTATATCTTTAATTTACCCAAATGGGCTTAAACATGGTTTTTCAATTTCTAAAATTACTTTAATGCTTTTGACTATCTTTCTATGTAACGTAGAGCTGTATATGCACCTCAAACGATGGCAAAGTGTCACTTTCTATTGAACTAATTCCATATCGCTATTCTGGAATCTGTGCTGTTTGTCTTTTAGGTCAATGATGTTGTCATCTTAAAAATTCCTTGTATGATTTTTAAATTCAGTTGCATTAATTTTACAGATTAATTTGGAGGAGAGATTATAAAATTAGTAATTTTATCTTGAGACAATGTATGTTTTTGTTTATCCACATCTCTCATGTTCAGTGAAAGGTGGTTGTGTTTTGTATACTTTGGTTGTAACTTGTTATTTGCTTGCCTCTTGGGTCCATTGCACCATCAGCTCAGGATCATCTTGGCATCAGAATGCTCTTACTATGTAAGGTTTTCCTCCATTATTCTGCTCATTTAGTGTACATAAGGAAACCTTTGCTTTTAAAATTATTTTCTTGTTTAAAGTGCCTTCTTACCAAGTGATCTGTTTCTTGATGTCGTTTCAGTTGTTTCAAGTTTTTTCTAGTTTAATAATCAAGTCACTCACCAACAAATAATAATTTTATCTCTTCTAAGGCTTACAGTTTCCACATGCATTCTAGTTGTCATGTAGTTCTACAGTGATGCTAGCCAGTAGATGTATGCCTGCCTCATTTCTCATTACCATGGAGAAGACTGACTGTTTCATGCTTTGTCATTAGCCCGTGCTGTTAGGTATGTGGTGGCTAGTGGTAGAGTCTGGTGGAAGGAAGTCAGGTCACTGGGGGATGCCCTGGAAGGGAATGTTGTGGCCTTGGTCTTCTCTTTTTCTATTTGCCTTTTGGCTGCGGTAGATGAACAGTTGTCTCTGCAGCACACCGTTACCACGATGCCTAACTTTGCCACCAGCCCTCAAATTGGAAAGCCAACTGAGTTGTAAGTACAAAAATAAAGCTTTCCTCTTTATAACTTAATAATTTCAGGTATTTTATTTCAGTAATAGAAAACTGACAGCACACATAGTAACACCAACTGAACTGAAAATTTTTCTAATACTGAATTTTACATTTTTCTACTAAGAAAGGCCCATAACTATTATTTTTTTAAAAAATAAAATTTTGCTATGTAGTCCAGGATAACCTTGAAATTGTAATCCTCCTACCTCATCCTCCTGAGTGCTAACATTACTAGTCTGAGCTTCCACACCTCACTAAAAAGGTCAGGGTTGTCAAGATTTCAAATGAAATCACTTAAGGTTATATGAAATATTTAGCTGTTTGAATATCCTAATTTTAGTGCTGAACTAATTAATTTTTATTCTTATTATTTAATAGTACAATGTTGAAGTTGTAGATTTTCCTTTATAGATTGTATTTGTATTTGTAAATTGCTCCTTTGGCCAAACGGTACACACACTGGGTGACTGGGTTGTGCTACTTTCGACCTTTTATTTATCTGTATCATTTTGTTTTGATAGAGACTAGAGGAATACTTTCTAGTGCCTAGGGTTTTTTACTTTTTATAATTTGTTTGTTGTGTTTTTGGTTTTTAATACTATAGGCACATTAACTTTAAAATATTATTTCTTTTTGACAATTTTATCTGCCAGTAGAATATGTGATCTACTGTAATAATTTTGTTAATTTCTTCTTGCATTTTTAAACAGTTTTAAGATACCACTTTAGTGCATACTTAGTATTTGTATATTCATTGTGGAGTCTCCGTTTTGGATGATGATGAATTTGTCTAATTTGGTAACTTTTCTTGCTCTTGGTGACATTTTGTCCATTAATATTATTCCTCCTATTTTCTTTGTTTGCCCTTCTCTGGTATATCCCTGCTGACCTATGTTGTTCCTACCAAAGCCTTTTCTATCATTTTTCTTCCAGTGAGTGCCTTATTAATAGTATGGCTTTGTACTTGTTTGTTTGATGATTCTTTATTTTATTGAGGTGCTTTATCCTATGTACATGTATTGGTCTTATTTCTGTCATTTTAATTTATGCATTTTTCCCTAAGTGTTCAGTCTCTGATTCTCCAACATTTTTCTATTTAACACTATCTTTTCTCCTTTGTAAGTAAGCTATTTTAGGAAGTGGTTTTATTTTCTTTTAACACATTTATTTGTTTATTTATGTTGGAAGGAATCCTATAAAATGCATGTAGAGGTCAGAAGACAACTTACAGAAATTTGTTCTCTCTTTCATCATCTGAGTCCTAGAGATTCAACTTAATTTACCAGGTTTGGCAATAAGTGCCTTTATTAAACCATCTCACCAGCTCATTGTTGGATTTTCATAAAGAGTTTAAGATCAAACGTATTTACCAGGAAAAAATTCTCAGTGACACCCTTCATTAAGACTGACACATCACACCTTCAATCTTTCTTTCACCTTGCCAATTTTTAAAGATCAATATTATGTTTATGTAATGGGTTCTATTGATTTTCAGTGGATTTGGAATCACTAAGGAAAGGAGCCGAGAAGACTTTCATGCCTTCGTGGACTGTCTCCCCTCAAACTGTAAGCTGAAAGAAACCCTTTCTCCTTTAAGTAGTTCTTGCCATAATATTTTGCCACAGAAATGAGAAAAAGAATAATATAGTTTAACCCTTTTTTTGTTTTTGTTTTTTGAGACTGGGCTTTTCTGTTTAGCCTTGGTTGTCCTGGACTTGCTTTGTAGACCAGGCTTGCCTCACAGAGATGCACCTGCCTCTGCCTCCACAAGTGCTGGGATTAAGGGCAGGGGTCACCAGGCCTGGCTTAAATTTATTTTCTACACTAGGAAATATTTTTTAAAAGTCAAACGGACATTTGTGTTTGTGTTAGATACTTTTTTTTTGTGGGTGTGATAAAATGCCATGACCGGAAGTGGCTCATGGGAGAAAATGTGTCTTTTTACTTATGGTTCCAGGTGGGGGAGGGGCCACCTCGTGGGTGGGAGAGAAATGGCTGCTGCAGGCAGCAGGAACGGGAAGCTGAGAGATAACATCTCAGCTACACAGGAAGCCAACAGAGAGCAGTGGAGGTAGGGTAAAGCTAGAGACTCTCAAAGCTCCCCGCAGTGACATACTTCCTCCAGCAAGCCAGCACTTCCTGAAGGTTCCATAACCTTCCCCAACAGTACCACCAACCGGGTGTGTAAATATGCCAGCCTGTGGGAGTTGCCTCCGCTTCAGACCGCCACAGTATTGTTTCAGAGTCTTTAGCAAATTGATTATATAGGTTTTAAAGATAAGTGATCAGAACTTGGTTACCTAACAGCGATAACAGGCTTTTACTGAGACGTATTTATATATGAGTTTTGTTTGTGAGTTTAAACGCGTATGAATTCTCAGCATGCTGGAGTGGCCAAATAGTTTTCAAGAAGGGCAGAGGATTGATTTTCCGAGTCTGTGTGTATTTGTTTACTTAGCTGCTTAGGATTTTGACGTTTAAATTATCTTCAAAATTCCATAGCTATTACTTCATTTTCTATTTATGACACCACTCAGAAGTTTGAAGAAAGATGTTGCTTTTTCCTCTTTTATGTTACTTACTTAGATTGGTCTGATTGTAGTTTTGGTCTCCAAATTTTACTGACAATTTAGTGAGTTTATTTGGAGGGAGAGTGTGTGATAGTTTTGATAGTAGAGCCTGTCTATCTATTGCCATAATGGCTTTTGTTACTGTTGATTGAATCACAAAATATCAGTACTTCTCTCATTTTAAAAAATTCAACCTCTAATGATAAATTTCAAATGTGTAGGATGTGATCAGCTTCTTCCTTGAAAGGGTATATAGTCCACAGAGATTATCCTAGATGTCCTCAGGGAGTAACAGTAGAACTCAACGCATACTTGAAGTTATTTGGAATTAATTTGAGAATCTAGAGGATGAGGCTGGCAAGATGGCTCAGTGGGTGAAAGGGTTTGGCCCAAAGCCCAAACACGATTTTGACTTCTAGAACCCACATAAAGGTGGAAGAAGAAAACTGATTCCACAAAATTGTCTTCTGACTTCTTCCTAAATGCAATGGCATATGTCTGCCAATACTACTACTACTACTACTTATAATAATAATGAATATGATGATAATAATAACAGTAATAATAATAATTCAGAGCTGCCCAGAGTTTGATGTTATCTAGTCAGGAGAATGATTTCTGCAGAGTACACGGGAACAGCAGAAAAGCCAAACCAAGCCAGGTCCCCAAATCATAACAAACACAATAAACCTCTCCTTATGTTAGGAAACAACTATCGAATCTCTTTGAACTCTCTAATGGTCTTCTGTTTGCTACTATGTTTTCATTACAATATCCCTAAACCATTTGTTTTATGTGTCAACAAAGGAGCATGTAGTAGACAAACATGCTCAGACCCTCAGGTTTCTATAGAGAGGGGCCAGGCATTGCCGTCTTGATTTTACCCTTTGCATCTGCATTCTCAGGTTCCTGTGTCTAGTGAGAGATTTGGATACACAAATGCTTCTGAATACAATCCACCTTCTTCTATTGAAAGCCACCCTTTACTCTGCCTTGTCTGTCCTTCCTCAGCCTCTGTTCCTTGTGCAGTGCTGGCTGGTATGCTCTCATTCCAGGGCAGAAATAGCTCACCTTTCGGTTTTCCCCTCTTTTCCCATGGTTTCTCTGGTTGTGTTATTTGGCCCTCCCTGCCTCTGGCTACACCAAATTTTCAAATGATCTTGGTGTTCTTAACTTCTGGCCTTTCAGGACCAACTTGCGGTCTTTTACCTTTCGTCTACCACTCTTCTAATTATTTCTGAGTCTCACTGTTGCTTCTTAACATAAAATTTACTTCTGGTGTTTTATACCAGGATAGCCAGTTTCTTTGGCCTCTCCTTGAAGCATACATTTCAAAATCTTTACTATTTGCTTCTGCTTGTCTAAAGCTCTAGTTTCTTTTTGTGCTGTTAGTGAGATAGGCCACATTCGCCTGTTGGAAAACCTCTCCAGAACTGACAGACATGGGAGAAGGGAGGCAAGCACTGTGACCTGTGCCTCTCTACTCCCACATGTTTATGATGGTTTCCCTCATAATCTCAGGACTCTTTCCCCTCAAAAGGGCTTTCTGAACTATGTACCCCACTCTGCACAGATTCCCTCCAAAAACTTATTAGTGGAAGCACAGTGGTAACGCTCCTGCAATCCACATGGTCCTTGCACAAACCTGTTGGACTTGATCATTGTGATCGTCAGATATCTGGGTTCACATTTTTAGGATTTATCTTTTTCTCACATCTGTGAGCTGACATTTTTTTTTTTCACATATTCTATTTCTTGAAGCAGGTCTCACTATATACCTCTAGGTGGGCCTTGCACTCAGGATTCTGCCTCAGCTTCTTGGTTCCTGGGACAGCAGGCATGTATCATCAGCATCTGGCTAGGCTGACACATCTTCATGAAAACCCACACTTAGAAGAGATAGTCTTCACATGTCTATATGCACACACTACACACACACACACACACACACACACAATCATATACTTACCTTTCCCATTTAATTGTAGTGCCAAACACATTTTTAAGGGTTCAAAAGGTGGCTATACACACCATTATGACTAATGGTCTGCTTAATAATGGGATACAGGTGTATTCTAAGGTGTTTCTACTTCAGAAAATAAAGTATGAGGACATGCATTGTGAGGTTCAGGGCTGACCACAGGCATTTGAACCCATTGCCATCTCATGTTGCTACTTAAATGGCCACCCCTTCACCCCCCCCCCCACCGCTGCAACACCATATACCAAAAAGCTAGAGAGGAAACATCTATAGGAAGCAGGGAAAGTACATGGAATAGTACCAAATCAGAAAAGTTTTTCTTAGAGTCAGCACAGTAGTCTAGATTTAAGTAATAGTATATAATTACAGTGAGTACTATAGGTAGATAATATTTTTAAGGTGAAGTCGTTAGAGGTGTCATAACGCTAGTAATGCACTCTGATTGTTCAGGGTGAAAGGATATGATAGATGTAAAGGCAAGGGGTAAAATGTTGATTTTTGAAATTTAGAATTAAAATTTTTCAATATACATGTCTACTTCACGGTATAAAGTTGAACACATTTTATAGCCTAACCCAGAAGTCATTTGTCAGAGAATCAAGAACCCTCCCCCACCCGTCTCTCTCTTTGTGTGTTCACGTTTCTTGGGTACACTCATCTGTGTGTGTACATGTGGAGGCCAGAGATAGATGCTGCATATTTTTCTCTCTATCTGTCTACTTATTATTGAGACAAGGTTTCCCACTGAGTTTGGATCTCACCTCTTGTCTCTGCCCAGAGCAGATGTATGCAGCCATACTCTATTTTCATGTGGATGCTGGGGATCTGAACATGGGGTCCTCCTGCAGGAAGCACTTTACCCAATGAGTCATAGCTCCAGACCCTTCTTTTAAAAACACTTCCTACCTCTTCTTTTTTTTTTCCTTTTATTGAAAATAATTTTTTCCACATAATATATTCTGATTATGATTTCCCTATTTCTCACAGTCCTTTCCCACTTTTCTTCTTATCTGGACCCACACCCTTTCTGACTCTCAGAAAACAAGTAAACATCTAGGAAATAATAATAAAATAAAATTAAATTAAACAAATAAAACCAAAATAAACAAGTCAGAATAGGACAAAACAAACAAATAGAAGAAAAAGAACCAAAGAAAATAAAGGAGAAATGCATATAGACATAGAAACACACATTTATATACATCAGAATCCCATAAAAACACAAAATTGGAAGCACACACACACACACACACATATATATATATATTTGTGCATATATATGTATATGTAAATATGCACCAAGCACTGTAAGGTTAAGAAACAGTCATGACACAACGTTAAGAGAAAGACCCTCCAAAGATACTGTTGAATTTGTTTTGTGATGGCTGTCTACTGCTGGACATGGGAACCTGTCCTGAAGAATGGTTTGTTTCTCCAGTGAGGCTCCCTTGGAGAAAATGAATTTTTCATTTGCAAGTGATATCAGTGGGAGATTGCGCCTGGGTTAGGGATGGTGGTGTGTCTCCTCCAGGACTTGCGCCAGCCCATGCAGACCCTGTGTATGCCGCCAGAGTCTCTGGGAGTTCATGTATGTCAGTCCTGCTATCTTCAGAAGGCCTTATTTCCTTGGTTTTCTCTAGCCTATGGCTCTTATACCCTTTCTGCCTTCTCTTCCACAGAGCTCACTGAGCCTTTAGTTGAGGGATTTGATGGAGACCCCGTTTAGGTCTGAGTGTTTCAAGGTCTCCTACTCTTTGCACATTGTCTGGCTGCGGGTCTCTGTATTTGTAAATCACCTTTATTATGTTTAGTTATGTCCCTTGTATCCCTAATCGCTCTAGGACTCCTATATCTTTTTTCTTTCTTTTCTTCTCTCCCCCATTCTTCTCTTCCCTGCCTCCCTCCCACTCTCCCTTTCCCCCTCTCATTTTCCTGTGTGATGCTGAATATTGAACCTAGAGTATAGTAGGCATGCTTTATCATGGAACTGTAGCCTCAGCTTTCAAAATTCCTCATTATATTCTAGAGACATGTTTTGTGTTTTCTAGATGACAAAACTACTAAAAAATAAAAAATAAAAACCCTGTACTTTAAGGTATGAGCCCAACTTAGAGATATTCTTTTTCCTTTGGTTTAGTTTTGACCCTCTTGCCATGTTAAGCAGTGGGTTTTTTTTTATCACATTCTACATTAAAAAAAATAATTCCACAGAAGGAAAGAGGATATACTAGAGGCAAGAAGAGAAGCAGGCATGTTCTTGTGCGTTTCTTTTCTGGTTGTTGAGAACAGCATCTCACATTTCAGGATAGACACGCGCACACACACACTCCCCTGGGACAAATCCACAAATGTTGGATGTGCCTACAAACGAGATTTCTTCAGTGATACTTTGGTCTCCTCAATTATAATGAGTTTCCTGAGAAAAGAATCATGACCCAGTAGTAATACCAGCCGCAATTCAAAGGGATCGTAGTGATCCTTCTTCTCTTTAACGTCTCCACGCCACTGACTATGTTGAAAGCCTTTGTAGATGTTCCCTGTTTCTGTCTTGTTCACTATTTTCACTGCTTTACCTTGCCCCGAGTGAGATTTCTGTCAACTGATGTCCCTACCATCAGTTTAATATTTTTTTGTTTAATAATTTATTTATTTTTATCTTATGTACATTGGTGTTTTGACTGCATGTGTGTCTGTGTTAGATTTCCGAAAACAGGAGTTACAGACAGTTAAGAGCCATCATATGGGTAGTAGGAATTGAACCCGGATCTTCTGAAAGAGCAGCCACTGAGCCATATTTCCAGCCCCATCAGTTCTATCTGCTACCTCCTCCGCTCTGCATCTTTCACATTGCCATCAAAGGTATCTTTTATTAGTTCACATCCCATCTTAAATAACTAAGCAATCTGTGTCCACTCATTCTGTACCCAGTGGATGGAGGGTGCCCCATTCACTCCTTCCTATTGGACACAGTCTAATTTCTCCTGCCTGAAACCTACACAGCAGTCCCAGAAGACAGCAGGTAGCTCTTCAAGCACTTCCTATGGCTAACTTGAGTCTTTGAAGAACACTGTAGCTCTGGCTTTGGAGACCGTCATCACCTCAGCTGCAGTGGAGAGCAGATGAATCGGGTGTGGGGAAGAGGAGGGCCTTTCTGAACAATTGTGCTCTCAGCTGTCTTGGTAAAGTGGTAATTACCACCGAAAAACAATACTGTTGTTTGTTGTCCGGTGACCGAGTGGAGAAATTCCATGGGTTGAGAGCAGAATGGAGTAGCCTGGCACAGAGTCATCAGCTTTGCTGTGTTGTTTGGGGACAGGAGAGGATGGCTGTCAGCTGTGGGGAGGCCAGAGAAAGTGCAAGGGGAGTGACAAATGCCTCCATTTGTCTGAACTGACTCTAAACCACCTTAATCACAAGAGTCATGTTTCCTGGAGAACAGGTTCATGGGTGAAAGGAAGGCTTTACAGAGGCTATTTTTGATGCTGTTACCCCTAGTTTGCCTCTGTATGCATCATAACCATGGTGACCATATGCTTTCCAGGCTAGTATGGGTCAAGGTGGTAAACTTTAATGTTTATTTTGGAAAATATTTAATATTTACTTTAGACAATATTTACACAGTCACTATAGCTATGGAAGAGAGGTTCTCAGATGACCAGCCCATGGACTGCCTTATTAAGCAAACAGGAAAAATGGAATCTTCTGAAGAAAAAAGTGCACAGTGTAAGGTGTGGAGGATCTCTGGCAATGACAGAACAGCATATCACCAGTGTTTAAGGGCATCCCCTTCCTCCCCTAGACCACCATATTACTTTGTAGGAAGGCCTCAGTGATTGTAGCACTGGGCTCCTCTCCCTGCACTTCTGTTTGGGTCTGATGGTGTAGCACACTGTCAGCAGATAGAAAGCACAGAGGAGAAGGCTGCCTGGATATTTAGTTCCTTCACTCTCTTTGCTTGGTGTGCTTGTTGTCTCTGTTACCTGGAGGTATAGCTCCCCACAACTTTGCTTTTGAATTCTGCCTCTCAGGTCTAGACTGGGGGCAGTTTTCTTCTATGACCAGCTCTGAAAGAACATACTGAACCTTACCCATACCTTTGTCAAGACTATTGCAAACTCTCCCAGTCACCTATTTCCTGTTGGAACCCTAACTGAAGGGGGTATTATTCTTGAGAAAAAGAAGGGTTAGAAGGGTGCCCAAGGGCTTTAGTGGTGACCTCCAGTGCAGGCAGTTCAATGGATATTGTGTAAGTTGAGTCTTGGGATGAGAGACAAAACTCTTGACTGTGTGAGGTTTATGTTGCTGCAACTTGAGATGTCCTGTGGGTCACTAGCATGTGTCCTGGGCGACGTTGCTCCATAGCACTGATTTTTGTTTGGAACCTGGGAGAGAAGAGGGAATAAGTCTTCTCCATGAGCACTGCTGGCCCAGAAAGAGGCTTCTGAGTCAGCAGAAGACATCCAGTGACGTTCATGTCTCCTCTAGCACTGGTAGCTCAAATCCACCCTGGCATCAGGCCACTGTGAGGAGAACTGTCTGAAGCTTCCAGCCTGGTGTCTCCTGCAGTCATCTCTGGCATTCTTGTCTCCTTGCAAAGCCCAGTTCCATTGGCAAGTGAAATGCCCTATTTTCAAACCAACCTACCAACCATCAACCTTCATTGGTTGGCTAAGTCTTCTGTGTGAAATCACAAAGAAACCTCAGTGTTCTGGGTCTCTTTTTGGCCTTGCCTCTGTGGACACAGGGATCCTTTCATGGGTAGAGCAGGACTTGCTTTCTTTCTGCTTGCTTCTGGGTGCCCATCTCCAAAGCTATGGTGCCTTTCTAAACAGTGATGTTGCCTGATCCAGCCTGGTGAGATGGAAGAAGGTTGTCTTGCTACACATTGTCTCTTATTTATTTACGTGAACTGCCCATAGTTTGAAATTTGTTTTATTTTATATTCTTTTCTGCCTGTTTCCTAAGGGAAGCCTTATTCTTCATTTGACTTTTCTTGGCCAGTTCATCAGGAAAACAAAATAAAACAAACAAACAAACAAACTCAGACACTGCTCAGATTGAAAAAGTGATCAAGGATAATTTGCCCCAGCCAATGACATTACCTTGATCAAATTCAGAGAAGACACGCATGAGGCAGAGGCAGTTAGAGTTGAGTTCCCTGGCAAAGAAATAGTAAATAGCAAAACAGTTATTTTAGAGGGCAAACTATTTGCCTCACCAATAAAGCATGGCTCATGATGGAAAATAACTCAGAAGAAAGTAGGAAGCAAATGGATTGAGTTGCTATGGGAACGCAGTTGAGAAAAAAAAAACCCACGAAATATGTAAATACTGTAATTTGGTATTTTAATGTACTTCTTTTCCATGAAGAAAATTCCCTGACAACTAAAGCTAACAGCTCATTCCTCTGCTGCACAGCTCTGATTGACAGGGGCTGGGCAAGTAGGTGTCTGAATTCAGCTCTGCCCCTAGGAGCCAATACATCCATATTTTCAAGCATAAAAGTCAAATGTCTGCAACAGTGGCTCTCAAAGTGGGGTACATATTAGGCACACTCAGTCAGGGAACTTTTAAAAACTCAGCCGCACCACAGGTCAGTGAAATCAGATTCTCAGGGGGGGGGGCGGGGGGAGTGGCTAAGCTTTTTTGTCTTTTGTTTGCATCTTGCTTTGGTCTTGCCTTTGTGGTCCTCTTACGTTGGCCTCCCAAGTACTGAGATTACAGCAATGGGCTACCACGATATTCCTGTGCTTGAAAAAAAAAGGCAGAACAAAGGTGGACAAAGGACCCCTCCCCCAAGTCATTTCCACTCTTGATACTACCTGTGAACTGTGTAGTGCCCCTGTTCCCAGATCCTCATTTGATAGACTGGTAGCTATCGATTGCTTATTTTACTATGTGGCTTTCCCAGGTTTTATTGTACCCACTTTTAGCTGATTTGGATGTTTAAATGCTGATAATGGGAAATGATTAGCAACCATTATTCTTCCATTATTAGTGCTATTATCTCCACCATAATAGATTAGTGTGTCTCTGGGTTGGAGAAAACATGTGATACTCTATTAGAAATCATTATCATTTAGCCACCATAATAATAATGATTAACTGGGTTATTTTTAAAGTTATAGATTGATAATCATAATTTGGAAAGTTTGGATGTTGCTCTAAATGTTGATATCAATCTATATTTTTATAATTACCATCATTAATTAGCATTAGTTATGTGGCAAATCAATAAGCATGCACATAGACATAGTTATTCAACCTGCTTACTAATAGTCTACATCAGAGTTTGTAAATGGCACAATTTCTATTTTCCCAATGGGAAAAGTATTGTACACAGGGCCATGCAATTTTCATTAGTCTGTGTGTTAAAATTCTGACATACCTGGGTGTGGACCATCAAAATCCCAATTTCCTTCTTTCTGCCTGGCTCCTGCTCTTTTAACTCTGTCCAGTGAGACATCCCTCTTTCCTTTCTATGGTATCAATCTAGGAAAAAACAAACTATAATTTAGTCCAGCATTTACTGCTATTCAGCAGAATTTGAATGGATAAGGGATATGGGTTCACAGTAAAGGTCAGTATTATAGCAAGCATGAATGCATGGTGAAAACCGCATTTGGTGTCTAATCTAAATTCAGGTGTTCTCTTATGCGGTAACTGGAGAGCTAACCCCGGAGAAAGCTCTCTTTCTTATGAAATACCTTCATTCTTTGTACCGGCAATGCCAAAGTTATGCAGTGCACCTTTGGAGGTAGCCCCTGGGTGCAGACTGACTTTGCTCAGGTTATTATTAGCCTAGGCTCTGGTTCACCTGGTTCTTCATCTTATCCTCTGGTGTCTCTAAGATGACCTCCTTAGCCCCCAGACAAGGTCAGGCTCTCTTCTGTTTTTGTTTATTCTGTTCCTACGGTACCATTGCTGTTTGCACCATAGTAATTAAGTCAGATTTATTCTTTTGGTGTGAGACTGTCCCCACGCACAGATAGCTCCACAAGAGCAGGAAATAATGCAACTCAGCGGTATGTCTAAATATTGCTGGTGCCCCCCCCCCCATTTGTATTAGAAAATAGATATGGTTGGCTATTTTTTTCTCTTTCTGACTTATTATTTGAAACTTCCCTTCATCAGAGTCTTAATAACAAGAAAATAAAACAGTGTTTTTGATACAAAAATTTCAACTATACCCCCCAAAGTAGAGATTTTATAAAAGCTCCTATGTATTATTTATTTTTAATAATCATCACATTTCATCAATGTTGCCTTAATTTTTTTTTCTTGACTTGAACTGACTTTTGGAATTCTGTTTGCAGTTTTTAAACTTTCTTAGATTGAAAATCATCACTCATATTCTTAAAAAATACTAATCAACAAGGAGGACTCTGGGTAAGATACTTAATCCTCATTCAGAAAGACAAAGTGGATAGACATCAGAAGAGGGAGAAAACAGGAAACAGGACAGGAGCATACCACAGAGGGACTCTGAAGGAGTCTACCCAGCAGGGTATCAAAGCAGATGCTGAGACCTATAGCCAAACTTTGGGCAGAGTGCAGGGAATGTTATGAAAGAAGTGGGAAATAGTAAGATCTGGAGAGGACAGAAGCTCCACAAGAATAACAGAACCAAAAAATCTGGGCTCAGGGGTCTTTTCTGAGACTGATACTGCAACTAAGGATCATTCATGGAGATAACCTAGAACTCCTGCACAGATGTAGCCCATGGCAGTTCAGTGCCCAAGTGGGTTCCATAGTAATGGGAACAGGGACTGTCTTTGATATGAACTGATTGGCCTGCTCTTTGATCACCTCCCCCTGATGGGGGAGCAGTCTTACCAGGCCACAGAAGACAATGAAGCCACTCCTGATGAGACCTGATAGACTAGGGTCAGAAGGAAGGGGAGGAGGACCTCCCCTATCAGTGGACTGGGGGAGGAACATGGGTAGGGAAGAGGGAGAGAGAGTGGGGTTGGGAGGGGAGGAAGGAGAGAGCTACAGGTGGGATACAAAGTGAATAAACTGTAATTAATAAATAAATACAATGTGAATAAAAATGCAAATAAAAATACATTTAAATTTACATTTTTATTAGTTTAGAAGTACTTGCATACATGTACTTTTATAATAGGCACTTCACACTCTTTATTCTAACTCCTCCCAGATTGTCCCAAGACCCGCCCCCCATCAAATAGTTCACAATTTCCAATTTGTATTACATATGTACTCCTTGGTGTGGAGCCATCCACCATGGTGTATGGTCAGTCTCCCAGTGAGTGCACTGACTCTTCCCCAGATGCCATCCGCTATCAATAGCTTCTCAGCCAGGGGTGGGGCCTTGTGAGCCTGTTTTGCTCAGGCTGGAATGTTGATCATCTTTATGTTGATGTCTTGAAACCACAGCTGCTGTGAGTTTATGAGTCTAGCAGTCCTATCATGTTTAGATGACATTGTTTTAGCCTAGTCTTCCCCACCCCTGGTTCTTGTAATCAATCATTCTGCCCTGCTCTGCCATCGTAGGCTCTGAACCTTGGACAACCAAGAGCAGTGGCAATAGTCTGGATTGTGTGATGTAGATGTCCCATTTGTGAATGCACACTCCTCTGGCACTTATTCTCTGTACTTCCAACAGCTGAGAGTTTCTGTGTTAACCACCGTGCACTACACAAAGAAACTTGTCTGACTGGTATGAGAGCTGTGCTAGTATACAAGTAGAGATATACAAACATAGAGGAAAGTCTGTTTTTTTTATTTTTTATTAATTACAGTTTATTCACTTTGTATCCCAGCGTAGCCCCCTCCCTCTTCCCCTCCCAATCCTGCCTTCCCTCCCTCTTCTCATCCCAGGCACCTTCCCCAGTCCACTGATAGGGGAGGTCTTCCTCCCCTTCCATCTGATCCTAGTCTATCAGTTCTCATCAGGAGTGGCTGCATTGTCTTCTTCTTCCCTCAGGGGAAGGTAATCAAAGAGCCAGCCACAGAGTTCATGTCAGAGACAGTCCTTGTTCCCATTACTAGGGTACCCACTTGGGCACTGAGCTGCCTTGGGCTACATCTGTGCAGGGGTTCTAGGTTATATCCATGAATGATCCTTGATTGGGGAAACAGTCTCATAGAAGACCCCTGTGCCCAGATTTTTTGGTTCTGTTGGTCTCCTTGTGGAGCTCCTGTCCCCTCAAGGTCTTTCATCTCCCCCTTCTTTCTTAAGATTCCCTGCACTCTACCCAAAGTTTGGCTATGAGTCTCAGCATCTGCTTTAATACCCTGCTAGAGTCTTTCAGAGGCCCTCTGTGGTAGGCTCCTGTCCTTTTCCCTGTTTTATCCATCTTCCGAGGTCTATCCCCTTTGCCTTTCTGAGTGAGGATTGATCGTCTTACCCAGGGTCCTCCTTCTTGATTAGCTTCTTTAGGTGTACAGATTTTAGTATGATTATCCTATAATATATGTCTACTATCCACTTATAAGTGAGCATAGACCATATGTGTCTTTCTGATTCTGGGATACCTCACTCAGGATGATCTTTCCTAGGTCCCACCATTTGCCTGCAAATTTCATGATTTCCTTGTTTTTAACTGCTGAGTAGTATTTTATTGTGTAAATGTACCACAAGGTATCCATTCCTCAATTGAGGAACATCTGGGTTGTTTCCAGATTCTGACTATTATGAATAAAGCTGCTACAAACATGGTTGAGCAAATGTCCTTGTTGTATACTTGAGCATATTTTGGATATATGCCTAGGAGTGGTATAGCTGGGTCTTGAAGAAACACTATTCCTAATTGTCTGAGCAAGTGCCAGATTGATTTCCAAAGTGGTTGTACAAGTTTACATTCCCACCAGCAGTAGAGGAGGGTTTCTCTTTCTCCACAGACTCTCCAGCATGTGTTGTCACTTGAGTTTTTGATCTTAGCCATTCTGATGGGTGTAAGGTGAATTCACAGGGTCGTTTCGATTTGCATTTCCCTGATGGCTAAGGATGTTGAGCATTTCTTTAAGTGTTTCTCTGCCATTTGATATTCCTCTATTGAGAATTTTCTGTTTAGCTATGTACTCCAATTTTTAATTGAATTACTTGACTTGTTGCTGTTTAACTTTTCTTGAGTTCTTTATATACTCTGGATATCAGCCCTTTGTCTGTTATAGGGTTGGTGAAGATTCTTTCCCAGTCTGTGTCGTTTTGTTCTGATGACAGTGTGCTTTGCTTTATAGAAGCTTTTCAGTCTCCTGAGTTCCCATTTATTGATTGTTGATCTTAGAGACTGTGCTGTTGGTGTTCTGTTCAGGAAGTTGTCTCCTGTGCCAATGAGTTCAAGGCTCTTCCCCACTGTTTCTTCTAACAGATTTGGTGTGTCTGATTTTATGTTGAGGTCTTTGATCCACTTGGACTTTAGTTTTGTGCAAGGTGATAAATATGGATCTATTTGCATTTTCTACATGTAGATATTCAGTTAGAGTAGCACCATTTGTTGAAGATGCTGTCTTTTTTTCCATTGTATAGTTTTGGCATCTTTGTCAAAAATCAGATGTCCATAAATGTGTGGGTTTATTTCTCTTCTATTCAATTCCATTGATCCAAATCTAAGAACACATCAAAGATATCATCCACTATGACCAAGTGGGCTTCATCCCAGGTATGCCGGGTTGGTTCAGTATATGGAAATTTATCAATTTATTCTACTATATAAACAAACTGAAAAAAAAAACCCACATAATTATCTCCTTAGCTGCTGAAAAAGCATTTGATAAAATTCAATCTTCATTTATGTTTAAAGTCCTGGAAAAATCAGGGATATAAGGCACTTACCTAAACATAGTAAAGGCAATATACAACAAACCTATAGCCGATATCAAATTAAGTAGAGAGAAACTTAAATCAATCCCACTGAAATCAGGGACAAGGCAAGGCTGCCCTCTCTCTCCATAGCTCTTCAACATAGATTTTGAAGTCCTTGCTGGGGCAATAAGACAATTAAAGGAGATCAAGGGGATACTAATTGGAAAGGAAGTCAATGTATTATCACTATTTGCAGATGATATGATAGTATACCTGAGTGACCCCAAAAATTCTACCAGGGAACTCCTACAGCTGATAAATACCTTCAGCCAAGTGGCTGAACACAAAATTAACTCAAAAAAAAAAAATCAGTAGCCCTCCTGTATACCAAAGACAAGTGGGCTGAGAAAGAAATTAGGGAAACACCCTTCAAAGTAGCCACAAAGAATATAAAGTACCTTGGTGTAACTCTAACCAAGCAAGTCAAAGACTTGTATGAAAAAAACTCCCAGTTTTTGAAGAAAAAAAATAGAAGAAGATATCAGAAGATGGAAAGATCTCCCATGCTCATGGCTTGGCAGGATTAACATAGTAAAAATGGCCATCTTACCAAAAGCAATCTACAGATTCAATGCAATTCCCATCAAATTACCAACACAATTCTTTACAGACCTTGAAAGAACAATTCTCAACTTCATATGGAATAGTAAGTAACCCAGAATAGCTAAAACAAACCTCTACAATAAGAGATCTTCTGGAGGTATCTCCATCCCTGATCTCAAGCTGTACTATGGAGCAACAGTAATAAAAGCTGCATGGTACTGGCGGAGAAACCGACTGGTGGATCAATGGAAAGTTTGTTTTTTTATGAGCCTTAAATCCAATTAGAGAGCAGTTGGTTACCTGTATCACTCTTGTACCACTCTTGCATCAGAGCATTCCTTGCCAGGCTGATTGTTATTGTAGCTTACAAGACTTACAGCCGGTAAGATTGTTGATGACTTCTACCCATCCTCACGACCCTGTATAGCACCTTAAAGTATTTAGAAGTTAGCTATCAGCTAACTAGAAGCGTCCTGCTCAGTATCAACTTGACTTCTTTATGCCATTTCACAGAAGTCTGGTGTTTTCATCAATAGGGTCTTACCATCAAGTTCTGGTGGGCAGCCATAGCAGTGACAATAGCCTGTATTGTTTTGGTGGAATTTGGGACACCTCTGGTCCAACAACTGGAGATGAGGTATCTCACATCTGGCATTGGGTTTTTTTAATTTGGTCATCTATGACTTCTTTGTTTAACATTGTTCTCTGTGTCAGATAATTCCGATTAAATGCTTTCATATGGAAATGTATTTAGGAAGCTGATGAGATCGTATGTTCTCATGCAGCCCTTTTAAACATCTTAGTGTTCCTTACCCTCTCACTGCCCCTTCCTGTGCCCTGCTCTTCCACTCCTTTCCCCACATAAACCTCCTTCTCCAATCGTCTCTTTTTCTCCTTCATATCATCTGAGTTCTGCTATGCCCGCTTCGTTATGATTTTTCTTTCCTCTCTTCATCAATGGCCCCCTCCTAGTCTCTTGAATTCTACAGGTACTCCAAGTTAAAAGCATAAATCTAAAGATTTGATATTCTGATCCATTTATGAGTGAGAACATGTGATGTTTGTCATTTTGGGGTTAGGTTACCCTTCTCAGAACGGTTATTTTCAGCTCTATCCATTTCTCTGAGAGTTTCGTAGTTTCATTTTTCCTTACAGCTGAGTAAAACTGTATCATAGGTACCACATTTTCATTATCCACTCATCAGCTGGTAGACATCTAGGCTGTTTCCATGACCTAGCTATTGTGAATAGAATAGCTATGAGCATGGACAAATGTGTGTCTATAGCAGAAAATGGAGTCCTCTGATTATATGCCCAGGAGTGGTATACCTGGGTCATGTGGTAGATCTATTTCTAGTTTGTTTCTTTTCTTTTCTTTTTTTTTAGGAACACAGTGGCTGTACTGCTTTTACTCCCACCAACAGTACCTAAAGATTGCACCCCCAACCACCCCAGCATCTATTGTCTTTTGCTTTCTCAATCGTAGCTACAGTTAAGAGGATAAAATAAAACTACAAAGTAGTTTTAATTTGCATTTCCCTCATGTCTGAGGATGGTGAACACTTAAAACTAATTCTTAGGCATTTGTGTTTAGAGAACAATGTTTGGTTTCTTAGCCCATTTTTAGTTGGCTTGTTTGTTTTCTTGGTGTTTAGTTTTTTTGAGCATTCACATTCATTTAAGAAAACGAATGGGAAAAAACTAAAAGGAGGTGACAGACAAGGGCAAGAGAGGGGATAAATATGATAAAGTACATTATATATATTATATATTGTATGGAAATGTCATCGTGAACCTCCTTTATATAATTACAGCAAAATTTAAAGCAACACAACAGTCAACAACAAAATATAATCTTAAAACCCCCTGAAAATCAACCAATGATTTTTCTCTGAGTTATTAAAGAAAGAAAGTTGCAGAGAGGATCAATACTCTGAAACATGGAGAGATGTACAAACCCAAAGCGCTGTCCCAGAGCGCTTAGCCAGAGGAACCACTGATAATCTGGCAATTAGATGATAATTCTGATGACTCAGTGAAGGTGAAGTGTTGGCTGGCTTGAGAAGGAATAACTCCCAGTCCATGTACTCTTCGATCCATTGGTAACTTCACATTTTGTTGCATTTCACACCCAGGAAACACATCCTTTTTTCAAGTGAACATCTAAGAAAGATCCTCCAAGGCCTTTTATAGGCTGAAAGGAGAAGGAGTAACCATTAAAGGTGACTTGTGCCTGGGAGAGTCTTACCAACAAAGGCCTACTGTCCAGGAAAAGTATTCCCCCGAGCTTGTTCATCAAAGAGAGAGCTTTGTCTGCCCCAGCTCTTGAGTTCTTACTTAAGAGGCAGGGAAACTGCATCTCTATGGAGGTGCATATGAAAACCACAATTTTAATGCAAATATAGCAAAGACAAATTTAGTCATATAAGTAACTCCTTCCCCACCTCACCACCACACTTATAGGATCCTAGTACAACAGTGGTTACAGCTGATCAGTCTCAGGGTCCAGGTTCTCTCTGAGAAAATACATTGGAAGCTCTGGCCTAGAGTGGAGACAAAAACAAGTTCCCTGGAAGAAGCTGAGGCCTCAGGGCTCTCACAGCTGTAGAAAACACTAAGCCCCAGCCTCAGTCCATATTAAGAGGATTCCTCACACCAAAGGCCTGTTACCCAGTGCACTTGCCTGTAAGCGAAACAACTCAAAGTAAAACAACATCACAAGGCTTGCCAAAGGCAAGAATAGAATATTCTGAAGAGAAAAGTAAGCATTGGGACTATGCTACCCATGACAGAGATGCTGGGGCTATGGATTGTAGAATCTGAAAGAATGCTTTACAAATTAAGAGCTTTGACGGATAAAGTAGCATGCATCAACTGAGTGGTGCCCAGAAAGAAAGGTGAATCTAAGGAAGACTCTAATCAGAAATTTGTTGGCCATTATTACTTAGTCAGCTCTGTTTTTCTTCTTCTGGTACTCCAATCATACATATGATACTCCTTTTGGTGTTTGGTACCCACAGGTCTTGGGTGATCAGTTCTGGGCTAGGGAGATTGGTAATCCATCCTTTCTTTACTTAGCATTGCAGTATGGGAGGTTTTTATTGCCCTGTCTTCAAACTCTTGGTGATGTCCACTCTGAGGAAAAGCCATCAAAGGCATTCAATTCTATTAAAATATTTCTACTTTCTAGCATTATCATACAGAAGTGAACGTTCAGAAAACTATAAAACTTTGGTTAAACCCCACCAGATTTATGCAAATGGAGAGAAATCCTGACTTCATAGATTAGAAGATTCAGTGATGTTTCTATTTTCTTCAAGTTGACCTGTAGACTCAAAAAGTACATTATTTAAAATCTCAGCAAGCTATTTTGTAACTATTGACAACTTGCTTATGAAGTTTATATGGAATAGGTAACAGGATATGAATAGATACAGAGGTCAGTGGAATTGATTGGAGCATAGAAATCAATGAACAAAAATAGAGTTCACCAATCTGTAACAAAGGAGCAAAGGTAATTTAATGGGCAAAGCATCAACTTTCATTAAGTGCTGCTGGGATCATTGGACACCTCTGTGTAAAAACTCAAACATAGATCTTTCACAAAAATAATTACAAATGGATTATAGATCCAATTTTATTCTCTCTTTTTTTTGGCTTTTAGAAACATTAGTTTCCTTCCACCTTTTTCCCCTATGCTCAGATGTCTGCGGAGGAGCTCAGGACCACTCAGTGGTGGCTCTAACCCACTTGGTGGCCTGCGCTGTGGAAGCTGCTGACCAGTCCTCAGTGCTGTCTGGGCTCTCCAGTCTTTAGTAGGGAACTTCTGGATGGGGTCAGAGGGTACCTGTACAGCCTCAGACCAGTCTGCCACCTCTGGCTGAGCAGCAGTGCACTCAGGAGCTGGCACAGTCCATTCAGCCTGGAATTCCTCCTTGGTCATGGCCTTCTCAGCAGCAGCCTGCTCCTCCTTCTCCTCTGGGTCTCTGTAGAAGTAAAGGTCAGGCATAACCTCCCATGGGTGCCCCTGGGAGATAGTGCCATATGGGGAGTACTTCCTGGGCCAGCACTTATCACATCAGATGCACTGAGTGAGTTCCTTTGTTGTTGCATGGGATGGCAATGTCCACATAGCACAGAGGAGAATCTGTGTTGCAGAGTGATGGTGGACAGGTTGACCTAAATAGCCTCAGTGAAGGTCTATGGTCAGCCCTGGGATCAGTCACCACTAGAAGCCGTGGCTCCCTGAAGGCTGCTTGGATCTGGTTGATGAAGGTCCCAGGTGTGAAGTGGCCAGCAAGTGGAGTGGCTCCAGTGACAGCAGCAAACTTCAGCACAGCTTGCTGACCATGTTCCTGGAGGGGATGACGCTGACATCAGCAGGTTCTCAATGGCAACAATAGTCCAAGCTGCAAGCAACAGCTTCTCCCAGGTCCTCTTCAGATTTATGATGAAGATACCATCGCTCTTCCTTTTGTAGATGTACTGCTTCATCTGAAAGTCAAAGATGCTGCCACCTAAGTGAATTCCTGCGACAGGGAATTTGAGGACATCCCCCTCCTTCATCTGCAGGACATCAAGAGCTCAGGACATTGTATAGGTTTCCCTTTAAGTTATGATGGGAATCAAGAGCTATGCCTTATAGACCTGTCCCTGGGCAGCGCAGAAAGGCTATGCATCCAATTTTAAAGTTCAAAACTATAAAAAAAATCAAAGAAAAATAGGAGGAAATTCAGATGTCTTTGTGTTTGACCATGAACATTTAGCTATCAAACTAAAAATAAAATCCATGAAAGAAAATTTGATGAATTGAACTTTTGAAAAGCCAAGAATTTTAATCTATTGGATATATTATTAAGAGGACAAAAAGAAAAACCAAAGATAGGAAGAATGCATATTTTATGAAAATATCTTGAAAAGGGAGTATTGGATAAAGGACTCATTCAAAATTTACAAAAGTTTTAAAACTATAGCAAGAAATCAACTAGTAAAAATGCATGAGGAAATGTGAATAGACATCTCATGAAATGATGTACAGATACAAAGATCTTCAAATAAGCCAGAGAGGTGCAGACATCATTGACCATCAGCAAACTATAAATTAAAACAGTAGGTATCTTTAGAATAGACAAAGTCTAAAATCCTTGACACCATCAATTGCTGTCAAGGATGCATAAGAAGAATTCTTAAATATCAGTATGATCTCTTTGAAAAGACAAATGACATGAAATGAAGCAGATACTTTGGGAGATAGAAAAGTATTTGAAAGTATATTTATTATTTCTAACAATACAACCAACAAGAATCACCTAACTAGTTGGAAAACAGAAAAACCTGCACAAGAGAGTTTTGAATACATATACTTACATCACCTGAAATTGGAAATGGCCAAGGTATACTTAACTTGGTAGGTGGATAAACATACAATAGTATAATCCAAACAGTGGAGTGTTATTTTATGGATTAAAAAGAAAAGAACTACAAAGACAAAAACTGTCAGTCCGAGGTTTGTTTTTCAAGACAGGGTTTCTTGTACCCCAGGCTCTCCTCAAACTTGCTATATAGTGCAGGGTTTGGTTCTCTCCCATGAAGTAAGGCCAGTTTTGGGTTGACCATTCCCTCAATCTTGGCTCCATCTTTGTCTCTGCAAATCTTGTAGGCGGGGCGAATTTTGGGTGGAAGGTTTTGCGGGTAGGTTGGTGTCCTTATCCTTCCCCTGGAAGACCCTCCTGGCTACAGGAGGTGGCTAGTTCAGGCTCTGCATCCCCTGCTGCTTAGAGTCTCAGCTAGAGTGACCCCCATAGACTTCCTGGGGCCTCCCCTATGCCAGGTCTCTGGCAAGTCCCAGAGATACCCCCATCTCTGATTTCCATTTTCTCGTTTGGCCCTCTCTCCCAGCTTCCCTCCCCCAAATTCCTACCCCTCCTCCCTTCCTTACCCCCTCCCCTCCCCAGTTCTCTCCCTCCATCCACCTCCAATGTCTATTTTATTTTCCCTTCTGAGTGAGATTATAGCAAATTAAAACCTTATTAGAGATGTTGGCATATAAACAGGTATTTGCTTGCTTTGTCATCCAAGGGGTCTTAGGTGAGAATACCGATGTAGCAGCAAGTACACATCACACAGAGATATTATTATTATTGATTTATTTTTTAATTGAATTTTTATTTTTTATATTAATTACAGATTATTTACTTTGTATCCCAGCTGTAGCTCCCTCCCTCAACCCCTCCCAGTCCCACACTCCCTCCCTCATCTCCTCCCATGTCCCTCTCCAAGTCCACTGATAGGGGAGGTCCTCCTCCCCTTCCATCTGATCCTACTTTACCAGGTCTCATCAGAACTGGCTGTATTGTCCTCCTCCACACACAGATATTATTGGACATGTAATTTACAAAGTATATGTAAGCAATTAAATAGATGGGATGGATTTTGGGGAAGAATATGGTGAAGATGATCCTAGAATATCTTGTACCAGAAAGTGCTCAAAATGAGAGCAGCAACAACAGCAGCATCCTCCCTAAATACCAAAGCAAGTCCCAGTGAACCAACCAACCAAAGAACCACAACAAAACCAAAATGAAAATTTAGTCAAGCCCACACTGATTGGGGTATGTTAAACAAGACATAGATGTTAACTAACAGCAGCTCACAGTGGCTAAACTAGGAAAAACATGAGGGACATAAGATCATGTTGGATTACAACTCAAAATATAAAGTGAACAAGGAATACAAGTCCAGAGTCATCTAAATAGATAATTGGGCAAACAAATAAATGGGGGGGGGGGAGGCGGAGGGGGAGCATCTATAGGTAAAAAGAGCACACTATGGAGAAGGGGAAACTGACAATTACCACCTAAGCCAGGAGAAGTCAAGATGAAGTATGTTGCCTTGACATGATGAAACAGTTGTGGGATTCTCCAGGAGCACATAGTCTGGTATAACAATAGAGAGATTCTTATTGAGGGATTTAGTATAAAAATACATGACCAGGACTGCAAAATAATAAAGGCCATCAGTAAGTTGATGGGTATGAGGGTATACACTTGTAGTCCTAACTCCTCAGGAGGCAGGGGCAGGATGATTGAGAATTAGATGCCCGAGCAATTCAGCAGACCTTGTCTAAATAAAGCATAGTGACAACCAAGAGGGGCCAAGGAAATGTGATCGTTAGTGTAGAATCCTGGATTAGATGCTGGATTAGGAAAAGGACATTCCGAAAGAGTAAGGAAATAATACATTGTGGACCTATCTCCAGGTGTTTTAAAGATCTCTTTGCCCTTGATGTTCTGTGGCTTCACCATAATTTGTTAGTATTTTTCCTTCCCTCCCTTCTCTTTTCCTTCGATCAGTAGATTCTCCCTATAAAATTCTTAGCATTATCTATTGTGCTTCAGCACTTCTGTTTCCTCTTTATAGATTTGCATTGAACATAGGCTAGACCTCTTTTATCTATCTCTTGTTTTTTTGTGTGTGTGATTTTTATTCTATATATTTATGTGCTACATTTTTTGCATTTTTTCAAGGAAGTCTTCTAACTTGGCTCGTCTCGAGTTTTATGGTCTAATTCATCAACTGAGTTTATAATTTCTTTATAACATTTTATATAAAAATTTTCATATAATGAGGTTTAATCATATTCTTTTTCCTTCCCCAACTCCTCCAGATCCTCACCTACTCTTCCCCTTCCTGTTCTCTCTCCCTTTCAAGAAATCTAAGAAAAAAGTAAGATTATAATTTCAATTCAGATCTTTTTGTTTCTAGAATTTATATTTTGTTACTTCTCCAATCTGAAATAATTTTTGTGAGCTTTCTTTTTTCTTTGCCATACTATTAAAAATTTAAATCTCTAAACATATCAAATACATTTAATTTACATCCTGTTCTAATAATTATATGATCTGAAATTAATGTGGTTCCAATTTTATAGTGTCCTTTTATTTCTTCTGACTCTCCATCATTGCAGCTTACTTCTTTGTATGTTTGGTAAATTTTGAATTATGAGTTGATGTTACTTGAAACTAATAATTCTTTGAGGCTTGGGTTCAAAGTGTGTTCCTTTAGAAAAGATTTGATTTGATTTGTATGGATAATTTACGACCATTTTAAAGGAAGACTTTCAGACCCTATATATTTTGTGTATTTTGTGCTGTAAAGAATGTGAACTTGTAGTTAGGAAAGTTTTAGGGATACACACACACTCTCTGTCTCTCTCACACACACAAACACACACACGTGCATACACACATATGAGCACAAGACACACACATACACATGCACACACACAGATACACAAACACACAGACATTCACAGTCATGCATGCACGCACACATACATAAACAGATACACAGATACACACACACTCAAAAGACTCATAACTTCATCCAGCATCTAGAGTACATTGCATAGTACTTTTCCTAAGTGCACTGTCTCTTTCCCTCCTTGGAGGACTGTCTTTGCTTCCTGTTCTTCATCAGTCTTCTCAGATCTGACCTTCAATCCTGCTTAAGCCTAGGACTTGTTAAAAGCCAGGTGGAAGCTCCCAAGAATTGGTAATTTCCCTCATGGTTCCTGTGCTTATTTACCATTTGGATTTATTTTGTATGCCTAGTACAGAAACATGTGTCAAACTGAGCTGTGTAGGAAAGATGTGAAATTTGTTCTATATAACTTTCTGAGTGAAAAGGCAAGGGATTGAGCTGTGTCTAAGGAAGACTGCTTCCAAATAAATTGAGATGTTCATGAGCTAGTGAGCTTCCTGACTACTTGAAGGACTCAATAGCAGCCTAGAAAAACCACACAGTGGGGATGTGGCAAAGGAGACTTAGTTATATCTAGTTTGGGTGAACAGACTGTTTCCAGGTTTTCTTTCATATTTGCTTTAAGCTGCCCTGCCTGGCAGAATCAAAGCCATGATGCACTCAGGCAGAAGTCCTATTTTACTGGGCACACTAAAATTTCAACATGTGGCCTTGCCAGGTTTGCTCTCTGTTTGCACGTAGCTTCTTGACACCTGGCATCAGGGCCTTCAGGGGCCCCTCAGGCTGTGCCAGAGCAGGAGAAGCCTAGATCTGCTGTTCACACAGCCACATCTCCAGGCTCTGTCAGATGGCCATGGTTTATCTTGGCTTCTTTGCCGTTGAAGGGGAAGTAGACTGAGGCACAAAGAGTGAGCAACAGGCATTAATGGGAGTCTAGACAGAAAAGGATTCTCCAACTCACAGCAATACTTGTTTAAAAGAGTTCACTTCCCAAGAATTCCTCTGATGGCACTTGCCTGTCCAGGCTGTGGTTGAAGATTATTTGGCAACTCTGTTCTTGCAATCAGAGAATAGCTTCTGGGGCTCTAAAATCATGAGTGAGCTAAGCCAATTCACTCAGCCAGGAAAGGATTATGTGCCCCAGCTACGGTCTCAGGCAATTCATGTAAATTGATTTCCCAAGTTCCTATGTCCCTGCCCCTCCAGGGCAATCACAGCTTAACCAGAACAAGTTTCCAGCAGGTGACGTGCTTGGTGCTTTTTCAATTGCCCATGAAGAAACTGGGTAAAGAGTATCCGCACTGTCATGCTTGGTGAAGTAAGGAGTGGAATCTCACTGCAAGTCTGGATCATCTGTTTCTGTGGGGAGACTAGTGAAAGGTCCCTTTCCTCTTGGGGAGAGGGTATGAGGGTATGAAGGAGAGGGTTTGAGGAATTTTGCTTTGGCAAAATTCAGTAATGAGCTCTGAGATGGAACCCAAGCTAACCACAAGGTCAAAGGCAGAGGTTAATCCTGATGCTGGCCAGAGGAACTCTGTATTTTGCTGGCATAAATTAGTGCTTTGCTTTGCAGGTAGGATTAGAGACAGATAATTTCGTGTTCGTGTAGCACACAAAGGCTAGAAAATTCATAGGTGACCCTGGGAGGCAACCACTCAGCTTATAACAGAATATTTTTTCTGAAATAATTTCTTTTGTGTCTTGGTCCTTGTTATAATAACACTTAATGCTCCTCATAGAAAAAGAAAAATATGTAAAAAGAAAAGAGAGAGAAAGTGTGAGAGAGAGCAAAAGAACATAAAAATGAACATAAAAAATACAATGGCTACTCACCCAGAGAAAACTACTCATCGCATATTGACAAATGTCTTTCTAGATCTCTCCCTTCTGAAATATGGTGCTATAATTCTTTGTCATATGATTTTCCTACTTTTTATATGAACTCAATAAACATGTGTTTAGTGAAAAACCCTCTGTGTGCCGGGTCCTGTTCTTACACTGGGATTGTTCTGGTGGACAAAGCAGAACCTTCGTGCTCATGTGACTGTGTTCCACTGAGAGTCTGTAATCAGGGTATATTCATATCCATAGATACATTTATGAAATAAACATCTTGGTGTCTCCTGTTCATCTATGATATAGATGGAGTTTAATTGTCCTATTGCTAGGCATTCAGATATGTTGTAACTTTTTGTTACCAAAATGACTTGATATATAGTCAGAAGCTAAAGTTCAAGTACAAGTAGAAACAAAGGCTTTAGTGATTAAAGAAAAAAAAAAGCCTCAGGAAATGAAAAGTTTCCTAAGGTAGGGAAAATTAATGGGCTCTCTTTGTGGCCGGCAGGCAATTAGTCCCAAAGACACTTGAGACAAAAGAGTGTCACTAATGGTCTTGGCAGACTGTGTGGCTTGGATTGGAGCAGGCAGGCCATGTGTGGTTGTGTTTCAGATGACCCACGTAGACTCTTGGAAGTACTTGACCTTCAGCTCAGTTGGGAACATTTATGGGCTTCAAGAGTCTTCAAAGACTCAGCTGCTTTCATCACATTTTTAAAATGACAGAATGCTGTTCTGTGAAGGAAAGCTGCTTGAAATTACATTTGAACAACCAGTGAAAGTCCCAGTCAAGCACATATCCAGCAGTCGGGCACAGGCTGCCTTGGTCTGTTAGGGATGGATGAAGACTGTGGCATGTGCAGAAAGGCTTTCTACATGCTGAGGCCTGTGAATGGGAGGTGAGAAGCAGCAGAAGGGGTGGTCCACATATGTTTAGTGAACACATAAGAGTTGATTGCCTCTGGCCTCCTGACCTTTTAGATCCCTGTGTTTTATCATGCTGTGCCCTTTGCTCACAAGAGGAAATGCATCCTTCCTTTGATGGACAGGTATCTAGTATGTGAGCCCAAAATACTGATATAATTTTAAATGCCTTTCTCTTCTGTTCCTCCCATTCCCGACACTGTTGGCACCCCTGAAAAAGCATCTGGCACCTGTTGTCCAAACACAATTCTCTCATTTGAACTTCTGCAGACACTGTGATGAGCCTTTTGTCTCTATTTCCTTCCAGTTTCTGCACAACATTGATCTAGATTGTCTTTAGGACGTTTTGGGTATGTGCCGTATTACTGCTGGGTTAACATCCTTCACTGGCTTCCTATTGCTCATGAAGTGAAGTGTACTCTTTAGAGGGTGACCAGGATGCTGTGTGGCCCTGGTGTTTGCTTAGCAGTGATTCCTGCTGTTTCCCATCTGGGAAACAGTGACTGTTCCCTGTAGTGAAGCATTTATTCAGGCTTCTGTGTCCTTGACTATGTTCTTCCTTTCTGCTTGGACTGTCACTTGGTGTGTGGCATACCTTTCCTTGTGACCTCATTGCATTGTGTCCCTCACTGCATTTTTATTGAACATGTTACCCATAAGCTTGTCTACCGGACCGTAACCCTTACAGGACTGTGAATGCTTGAGCGTGAAGGCTGAAACCTATTAAGTTTTGTATTTCCAAACTCACTGCAGTGCCTAACATATATTTATTGTTGAATGGGTGTTTACTGAATCATAACTATTGGGAGTATAGGTACAGTTGGGGGAAAAAAAATATATATATATGATTCAGACCTAACGCATGCATTCATAGCTCGTAGTACTGATTTGTATTTTTTGACATCTTTAAAACATTTATTTTAAAGATATTTAATTTTGTTATATGAGGAGTATTTATTAGATAATATTTATTGTCACACCAATGTAAGACTTGAAGTTGTAAACACACACATCTCTGTACACACATTTATACATATGCACTATTCTACTCTAAGTGGTGGTTTCTAATACCCTACTTTGTGACTCTGTACTAGGCTCCTAAATTTTATACTCTTTTGGGGACATCTGTAGATCTTGATACTTTGGATTCAAAAGAAAATTTTAGAAATGTAAAGAGAAATGTGAAAATGTAAAACAAAAATGAAATCTACCAAAATTACTCTAAAAATGAAAATGGGGACCAACAGGGCCAATATTATCATATATTTATAAATACATAAAAAATCAAACAATTGTTTTCTCTTTCACATATTCCCATACTTTCCAATGTGAGCAGCAATATTATTCTTTATAAGAAAGGCAGTTATAAGGATTCGATGAGAACTTAGATTCTCTATAAAGAGTAGATTCTATGTAAGTAGCCATTCTTTGTTTTCCAGCAACTATAAGTGGGCTCCAGAGATAAATCTTCACAGAAGGAAAGTCCAATGTTGTGATAGATAAGAAGTATGAGAATATTAAATATTTAATAATAAAAAGATTTCACTCCTGCTCCACCACCTCCTTATTTACTCCACGAATCCCACATGTAGAATTCTCTTCAGGTCATGCTCTAGATAAAATCTGTGGGTTAATATCTCTGGTAGTGCTGACAAGTTAGAACTTTTACTTTGTACCTCTGTGGGAGTGTGATTTGAACTTTTCTCTTAAAATATGTTTTTCCTTGTCAGGAGACCTGAGGAAATATTTGAGGAAGAACCATTGGTAAAGAAAACACTGAAGAAAGGAAGTGGAATGAAGAAAGTATCACTGATGCTCTGTTTGAGGTTGGCCACCCAGCCTCCTTTCAGAATGTTCAGGATTGCCCTTCTGGATGATTTATTTCATACTTTGGTTCAATGTTTTGATGTAAGTCTAATGGCCAGTCACTTTCCTGATAGGTGTGTGGTGAGAAGTTACATTGGAAGAACAAAGTAAGACTCATTTGGCTCAAATGTTCATTTTGAAGGAACTCAATTTAACCAACTCATAGATCCAGGTCAGGACACAATGGAGTTGTTAGAAGACAAGGTGATTTCACAGCATGAAAAGGAGAATGGTTTACTATATTTAAAAAATATAGTAAAACATATTTTTAAAACCATTCTGAGGCATAAAGTTCAATGACACTGAGTATGTTCACACTGTTATACAACATCACCATGATCTGCCTCTGTAATTTCTTTTATTTTCCCAAACTGAAACCCCATTAATTAAAAGCTCCCCACCCCATCCATTACCATTCTTAGTTTTGGGTCACCACTGTTCTATCTCTATATTTGAGCATTCTTGGTAAATCATGAAAATGAACATTTAGAGTATTGCTCTTTTCATCAGCTCATTTCACTTAGCTATCTTCAGGGTCATCCATATTGTAGCCTTTATCTGCGTTCTGGAGGCTACCAGCAGAGTCGAAAAGTTCCTGAGTGGGGAGTGAGGATTAAAATAATTAAAACAAGTCACACTACACACGGGATCAGCTTGAGAGGGCTGTCAGTAAGACTGCAGCTTGAGTTTATTCTACAATTCCTTTTTATAGGCAAAGCAAAAACAAGTCACATCAATACAAGAAAGAAGTTTGTGGAACTGCCCGCTTGTTTTCTAAAACTGCTTCCCTATAGTAGATATAGTCCAAGGTCACAAATAAGCTTTAAGGAACTTGGCAAAACTTCCTCTTTTCTCTGTCTCAAGGTGAAGGCCAGGGTGAAAACATGTTTTTCGATGAATAAAAAAGCAGCTTGACAAACAAGCAGCTCTCTACATCTGCCTTAGGATATTGCATCAGAAGTAGCATCATGAGCATGTGGCCTGCTTGCTGGTTTGGAAAATGGATGTCTCGTCATTTATCTTCTAAGAAGTCTGATGATGGCATTGCTAGTGTTTCCTGATACCCAAGTGGAAAACATATGCTGGTCATTCTCTGTTTTTATTGCCTTTTCCCTCTTGGGGACTACTAAAACCCAACACAGCAAGTTACTTTTTCCTGAAGGTCTCTGTAAATATGGCCTTGTTGGAAGCCAGGGAGGATTCTGTTCCCTTGTAGGAACTAGGACACAATTTTCCATGTTTGGTCCCAAATCACATTCTGAGATAGCCTTTCCCTACTTCCAATGGCTCCTGTTCCACCATGGAGCATGGCTCTGGTCATGGGCTTTAAGTAGTGTTGGGCTGATCATGTTGACAGCTGTGCAAGTGTTGGCATGGCTGGCCAGTGCCTTCTTGTTCCTGGATGCTTGTCTTACATGCTTCTTGGAAGCCTTGTCATATTGGATAGGGCAGAGTCTGGTTTCTAGAGAAAAGGTTCTTTGGGATTTGGATAAAATCTGGCTTGTGGTGTCCTATTCCCAGAAAAATCTGAGCAAGCAGCCATTGTAATTAACACTTGGCAAATCATGCCCAGTGGAGGGCTTGCTCCTGACAGTCCAGTGTTCTGAATGGGTGTAACACATAGTGTTATCTGGGTGCTAGCCATGCTTACTAATACAGAGTTCACTCGACTTATTTTGGCCTTAGGGTCAGCCAAGGACAGAAGCCCTGAAATAAAGTAGTGCCTAAGTATTTCCCCACATAACTCTGATTGCGTTTCTCCTTCTTCCTGTAAGTGATTTACCCAAAAAGTTTCTTCTGTAGATCTTAGCTTCTGAGTAAGACAACATTTAAAAAAACTATCAAAATGCTGTACTATGTAAGTATACAAATAATAAAAAACAGATAGATGGAATCTAAAACCCATCTAATAGCTGGGCTAATAAATGGAACCTTCTGAGAGTTCAGAAACCCATCTTATGCTGCTTGACAGTATTCTAAATTCTGATATCCTATATTAACATTGGCTGCCTTGGAACTTGATGTCAATAGAATTGCTAGCACTTAGACTTTGAGTTTGGCTCCTTGCACTTAGCTTCCTATATATGTTTTTTTTTTTTATATAATTGTGTGCTGTACCTAACTTTCATTGGTGTAGAATACTCCATTGTGTATGATCATTGATGTATTTCTCCTATCAGTTTCATGCTAAGCCATCTTGGAACCCAAGACTGGAAGAAAAATTAGAAATGCCAATTCTGCCATTATGTTTTAAAAACTGACAAATGTCCTATTCGTGGACTTTTAGTATTAATTTTATTTTAAAACTATTTCATTAAAGTAATATTTATCTTGACTAAAGGTTTTAGTCCCTGCTTCATTTTTTTTTTCCTCTGAGGCTTTAAGTACTACCCATGTCTACCATAGCTAGAGATAGATGATGCATATAGATTTTTTTTATAGTTTCTTTGGGGCCATGTCCTTTTTTGTCATAAGCTAGAGTCATTTTAGAAGATGAAACTTCAAGTGAGAAAATGTACTCACCAGGTTGGCCTGTGGGCAAGATTATAGGGCATTTTCTGGATTAATGATTGGTGTGAGAGGGTTCAGCATATTATGGATGATGCCAGCCCTGGGCAGCAATAGAAACCAGAACAAAAGTCATTACGAACAGTGTTGCTATAAGTATTTGTGGGTGTGTCTTGTGGTGAAATATGCATACAGTTTTGTTAAGTGTTTACTGACAGGTGATATATCTACTAGGAACTTCTTGATGAGATGACTGAATGCAGAGGAAGAAGGTATTTAATTTCCTTTCTATGAGCCAGTCTTTACCTCTAAAGTATTTTGAGAGTGTACCTGACCTTCACATATGAAGCTGAATATGTATTTCTGTAAACAAGAGAAGCTTGAGGAAGTCAAAACACTAAGTTCATGGACATTATCTATCAGGGGAAAGTTTGAGGTCCAGTGATGTGGACAGTACAACATAAAATCCTTCCTAGAGAGAGCCTTTCAGCGTCCATAAGGTAGATTGAGGTCATTATATTTATATACTTATATATTTGATATATGTCTGTATACAGAGATAAATATGATTTAGATTATTACATTCAGATTCTCTAAAATGCCTTTCCATCTGCTAGAGACAAAGGGAAGTATGTAACACTTTCTTAGTATAATGATGACCTTGTAGGTGCTCCTTTAATTAACCAAATATTTTGGTCTCAGTAGCATATGATTATGAAGTAATATCACCTGTGAAATTACCATTTCCTTGTGTGAGATTAGTAAGAAAAAATCCATGATTTTTTTTATCATCACTTTTACTTAGGATCATTTCAGAAATGGTAGCCAGTGCAATAAGGCAAGAAATGAAGACATGCTGTTTATAAGGGAAGAAATAAAATGGTTTCTGTTTGAGAATTTTTCAGAAAATTCCCAGGAATAAACTAAAAAGATTCTAGAACTCTTAGAGAGCTTAGTAATGTCATGGGATATAGTGTTAGTTATTGGAAGTCAATTGTATTCTACAGGCTAACAGTGAAATTCAGAATTTGAGAATTAAAAGATGACAGTTTTTTGAATAGCACCAAAATATTTATATATAAAATTGACAAAATATATGCTGAAATATATGTGAAATATATGTTGAAATATATTGACAAAATATATCTTGAAAACTGAAAAAGAAAAATAATGAAAGGAAAAAAAAAACCCAACTGAAGATCCATTAAGCAGGGAGATCTGCCATGTTCATGACTGAGAAGATTGTTGAATGCATTTAACACAATGCTAGCTGAAATGCTTGTCAGATTTTCTAATTGACATTGTAAACTGGTATTAAAAGCTGTGTGGTTCGATGACCAGCATAGCATGATAACCCTAAATGCCCCGACCCTCGGGACCTAGTTATTCGTGGGGTCTGAGGGGATCCAAGCCTGAAAGAAAAATGGGCAGGAAAGAAGAAGGAAGACCAAGCAGTTTCCTTGTCAAGGTCTCGTTTAATGGGGTGAAAAGCGGAGAAAGGAAGGAGCAGGGAGGGGTAGGTAAAATTCCTGTGAGAGGAGTGGTTCTGCCTGGGCAGCTTGTGATCTTGGAATGTCCTTCCGCCTGGGCAGCTCCTGATCTTGGAATGTTGTCCCACCTGGGAGCTTCCTTATCTCTGGAATGTCCGGTTCCAACTGCACAGCTGTTGTCTTCAGGGGTCAGCAATTCTCAGTGAGGGGAGTCTTTTACTCTAAGCCATATTTGTTCCCAACACCTAAGGGTGCAGTAATGGCACACATACCTTGGCAGTAACCAACAACTCTCTAACTGGACTTATGGTCTACTCAACAAAGGGGAAATCATGCCTTGTACTTGAAACTTAGGAAACCAACCAAAGCTAATGAAGCCATCCATCTTGTAGGAGGACCTGAACCTGCCATTTTACTAAATCTGCACAATCCCTAACACATTATAAATATTTAACCTTATCCCTAAAGAAAAATGAAGTCTTTATTCCTCATCAAAGAAATTTCTCTTAACAATAGATGGAGACCATTATAGAAACCCACAATTGATCACAGTGCAGACTTGTGAAGCCCAGTCACAATGGATACATCTACAATATAACTCCTATACACAAGGCTAAGGAATCATGTGTAACAGGGGGGTGCAAAGATTGTAAGAGCCAGAGGAACAGGAAGGTGCTGTGAGATTGTGTCAACTAGTAATGTCAGAGAAGCTATACCTAGAAAGTCTCGCCAACAAGACCTGAACAAGGACAACACCAATAGACATGCTAATGTAAAAGGGAGAACTCTCAGTAGTTTTAGACAAAGAACTAAGTAATATTGAGAGCAGGAGAAAAATCATCCTTAGCAAAGGGCACACCTAGTGATTATTCAATATGATACGGTCAGCCTTTAAGCAGATAAATACCAGTAACACTATATGGACAAATCAAGTTGTATTTTTTATATATATGTGTACATATAACATAATTAAGGGAAAAGAGGCCTTGGATTTGAGAGAAAGCTAGTCAGGAGACATGGTCAGAGTTGGAAGGAGGAAAGGGAAAGGGAGGAATGATGTAATCATATCATAATCTTAAATAGTTACAAAAAGTAGAAGTCATATCACTGTAGAACATGTGTGAACATGAACAAAGTCTTCCAAAGAAGACTTAATTAAAGCAATGTGGTATTAGCAAAATGATAGATGTCTAAAGCCACAGAGCAGAATTGGGAGCCCAGAATAGACCCACATGAATGTAGTCAATTATTTTGGGACGTTGGTCAATGGGCAAATTTTGAAGAATAGATAGTCTTTTCATAAAGCAAATAACTCTTCCATACAAAATGATTACAATTATAAAATGTGGATGGATAAAGGAAATACCACCATTAGAACACAGAAATAATAATTGGTGGCAAGATCTGAATGTGAATGTTCAAGTCAAGGGACAAACTTTGAAAGCACAGGGTGTCAGAACAGTGTGGATGACGTCCATGGTAGTGCTTAGTGATTATAGCGTCTTTAGCACATGTCCACATAGTTTCCAATACTTCTCCACCCAGAAGGTGTAATTTAACTTCTCTGTTCTTGGGTATGAGATAGATTTATGACTGTGTGTTTTTTTCTCTAGCACATCAGGCATGGAAAAGGACAAGTGTTGACTTCATAGCAGAACACGTTTGCAAACACCAGCTTACCTGAGTGGACATCATCAGACGTGATGATGTCATGCATAGCCTCATCCAATGTGGTGACAGGCACTTTACCTCTACTGTGTTCCTCCCTCAAGCCTGCAACATCAAATTAACCACAGGGAACCATGAATTAAGGGGCATATAAAACTCTAAAGTTTGTGAAAGAGCTAGCAAAGATTGGAGAAAAATAAGACAGAAAGGCCAGCATGTTGGCATCCTGGACTGAATCCTGGAACAGGAAAAGAGCATTATTGGCAGAATTATTAAAATCCTTATGGGTTTCCTAATTTAGTCAGTAGTAACTGTACACTGTTTATATAAGATGTTAAAATTAGGGGAAGCTAGGTAAAAGCCTATAGGAAATTCCTATTCTATAGAATAGGCAACCTTGTGTTTATCTAAAATTGTCACAATGTAAAAAACTAATTAAAACCCCAAATAGTCACTTTGCTCTCTAAATACCAGGATTATAGCAGTATGCACCCCTGCTGGTTCTGTTATTAAAATAGACCCCAGAACAGTTGCCTCCAGCCTTTCCTGTGAGTTCTGTCAGTGTTCTTTAACATTTACCGCCACTGTGGCTACCTTAATGATGCCTGCTGCTTTCCTCACTTGGCTAGACATGCCTCCCTTTCACCCTGATAATCCTGAAGGAAGGAAGCTCTTTTCCAAGTTTGCAGATTTAGACTGATCATAAAAAGGAAAATAGACAAAAGAAACAGCTATATTGACCTCTTCATTGACCCCTTCATGGCCCAGAGGAAATCATGAAAGTGGGTGTAGAAAGACTGTAAGAACCAGAGACTGGGGAGAGATGCTCTGAAAAGCTGTCTTCTTAATATGATATGACCATTGCGATTATGAACAGACTTGCACACACATGTGTGCACACACACACCACAAACATAGACGGGAAAGCCAGCAAGATGGCTCAGCAGATAAAGGTGATTATTATGTAAGCCTAGAGAGAGGAGTTCCATCCCCGGAATTCAGGCAAAGGCGAAGGGATAAAGGTACAGATAAAATTGCAATAGATTGCACACGTGTGTGAAACAACAAAAGAAACCAGCATTTCAAAAGCACAAACTTAAATCAGGGGATCTCCTACACAGCATGTGACCACATGGCTTACTCTTCTCAAGTCTGTGAAAGGTAAAGGAAGTGACTATCCCTGGAAAATAGGAGACACACAGCAGGCCACTAGTTCAGCTCAAGAGTACCTCAGGGTTTGGCCTTACCTACCACATCACATTAGCCTGTGCACTGTAATGTTTAATAAGATCATAGATTATTAACAAGAGTCAACAGAACAGCATGCCCAAATGTAGCTGCATACACATATGGTTGGTCGGTTTCTGATCAGTGCTTCTAGTTGCTACATTACAGGGACCAGCCCTTCCAACAAATGTTTCTGGGAAGACTGGAGAGAGACACATTGGTGAAAAAGAAAACAGTTTCTTACTGCATACATAAAAAACATGACTATTGGTGGCTCCTAGGCCTGAATATAAAACATAAAACATAAATCTGCAAGAGAACATAAAAAGATAACCTGGTGTCATAGGCAAGGCTTATTGGACAGGGCGCACAAAGAACATAGCCTGATAAACTGGATGTCACTGAACTGGAAATTCTGATTATCAGAGGGCACCGTTAAGAAATTGAACACGTGTATTTTTCCTATCGGCAGTTGAAAAAAGTCAAGTGGGGCCCAAGGAAGTAGACTAGCAGAAGAGGCACTTCCTGACAAACCTGATGACCGGAGAGAACCAACTTTCAAGAGTTGTCCTCTGACTACTACGCTGGCACTGTGGCATGCGTGTACCTACCTACACACACACACACAACACCCAGATTTTAAAACATACAAAAAGACTAACGGGTTTTGTGTGCATGTGTTTGTGGTTGTGTATGTTTGCATGTGTCGGTATGGCTGCATATGGAAGCCAGAGGCGATGTCAGCTGCCTTCCTCAGTTTTCCACCTTACTTAGTTTAGTTTTAGAAGATTTATTTTGTGTATATTTGTAGGTGTGCGTTTTTTCTATGTGTGCATGTGTGTGCATGTGTGTGTGTGTGAGAGAGATGGAGAAAGGGAGAGAGAAAGGGGCCCACAGAAGCCAGAAGAGCATGTCATTCTCCGAGAGATGGAGTCGTGGTGATTGTGAGCTGCTTGATTTGCGAGATGATAAGCAAATTTCAGTTCATTGTAAGAACACAAGTGCTCTTAACTGCCGAACCACTTGTTCAGATCCCCATGTTGTCCTTATTTTTTTATTTTGGGACAGGCTCTGTCACAGAACATGAAGCTTGCTTGTTTGGGTAGGCTGGCTGGCCAGCAGGCCCCACGGATCATCCAACTCTGTTTCTGCAGTGGAGCTTATAGGCATTCACTCTGTACCTGGCTTTTTACACGGCTGCCGGAGAATCAAAACCAGGGCCTTCTCATTGCCATAGCAAGCACTTTACTGACCGAGTACCCTCCCTCCCTTCAGCATGTTTTAAATATAATCTCTGTAATTTAAAAAAAATCTTGATAAAAATGCACTGTTATTTTTAAAGCCCACTAAAGAAAAAAAAAAGAATAGATAAGTCAGACTGAGAAAAAGTATTTATAGTAGACAGGATATAGAATACAGTACAATATCCCAGTCAGCATGAAGTAATGTGTAATCCCGAGGCTTTCGGGTGAAGATGACAGCTTAGACACCACCTCTGTTTGGTGAGGGAGAGAGTCAGAATAATGAAAAAAGAAAGACAGACAGACAGGGAGAAAGAAAGAAAAGCAGATATCATTCCAAAGAGAGGAAGTGCTTTGGAAATCCCCACACCAGGGACAGGACACCTGGAAACTTGTGAGGGGCAGATGAGCTGTGGGTCTGTGAGAAACAAGCTGGAGAGGGAAAGGAGAAAGCACTTCAGAGAGAGAAGCCTCTGAGAGAGAAGCCTCTGAGGGAGAAGCCCTGCTTCCGGACAAGCTCCATCCCCAGGAGCCTCAAATCCAGCTGTGGGTTCGGCAGATGGTGACTCAGCAGTAGAGGGGGACCCCGTGTGTCACGCACGCTATGCCACACAGAGCAGTGGCTAGGTGCCATCTTGAGTTTTTAGTGATTTAATTCTGTTTCTATTTTATTTTGTGTGTGCGCGTGCATGCTTCGTGTATGAAGTTGTTCACAGGGCATTAGGTTCCCAGAGCTGGAGTTTTGGGTGGTTTTGAGCTGCTTGATATGGGTACTGGGAACAGAACCTGTGTCCTCCAATAGGAACTACCCAATCGTACCTCTGGCTCTCCAGGTGACATCTTGAAAGATAATCTGTTTTAAAGAAATGACCTACATAGGCTGCTTGAGAATAGGGAATAGTCACAGGCCAGGGAGCCTCAGTTTGACCTGCAAGAGCTCCCAAGTGAGGGAAGGTCCTAGGAGGCACTTGCAGAGAGCAGAAGAGCCAGATGCTGACAGAACAAGCGCAGGAGGCTTGGCCCCAGTAGTGAGGAGTGTAGGGAAAGGGAGCTGTGTTCTTCCCAGTCAGGAGATCTCAACAGAATAAATACCCCTGGAATTTGATTGAGTTGAGGCCAATGGGTGGATCAACCTGTCAAACCACTCTTCTGCCACTGGCTACCCATGGTGTATTTGATACCCGCAGCCATATCCCACCAGTAAGGGGACCTTGGCAGTACCAAGACAGGCCTTCTGCTTGTGTCGACCTCGGACCTGGGATGTTTCCCCACAGTCACAACACAGCTGGGGAAAAGCTCTGGCCGCCCAGACATCCCAGATGGTTTGGATCTGGGTTATCTCAGGAGGCTGAGAGGACCCTGCAAAGCTACATGTGGCCAGCAGAGGCCTCTGGTATGCAAAGGGACATTTCTAAAGCCAAGACAGCTCTGGCAGACATCAAACACTTGTCCAGGACAGACTCCGCAACAGCATAAACCACAGGAATGTCAAGACCCACAAGCTCAGTTGACATATACTCCTGACCTCAGTGAGAACTGGCAGTCTTTACATTTTTGGGACCTAGAAAACTGCACCAACAGTTTATCCTGTTTGTCTTTTCACCTTTGTTTGGCCCTTGTGACTCCCCTTTCCCGACCATTTACCACATTTTTAAAACGTATTTTTGCATCATGTTAAACATAAAATTTTATGTTTTAGTCCCCTTCAGAATTCATCAAATTTTTATTTACGTTGTTTCCATTGTTCTCATCATTGGTCAACCTTTTTGCGTTGTCTTAGTTGCTGCAATACTTCTTCTCATCTTCCTTCTCTTCTCTCTCTGTCTCCTCTTCCTTCTTCTCTTCCTCCTTCTCCTCCTTGTACTTTCTTCATCTCTATGATGTTTAGGAATACTTTGTGTCACAGTTTTACAAAATGCCCTTTTTATATTTACCTACATTTGTATTTGGACATTTGTATTATTGGCAGATCTTTGTTTATTTTCTCCTTGTTTTAACCTCTTGCTTTTCTCTCTTCCTCCATCATACCACCCTTTTCTACTCTTCTTCTTTTTTAGTTCCCTTTCTACCTTTTTCTGTCTCCCTCCTCTGTCTCACTCATTTACTGTTTCTATACTTATTCTAAGTTATTTTAAGTTTTCTAGTAAATTTATTGTAGTTTCTTTCGCTATTTTATGTTTTAATGGTCATCGAGGATATATCCGTGGCTTCAGTCAGTACTTTTAAATGTACTTTTGTTTGTTTGAGACAGGGTTTCTCTGTGTAGCCCTGGGTTTGATTTGTAGACGAGGCTGGCCTTGAACTCATAAAGATCCACCTGCCTCTACCTCCTGAGTGCTGGGATTAAAGGTATGTGCCACCATGCTTGGCTTTAAATGTACTTTTATATCTTGTATGATTTGTTGTTACTGTTACAGTGATTTGTTTTCTCATCTGTGAATGGTGTTGACATTTGAGTCTTCATCAATAGGCTGCTCAGTTAGAAGATTACCAAATAAAACTTGAAGAATTAGCCAGATTAATATATATATATATTTATATGCAAATTACAGTGTGGAAATACAGGAAATAAGAGAACACACTGTGGCACCTCCTAAAGCTCATCCTTTGTAGGTACTGGATTCAGAGAAACTCAAATATGTAAAATGCCAATGGAGGTTCAAGAGTATGGATAAAAATGATTAATGACCTCCAGGAGGTATGATACCAAAACCAGATGAATTCAGTCCAGGATCAGGTGAGGAATGTCAGGCTCATGGAGGGGAAAAAGTCAGTGGAGTAGCTGAGAAAAATCAGCAACTGGGAAGAAAAATTAGCACATGGAAGAAAAATTCAGCAAGCAATCCAAAGAATTTGGAAGGAATCAACTAGAAATATTGGAGGCGAAAGACTCAATGAATCAAATTAAAAAGAAGGGCGGAAAGCATCCCTGACCATAAGACATTGAAGGGAACTGAAGCAACCTAACTATGATTGAAGTAGTCAAGCTAGGTGTAGCATGAAGCTGTCAAGGAGCAGGCGGGCAATTATATAGATGGAATCAGCACATAGGCCTTCTGTCTCGAAAAACAGCACTATTCCTTTATTAATTTATTAATTTTACTTTCTAGAGACTTGGGTAACAGTAGTAATAAAGATTTAAGAGGCCAGGTGAGCCTTGCTTTTCACTTCCCTGAACGATAAGTGTTTGCTGTGCAGATGTCACAGGCGCCAGGAAAACAAAGGCAGGTCAGACTGCAAGGCATTTTCTGTTTAATGAAAGATCTGCACAAGCAAGTGTCACTGATAGGGGGTCACAGCAATGAAAGAAATCTTTTGATCTGGCTCCCCCCCCCCTCCACTTTGAGAAAAAAAAGTTTATTTAGGATCAGATTTCAGGAAGCATGGTGTGGGAGAGAAAGAGAGAGAAGATAGAATATAGCAGGTGAGTTCATGAGTTGGTCTTTGCTGTGGCAAATAGCACTCAGTTTTCCAGGAGCCCCTATAAAAACCTGTGTACTATAAACTCAGGACGGTCCAGTTGTCAGGCAGGAAAGCTGGATACTTATATTATCCAGCAATGCAGGCTTGAGAATTGTTTCTGAGATGTTCACTTGCTGATAACTCAGCCAAGAACCATCATCTCCTGACTCAAACTTACCTTAGTGAGATACAGGCAGTTCCTGGTATGCATGAGTGACAGCTTATATAGAACTGGGGGAACATGAGATCGGGGAGCATTGGCAAGGTCTACCAGTAGGCTGAAGTCTGAGTGCTAATTAACTGGCTAAAAGTGACTGCATTAGAGTGAAGACTTTTGGACTGAGGAGACTCAATCAATGTATAAAGGTTCAGAGATAAAAGATAATTCAGTGACTTAGGAGAAAGGCATGTATTGTGGGAGAAATCAAAGTGGAGAGTTTGGGAAGATACACATACCGAAGTGCAAGGGTCTATGTTTTTTGATAATGTAGTTAGGTTGAATTTCTTCATTACCATCTTGAATTATGGCTGCTCTGACGACATACAGGAGACTCACAAGAGGAGGCATATTAACATCTCCTCATGGATAGGGAGGTGAAGCTCAGGAAAAATACAGAGTGCTATTTGTGAGAGGAAGAGGAAAATATCTATAAAAATGTGAACCCTACCAAGCTGCCACTGAAAGCGTGTGTTGCTTTTTCATCTGGTTGTGAATGAACCTCCTGTTCCTTAACTTTCAGAAAATGTGTGCTTAAGGCGGATAGGAAGCTGCACGTGTGGGTGCCTGAAGCCAGCGTCTACTGATTAAAGCTCTCCTTCGGCCTGTGGGGTGACACCTGTGGCCGTGGTTGGCATGGCTATTTATTTTCAGAGAACCGTTGAGGAGAGGCTGATTTTTTCCCCCCTCATTTCTCCACCAGTCCAGCCTTGTGCTATAATATTTGTGTTGGCCACTGTCCTTTCCTTCACCAGTTGAGAAGAGCTGTATTCCTGTAATCACTTGACCCCTTCTGTTAGAGAAATAAAAAATGGAAATGCCAGGACAAAAATACAGTTTCCTAAAGGATGACATGAAAAAACAAACAAACAAGTCCACTTGCAAGAGAACAGCCTCTTTTCAAACCTCATTGTACATTTGCTACACTGGCTACGGCAGAGCAATGATGGATCCCCTTTACGGGGATGCAATTATACCAGGGATACTAGTTTTGTGCTTCTCTTTGGTAAGTAAAATTCATTTTCCAACATTACTGCAGATTGTGAATTATTAATAGCATCTCCAGGGCATTTTGCTAGTGGAATACAGTCTTGCCCTCTGCAAATTAATTTTGATTCTTCAAATACAGAAGAAACTTTACATCCAGGCTAATTCTTATTTGTACCCCTTCATAAAATCTTCAACCCCAAATTTGAAGTAGCTCATTCAATTTAGGGGGAATTTCTTTATCGAAAATCCTGTTAGTATCTACTCCTAATCCCTTCATTTTACATCTTAAAATTATGCAGAATAAATCTAGGGCTTATTCCAGAAGACAAGCTTTCAAATATTTAAATCCAAATACTTAAGTGTTCCAACAATGATAACTTCTTGTATTTCTCCTCTTTTCCTGTCTGTTTAAAGTTTCCTTATACAAAATTTCACATGCATTATACAGGTTAGTCATTGTTTTGGAATTAAATCAAATTCAGGTCTTTTTAGTTTAGAATTTATTCCTAAACATAAAATTTAATACATTGAAATGACTTGCAGTTATATGACGAAGACACTGGATGCTAACTATTTGGAGAATCACATTTCTATAAAAAACAGTCTTTTGGCCTGGTTCCTTTCTTTTTTTATTTTCTTTTTGACAACCATCCCACATTCTTGTCCTGCATTCTATTATTTATCCAATAAAACTGGATGCTATTTTCATTAGACTTACTACTTTTTCATATTCCACAATGGTGTGACGCTCTTAATCTCTTCCTAGTAATGTACCTTTTTTTTTTCTCAGTCTTGGTTCTTCATGCAAACCTTATTGATCTGAAGATTTTTCATGTGCACACTTCAACTATTTCCTCCCTCAAATAACTTATTAAAAGGAAAGTTGCTCAGAAAAACATGAAGGAAGAGAAATTCTACAAATTAGTTTCTGTGGACAGCATTATCAACATTAATATTACTCTATTAAGTTTGGTTACTAGGCAACTTAGTGAAAATATATTTTATGTTGTAGTATATATTGTATAAATAATGTCCGGATCTTAGTCACTCTCAGAAATGAGGGGATAAGCTTATCATTTGTGTGGGTTGTAGTTCTGCTGTCAGGGTACCTCAGTTGTGTGTGTCGGGTAGAAGGGAGGGATGATGATCCTTTTCCCTCCAACTGTAAACATTCACAATGGGCTCTTCTATAACAAAAGACAGCTTTAACAACACAGAAAAAAAAAAAAAAACAACCCAGCAAGTTTACTTGGTGTTAGTTTTCTATTTCAGAGTTCGGAGAGGACAGACACACTCAGGGTAACTATGCATTTTTTTTCAATTTAGATTTGATTAAGCGTGTGTAGTCCTTTAGACATCCAATTAAATGGAGATCCTTACAGAGAATCACAACAGATTGAAATGCAGAGAACAAATGATCACGTGATGCCCAGCCCCAACAGATAGATCTACAACACAACTGCTGCATCAAGGCTCAGAGAGTCTCTCAGAAGTGGAGGCGGAAAGAGACCAGAGGAGCTGGATGTTCTCTGCGAGGCTGCATCTCCTACATCCATAAAGTATCACCACCATGGCTGTCCCTCAAGCTTGCCACCAACAGACCTGCTAACCGGGGCCTGAAGTCTAGACAAAAAGCTTCAGACAGACAGACTATAATATTTTCTCTTTCTGGGTATGGGATGGCATCCTTTGCTATGGTGGGTGAGTCTTATGATCAGCTGCAGACAAGGGCAAATAATGTCTTTATAATCAGACTCAGTAAGAAAGGCAGTGGAAACTAGAGCAATATGTTTAGGCTTCATGCCTGGATTTGGGGCAAAAAAAAGATTGTAGTTGCTATGATTTTCTGGGGAGAGAGAGATCCTAGCATCTACAGTCTGCTTTGAGGGAGTAAATTTGAGCAGGAAACAGGTAATAGACAAGTCAGAGGGAAAGAAAAGTTGGCATCTGAGGGTGCTCCTTAGGCCTTTCCTCTGGAGTATTGTATTTTGAACCCCAACTTCTTGAATTATTTCATTTATTTTTATGTATGTAAGGTGTTTTTGCCTGAATGTATATCTATGTACCACGCATGTGCTTGGTGCCTTCAGAGGATAGAAGAGGGCATTGAATTCCCTGGGACTGGAGTTACATAGTTGTGAGCTCCCACGTCCGTACAGGAAATTGTACTTGGTTCCTCAGGAAGAGCATTGAGAGCTCTTAACTGCTGAGCCATCTCTCTAGCCCCTAAGCTTCAGCCAGGAGGGAGGACAAATCCCAGTCTACACTATGCTTTTTTTTTCATGTCAAAGGGAGGGGAAAAATACCGCTAACTCACAAACAATAGTTCTCCAACCTGTTGCTCAAATGTCAATGCGTTCCATCCCTTCATACACTATTGATCAAAGCAAGTCACATGACTAATCATCCCATCAATAAGATAAGGCTTCATCCACCTGAAGGAATGCCCTAGAACATCAAGTCCCAATTTAGGAGTTGCACCCCCTTTGGGGGGGGTCACATATCGGATAAGCTGTAGACATCTGTAGACAACCTGTTTACATCACGGTTCATAACAGTAGCAAAATTACAGTTACGAAGTAGCAACGAGATAATTTTATGGTTGAGGGGGTACCCCTCCCCTCACTGCATTGAGGGGTCGCAGTGTTAGGAAGGTGAGAACTGCTGCTCTAGAAGAAGTATTGGCAGCAAATGACATAGCATAATGAGAAACAGCCGAAAAAACATTTTTCGGTTTCCAAATGTTTTCCCATCTTTCTGTGATAATCCTCACTACAGCTGAGGGACAAGGGTGGCTCTGTTTCTCAAATGATGTCCTAAGCGATGACTCGTCTTGTTATTACTGGGAAGCGACAAGTGAAGACTTAGTTCCAAATCTTCTGAAGGCTACATGTTCTTTCTAACAATGATGGTGATGATGAAGACAAAGATCACAAATATTGAGTGAACTTTACATAGCTGACATTGTGTGGGTAATTCACTGTCCTCTGAGACAAGACAGTTTTCACTGCCTTATCAGATAAGCCTCAAAACCTCAGTCTTATCTACTTCTCAGTCACATCGTATTCCAGTGTAGGATGGGCAACTCTCCGGGGCACTGCTTTCCTGCGAGTGGGAGTCAAGGCTGCTCTGGCCTCTGTGGCCTCAAAAGCTGCTGAGGCTAAGGGTGTTGGTGTGTCAGCGTGTGTGAGACACACACACACAGAGGGACAGACAGACAGACAGAGAGACAGAGACTGAGACAGAGAGAATCATGCAGTGAATGTTTTTAAGCCAGAAGACAGGAATTGGCTCACATCCCTCTACCCATATCCTACTGGCCTTTACTTATTGCACATAGATGCATAGAGTTGTTAGACATGATAAAGCAGAAGGAAGTTACTGAGCACCTTTCACTATCTTAAAATTGTCATTCTCTCCTTTTTTTTTTTTTGCATGTAATGTGTACATGTGTGTGAATGTGCCACAATTCGTGTATGGAGTCAAAAGAACATATTGCAGCTCTGGTCCTTGCTTTCTCCCTTGTTTTAGACAGACTATCCTTTGGGTATGTGTTATGCAGACTGGGGCATTCGGGTGTGTGTGCGCGTGCGCGTGCGCGTGCGCACGTGCCTGGAGCTTTCTGGGGCTTTCCAGTCTCCTCTTCCTGTGTTGCTATAAAACCACAGGGATTGCAGATTGGTGTTAAAGTGTGGCTTACAAGTGTCCTGCCGATTTGAACTATTGTCCGCAGGCTTGTACAGCATGTACCGTCTTACTGATCCATGTCTTCAGCACCATTTCATTTTCATATAGAAGAAAACCCAGATTAAGGATGCTTAACTCTCATTATTTTGGGCTCATGAGGTAATAAGATAGATGCAATTTAAGGCTGGAGAGGCAGCCTGTAGAATACACACCTGTAGAGTCTTTCAGAGGCCCTCTGTCCTATTTCCTGTTTTCTCTCTCTTCCGATGTCCGTCAGGCATCAAAGCAGATGCTGAGGCTCATAGCCAAACTTTGGGCAGAGTGCAGGGAATCTTATGAAAGAAGGGGGAGATAGAAAGACCTGGAGAGGACAGGAGCTCCACAAGGAGAGCAACAGAAACAAAAATTCTTGGCACAGGAGTCTTTTCTGAGACTGATATTCCAACCAAGGGCCATTCATGGAGATAACCTAACCCCCCCCACGCAGATGTAGCCTATGGCAGCTCCGTCTCCAAGTGGGTTTCCTAGGAAGGGGAACAGGGACTGTTTCTGATATGAACTCAGTGTCTGGCTCTTTGATCACCTCCCCCTGGGGGGGGGGGTGTAGAGGAAGACAGTGCAGCCTGATGAGACCTGATGAGACCTGATAGGCTAGGGTCAGATGGAAGGGGAGGAGGACCTCCCCTATCAGTGGACTTGGAGAGGGGCATGGGAAGAGATGAGGGAGGGAGGGTGGAAATGGGAGGGAATGAGAGAAGGGGCTACAGCTTGGATACAAAGTGAATAAACTGTAATTAATATAAAAAAATA